>CM063113.1:18833686-20061811 GCA_031841125.1 Acanthococcus lagerstroemiae | reverse complement strand
ACCTAGTTCATCGTCATCATCACAGTCCCCGTCAAAATCTCCATCGAAAAAAGTGGTCATCTTCAGACGCGGCCTGAATGTGCCGTACACAACCCGCGGTGGACGCGAGGTTCACCCCCCAGATCGACTTCAGGCTACAGGCCCCATTCGTGACCGTACAAAGTCGATAGATGACTAAGGTTTACATCAGAGTTCGTTTAAGAAAAACAAAGCCTTTTTGTTTTGTTAACTCTCCTTTTGTAATTCGTTAAAATTTAGTTTAGTTAATTTTTTTTTAGTTTAGTTAATTTTTAGTTTAGTTAATTTCATTATCTTGGTTTGTTTTATTTGTCTCAAAGGGGGAGATGTTGTATATTCACATGTATCTTATCTAGTTACGGACAAGTCAGTTAATGTTCTCAAGTGTGTGAAATAGACGTGAAAATGCAACACCGTTTCTTGTATTACTTCGGTACTGTCGTGACATGAAACTATAACACTTACTACCTATCACCATTACCTACACGGTAGCAGTACTCCAGTTTATACTACCTCCTGAGACTCCGACAAGTATTAGTTACGTGATATAGTAGGTGGATCTGGGGTCTGGTTGGCCGAGTGGATAGCGCGTTGGTCTCGGAATCTGGAGGTCCCGGGTTCGAGCCCACGTAGCAACTCGCCAGATTTCGACCTAGGCCGGTTTTTCGGCCAGAAGGAAAGAGAGCTAAGACAGTCCTAACAGCCTCTCCAACGTTTTTGAAGTAATTCTCGAAAGGGCGGATTCCAGGGCTCGAGCTGATAGCAAATTAGATATAAAAAAGGGGAGTGGGTGAATCTATATTCTTACCGAGCACTAAGACACAAAACAGACGTGGTCCAAATGATCAAACAAAGATTGGGAAAGAAAGGTCTATCGAATACAGCACTTGGCAAATAGTATGCTACTATTTACCGCAATTTCCTCGCTTCTGTGGCGGGAGAATCCCGATTGCGTCCCGATAATTGCCTAAAAAAGGGTTCCAGATGCATTACCTGAAATTAAACAGCCAGACTGCGTCCCGGTTGAAAAGGGTTTCCTGTTTTTCTATCGCCCGATTGCGTCCCACAGCAGAACGAGTATTCACGCAGCAGTGACTTAGGGCGAGGCCAGCCACAACCCTTCGTGGGTGTCGGTTTCATCTAAGTCAGAGTTGGTGGTGTCAAATCCAGAAATTGGGCTATAGCGAAGGACTATTCTCAACGAACTGGCACAGGAAAATTCCCACATTCATCTTTTCGGGTTGCCGCTTCTGGACCCATCAATGCTGCCCCACTGTCTCAACGGAGATCGTATCAGATGCATCCGACGACGTAAGAGTGACGAAATTTTTCTATTTGACAAATTTCTACATTACCGAGCACACCTCCTTCCCTCCCTCCACGTGGGCCGAGTTGAGCAGCAGAGTTGAAACATTTTTGGAGTGCATTCCAGTTCGCCTCCTCGTGGTGCACTCTGGGTAACGCTAAATGAACTGGGACGCAATCGGGCGATATCATATCAGGTACCTTTTTCGGAGTTTCCGAGTTCCGTTCCAATCCCATATTTTCGAATCAATGGTGTAATTGCGTCCCGTGGGAACTATGCTCCAGCAGCTTTTTGTCTCCTTGCTGATAAGCGGACTGAGACGTATGAACGGACCTTTACGTACCTTGCAATTTCATTACCTGAAAACTTTTGCCCTGGAACCGTGCATCTGGACTTTGAAAAAGCAAGTATGCAGGCAGCTTGAAAAGTCTGGCCCAATACTACCATCAGCTGCTGCCGCTTCCATTTAGACCAAGCCTGGTATCGGAAGATGAAGAGTCTAGGTTTAAAGAATGTATACACCAGCGCCACGCAGGAGGGATCGTACTTGCGGGCATATTTTGGCTTACCCTTTGAATTTTTCGTTGACGAAATGATGGCGCGTCTTCCCCTTCATCCGCAAATTCAAGATTTCACAGACTATGTTATGGAAACGTATATCATCCCAGGCAGCCGATTTCCTCCACCATTGTGGGCTCATTTCTCCTCAACAACCATCAGGACGACTAATGCGTGTAAAGCTTACCACTCGCATCCAAATGTGTACATACTCATCGACGCGCTACTTGGATGGCAAGATATGAACTATGCGAAAATACGCTCCGCTCATCCCTTAGGAAGGTGCGACTCAAAAGCAGATTTCATTGAGGAAGCTATGACACAATTGACGAAAGCAGAAATTACTCCGTACGAATATATTAAACGACTGTCGAGAGAGTTCCTACCTCCTCACGTTAATTAAAAAGCAACCCACATTTCTAACCACACCTGCAAACTTAGCAGCCAGTCCTAAGTTTGGTAAAGTGCGAGGGAAAATGCGGGACGCAATTCAACCAAAGTATGGGACGCAATCACACCGTCGTTTCAAAAACACGGGACGCAATTCGGTCATCTCTTACAGGCGGCCTTCCAATCCGGGACGCAACTTGGACTCAGCCACCTTTTTCCAACCCGAACGCAATCGGGCGATATCATACCAGATACCTTTTTCCAACCGGGACGCAATCTGGCGACGCCCTCTGTGGCATACTTCCATAGGTTGACGGGATATCACGCTGAACTATAAACGCTGCTAGCCTGCTAGTGTATGGCTGTTCACCGAAATTCCCACTCGCGGCATCGCCGGCGATATCGTAATGTCACAGGCCAGCAACCTTGACAATCCTCCAGCTCACCTTGTACTCCAGGTACGGCTGATGTTTTCCCTAAATATCCCACCCATTCAGAGAAATTCTCAGTTGGTCCCCAATTTTAAGAGTTTTAAGGCAATTTTCTTCAACTAAGCACGACTAGCATTCGATTACTCAGAAGAGTATTACATAACCCGTCCTATCGTCATGCCAGATGGTCGCATGTGGTTAAAGCATCTCGGAATTCCTTCCGGTTCATATTATACTCAATTAGTAGGTTCGATTTGCAATCATATTGCAATATCATATTTAAAGTTTTCCTTTTATGGATGTTGTTTCAAAACATACGTCCTGGGTGATGATTCAATTTTTGGTGTATCCGAAGATATGACTTATCCAGATCCAGTGCGCTTTGCGCAAATCCTGGCTTCGATCGGTCTTACTCTACATCCAAGCAAAACTGTCATCGTACACCGTCCTGATGAGTTTCAATTTCTCGGACATACAGTGCGTGGTTCTCGTGTCAAACGCGAGGACGTCGAACTAATAGCTTTAGCATTATTCACGGAATATCCGTCGACGAGCCCGGCTATTAGTCTACCACGAATACAAGGCCTACTCTTAGATTCAGGCCTTAACTCCTGGCCGATAGTGAATCTTTACCGTCTAGCACAGGCTAAACTGCGTGAAATGTCAATCGAACAGATGACAGAATCTTCAGCCGCAGACCAGACATGGTTACGAAGTGTAACCAACGTCACACTCAAGCCACGCGAGATTGATCTCGTTCGAGCTTTTGTTTCAACTTAAATATACATAGTCAATGTTTTTATGAAAAAAGGAGGTCTGGTTGGCCGAGTGGATAGCGCGTAGGTCTCGGAATCCGAAGGGCCCCAGGTTCGAACCCACGTAGCAACTAGCCACATTTCAACCTAGGCCGGTTTTTCGGCCAGAAGGGAAGAGGGCTAAGACAGCCCTAACAGCCTCCCCGCCGTCTATGAAGTAATGCTCGAAAAGGCGGATTCCAGGGCTCGAGTTGAGAGCAAATTAGAAATAGGAAGTAGCAGGCTTGCCGGTAAGATCCTCTGAAACATAGAAATTCTCTCATTTATTCATCCACGGAAAGGTCCCTTTTTACAAAGGTAATCTCCTAACAACGTCGCTGAAAAGATTAGCAAGATCATTTCCTTCGACTATTAGCGACTTCTCTTCTTTCAGTGCCGAAACCCCAACTCTTTCAGTAGCACGTAATGCAGCATCAGAAAGTAACCTTTGTCCAACTGTTCCATTTTTCATGATGGTATTCATTATTAATTTTAATAGACGCTCAAATATCAAAATGTCTATCCTTACATTCGATATCTCGTCTAGGGGTTAAGTATGAATGAGTTTCTGATTACAGGAGAATTCATCAATTCAAAATGGTAAAAAACTTACAAAATCAACACGTGAATAAATAGCTAATATTTTTTTATCAACTCTTGCCCTTCAATCTTCTTTTGAATGCATTTATGACGAAGGGGGTTCCCAGAAAAGTTGCAGCAGTCAATCAAAGAAGTCCAAATAATACAAAAGTTCCTGTATCAATTAACATCTCCATTCCTCAATAATCGACTTCAATAATCAGATCTGAGTCCTTAAAATTACTCAAGAAATATCCAATTATCAATCAACACATCTCTGACCTGTTGGCCTATGATGATAAATTATATCAAGATCAATCTGAACAACTACATTCGTTGGAGCCCTTTGCTGGGATTCTTATATCTCATATCTTGGAAGCTTCTGTTCCAAAATACGTTCAATCAATCTTTAATAAAATTCTAAATTCTAAAACATCACCAATATTGAATCAAACGGGACGCAATGAGTTTTTTTTTTCTCTCGAAGACTTAATAGATGTGAATATTTTTGTTTCGCATTAATCGATTCATTTCAACAGTCTTTAAACAAGACAGAAGATATTTCTTTCGCTTGCAGTCTATGGAAGCAGCTAGATTAAGGACAGTTAGTTGGGACAAAAAATAGTATACAGAACTCTCCCCAGTCCACTACCCTCTTGGAATCAGCGAAGGGTGTACATACTCAGTTAATACTCCATGCATAGCCTGCGGAACTGATCTCAACATTTAAATAATGTCTGGTGGGACGTATAGCGATGCACGCATGCAAAAGTGGCCCCTGAGACACCGCACCCCCGGCCTCGGAACCTACTCTTTCGAGTATCACATTAGTGGCCCGAGGGAAAACAATGATCATTTGAGAATCAACACAGACATCACAGTAGTTACCAAACCCAGCAGCTTTTTAAGCAAAGGCGGTCTGAGTGCACCATATTTAGATTCAAAGACAAAGGAGAAGAATACACGTATTATTGAAGCAAAAGCTGTTGGGGCACCGTCCTGTAGCTGCTGCAGCTGCTACGGACCCTGCCGGGTTCACCCCTTCTTAGCAAATGTGCTTGGGTGGACTCCACTTGGGGGTTCTTCTGCGGTTCGGAAGGTGGGCCTTCAGTGGGGAGATGCGGCGCTAAAACCGGTGGATGAACGAAACTGCTTCTTTTTTTCCTTTTTTTTCATTTTTATTTTCTATTATCATTTGTCAAATTATATCACACACCCTCTACATAATTGGCCCACGGGCTGTGAAAAGGGTGCCCAAATAAATAAATATTATTATTATCTCCACACGCATCAAGACGATGAGGTGAAGGGTGAAGAAGGGAAGTGAAGTCCGGTTGTGGTGCACCCGAATTCTAGTTAATGCTGGGTGAGCTTTGCCTCGGTCAGTAAGGTGATCCATGGTGACCCTAGCCGGTCAGTGCGAACCCGAAGTGGGGAGACGGAATGGGGTCTAGGGCTAGGCTCGAAACGTCCCTCAGGTCACTAAAAGGTAGTTTTCGGGGCCAGGGGTGCGGTATCTGGAGAGTAAATGCCATATGCTCCACCAATGGAAGCTACCTCGCAAGGTCACCAGTTTTCAAATGAAAATTGTCAGAATTGAGTTCAACGATCCCGAATTCCTCACAATAATACCTCAAATGTAGATCTGGATTCGTAACAGGCACAAAAGTTCCACAATATCTCAATGCTCCAAGGACTCAATAAACACGAAACCATAGTTTCAGGTGGTGTCCGTAGAACAGTGGGGGAGACAGAAGGGAGGACACCGAGAATACCCAATGACGGATAGGCAGGTAGGTAGAATTCTCTTTAAAATTGTGATTTTTCAAATATTTATTTCAGTCATGCAAAAACGCGTTTAATAGACAGACGTATGTTAAGTGTTCATAATATAACCGTGTTACAGTGCAGTGTAATATTATCCTATTATCGAGTTACTTATCTAATGAGTGAAAACGTACACTACCGCTAGCGAGATAACAGCGACTAGTATACAATGGACTCAACTAGCACAAAACCTATATTATCGTACTCCAAAACCACACAAATGGAAAAAACACCAACGAGAGAACAAGCCATCATCATTCAACTCACTGAAGAAAACATCAAACTCAAAGACTGCATCCAAACTGTCGGTAAGCTGATAAATCCAAATAACATCTTATTCGCCTCACGAATTTCAAACAACCGAATATGCTTGTACCTAAAATCATCTGCGCTAGCCGATGAATTCGTTTGCACCCACAACATAATTACTGTCGGTTCTCATCACCTGAAAACAAGAAAACTCATCAACCCTGCTAAACGCTTAATAATATCCAGCGTTTCGCCTCACATACCCAACTCACATATCCAACAAGAACTCGAAAAAGCAAAACTAAATCTGACTGCCACAGTCAACTACATGAAGAGCGGTATAGAAGGGGACGAATACCGCCACATATATAGCTTCAGACGGCAAACCTATGCAATAATAGATCCCGAGGACCCACATCCAATGCCATCGTCTATTCTCATAGAGTACGAGGGTGAAAAATTCAGAATATTTCTCACGCAAGACGACTCATACTGCTACGTATGTAAAACCACGGACCACTCAAAAACTACATGCCCAAACAACAAACACAACCATCCAGAAGAAAATAAACCAAAACCAACCCACGCAAAGCAACCGGAACCCTCAGCTCTCAGACAACAAATAGAGAACAATCAAATACGAAAAGAAAATCCAGCAGCGACCCAACCAACCGACTCACACAATTCTTCAGCACAATCAGCGCCACACAACACTCAGGAAGCACCAGTCTCAACCACAGAATATGACAACACCATGGAAGAATCTATCGAACCCGAAAACGAAACCACCACCAACCTACCAGAAGATATTACAACAGCTGTTAGTGAACTCCCCGCCACCGACTCCCCTCCTCTAAAACAAAAAAACCACACTACAGACGTCTACGCCCTCCCAAACGAACACAAAAACTCACAAAAAAGAGGCCCATCATCACCTACCTCAACCAATGAACCAACAATGAACGACAAACCTGCCACAAAAAAAACTAAACAAGATGAAGCAACAAAACTACTACAAAAACAACTCCAACCCTTGAAACAAATGATCGAGAGCCAAGTACAAACAAATAAAAACATGCTCAACTTCGACGAAATTATCAACCTTCTCGCAACAAGTAATTACAAACAACCATTCATTAACCTTCAATCAGCCACCACCCAACTCCAAACAATATACTCGCAAACCCAGATCTCAACCTTAAAAACCCGAATCACAAAACTCTTGAACATTATTAAAAATGACAACTAAGCAAGCAACATCAACTACACTAATCCAATGGAACATGAACGGACAAAAAAACAAACCGGAACTACAACTGCTAACCAACAAATACGACCCCAAAATAATCTGTCTACAAGAAACCCACCTCAAACCAATCCATTCCTTCCTTTTCCGCAAATATACTACATACAGGCACGACCACACAGACGGTTTAATAGCATCAGGAGGAGTAGCCACACTAATTCATGAACAAATCGCCGTCCAAGCACAGATCCAAATTCATTCAAGACTCCAGAACGTAACTATAGAATGCCTGATCCCTGGAATACCCACGCAAAATAAAATCCAAATATGCAACATTTATATACCTCCTAACCAAAATATACACTACAACGACCTGTTGGAAATCAAACAACAACTGAAACACCCCTTCTTCATATGCGGAGACCTTAACGCACACAGCCCAACGTGGGGATCAAGAACAACAAACAATCGAGGCAACATAACAGACAAATTCTTATGCGACCACCCAGACATCACCCTTCTTAACAACGGCAGCATGACACGACTCAACGTCTACAACGGAACCGAATCAGCTATAGACATCTCACTAGTATCAACCTCAATAGCCCACAGCCTGAGCTGGAAAACACTCAGTGAAAATACAGACAGTGACCACTATCCAATAATTATGGATAGCACCATCCAACCTATCCCACCAACAACCAGACCAAAAAAATGGATTCTCAGTAAAGCCAACTGGAATCAGTACCGAACAATCTGTGAAAAAAGTGCGCTATTACTAACCAACGATGTTGACGCCAACTTGTCCAACTTCAACCAAATCCTAGAACAGGCTGCCAGTTCTAGTATTCCTAAATCATCCGGAATAATAAAAAGAAGACCTGTACCATGGTGGAACCAAACCATCCAAAAACTCATACAAAACCGCAACAGGGCCCTCGCCAAATTCAGAACGACCAGACTAAACTCCGACCTCAACCAATTCCGGATTATTCGAGCCCAATGCCGCACACTAATTAGAAAAAGCAAGAGAGACTCATGGAAAAAATTCGTCAACGATATCAACCCAACAACTACACACGGACGGATGTGGGACAAAATACGAGTACTAAACCAATCAAAAATGTACTCTAGTGTAACGAACCTGTTTAACGACAATAAAATAATCTCAGACCCCCTGGAAATCGCAGAAATCTTCGCAGAACACTTTGCCAGCACCTCGTCAGACCAAATCTACACAACTGAATTTTTGAAAATAAAAGAAATCGAAGAAAACAAACATATAGACATCTCAAGCAATAATAAGGAAACCTACAACCAACCAATTACATCCTCAGAACTGCACGACGTCCTCAAGAAATATACAAAAAACACCGCCCCCGGACCAGACATGATCCCCCTCAAACTGATAAAAGAAGCTCCACAAAAAATTAAAAAGCTCCTCCTCCAAATATTCAACCAGATCTGGAGCGAAAACCGATTTCCCTCCCTCTGGAGAAAGGCTACGGTAATCCCAATTCCAAAACCAAACAAGGACCGTCAGAACAAAAACAACTACCGCCCTATAGCCCTAACGTGCGTCACGTGCAAAATTATGGAAAAAATTGTTGCGGCCAGACTAACCGAGTACCTAAAAGAACACAAAATTATATCCGACGCGCAAGCTGGCTTCCGAAGCAACCGATGTACACTAGACCACCTTGCGAACCTCGAAGACGAAATACAAAAAGCATTCAAAAACCGACAATCCCTGTACTCCGTATTCTTCGACTTGGAAAAGGCCTACGACTCAGCATGGAGATACGGCATCATAAAAAAATTTCGAAACACCGGCATGAAAGGAAGGATAACGCAGTTCATAAACAACTTCTTAAACGATAGAAAAATCCAAACCAGAATAGGAAACTCCTTCTCACAAGAGCACGAACTGAAGAACGGGACGCCCCAAGGAAGTGTCATCAGTGTTCACTGCTTTCTGATCCTCATCAACGATATAATCCAGTGCATACCTCAGCCAATAACATGCCGACTGTTCGCCGACGACCTTAACATAGCCGTCCGCTCGTCAGAACCTGCAATGGCTCAAAACATCCTCCAAATATGCTTGGACAACCTGAACTACTGGAGCCAAAACAACGGCCTGAAATTCTCATCCTCAAAAACAACCTACATGATTTTCTCCCGTAAACACAAAACAGCTCCCATCCAAATCTCGCTCAATAACACCCCTCTCAAACATACCAATACTTACAAATTCCTAGGACTAACATTTGACTCCAAACTAAACTGGCTACCACACATAAAAAACCTAAAACATAACTGCATAAAGACACTCAATCTACTCAAAATGATCAAAAACAACAACTTTGGACCTAACACAATCACACTACTCCAACTATACCGAATACTCATCCGCTCTAAACTCGACTACGGAGCCATCATATACTACAGAACAGCACCAAAAGCAAATGCCCAACTACTGCAAACAGTACAAACCATAGGACTACGCACTGCCATCGGAGCGTTCGTAACTACCCCTACAGTAAGCCTACAAAGTCTAAGCAGTGAACCACCAATTGAAACAAGAACTAAAATACTAACAAACAATTACTGCTCTAAGATAATCGCAAACAGAGAACATCCGTCACAAAACTTACTGATTAAACAACTTACCTCACAAGAACGCAACCAAAACAACAACGTATACCATAGATACAAAACCGACCTACTCGAAACTGATACCAACCTACAATTTGTAGCAACAATTACAACGCAAAACCAAAAAACCCGCACTCAACAAATAAATAACAAGTACATAAAACAATGGAATCACGAATGGACCGTACAACAGAACAACAAATTACGCAAAATCAAAAACCACGTATACCCCTGGAAAACAATACAACAAAATCAACGCAAACTAGAAACTACTATTAACCAATTACGACTAGGGCATACAACCTTGACCCACTCACATCTCCTGAAAAAAGAACCACCACCGAAATGTCTAACTTGCAACGAACAATTAACAGTAAGACATATACTACTTGATTGCAGAAAATATACAAAAATACGAACGAACCTACAACTACCAAACAACCTCCAAATGATACTAACTGACAATCAGACTGCCCTTAACCTCGTCCACAAATTCATAACCCAAACCGGAGTCAACTTCAGCGTGTCTCCGTAACCAGAATATGTTATACCTACTCGTATTTACTACACATAAGTTAAATTTAAGATTATAATCCTACTTCTAGGATAATAAAAAATCTTTAATAAAAAAAAAAAAAATATTTATTTCCCCTACGTGTATATAGATGTATTACAAGAAGCAATACCGCGTTTATATATTAAGAATGTACATAAATAGTAAGTTGACATGTTTACCTCACCTAGATTTTTTTCCCCAGTCACACCTAGTCTTATAGTCAAGTTGCACTGTACTCCGTTCACATGCTTTTTATTGAATAAATTGAAGTTTATGAAAGTAACTAATGTAACAAAATTTCTAAGTAGTCGAGTGTAGATGATTTTTTGGTTCATAAAGAGAACAAACAGAACATTTTGACTATACGGTATTTTTCTTTTACAAACGAAAAGGGTCCAGGAGAGAAAGGGGCTAACTGCATTTATTTTTCCGCATTCAGTTAAGTTTGGTCATATGTAGCTCTTGAAGAGTAAAATTCGGTGAACTACTCAAACAAGGGAGAAAGGAGCCCTACCACAGCCAAAAATGCATTTGAAGTTACTGCATTCATGGAAGAAAAGGACATCTCCACCGATAAAATGGAAGAAGTGGGAAATGGAAAAACTGGTTCTTAGCATTTTCTTCACTGGATTCTTTAAACCTCCTCTTATGTAACCTATGCTTTTTTGATCACTTACAATAAGCATAATTTCCTTCAGTTCTACCATTAATACTTTGGCGTAACTACCTTCACCGACAACCCGAATAAGTTCGAAATTGGATATCGAATACTGACATTGCCAGCCAGGTTCTAAATTATCATCACATGCCAAGTGAAAGGTGGTAATGACACAGGAAGATTCAATCATCAACTCGATAAGACATTATAGGATACAATGATACTATACCCAGCAGAGCACTAATAATCAAACATAGCATACCTGGGATTACCTTACTTTGGGACGATTTCGTTGTTTTTCATCATTTCTGGGGCATGAAAACTCTCTTCAAAACCAAACCAACTTTTCGGGTTTTCCTTGAAAGTCAAGACAGATGAGAGGCGACATTATCCAGAACTGGAGAAGATGAATCAGTGTAACAGCTATTATACGTGCAATCTGGTCGACAAACAGCGATTATATTGTGTAAAGGAAGTATGGGCTTTACTAACGCAGCTGTTAAAATACTGTGAAGTTGATACCTCCGAGGGAGAGAAAACTGGATACTACTTTACTTCATGATACATATGAAAACTTTGAGAATACTTCAGCGCGACGGCTATTCGAACCACTTCAGATTTCCTGCAATACAACGATAAGTGAATGTGGGGTAACTTGGGAATATAAGATGCCTTGTTACAGTCAACTGTTTTCAGACCAAGTAGTTGTTCCACTTTGCGTAGGGATGAAGTTATGAGGTCACAAATTTTGTTATCACAAAGTGAGAGTTTGACGAATCTATCGTACTCAATGATCGCTGGTTATTTTCGTCTACAAGGTAAAAAAAAAATGAAAATACAATCAACACTACACATCAACGCCAGTAGTACGCACCTCTTGAAAATGAACTTATACACGCATACAATAGTCTTTAAATGAAGACCATCATTGAATGCACGTGTAAACGAAAAAAAGAGGAGAAGAAACCCCCGCGTAAATAATAAAAACCATCTTCTTTTAATAACAGTCTGACGGGATGCGTAGTTTTTTTCGGCGGGTAAACGTTCAAAAAAATGATGAGGGGGCAAAGGCATACCATCTAATATTAAAAATTTTCGCGGTGAAACGGTTATTTTCTATTCTCGTCGCCCTCTCGAAAGAAAGAGAAAAAAACGGTAATGTCATTTTTTATATTATGTGTAGAAAGTGCACGGGAACCAAGGAGCCAAAAGGTAATACATTCATAAATTTACCAGGAATAAAAGCTCTTGTAAAAGTTTCGTCGAATTTTTCGCTACGAACGAGTAATTTATCTTGGAGGCCGGGATATTGCATCGAGTTCGGGGACGTCTGTGCGGAGAGTGAAACAGCTGCGAGCAAATTCAAAAAATAAAATATTGAAGCCGGCGCAGGCGAAGCGAGAATTCATCTAGGTGTGTCGAGAAGCTCTTGCTTTCAAAAACGGACCACATGTCTCAGCGAAGCAGAGAAGGAAGCGAAGGAAAAAAGCATAATGAAATTTCTTTCCATATACGAAAATCATGACCGTTATGTTCCGATTATACATACACAGTTCCTGAGACACAGCGAAGCGAAAATCCCTCGTAGATGGGGTGTAAGCATAGACTCTCAACAGGTGAGGTTTAAGTGTCGGGATGGCTGCAAGTCTCGGATTTAAAGATGATGTGTTCAGATATTAAGAACGGCGTACTCGATGCCGCAGGGACAGAAATAATGTTGGGATGTTCTTTGAAATGCTTGACACTGGAGCATTTGGTTTGGTTTTCTAATTATTGGCCTTCCACAGCATCTTGAAGTGCCGGTTAGAGGTCAAATCTATAAAGATCTGAATTCTTGAAAATGAGCTAGATCCTTCTGAGTATCCAAAGTTTCGATGGAATTGATCGCCTCAATAAATTTGTTAATCCTTTAATCAATCCTGTTATCGCTCCGAAATGATGGGGTAGAGTTGGGAATTTTTCAATCGACTAATTAATCGTGATTGATGATTAGTCAACGCACGTTTTAGTCATGACCAATGACTACTAATCACGTCGAATGTGCATAAAGAAAGTAAACAGGAATCGAATGATACTTCGCTGGCAAAATCTCTACAATTCTGGAAAAACTATTATCTGATACGAGTAACGAAAAAGTTGCCGAAGTACTTTCGAACATTAGTGAAAAATTATCTGCACCAAAGGAAAACAAAATGAAGAGTTCGTTTCTTTGTTGTAACTTTTGAAGTCAAACACCGACTGATATACTACAACTGGATTGTTATGGAATGTTTTGTCAACATTTTCCCGCTAACAATGGAATCTATGTAAATCGAATATATCTCTATCTAGAAACTGGGGGGATCTTCGTTACAAGGTGTCGTTGTGCTCTAAACTCATATATTCATCGGTAATTAAGTTGCCATTTTAGGTAGGAGGAAAAGAGCAACGGTTCTTCAAAGCGAGTATCGAAAATACGGTTTTGTACAACGAGGTACCAAGAGGGACATTATTGCGTGGCTCACTCCAGACCAATGCTCGCAAATACTCCTCAAATATTCTCACTTCACGCCCTACTGTTTGAATTTCAGGAACGTACACTACAGCGCGACGAACAGCCAAACCTAAATTCCGAAACGAATACGAGTCAACTTACGGGTTCGTATTTACTGAATATCGACCAAAACTTCGAAAACTTTCTTCTTCTACCGGAGCACATTTCTGACGTGTCAGAGACTAGTTGCAAGCCCCCGACCGAGCGTTTTGCTCCCTCACATCTTCCCGAAGTTCGAGGGTAGCTCTCGCCCTGGGCTTCAACGAATCTTCTCCACAGACCGCCGCCTCTTTCGCATTCTGGTCGCTGCTCACTACCAGTACCCATGCGGCCATACAAGGCACGGGACACCGTTCGTCACGCACAGCCCCGTGTTATGAGGAATCCATTCGAAAACCGAGAACAAAAAAATGAGAGAGAGAGAGAAAGAGAACACTAGATCAGCGAAACGCGGGGAAATGAGACGAAGAAAAAAGCTTTTGTAATTAGCGGGCATAAAACGGGTTTGAAAAAAAAAAACACGCCGGATTCTCGAAAACCGTGAACTGTAAACCCTCGTTACGTCTCTTTAATGTGTCCGTTTTGCGCCCCCGTCGATGGTGGGACCGAGGACCAACCCGGGTACCGCCGTAACGACGCAGCTACATCGTTACAGCGACGACCGTTTTTCGACGACAGCACCCTGAATAGGGGAAAGAAATTTAAAACGCCCAGATATTTGCATTTAGGGTCTTAATTTTACAGCGAAACATAAAATTCCAAACGACTGTAATCGTGTCGTTATACGAAGCGTAACACTAACAACAACGACGACGACAGCGGCAACTAGCAACCGTTGACGCTTAAAAAAAGCTAACGGTAACGCATTCGTAACAGGGTGCTGGGCGCTGCGCTGCTTCGCGATTTGCGAAATTAAACCTCCTCCCCCTTCTATTCCGTAATGCGACAAGGAGTGCGAATCCATATAGTTCGAAATTTGTCCAAAATATACATCATTTCCCACTATCGAAAATATGCTATGTGTACCGTTTATATCGATACATTAAAACCATTGACTGTAAATAACAGTCCACAACAAGTAGATTACACCGACACGGGTAACTAGTTAAGGGTGGGAAAGCACCATCCTCGATCCAAACTTCAATATTTTAATAGCATCATTATGAAGTTTCAAAAATTCAGCTTCCATTGGACAGATAGGCAGTACGTTTGTAGTATGATTTCCCGAAAAGCCGAATGTCCCGCACAAATTTCGGAATAAGAGCCAAAAAGGAATGAACCCCCTCTAAGGATCTAACCTGTGAGACATTGCCGATAGGAGACTGCCGACGAAGGGGGCCTAATAACTCCCAAAAGGGAACGTTTGGCCTACTATCAGCATAATTCTTGAATCTACAAACCTCTAGATCCACCAAAAAGCCCCACCGGGGATCGGGCGACTATAAATTTGAGATGCCACGTATCAGAAATTTTGCAAGCACAGTGATACGTCTGTGCTATTACCACCTCTAGGGAGATTGACTGAGTCTTCGTGGGCCCACGACACGAGTAGGTAAGGGAGACTCATACAGATTAACCCAGTGGCAACCCGGGGGCCATCGCCCCCACATAGGCGATTTGGGTTATCAGGGGGGGCAATAAATAAGTGGTGGGTGATTGGGGGCGATGGGTATTCAAAGAGTGAAAAATTAAAATAGTGTAATATCTAGGCTACGACGTCAGAATCCACTCTTTACACGTCGTCGCGTCATAACCGAACGCGTTTGACTCAACACCGTCCCCCTCCTGCCATCACAACACACGTTAATGAGCACTTCTTTCAATAATCGACCCTTAGAAAGTGTTCACTGTCAGATAACGAAACTCCTGAAATCCCAGAAGACAAAATCCTAATTTCTACTGATCACCTTGACCAGTTAAAAATTGACATGGAATCGAAATTTAAAGACTTGACTAAGTTACAAATTCCAGATTGGATTCTAGATCTATTCTCGTTTGAAGCTGTGGATAAGCTTGATAACTCTTTGCAGACAGAGTTTCTAGATCTGAAGTATGACGGTGAAGCGAAAATCATTTTCAAGCAGAGCGGTTACGAGTGAGCCTGGGTGAAAAGCTTATGGACAGTTATTCACCACTGCGGGGAAAAACTGAACCACTTCTCATCTCGTTCCCGTCAACATATTTAGTTGAAGAATGATTTAGTTCTGTTGTCCAGCTCCTCACAAAACAAAAAAATAAGTTGGACATTTGCCTCCAAGGGGACTTCCGCCAGAACTTGACGAACATAAAGCCGGATATTCAAGCTTTAATTGAGATAAAAAAGTTTTCAAGCTTTCAATTTTTTTTTTTTTCAAATTTTAAAAACCGGTGCACTAAGGTCGGTCAACCGTAAACGACTACACCAGGGGATGCGAGGTCACTGACTGGGAGGTACTAACAGAGGAGGAAAGCCTCTCCGACCACCGATATATTTTGTGCAAGGCGGTAGGCACCGGGATTGGGGCCAGGAAATGGACAAGGAAGAAACTGGATGAGGTCCAGTTTGCAAACAGCATAGAGGAATGCGCCTACTTGGAATGGCATGCCCAGTCCAAAGAGGATGGATGAGAAGGCGGCGGACATCACCGAGTGGCTATCCCAAAACTTCAAAAGATGGACAATGGAAGAAGAAGTGAAGTCAGTAGTCCACTGGTGGACAGCGGAACTCTAGGGCCTTGAGGTTGAAATAAAGAAACAACGGAGAAAGGCCCACAAAACGAACAACGAGGCCAATAAAAGAACACTCAGTGCGAAGATAAACACCAAAAGGAAATAACTTAGAAAAGCAATCTGGAAAGCCAAGTCCAAGAAATGGAGGGAGTTCATAGGGCTACATTGTCCATGGGGTAAACCCTATAAAACGATGATGAAGCCAAATGTGAATCGCACGTCCACTCACACTCGGAGAAAAATACCTACTAAAGGTGACATTTCCAGAGAACGCTCCGCAGTTCGAGGAGGAAGAGGAGCTACAATTGGAGGAAGACTTCAGCCTGGAGGTGACGACGGAGGAAGTAACCGGGGCACTGAAAAGTAGCCGGAACCGTTCATCTCCGGGGGTTGACGGTGTAAACTGTAAGGCCTTGAAGATTTGCAACAGAAGGCACCCACGCCTCCTGCCTAGACTGTATACCGAATGCCTCCGTTACCAGACATTTCCGAAGGTGTGGAAGATTGGGAAGGTGGTCTGGCTGCATAAAGTGGGAAAGTCAGTAAACAGTACCAGCGGGTATCGGCCTATTACCCTGCTTAGTACTATTGGCAAGTTCCTTTTTTAGGGTGTGCCAATTCACTTTTCCTTCTTCTGTATTCACGTACTCCACTGATGATGGCATAACAGCCGAAAGCACTCTGGAATACAGAAGAAGGAAAAGTGAATTGGCACACCCTACAAAAGGAATATTACCAAGTTCACTCACACTCCAAAATGGACACTATTGGCAAGACCTTTGAGCGGGTTCTTGCCAACCATCTCAGAGCAAAGGTCGACCCGTCACGTACGATTTTCGTCCTGGTGTGGGGACAGAGGACTATCTTCATAGGGTACTGGGTATGGTAAAGGAGAGTAGGCGGACTCACCATTACAACTTGACATTGCGGGCGCTTTTGACTACGTATCTTGGGCACACACAATCGCGGAATTAAAAAGGAAGGACGTCAACCGCTATGCGACAGGTGTTATAAGGAACTACCTTGAGGACAGATATGTCACGTCTGGGACTGACACCGCAGAAAAAAAGAAACTATGTTGCGGGTGTCAACAAGGGTCGGTCCTTGGACCGTCACTATGGAATATAGGCTACGACTGCGTGCTCGAGACCCTGGAGAGCGAGGGCACAAAGGACTATGCCTATGCAGACGATACCGTGATCATCACGCACGCGAATAACAGAGTTGAGCTGGTAGAAAAGACCGAGACAGCCGTAAATATCGAGAATAAACTCGCCCAGCTGAATTTACAGCTGAATAGGGGCTAAACCGAAATTGTGGTATTTGGTAACATCATGAGAACGGAGAAGGTAATAGTCGAAGTCGCCACATCAATTCCCCCCACCAAAAGAAGGTTCGAATGGAAAGATCGACTGGAAAGTGCATGCTCACAGTGTTTTCGGACTCAGAAGGGGTGGTGCACCGGGAATTTCTCCCAAAAAACTGCACAATCAATTCAGAGCGGTACATCAAGACCCTACGAAGCCTGAAACGACGTCTGACACGTGTACGACCCCACCATCCCGTCTACCTCCTGCAACACGACAATGCGCGTCCGCACACGAGCCGCGCCACCACAGAGGCACTACAGCTAGAGCTCTATAACTTCGTGTGAGTACAATCGTCCGCCATTTTGACGTCAACTTTACCCGTGGATGCCGAATTGACTACGCGGTACGCTCCGCATAGTCCAATTCGGAATTCACGGGCGCGGTTGGAGTCAAAATGGCGGACGATCGTACTCACACGAAGTTATAGAGCTCTACTACAGCGTCTTGGCTTCGAAGTTATTCCGCAGCCGCCGTATAGCCCCGATATGGCGCCAAGTGATTATTACCTGTTTCGCCATCTAAAGAGGACCCTGAAGGGTCACCGCTTTGCATCTGACGATGAATTGCAGGCAACAGTGGCCATTTTCTTGCGTACACAATCACTCGAATTCTATGAAACCGGTATCCGCAAACTAATTTCACGTTGGATGCGTTGTATTGAGCTTAACGGAGATTATATAGAAATCAAATATACCAAGTGAAAGCATATGATTTTCTCATTCTTCAAAAAAAAAAATTAGCTTCCTACGTTGTCTACAGAGCGCGCTGCAAACGAGGAGGCGTTATTTAATGAACAGCCTTCGTAGTTGCGTTACTATAGTGCGGTCCTGTTGTGGACTTATAATATTTTCCGCGATTTCTCTCGAAAGAACGACTAAGTTCGAATATTTTTCTGGACTTATTCTTGGACTCAGTCGTTTTTCAGGAAAAATCGCGAAAATATTCTAAGTTCCCGAGCACCTCGCATGCTGCCGCGATTGCCTTGTCACTTATTTCCTTTCTTACAAAGAATTTCGGGACATTTCAGGTACCTCCGGGACACGTTTTCCAAAACTGGGACATTTCGGAACAGGTGTACCCTGTAAGACACTCTGGAATTCGTTTTCACTTAACGAAAGCTAGAAACATTAGGAAATCTCGTAAAACAACATTATTTATCACTTTTCTTCTTGCGGGACCTCTTGCTCCCGGCTGGTATTTTCTGAGTGGACAGACTGGGTTTGCTTTTCTCCGACCTTATATTCACTAATTCTCATATTTTGGACGCAGGAGCTCCATGCCCGCCATCTGTTAGGTGATACCAACGTGGGAATCGCTTTTTTCGTTGTACTCAAGTTCTTTATGGCACATTCTGTGGACTCTAGCACACGTTAACATGTAGCAGCAAGAAAACTCATAGAACATCCCGGTACAATCTGAAAGATCACATGCCTTATTTAGGAAATCCCCCCCCCCCCGATTCCGAGACAATTCTGGAATTTTAACACGCCGGTACATTTTTGAGCGTCTCATCGCGTAACACTGATTGAAGTTCAATATGAGCAGATTTGCAGCGCTATACATATAATCGAATTGTAATCGCTGCCCACGGTGGCCGTTCACTCGTTCACTTGTCTCACTCCCCTGAGGGTTCACAGAGCTACTCCCAACTGCGACGTTCGCCATCTAAAACGAGCGCACCACGTCTTCGTATAACGAACTCGGCTGAAAAGACATTTAGGCCGCACGTCGACCGACGACGACGTTAATTCCGACGTCGCAGGCAGGACGCCAAATTCGAATGCCTTACCCCCTGTCCCCTGCCGACAAATTTAAGAAACAAACAACCGCGCCTCGGTCGTGTCTTTCTTCGCCGCGTGAAAGCAGCTGATGCTCGCTTGCGAAACATTCATCACTGGCGCTCCAACACCGCCCGCTATCCTTAATGAACGTCATTAATAACAAATTAAAAATGTATTTTTTCCCTACATTCATTTTCGTTCCGCGTCGGGCTTCGTCATCATCCTTCTACTTCGTTTTCAAAATTCCATTAATGTCGAAGCCGCGCTGAGAAGTAGGCACGTGGTAGTAGTAGTTGTAGTGCGCGTAGGGTATCGGAAGGAAAATTTCCGGCACGAGCTTGTTCGACATTCGCGAAACGAAGACGGGAAAACGAGAAAAACAGGGTGATATTGGGGAGAACCGGCGAATGAGAGGGGAAACAACCGAGAGCGGGGTTTAAAGAGGTGCTAATTTGAAGCATGGTTTAAGCCCAATGCTGCTCGAAAGGGTAACAACACAAACATGACGTCAATCTGTTTTCGAATCTCATGAGAAGCTTGCGACAACGTTACGCACTTTTTACACGTGTCGTGTACAACATAATGAAAAATTTCCACATGATCAAGTCAGGGATGAAGGTATGAGACATATTTCTTCGGACAGAGGCGGAGAGGGAATCTTCATTTTTCCAACTCAATGTAGGTGTGTGTTCGGCCACAACTTCTGGAAAATTTCAGAGATAGATGGGCGAAAAAGAAGAAAAACAAGAAAAAACACCTACATTTCTGAGATTTCGGCAACTGAGAATCCTATGCTGTCAGTAGTTACATATGCACTCTGGGGACCTTCTCGAATTTTGCAGTCTACTTGTGGGACGTCCGCGTTGTGATGTGGTCGTGTGTGTTTATTATACTGGATTCGCAGGGCGATTCGTTTGCCTACAAGTAGTCGAATTGTCAGGGGTAAAACTGATTGTTAACAGGTGATACGATGCGCTGTAGCCAGTCAAAATTTGAGAAAACTGAGTACGGGTGATGACACTGTGCGGAACATGCCCGGTGTTTCAACATTTTGTCAATCTCATCCCTCCATCTGGTTCTCTGTTTCCCTTTTCTTCTGCCCCCCTTCAGAAACTAGTCCGAGGTTAATTTTGCCCATCTGTTGTTATCCATTTTAGCCATGTATACCGCTCAATCCCACTTCAGCCTCCATAACGCATGTAGGAAGTTTAGTTTGTACTTGAGCTTATTTTTTATTTCGGAAATATTTTTCTTATCCCTCAATTGCTCTTTCCATGTTATTTTGATGGGTCTCAATTTGTAGAAATATTGGTAACACTGAACCCTGGTGCAACCAATATGGTACGCTTTACTACTACATTCGTGAGTCTGACTATGTGTATTCGATTCTGAGAGTTCGTTGACGTGTTGCAAGTCTATGGCTCTTTCTACAATACTAGCCTCTGAGGGGCGTTTACAGTGCGGGCCGTCCGGCTCGCCATCTTTGATGGAGCATTCATTCATTCGCTTCGCTCGCAAATGTTTTCGCTCGTTGGCGCTTTGCGCCAACTCGAAACCAAGTGTCTGCAATATTACGGTGGTAATAAGTTGGGCACTGTTTATCTTCGCAAGAAGAACCTGGACAAGGATACTGTGAAGTTTAAAGTGTATCTCAAAAAAGGGGGAAGTAGGTATTAATTTGGGAAAAAACGGAGTTTTTGAAAACTCGGCATAAAATTAATTTTAGTATATTCCAACAACTTAATTTTACTTTTATCCTGAATTACTTGTAGATTTTGAAAATGGTTTGGCTCATGCTTGGCTTAACTTGCCCCACTGAAGCTCAACAAATCTCAGTAATTTGCTCACCTTCCAGGCTTTCTGATGACTACTAATCTTTGTGGAAAATCTTACTATTTTCTAAGTATATAACTTGGTTAACAATGTCCACCTTCTTCAGGATTTAAATCTGAACTTCATCTTGCTTGCTCCACTCCAACGTACCCTCTCCCCTCCGATTAAGTTCTTCCATTTTTTTTAAAATCACAAAATAGTTTCAGATTGATTAAAACATTTTAAACTGCACCCCTGGGTCTTAAAGTTGGTGGTTTTTGGTTAGAAAGTACAATATAAATAGAAAAGTAATTAAAAGTTCAAAATAGAAAAGTGATTAAACGTTCAAAAATCAGCCGATTTTCTTTGAACTTGGTGAAATTATTTTCCCAGGTCAGGAAACTATGTGGATAAAATTTTGGATCTATATGATTCAACAGTAAGTTGTTGCAATCACAGCGGTTTTAAAGTTGAAAAACATATCAACCAGGGCAGGGAAGAGGTTAAATGGATTATATTCAATACTGTTAAATAGTGAATGGTTAGCCAAACTTTTACTTTTACAACAGTACCATATGGGAATGTTGGAATTCCTGATAATTTTGACTTCGCGGGTACCTCGGAAATCAAGAAGAATTGGTTCAAGACTATTGATAATCGCGTTAAAAGATGGACGTGGATACTAACCAAATCAACGGATTCTAGAGCCATCAAGGTGGCCGAAAAATTGAAAAAACATGATGCTTTCGAAAAATGTATTACTATGGTAGCTGGTTTGTATCCTGATTTGTCAGGACCATTTCATATTAAGAGTGTACTGAAGATTTCAAATAACGAAGTGATCGGGAATTGCCCGAAAAGCATGATATGGTATGACCAGTTTGCTGTAGTCAGTGTAACGTTTGGATTATTTTCAATTGAGGTTAAATCGTATGAAGACTGTATCGAAGCCTGCCGCAGTATATTGCATAATGCTCTCACGGAATATAAGAACGTATGTGATAGTCCGAGTCGTGAAAATATTGAAGCTTTCCATAAGTGGGTTAATGAAGAAGAATACCTTGAAAAATCGCCTATCGAAATTGGAAATGGTGTCATTTTTTTAATTAACTGCGTGCGTGAGTATTTCAACTTTGAAAAACCATGTTTACTTTTGATTGATGAGTTCGATCGGATTTTTAGCAGTGCTATGTATCATGTAAATGGCAGTAGTCTGAATAGTACTGTTGCTTTTTATTGCAACATGGTTGGTGAAGCTTCAAAACATACAGATAAGTGTCTCACAGTACTTACTGGTGTAACTGCTCTAACTTGCAAAGGCCTATCATCCTTAAATAACGTTCGCATTTCAATTTTCTTGAGGATAAAATATTCTCCGAATTTTATGGAATATTGTTAACCGAATTTGAAGAAGTGATGAGTCGATCATTCTTTACTCAAATTCGTGACCAAAAAGACTTGGCAATTTCATGGTACAATGGTTATAAGTATGGAGACCTATCAATTCTTAATACGTATTTTATAGTGAATTTTCTAATGTCTGGGAAAGTAAAGTATTATTGGAAAAATTCCGGAATGGCTGAAGAATTAACTGAAGTAATGTCCTCAAAAATTTTGAGAAAAAAAATGGCAAAATTGATAGATGATGAATCAGAACGCGTAGAATTAAAAGAGTGTTTAAAACCTGCAGAATTTAATTTGTTTAAAAGTAAATGTCATACAATTGAAAATGACAGTTTATTGCTGAATTTCCTCATCCAGCAAGGATACCTAACTATAGATAAGCAAATGGAGAAGAATTATGTTCTGGTAAGAATACCGAATATTGAAGTTAAATTAGAGTTTATGGAAAACATGTGTAGGTACCTACTTATTTTAATGATATTTTAAAATATAATCCAGAACTAATTGAAACTTGTCGAAATCATTTTTTAGATATGGATATTTTTGATAAAGCTAACTGTCTAGAAAACCTTGAGAATATAAAGAAAGTGTTTGATATACTTATAAGTAAACATAAAAAATGTAATCTTAATGAAGCATGGTTTGAGGGTTTCTTATTTCATATTTTTATCGAAAATTTTGAAGTCAAACCACAAAAAAGAATTGTCAAAACAGCAAAGAAAGGGAACTTGCGCACCGCCAAGGTGCTGGATTTGTTTGTAAAAGCACAAGATAGATGTTTTATCTGTGAAGAAAGTATGACATTGTCTTCGAAAGAAGCATTAGAGAAAATAATTTAAAAAAAGTATTATATTGAAGCTCAAGAAAGTAATTTATCCTATTTATTAATTAGTTTCAGTGTTATCGAAAATTTAGAAGGTTTTGCTAATGTTTCAATGTGTTTTTTACATAATACCATTAAAGGCGAGGGTGAAAATGTATAAAATTTAATAAGTTATTTATATGTATTTATTGCTAGGTGTTGATGTTGGCGAAGATGTCTCAGGTGATGTGTGTTATCTTAGTGCTTCACATGTCAAAATAATAAAATGATACATTTTTAATGTTATTTTTGTATATGACTGACTACCTAGTTCTAATACAATCCTCTGAAGATATTGGTTTAGATGTGCACTAAAAATTCCATTCTATAATATCTGATGCCATCCCTGTATTCTTATACGTCAGAGATGTATAATGACAATTTGCTAATGGTAACTTACTTGCAGTAAATCGTGAGGTTCATAAGTGATATTATACACATCGGAAATTATTCAGACAAATAACATTTGAAACTAACTGAGGATATTCATGCTCCCGGTTCCTTTCTCTTTCTTTCTTTAAAATGTACATTAATCAAAGTAGGAACCGAAATAATTTTTCTTCCCAAAAAGCTATCTGGCTGTTATCAACAACATCACAATTCCTCCAATCCTGATCAGCCATCAATCGCGATTCTACAATCTGCATACTGCAACCCAACTGCTATCATGCATAATAGTATTCAACCATTAACTCAGGTGCGTTTACTAATAACCAGGTGTCATCCATTTTCGATATGAATCTGGTACCAAGGTATTCAACTCCTGCAGAAAAGGAAAACAGTCCAGATAATAGAAACTGATAATCCAATAGGAAGATTAAAAGAATTAATGTTACATCCGAGGCATATATTCTTAGATTGAAGAGGTGCCATATAGTAGTATTCAACTCAAAACCCAGGTCTGTTCCCTGATAATTAGGTTTCTGTTGCGGATTTGAACCTGGTGTCAAGGTATATTGAACTCCTGCAGATCTAGAACATAGTGAAGATAGTAAAATCTGATGTTCAAATAGAAATAGGATACAAATGATTAATTTGTATTCCACGCCGTTCCAATATTCTCAAATCAGATATTGTAACTACAGCTTGAAAATAAGGACTTACTTGTGGTTAGAAGTGAATTAGTGACGAAATAAGTAGGAATTGCGCTTTCTCCTTTCTACAAGCTGCACATTAATCAAGTTCGAACATAGAAAAATAGCTCTTTTTCGCAATTAAGTAATTATTGCAAAATTGAGTGACTACTAATTTCATCAAATCAATTATTAATTTGCAGAATGCTTATCTATCAAACACGAATTTATTTTTACATTCTGCCTCTCTGCTACTAACTGCAGCGTGCCGCATCAATCCACGAGTGGACGAAAACGCTACAAAATGAATTTTTATTAGGAAAAAGAATCTTACATTCGGGTTGTTTTAGTTCCTTTTTCATAAATTAAATAAACCATAGCTCGGCCTGCGGCCTTGCATTAAATTCCACAGCCAAAAGCCAAAAACAACAGTCGCTCGGCCTTCGGCCTCGCTTCGAGACAAAAGCCAAAAAAAAGTTTGTTTACGGTATGCGCGATCGACACATTCATTCATTCATTCATGCAGTTGAAGTTGGATTTTATAATATAGATACTTCTTCGAGTCTTTGAGTATTTATTGTTTTCTGTGGAGTTAGCACTCTGTAATTACTACAATACGTCTTTACTATTTTTTTGTTTCTTCTTGTTTGGTAAGCGACCAGGTTTGACACCCGTACGACAGGGTGGGGAAAACACAGCTGTTCAGAATTTCCTCTTTGTGTTTTCTCGAAAAATTACCTTCAAAAATTGTTTTCAATAACCAGAATTTTTTCCAAGAGTTGGCTATTCTCGTATCGAGTTCCAAGTTTTTAGTTTTCTTAAATGAGATCATTTGCCTTAAATATTTCATTTCTTGTACCAACTCAATATTTTTTCCATTATAAGCAAGAGTTTCCCCGTTTTTCTTTGATGCATTAATTTTAGCCCTGCTTTCTCCCCTCCTGTCTCCAGTTCGATTAACGTGTCTTACAACTCTTCTTGGGACCCTGCAATTAATGTTAGAGGTCGTCCGCAAATCTTAGATTATTCAATCTACTTCCATGTATCAAAAGTCCTTTGTTTCATCTCCCTCATTACCTCTTCCAGCACTGCACTGAATAGAATTGGTGACAGGTGGTCGCCTGGTCCCCCTGTCCATGGCGAAGTATCCGCCTGGTTGTTCAATGACGACTATTCTTGCTTTCAGATCTGAATACATATCGTTGATTCGTGAGATTAATTTGCCTGGAACTCGTTGTCTATGTAATGTATATTGATTAAAAAGTTGTGTTTTAGAGAGTCGAAAGCCTTCTCGTAATCCACAAAAGCCAAGTGCAATTCAATTTGGTGTTCCCCTGTCTTTTCCATAATTTGTTTTAGCGATAATAGAATTATGTCTGATTTTTTCCATTCAGATGGGATTTTACCAGATTTTAATAGTAAGTTAAATAACTTGGTAAGATATTCTACCATTTGCCCCCCTCCATTTCGAATATGTTCGTTACAAATTTTGTCCGCCCCTGAAGCTTTGTCTTTTTTCAGATTATTGATTATTGCTTCGATCTCGTGTTTTAGAAAGTGTGGAATCTCTTCCTTGTCCTCGGTTGTTATTGTGCAGTTTTGATTCTTGCTGTTGTCCCCGTATAATTTTGCATAAAATTCATAAGCCAAATGACCTTAAATTACTTATGAAAGTGTTTAGGGAAGACATTCCAAAATTACAACACGCCGATGATCGCAACTATCATGTCGAATTTATTTTGATGCTGTTACATATTGATCGAAAAGACTGGAAGAATTTCTATGTTAATTGTTAATTTACAATGTACAAATTTTAATCGCTGTACCTTAGACACAGCCGAATTAACCCATTCGCTACCGCGTAACGCGACACATAACGTGGACCAAAATACTGGGTACTTTTAACGTTAATGAACTGTTCACCAGGTACCATGAAAGAACACACCACTGTGCGCGAATGGACCTTCTTCCCAAATAAATGGCATTAAATGATTTAAATGACTGTTAAGACACACTGTTAATACATATATTGTACGTATATTACCGTACTACTGTACAGCTTCTCCCTGCAATCAACGAGCGTCAATCGGAATTCACAGGTTACAGCCAAGGTGTCACGGTGTGAAAGACGGCTAGTAGTTAGGTTTCGGGGAGAAGTAAAAATTTCCGCCGGGGAATGAATGAGTATAACTGCTGACTTACCTGCAACAAGAAAGAAAACAAAATATAAAAATGATTATTTATGCAATATAATATACATAAGTTTAGGAGGGCTACGCTATATGTCACACGAACTATGCACACATTGACTAAAAAAATAAGAATGAAACCGAAGGCAGGAGTTCACATTTCACACACTTGGACATTAGCCGATGCCAAAGGGTTAATAAGGAGATAGGGGAGACGAAAATTGTAAAAATTACGATTGTTACATAATACGAAATACGCATGCAACTTCTTCTTAATAAATGTCCCTTATCATGTGCCCACTGGTTCCCACTCCGCCAGTTTTTTTCTTATATAAGAAAATGGTAAATTTTAGTTCCCTGGTTTTGGGATGCATAGCTTTATTATGTTAGGAAACACTGCAGCTAGCATTCGCTGCAGCGATGAAGTCATTTCTCAGGCTCGTGCCTGACTCTCACGAGTCGATAATTCACCCTCGTCTCCCAACCGATGTGGCAATAATAGTCTCTAGCCACCTGCTATCCATCTGCAACGTGTTGTAGGGATGACCCAGGATGCTTAGCACATTCTTCGTCAACTGGCTACCTTCGACAGGATCATTTTCGTAGCACCTATCGATAGTTGTACGTGGGTCTTATGAGTGTGAGACAGTACGGTGGCATAGTCTGCAGAGTTCAAATTGCATCATAGGTGAAGTTTCCTTATGGAGTACAAATCCTTGTATAGTCTCACCCTTCTCAGATATCGAATTGCTTTATGTATTAATTAGGCCAAAGAGTTGCGCATACTCCAACTGTCTTGCCGGGTATCGACGTACGCTCATTATGTAGAGCGGAATGCTCAGGCGAGAATACGACGTACAACAGGGCGGTCCGAAATCAGAATGTAGAGTACGTAGACTCCGAGGAGGAGGTACCCTCACAAGTATGGCCAATTGCGATACTTAGCACTGGCCGACTGCTGGCCGACGAGGCAGCGTCGCTTGGACGTAAGCCACGGGACAGATCATGAGATCATACCTCTCTAGTTTTGCATGTCTGACTAGATTTCGAATCCTCGTACTAAACGCGATTACTTTTTTATAATTCCAGATGGTACCAGTCGGCAGGCGCGCTACGATCCAATCCTTGCATCTACAGAAGATTTTCATGTTTATATTATTCAGTAATCAAAATTAGTTCTGTTTACACAATTTTGAATCAAGTCTTTTCGTTCGACCAAAATTGCCTTAATTTCCCTAATTTGTCCCCTTACCGGCCTTTTCCTTCGACTCACACTCCTTTATCAGTAGTATTTTTTTTTCCTTCAAATTTTTTACATCAGAAGTGGGATAGAAACGGATCTCAGCGCTGTCACGTCAATACCACCAGTCACTTATGTTCAGGCTCGGACAGTTTTTACCTTTGCTTTTCATTTGTAGTTGATCCTATCTGACACTATTGTCAGCCGTACCATAGTTATAACTCGTGATCCGCAAGAATGTCGCGCGAGCAGGAGCCCAACCACGGCACCTTCTCGCTGCCATAGTGTGACCCCCTCATGTTGACCGGCCAGTTAATAACGTTGCACTCGATTTTATCGCGCCCGCGATCAAGCAGTTAGTAAACATGCAGGAAATGAGCCTCAATAGACCTCTCCTGAATAATGAAGTTATCCTTCAAAGACGAACCATTGTGTGATAGGTTGGTGTGCGAAGGTCGATGAATTTAGTCGCATCTTCAACAGGACACCGGAATACACGGGTAGCGCCGCATTGGCAAAAGTAACTGACTTGGCACGTACTTGGTACGCTGGTTTACAATCGGTAAGTTTCACGGGGGAGAAGTGGAAGCATATGCTAAGGACGGCTTTTCGCCCTCGCAGGATTTCCATCAACTCCTTGTTGACACACACGATGTCGCGTAAAAAGTTGGCTAAAGAAACTTACCAAACCTATTATTACGAGAAGTTGGACTTGGTAAATGCGTGCGATTTCGTAGGCGCAAAAGCGGTCTCCTGTATTATCGGAGGAATTGGTGACGTTGTCGTCGCAAATGCTGCTAAGGGCAGGCAACATCAGACTCTGAAAAGTTTATATGTATTTTCAAGTTCTGTCGGTGCGTCGACGAGTCCGTCAACTCCGTCCGACAATAAAGCACCTCAAGTGGTGTCTGGACAGTCCGATTCTGTGAATACAAAAACCCCGTCTACAGGTAAACCATTCGTGAAACTATCGCCATCGCATGAAGGTGAGAAGGCCTTATTTGTCGTAAGTGCGGTAAGCGTGGTCATTTCACACGCGACTGTCGCAGTAGCACAACAGTAGACACCAAAATCTCCACATGTACCAACACGGTCCGAGAAACAATGCGCTTTCTGTCAGCGATCTGGGCATCTAGAAAGTGAATGTTTCCCAGAGAAGCGAGCGCAGAATGCGCAGCTGGCTAATCTGTCTGCGAAGTGACCTTTTTAGGGTGTTGGCCGCGCGCAGCGCTGCAGGCACCCGATTGCAATCGAATTTTCATTTCATTTCTTTAAATACGAGTGAATTGTTTACAGATCATAGTTCAGTTTTAGTTCAGTTTCGTTGCGTGTTAGGTTCGTCGTCAACTGCTGCCATCTATCGGTAAGTCGGTCTACTATTATGAATATATTATCCACTCGGTTACGAATGCAACTTGGAAAAATGAAAGTAAAAGATTCTCAGGGTGGATTTACATTCAAATCGGCCTTTTAAATAATGTCGGCGACAACTACGGATGTACATTCCTTTCCAACTTCGTTGCAGACCTATCACAGACATGTCGCGGACAACTTTTCCCCGAACCGACAAATGTCGCCCGACTTGAATGTAAATCCACCATCATTCTCGCGTATAATTGTTTCATCATGTAAATGGTGGTATTGTGTCTGAATATTAGTCTCAAAGCTTCAACATTTCAGATCTGGTTTCGTTTTATCAATACTACTTAGTGTAGTAAGTTAGCGCAATAACACCAGGGATGCGGGATAATTTTGAGAAGCCAGAAGTTGGAAGCTAAATGAATTAAAAGCTGGAAGCGGAAGCTGAAAGTTTTCCAGCTTTTGATCGGCTTCTTACTATTTTGTGAAAATTGTTTTTTATGCATTTTATCAAAAAAGTAGAAGAAAAAGAGAGAAAAAATAAAATGAAATTGGGAGAATAAGTAAAAGAAGCTGGAAACCGAAAAAAATTGGAGGTTAGAAGTTCATACTGAGGCTAGAAGCTAGAAGCAAGAAAATAGATGGAAATTGGAAGCTAGAAGCCGGAAGCGGAAGCTGTATCGTTCGGCTTCCACATCCCTGAACAACACCTTTTAAAAATGAAACTAGCGAAAAGGTCATTTTATTGACTTCAACTAATCAGCTAGTCAAAGAATACAGTAAAATTCCCATGTAAGCAGAGAAGCAGACAACAACAGAGAGAGAACATAGCGAACACCCTCTTACTACCTCGCTATCTGCGAGGTAGCTTGTTTTTGAATATGTGGCAGTTTCTATAGAAAGGGGTAACTTTGTCGATCCGACAAATTTTGAGTTACGGACAGTACGTAATTGGGATTTAAACCTGCACTAGAGCGCACGGCAAATTTACCTGCGCGGGTGTTAGCGGGTGAAAATGTGTGAGTGATCGTGGGTACTTTCAAATGGAAACACTGCTATCTTCAGCAGGGTAAAAAATCAAGTAAAAATTATTCTGCCAGTAGAACTGATTATAATTTAATTTTTTGGTGATGGCGCAGTCGAATTTAGGAAAAATTTTCTTTGAAAGTGAATTTCTAATCGATTTAATGATAATTGAAGTTTGCTACACGCTTATGGTAAATCATACGTGACCACTCACACATATTGCAGGGCTGCCAACACTTGAAACTCTAAGGTTAAATCCCAATAGAGGAATGAATGCCCATTCCAACGAGCTATCGGCGAGTTTTGTAGCCTTTTTGTTCCGGAGATACAAGGGGTCAAAGATGAATGTAACGAGCGCGAAAACACGTTTTGGGGAAAAACGCGTTCAAAGTTAGACACACCTTTTTCTCCCACTCCGTCAAGCGGCCATAACTCACCGCGGAATCACGTTACCAGCCTCGCCGAGGACTTGTTGGAAACGTAATTTTTCATTCTTCTGCGTGGTAACAATTCAGAACATCGGATTTATTCGTGAGCTCCGAAAAACCACGAAGAGGCGAACGCAGACATTCGCATTCTTTTCTCATTCTCTTTCATAATTCTCTTTCTCTCTCTCTCCCTCTTCTCTCTCGTGCGCGTAAATTTTGTCTCTTCTTTATTGCGATGTTTTTTCTATAGAAATCAACCAGAATCTCAAAATTGATTTTTTCGACCAAAAAATTTTTTTTCTCTTTTTATGCGTTTTCTGAGACTTTGATCGATCGACAAAGTTACCCCCTTTTATAGAAACTGCCACATGTACTTAGTTAACCAGCCATGTTACACAGGTCAGAAGGTTGGCTTCACCGAGTGTAGGTCCAGTTATTTATTTCTTCGTATTTTTTAATTCCCTGTATGAATGCCGAGTGTCTAGCAGATTCCAATTTTTGAATTGTATATGCCATCAGTGACTGTTATATGACCTTTTTCCAGGTTTAATGACAAAAGTGAAGAGGAAAAACGAAAAAGGGAAGCATTTATTTATAACTGTATTTGAATACACGTATTGGGGTATTTTAGGCAGGAATTATTCCGATTGGAATGCTTTTGTATGACTTTTGTATGCCTTGTATGACTGGAAGACACTCTGTAACTTTTTACGTGCAGAATAAATTTCCATGATTTTCAGATTCATCGAATGCATTTTCGAGATACATCCAGATGCCCCCTCCTTCACAAATCAATGGGTGGTAAAAATATAAGAACTATGGTCAGTAGCTCCTCATGTATAGATTATAAAGCCACTTGAGTTGTCGAATTCATTTCTGAGATCATTTTAGCAGCAACCCCCACCGGAAAGGCTCCACGGGGGCACGCAACCTAAAATAGATTCATTCATTAGTGTATGAGGTGGTGCCGTATGCGCCGAGTGCTCAGACTTCCGAGTCCATTGCACTATTCCTAAAGTTGCTGTTAAGGATCAGCTCAGTAGCCTCACTTTTATAGCTAAAGTGAGAATTTTACTGAGCTCTATCCCTTTGATTTCACTGGGTGCTGGATACTCTAGCCCCAATGCTTCGCGTCTTGTTCCGGCTATAGCTGTGCATTGACATATGATATGAATCGAGGTTTCTTCCTCTTCACCACAGTACCTACAGGAGCCGCTTCTTACCACTCCTATTTTATACCACATGTGTTTTGTGGCCCCATGACTGATTAGTAGTCCGACCATGAACCTTACATGTTTCCTGTCAATTCCTAATAGGAACTTGGCATACTTAATGGGGGTGTCCCCTATTACTGTTTTGCTGACGTTCATGCCACTGGCCAACCGCCAGTGCATTTCCGTCTGCTTACTTATCCAAGCCTTTACTTTGGATTTTATGACGCTGTATGCTACAGGAAGGCACGGCCTGGGTGTTGCCAGTTCCTTTTTTATGCCCTCCTTCGCTAGCTTGCCAGAGATCATGTTCCCTTTTATGCCGCAGTGTCCCGGTGTCCATAGTATGGTGACCCGGTTCTCCTGAGCAAGGGTGTATAGTTTGTTAACACACTCCGCCACCACCAGGGATGTAGTTTGGTGTGACGATAGTACCTTAATAGCCGATTCACTGTCTGTACAGATATAGATCTGTATATTAACAAGGCCCTTCTGCTGACTTCTATCAATGGCCACCATGATCGCCATTATCTCTGCTTGTAGGATTGTAACGCCCTCACCCAGGGCCACTGAACTGTTATCAGCGCCTTCTGCATTCGTGACTCCGATTCCTACACCTTGGTCATTCTTAGAGGCATCTGCAAACCATACATTCGCCACTTTTCCTAGAATGCTTGGCCACCTCTTTTTCCAAGCCTCCCGCGTGGGTACCTAAAATAGATACTATGTATACCTTAACTATGTGAGCATCAACGATATCAACAAAAGATTTCTCGAATCGTTCCGCAGCTACTGGCAAACTAAAATTTAATAAACGACTTTTCGCAGCGCCCCCTCGCAGGGCACTCTGCAATGCCATTTTGCTCCATGTGACATATGTTTTCCCCCATTGTGTATGACAGAATGCCCGTCGTCGTAGAAATTGTGTTTTCGAATGGTTAGGAATATTCCTGGTGCCTAAGAGTACAACGCGGACGAGTGGGATCGAGGAAAGACGCACAATTGGGGAGGTGGACGGAGACACGGAGAGGAACCGCCAGCGTCGCGACACGTCGCGCGACTATTCAAACGCGACGAAACAATAAATGCCGGTGGAAAGTTGACGTCGACCTGGTTTCCAGGCTTTTGTTCGCGATGCGGTTTATTGGAATAATACGATTCGATTCGTAGAGGCCGATCTCCGATTGTTTGGATTCGGTTAAAAGCGTGCCGAGGTGGGTACAACGAAATTCCCGAAATAATTTTTCGAACTCACTCGACGCACCGAACACGAATGACGGGGTGGGGTGAGGGAAGAGATTCTCAGAAGCGATGTAGAAACAGTCCAGGCTGTTTGCACGCACAAGGTAAGGTCATCGAAATTACGTACTTCGCGTATTCCCCAGGCTCGTCGCTGTTAGTTTCCCATTATTTTCTCTTTTTTGTACCAACTTCGGCAGCGCTGGCCAACAGATTTCGACCAGGGGGGAACCATCTGACTGGGCAACATCATCCAGCCGTCTTAGGGACTAGGTGCCTTCCCCTCACAATGAACTCGGTGGGAAGCGCTGGAATTGTCGACCTCCTTCACGTCCGACCAGCTGGGTTATGTAAGGAATATCAAGTCCAATGGTGACTGGGATAAACAGTATGGAAGCCTCCAACTGACTCCATGCACACTGAGGCGGGGGAATTCAGGTTGTACACTTGGAACCGGTCGCTAAATGAGTATGCAGACTATTTTCCTCCGCGTTGGAGCAGCCCTCTTTTGGGTGACCCTGCTCCCGCAATCACGCCGCAGAAGCCGCGATGAAAGCTGCAGGAAACAAGGTCCAACCGCCACCCAACGCTGGCCAGTATGACGCGACCGGTGGAGTTCTTTTCCAGCGTTACTAACTAAAAAGAAAACCTTGGAACGGAAGATAAAAGTACCCCGACAAGACCTGGGAGTAATGGAGACCAACTACCTCGACAAAGATGCAGCGTAGATAGCGCTCGAGATACAGGACAACGCAAACCAAATCTATAGCTAGCTGCCCGGTCTGCTCTGAGGACCTACGCGGGCAGTTCAGCGGGGTAATGAAAACGGATGTCCGCAAGATCAAAGAGGCTACAGTGCAGTTGGCTGCCATGGCTTCAGAGCTGGAGAGTAAGAAAATAGCGGCCCTCGAGCATGCCGAATTCAAAGCAGAGATGGAAGGGCTTCGGCAGGAAGCTAGGGAAATGAGGCAACTGGTACCGTATAAAGTCGAGGAGCGAACGTAGCATCCAAAAAATGTGGAGTGCCACGTGCTCTGCAGAGCGTAACGGACGACGACATTCTCATGTTAGCGCAGTCCACGAAGCAGACGTGAAAATGCTCTCCCGTGGTTGCAGACTTCTCTGCAAGATGATGCACTAGCAGAGCGTAGTGCTCGCAGGCTGGTACAAGGAACGTGATGTTCGCAAGGGAATACAGGCTGATACAAGGAGTGTGGTATGCGCAGGCGAATGAAGTGTTGAAGCATTCACTCACTCATCCATTCATTCAGTCAGTCAGTCAGTCATTCCTCCAGTCATGTCCTCATTGATCTTGATCTTTGCTACGTCCTGCGATACTACAGCTCGCAGCCGTGTTGTTAATAGAAAGGTCCATGAAAATTCCTGACACACAAACGGTTTTCCATTATTTCTTGTTGAGAGTCAAGATAAGTGCTTTTTTGCCGACCCTCCTCGGGAAACGAGGTTACTTGTTTTATCTTTTCTTCTCATTTACAGTTCCATTCGGTGGAGCGTATTTCGTGAAGCCAATCCATATGATTTAGCTCTTCATGGTCACAAGTCAGTTCACAATTCAGTTCAGTGGTCCATATTTCCATGGAAATTAAAATTGAGACATGAAAATGCTCTCCCGTGATTATAGAACCGTCTGCGACGTTTTCATGTTTTTCGACGAATACAAGGAGCCGGAGAAAGTTCCGGACTAGCCGCCGGGTGGGACCTTGGCCACACGCAAGATGGGAAAAAAAAAGAGAAAAAAAAAAGAAGAAAAAAGTGCGCAATTATTAAGAAGAAACCCGCAGATCAGTGCTCTTGACACTACTGTCTTGCAATCCGATACTGTAAGACCAGCCTGACAATGCTCAGAGAGGGCTGCGGAATTAATAGTGGTTAGCCTGGCTCCGGCGTAAATGTACTCTCCCGCTGGGTGCTGCGGCCAGCTTTACCCACGTGTATTGAATAAACGAATGTAGTCCACGGTACAAAAACTTAATTTGTCAATAGCGTTAAAAGACCAACCCCTATATTTGTCATCAACGATCAACCAAGCCCCCCTATTCACATCACACATCGGACTCCCAAGTCACAACTGGACCGAGACTGATGGCTGAGGAGGGAGTGCTAGAAATTCCAGGCGAGTCATTAGAATATGATAGTATCTGCTGCCCTCACTGTGGCACGCTTGTATGCCCTCCGGAATGTACGTATATAGCTTCTGAAGTTTACAGACTCTTCAATCATCTTCCACTGTAACACAGAAACGGCCTAGAGAAATCGAGGTTAGAAATTCCATCACGATACACACCCAGATGACTGACATGAGCTACAGCGCCGTTGGGGCAAAATCAAGACCGCAATGAAAACATTACAATCCCAGTCAGTATGCCTCTACCAGATTCCTACTGGTATACTATTGGCAATCGGATCCTCAAAATCTTGGTTGCGGTTGACGGCTTCGTGAATGAAAGATGAAAATCAGTATTCGAATAGAAGGAATTCTTGGAACACAACAAAGAGCGGAATTTTCAATTTCGTAAATTTAAACTGAATTTGTCGAAATCGCAAAAAGCACCGGATTTCGTTATTATTATTTTGCGTATCCAGCTGAGAAAATCGAATTTCTGTTTTGGATTTTGAAATTTCAATAATTAGCTTTCTTCATTCGCAAAGTTAAATTCGGCGGACGTTGAAAAGCACAAGGCCTGAAGGGGACCAACAAAGCGCAGAATATTATAATACCGCGCGATAGTGCACCTCGAAAGTTACAGAAAAGTCATTTAAATCTCTTTTTATGTCAGTGGGGAAACTCGAAAAAAGGTTTCACGGACGACCTTTCTTCAGCCCGAATGAAATTCAAACGCATCCGCGTTTGCCTCTTTCACTTTTTCTTCTTTCACCGCGCTGTCACATTGAGTATACTGGTGTTTTGTGGTTTTAGCAGTCCCGCGTACTTCATAATGTATATGCATACTAGCCAAGCGAATGTTTTGATGTGAGTCACTAGTGGTGCGAAAATGGAGATCTTCAATTTCAAACCGACGAAAGGAGTATCATTGAGATGCATAGTGAACTCTCGGGCCAGCAGATGTGATTAAATCGAGAACAAGTACGACGTAAAGACATGACAGTATCTCTGAGTACGCACTGAAAATCCACCTCGAACACCTCTTTTTCCTCTCCCTACTAAAACACTGAGCGCAATCCGCACAAGTTTGGCGAAATCGGGGTGGTTTAGATGGGACACCGATACAAACAATATTCGCACCAGAACCCTACAAACGTACCTACCTAGTTACTCGGGTACCGGGTATAATCCGTCTTGGAGAGAATCACTGGTGGCAGAACCTGTAACTCGACACCAGACTCAACTACTCCAACCAACACTTTGTAGAAGCGATGGAAACTGGTAAAAGATGACTTCTGTATCTGTCTTACCTATGGAGGTGCACCCCACTGTAGTGTGAAAATCTACCGCCTTGAGCGCGTCTGCCAAACAGTGGGGAGACGGCGAAGGAAGTCAGAATCTGTCAGAGAATTATTGTGGAATGGAAGGCGACAACTGCTACTTGGACTTCACAAAAATAGATTAGTGTCAAGGCTGTATTAAAGTTAGTAATATCCTTGTTATTAATATTCTATCATGAAAACTGATGTACCTATTTTAAAAGTGTAAGCCCGAATGCGGAGAATATAGAACAATTAGCTTCATGTCGCACATCTTGAAAATACTCCTTAAAATAATTCATCAGCGAATGTACGAGAAATGAAAGGAAAAGTCTGGTACTCAGCAGTTTGGGTTCAAAGGTGGCTATGGATGTCGAGAAGCCTTGTGCGCTGTTAATGTTTTAGCGCAAAGGTGCATTGATGTGAATCGGAAACTATATCTCTGTTTCATAGATTACAATAAGGCCTTTGATTGTGTGAAACACAAAAACATGATGAAAGCTCTCGAAGATATTGGGATTAATTCTTGCATAAGAAAATTTGTGTACAAGCTATATTGGAATCAAACGGCAACAATTCGCTGAGAAGGAAAGGAATCAGAGGAAGTGCCCATTCAAAAGGGCGTGCGACAAGGATGCATTCTGTCACCGGCATTTTTCAACGTTTATTCAGAAGCCATTTTCAGGCGAGCAATCAGAGAGGATGACGGTTTTGGGATATATGGCTACCGGCTATCTAATATAAGGTATGGTGTGGTGGGACGTATGGCGATGCACGCATGCCAAAGTAGCTCCTTTGACACCGCACCCCCGGCTCCGGGAACTACCCTTGTGACTATCGCATTAGTGACCGGAGGGACGCCTTGGGGCCAGACCCGAGTCCCCATTTCTCCGTGGCGCAACGGTGCGCGCGTCTTACCAGGGCCACCATGGGGTTCACTACTGACCGAGGTCCGCGCTCCCGGAGCACTCGCCTAGAATTCAGGTCCCCCACGGCCGGGCGCGCAGCCTCTTCACTCACCCCTCACCTCCTCGTCATGGTCCGTGTGTCGATGCAGGCAGGTGGTGACTAATATAAGGTATGCCAACGACACTGTTCTCATCGTCGAATCACTACCGCAGCTGCAGGCCATGCGTTCGCAAGAATGGCGGATGTCAGCGCGGAGTACGGACTGGAAATAAACGCCAAGAAAACCAAATAGATGGTAATACATAAGAAACGGGACAAACCACAGATAGAAGGCCAGAAATTGAAGTTGAGTAATGCACTCATAGAAAGAGCTACCAAATTTCAGTATTCCAAAACCTGGCTGCATGAGGAGACAGATCAGTCAGTTGAAGTACGTTCGAGAATTGAAAGAGCCAGAAAGGCCTTCATAAACATTAGAAACTTGCTGACTCGTAAGGACCTGTCCCTGGAACTGCGCACGAGGATGGTACGGTGCTATGTCTGGTCTACGCTGGTATATGGCATGGAGAGCTAGGTACTGACTCGTACGCATAGAGAAGAGAATTGAAGCTCTAGCGATGTACATATACCGACGCATGCTGAAAATCTCATATCAAGACCACATCACGAACGTTGAAGTGCTGAGAAGAATGTCTATAAAAACAAGTACGAAAGTAAAAATGCATTTTGCATTCGCACCCGAACCTTTATCCTCATACGAGAACTCTGCCTTTACGTCCGTTGACGCCCACAATGCAAAAACATGTTCAATATCCACAATTTTGCAGTGGTTTCTATTTTACTCGTAACTATGTAGGTATTCATTGTTTTGTTCGAAAAGACTTTCCAGAATTTCTGTGCGCTTTGTTCTTCCGAATCGACGTACAGGAACTCTCCTATTTCGCCCTTCGAGACCGTGAAACTATTCGATCAAACAAAAACACACCCTCCACCGATCCTAACCTTGCGTACAAATTGAACAAAACCATCTCCGACATTCCCGTCGTTTATCAAGGATCCACGCATTTCGACGACGAATTTCGCAGTTCCCCCATGCATACCACGCTTGCTCTACCTCACCTAGTATTATTTAGTCTGTTATTCTAGAAACTCTCGATATTATATTAACATCGTTCCCCTGCTTATATACACTGGAATCGTAAAAAGGGACCTCGTTTTATAGCCATCCGCTTTGGCTTTCAAATGGTACAGCACTTGTGCTTCTCAAAAAATTCAACTCTCGTACCCACGCGCTGCCATAATTTCCTTCCATCGATCGCCAACTGCAAGCTGCTGCTCACTTCCGTTTCTGGGTTCCACATCGATTGCGTCCCTCATCGAGTGTAGCCTAAAGAGACATCTGGCAGTAGCTGAATCTCTACCCACACATTCGGCTGAGCTCGGATCGATTCCAATTTCCGCCAGAATATCGAATAATCGAGTACTACATTACTGAAATAACCATTCGATTTTATTTGAAAATCAGCTCCGTAGTCGATCAGTCAATTTTTCTTCTGTAACTCGAATCGGCTATCGCTCATCTATAACTAAATGTAATTTTTTTCACCAAGTTATCATACTTTGGTATAGTCATGAACATTCAACTGTATTAGCTCGAATTTCGATCAGGAAAACGTGAGACCAATTAAGTCGGCAGAATGTGCAAAATTAGACGAACCGACTTAAGAATAAATATTGCCGGCAGAATACGCTGTAGGACGTTCCCTTCCCTAGTGGAATGTACTACAATATTCGAAGTTTACAGTCACTTTTTATAACTGTTTCCCCTATAAAAATGCTAGAAAGGTTTTTCTTTTCACATCTGCGAGAGGTAACAACCTCATCTATCAACTCCAAGACAATAAGTCTACTACACTGCAATTTTGCTACTTATGTTCTGAGCCCACGACTGCTGTAAGTCAATTCATCATTTTATTTTAGAACGAGTGAACTCGTCCACCATTCGTTGTATCAGTTGGGATAAGTTACGAGACGTTACCCTAATCCCATAACCGAGAGCAGGTTATGGATACGTGTTGATAGTAAGGGTGACCTAGGTAACTTGGATAAAGCCGCGGCGATTGTGCTTGTCATAGTTTACTCTCGTGGTTAAAAACACGAACAGGTGTAGCCCAAAGGCCATTTTCTGATTTAAACCACACCTAACATGGATACGAACTTCGATTGGCATGTTTGAGTTAAACAAAATACATGTTCACTGTCAGGCGTTATATTCTCGAAGATTTGTTTAAGATTTCAACAAGAATTGACTCCAATGGTAGTCGGAAATAATATTCTCGATGTGGTACACAAAGTTCTTACAAATGAAGGAAGTCTCCAGATTGGCATTGGAACTGAAGTTTCGAAATTTGACTCTACATTTGATTCATTCTATAAGAAGGTCGTGGCGGCTTCGATCAGATACTGAGCTTGATCCTTCATCCATCTGGCAACAAGAAGCTTCGATATTCTCCAGGGTGTCCATTCTTGTTCGGAAAAGATTTTCCCTGACTTTTCCAGGTTTTCCAGGCCAATTTTTCCAGTTTTCCAGACCCTTCAGATACAAAAATTGTTGCAGATAGTGGTGATCGAGTAAGACGTGCTTCTTTGCGTTTCGTTTAACTCTCCACATGTAATATCGTGTATTAGTTGATAAGGCCGCTTTTACAAGTGCTAATAATTAAACATGGCCAACAAGTGTCCGAAGTGCGCAAAATATTTGCCAGCAGATGGGGTAAGTCAACTGAAGCTGCCAAGACACTGAGACTGAGAATGTTTACCTCGCCGCCAATGACTAGACTTACTCTACTGCGCTCCGCTGCTCACCACAATCTCACTCAAGATTCAACTCGTCGGGAAGATATATATGGACTTGAGAACACGTGATTCGAAGTTCAAGAGCCATGTAGAAACTATATGACACAGCGTTTACTGATAAGCTTTTTTCAACGTGGGTACACATTTTTGAATCGGGGGCCCAATTTTGAAAAATTCTACATTTTACGCTTTTTCCAGCGATACTAAGAACTCATTTTATTTACAAATGTTGATTGGTTCTCTTACGTTTAACAGCGTCCATATTTGAACGCGTTCCCGCAGATGCAAGTCGCTTCTTTGCTATCAGTGTGGGGTTAGTCCACACATTTTCGACATCCTATATTCTGCGAATTTTATTCAGTTGGCTTTAAATATTCGAAAATAATCTTGTGAGCACTGGAACATAATTTTTTTCATAATCCGGAGGGGGGAGTTGCCCCCTCGCTGGCTACACCCATGGTATCGACAGATAATATAAAGTCATACATTTGAAAGCACTGCACTGTGGGCTCTTCCGTAACGCGATAATAATTATTATGTGGTCTTTAGATTTTCTTCAAATTTTTAGATTAGTTATTCTTTCCTCAAAATCTCGGTTGCGAAGGAGAGAAGAGCCGAAGAAAAACCCTGTTCCAGAAGGTGAATTCATTGGATTTCAAGTTTTTGTTTCATTACGACTTTCTCAAAAATGTTTTACACTAGGGAGAGGAGCTGGACAGAATATTTTTTCATTTTCGGGTCTTTTCGCGTCGATTTTCAGATTCTCGCGAACAGGATGAGATGAAAACACGAACCAGCTGATATTGGGAGAAATGTAAAGGAATTGGTTCGCATTTCGTCATATTTTTCGTGAAATGGTTCATGAAAAGTCACGAAATACCGTTAATTGTATAGGTATAGCCGCCTTAATAGAAAGATGTAGATGCAAAACGATCACCATGAAAACGATTTCATCACACCAACACGCTCTCTACTAATACATAGGAGAGGGGCATTGTATTACCCACGTCCTTTTCCTGTGAAAGAAAAAAGATAAGAAAATTGCCTGAGCGAAGCGAGGAAAAATTTGTTAATAAAAAATAGGGTAAAATCTGTTTGAAATACTACAGAATTTCGCAGTCGATTTTTTTTACAAAATGCCCTGACTTTTAGGTGAAAACTGCTGAAAATTCCAAAATTCCCTGACTATTCCAGACGGACAAAATTCCCTGATTTTTCCAGGTTTTCCAGAGAATGGACACCCTGAAGACACACAGCCTACAATCATCTCAGCCGAATACGACCATCGCTGTTCAAAGTAGGACTTCAAACACGCTACGAATGTTTTTCCTTCCGCATTTCCAAGTGGGAAAAGTCCCGTCCTTCTAGAAATTCGACGGGGCAAGTTCTCTCCTCGCCCCTAGAGGATTTCAGCGAGTGCGATACATCACGAACTTATAAATCGTTTTAAGCATTTACGAATTGCGATACGATACGAGCTCGGGGAACGTCACGCGTACCGCGGATAGCTGCTTCCAAAGTAATAAATTAAAAAAAAAATCACGCTAGCTCGAATTTGTTTTTCCGCGAACTACCGGAGCTGCAGCGGCACTACATTTTGAGTATATGCCCGTCCGATCTGCATACATGGGATTCGATGTTTCGCGAAAAAGTGGCCCGCACAGACGGGCGAGATAGAACATCGTAGACGGGCGCGGACTGTGCTCGTGTGTGCGGAAAAGAACGCGAAAAAAGGCGCGCGTACAGGGGACGAGACAACAAAGCGAGGGGGGCGGGGTACCGAAGATCGAGACACGGCAAGAGCGAACGATACACCAGCAGACAGCAAACTTTTCAGTGTTCACGACTGCACACGCAGTGCCTGGAGAGTAAACTTCTTTCCACACCATAACTTCGGTAATTTTCCGATTGCACGAAAACTTTCGAACATCGTTTTTATAGTTCGAAATTGATAACGGATGAACTTTCGCTGAGACGGTGACTCAACGAGAACACACCGGCGAGGGGAGGACCGCGCTTCGCGCGTACACTCGCATATATCCACGAATGCGTGCGAAGATTAACTGGCTCGAGAACTGCGGAATACGCTGGCGCTGCGAAAGCTCCAGACGCGGTGCCTTTTACACGACTGTACGAACACAGTGTAGTGTTCTCGATGAAAATCGTTATACGTCGGCTAGCCCAAGAAAATATCAATTAGAAATTGCTCTGGTGTTTTAGGAGAGAAATACAGTTATTGCATTTCTTCTCGGTCTGGCGTGACCCGACGCGACATTCCGGCCAATGAACCCTTCTTCACGCGTTCCGGCGAAACGGAGCGACAAAAAAGCCGGTGTGCGCGCTCGATCGCGCCGCATACTCCAACACTCGCACATATAATATTCTCGTTCCGTTTCCGTTCCACCTTTTACGCGAAAGCAAATTAAATTTTCCTTTTCCCTCCTCGTCGGATGGGATATTTCTCCGAGTCTCCGACACTCCCTCACCACCTTGTCTCACGCACTCTTCGTCGTCTCTATTTCGCGCAGAAAGCTCGATCTATCATTGTAAGCTCTTCGCGTCGCAGCCGCCGCCTGTCAAAACGGACCGCACACACGTTCGGCGCAATAATAAAAACGAAATGAAAACGTCTCTTATCGGCGTCCGACCAAACCTGAGTTCCAAATTAAACGACCCGTAACGGAAATTACCGATATATCCTGCGGGCTGTTATTTGTTTTCCACTCTCGCACGCCCAGCTTTCAACTTTCGTTTTACGCGGCAGCAAACACATGCGATTCACGTACGGCACCTGGCCGGATCCAAATTGCGATCAGAGTTCGGCGGGCGATCTTGCAGCGGGTGTGCGCGACTCGAACAGGTAGCCGAGCATGTACTGCCCCGTCCTCCACCGCACAAGTCGATTCCAGAATCCAGATCGCTATTCGAGGGAAAACCAGAACTCTCATTCGTTCCATTCGCGACTTGTGGATGCAAACGAATAGGCGATTAGATACTGCAAATTTATAAACATTTTTGCATACCAAGTGGAACTTTGTTGAAATATGTTGGGAATGCTTTCAAGAATGATATATTATTAAAAATTCCGCCCCCCCCCACTCTCATGGCTAAATTTTTTATGGTGGATTTGAGTCCCCCTAAATTGTTTTTTTCGAGATATCTCGACAGGTATACCGTTTTGAAAAAAAAGTTTCAAATGAAAGTTGTTCCCCGTGAAATTTCAGGGTGTCTAAGAAATCTGAAAATTGAAAATACTTGACTTTACTTGACCTCTTTTCCCCTAGTGATTATCAGGGTGTCTAAGAAATCTGAAATTTGAAAATACTTGACTTTACTTGACCTCTTTTCCCCTAGTGATTATTGACTTAGGGACCAAAAACACAGACGGTAACGCCTTCTTCAGTACCAGCATATCAGACACATTTGTACAGTAGTATACGCAGCAACTTGGAGTAGTATAAATAAAGAACTAATATTTTCTTTTACGAATACCTCATTTTCAAACATCGTTTATCAACATACACATTTCAATATGACTCTGGATACTTTTTTGGTTCCATTTTCAACTTTTTCTTATAGATTTAGTAGTAACCACAACTTGAAACAACCGTCAAGTGTTTTGTGATGAAAATTAATATTATAGAAAACAAATAATACTTCACTTAGAATATAACATTTGAATGAAAATTGTGAAGAACACATTAATATGTTTAGAATCAATATTCAAACATTTAAACTTATAACTAAGTTTCAGCAGCAATTTTTGATTTTTCTATTTTTACATGACCAGGACCCAAAAAAAAGTTGACTTTATTTGACTTAATTCACCTCTTTCCAAATACTTGACTTTATTTGACTTACTTGACTTACTTGACCTGTTAGACACCCTGAATTTGCTATCCAATGCACTATACTCGTACACACTATCCTAGGCCTAATAATAAGCGAGAAATATCCCTCCCAGAAAGAAGAAATTCTTGAAATTCACAACTTCCTCTAACTTACAGGTATACTGTTTGTCCGTATTCATGCCGTTATGAAACTTGAGGAAAAAATGTTTCAAAACCAACTTAGATTGTCGTTAAATTTTGCTTGAGACAATCTTTTTTAGGCATAGTATGAAATTCTGAAATATTAGAATTCCCTCACTGTCGGTTCAATATTACCAATACGTTATACAGAAGGCCTCTTAACGACTCCCATCAAAAAAAGTTCAAATATCCTCTACTTTCCTCCATGAAGAAACATACCTGAAATATCAACATTTTTTGAAGAATGACCCTGAAGGGAAATTTAGAATGGAACTAATCAAAACTCCATTTGTTTTTCTCATAAGAACGAAAGGGAGCTTGTGGCACGAACTCCCCTAATCCGATCGACCTGAAACTCCGTACATTTTCCCCCATTTTAATTTTATTGGAATCAATTTAGGGGACGAATCAGAGGATATTTAGAAAAAAATATCACCAAGAATAAATAACGACCATCTTAATGTGTAAAAGAAGTTGTGTGTTCCTCTCAAGTATTTAACAACCTTCCACCTTACCCTCCCAGACTTATGCTCACGTGCGCAAATGTGAGCGCTTGGGCGATAAGGTTCCAATCTGCATTTGCAGGGACGAAACTATGGGGAGGGGGTTAAACATCCCTAATAATTTGGCAGTTGGCAAATTTTGAAACTGTTCATTCGAATTTTTCATTATCTAAGAACATTTGTTTGTTTGTTTGTTAAATTTTTTTCTCAATTAAAAAATGTTGATTGAAAAATCGGCAAAATTTCAAACTTTTAAAAAATATGCCGATGAATTTTTAGCTTAAAAAATATTTGTCGGCACATTTTCCTTCTCCCCTCTCCCCATACTGAAAGTCCAATTCGTCTCTGTCCTCTTCTTCCTCTTCCTGACGCGCCGCATTCAGACAAGAATTGCCTCTATAATTCGTGCATGAGCTTGAGCAAACCAATCCTATAAAATAAGCTGGTTAACTACGAATAGTAAGAAAAACCTTGAATGACAGGAGGAAGCAAAGCAACAGGTTGTTAATAGCGAGAGGTGAATGTCTTCAGAAGTTGAGAGCTACATGCCAGTGAAAAGTAGGAAGGAAAAATGCGTGCTGCCAGAAAAGCCGCATACAACCTTTGGAACACGCACATGAAACCAAATTCAACAACTGGTAAGGAGCTGCTTCTTGTGTCGTGGTGACTGGAGTGTACTGGCTGTCTTTCAACATCCAGCCCTATTTCTCAGGTACCTTCTGAACGCCAAGCCACTCTTGTACTTGCTGATATACTCGGAAGGCATGCTGCCGAACTGCTTCTTCAGTTGGCAGGAGAGTTGCTAAGTGAAATGTAGGGCCGTGCCCAGGATTTACGTATGTTTCTTTTCACTAAGTATTTTGTTTCATTTATCCAGAGTATTTTGTTGTTATTGTTATAATAATTTCATTGATTTGTGAGTTATAATTACACACTTTCTTTTTGGCATTATTAATGTTATCAATTCTGTAAAATCCATTCACATTGCGTTCCAAATTTGATTACATTTTCACTTTATTTGGATTTTTTAATATATTTTTCACCAGTTAGAATTGAATAATGTATTTTCAAAGCTAAACTATGCTTCACTGCTACCTAGGAGAAATCAGAAGCAGTAATTCTGAGTAATTCATGCCTATTGTAATGCGACAGGGAAAGTTATAAAAGGAAGAGAGAGGGAGAGAGATCTGTTGAAAGTTGTTATGAAGCAGTGGCATATCGCACATGAGCCCTCTTTATGTTTAAATTCTGTAATGGTGAAGGTTTTGATGAGAGGTACATCCATAAATAGATAATGTTTTACACGTTTTACATTCTATTTTCTACAAATGTTGACGTCCCTATACTACATTATTGATATTAGTTTCAGTGCATAATAAATCATCAATCCTATAAAATTCTTTCAGTTTTTTTTATTTTTTATTTATTTTTTAATACTCGTAGTTTTAATAAATTGGTGCAGTATTTTTAAGTGCTGGGTACAATATCTTGTCTTTCTTTCCTTGAGTGACGAGCAGTTCAAAGTAAATGCAGGCGGTTATCAATAGTATGTAAATTTTGTACCTCAAGAAGTTCAACAAGATTACTTGGAAATTTGCTGATTTCTCATTTCATTACGTTTTATGCTTTTGGTCAAAATACTGAGCTCCATGGGATGGCAATGGAACTATACTTGATACAAAAAAGAATTTTGTTCAATATTAGAATCGCAAAAACGTGTACAACTTTTGAGCCACCAATTTAACACACTTGTTTTGCAATGATATTGTTGTGTTGGTAGCAATGAGCAACCTACATGAGTAAAATTTACCTCACATGGTTCAGAAATTTTTGAAGAGAATTTTATCAATTTCTGAGTCAGATTTTTACATTTGAGCCTTCTGAGTCTGACTCCCATGTGGTACTGTTGTAAAAGTAAAAGTTTGGCTAACCATTCACTATTTAACGGTACTGAATATAATCCATTTAACCCCATCCCTGCCCTGGTTGATATGTTTTTTAACTTTAAAACCGCTGTGATTGCAACAACTGTTAATCATATAGACCCAAAATTTTATACACATAGTCTCCTGACCTGGGAAAATAATTTCATCAAGTTCAAAGAGAATCCGCTGATTTTTCAACATGTAATTACTTTTCTATTTTGAACTTTTAATTACTTTTCTATTTATACTGTACTTCATAACCAAAAATCACCAACTTTAAAACCCGGGGGTGCAGTTTAAACTCTTTTAATCAATCTGAAACTATTTTGTGATTTTAAAAAAATGGAAGAACTTAAGCGGAGGGGAGAGGGTACGTTGGAGTGGAGCAAGCAAGATGAAGTTCAGATTTAAATCCCGAAGAAAGTGGACATTGTTAACCAAGTTATATACTTAGAAAATAGTAAGATTTTCCACAAAGATTAGTAGTCATCAGAAAGCCTGGAAGGTGAGCAAATTACTGAGATTTGTTGAGCTTCAGTGGGGCAAGTTAAGCCAAGCATGAGCCAAACCATTTTCAAAGTCTACAAGTAATTCAGGATAAAAGTAAAATTAAGTTGTTGGAATATACTAAAATTAATTTTATGCCGAGTTTTCAAAAAACCCATTGCAGTTCTTTTCTTTTTCCAAATTAATACCTACTTTCCCATTCTTTGAGATACACTTTGGACTTCACAGTATCATTGTCAAGTTCTTCTTGCAAAGATGAACAGTGCCCAACTTATACGTCAAATTTTGTATACCAATTAAAATATTCTCAATTACGCTACATATTTACTAATAACAGTTACCACCATAATATTGCAGATACTTGGTTTCGAGTTGGCGCAAGGAGGGAAAGTACTTGCGAGCGAAGCGAGTGAATGCTTCATCAAAGAAGGCGAGACGGACGGCGCGTGCTGTAAGCGCCCCTCAGAGGCTAGTGTTTCTTATAAAATTCCCTATCGAATTCTAAAAAAAAAAAAACTTGTGGTAACCCTATTAAGCAAAAAAAGAAAAAAACCCACATTGCAAATGCTAACGACGACACTGAGTGGTGACTGATAGAAAGGTTAGTGAATTATTAAATGGTTGATTCTTTTCGACATCTGTTTTCTAATTTCCATACAAAAACTCCCCTGCAATAGAGCGTATAGTTCATGACTAGTTTTGAAAAAAAGTTGAATTTTTGAAAGCGGATTCCAGAACCATTTTTCACAGAAGAGTCCGAAGCCAGGAGTTTGGATCCTATCTATTCGGATTCATATTATCATATCCCGAATCACTTCGACACGGAACCGGCACCTTCAGATACAGAATTTCTTTTCGATTTGTTACAACTATGTTCGAGTCCTTTTGGGAGGACCAAGACCGGGGTAAAAGACTCCAGCTGCCCCCGTCTCGTCAGGCCTGTATACAATCAAGTCCAATAAACAGGCCAGGCAATCGGGTAGGCAAAAAAACTAGGCCTGGGGTATAGGACCCCAGCTGCCCCCGTCTCGTCAGGTCTGTATACAACCAAGTCAAACAGGCAAGCAGGCAGGCGGATAGACAAATACAACCAGACCACCAGTCAAACAGACAACAAATCATGCAGGTTGACCAAGTCGAGATCGGTATGCCACCAAGTCCACTGGAAATACTCTGCATTTTGTCGATCAGTTTGACTTCATAAGAGACCTAATTAAGCCTCGCTCATCAACTTTAGGTGACCGGTAGACAGCTAGACACACTACGAAGTTAAAATACGATGACAGAGCGGCGGCTGGAAACGTCCTACATAGCGTCCCCGTTCGGTGCCAGCAAATGGGACTGCGGTACAGCGGTACAAACTGGAAACGACGCTGTATACGAGCGCGATTTCCGCCCGAAAGATTCAGATCACGTTATTCATTCTGTGTCCTCTGCCGCACGCGCCAACCGGAAGAAAAAGAATAAAGGAGAGAAAAAAAAGGACGCCTATGTGGCCTATATTTTTCGGCGAAACCTTCGGTCGTTTGTTCCCGACCCCGGAGCCTGGTTTCACGCGCCCCGTCGTCCCTTTCCCGTCTGTCAGCGGCAATCGCAACGCAGAGGCCCCCCGTGCGGTGATAAATGAGGTGCCGCGCGGCCATGCTCAACGCACGATCGTGCGGTGCGGTGCGCGGCAACTTTCCAGTTTCCACGAGTTCTTGTCCTCGTGCACAGATCGCCCGCACCGTCGCGCCGCACACAGCGAAACGAGGGCGCGCGACAGACAGCATGCCGGCCGGCCGGTCACGCGGCCCATTCGCGTCCTCACCACGGGCACATTTGTTCTCGTTCGGTATTCGCGCAACAAATCTTTTGATCTTCATTTCAGGGCGGAAAACGCAGGAAACGCCCGCGGTAGCAAATCCACCGCGCGCCGGAACCTCAGCACGGTCGCTACTATTAATCTTCATTGATGAATTGTAAGGCCCCGGCCGGCTTTGCTGTCCCACTCCATCCTCGACGTCGTTTCTTCGACATAATTTCGCGCTGATTTTCAATTATTTGCGGCGTCGAAGATTCGTATCTAAGGAGGAGAAGGGGGGAGGCGGAGGCGGGTGGTATGGCGAGTTTAACGAAAAATTATCGACTTCTCGAACGGCAAAATACGCAGAATACAAATCGACCGATGAGTACGGAGTTCGGGCGAAAAAGAGTATAAGAAAAATTGTGGACAGATTTTTGTCGATAGGACGCGTAGGGCAAGGGGGTTGCGAAGGACGTCGCACGCTGAACCGGACAACCTTAAAACACACGCAGAATAAGGGGGGGATCACCGTAACCAGTAAATAATAGGGTTTTGGCCTCGTTAAAAGTTGACAGTTGAGATTGATGTGTTCCAGTTTGAAGCGGAATATCGTTAGAAAATTGAGTTGATCGCTCGATACTTGGTCGTTGATAGTTGACCAATACAGGTAGAAATTAATTAAAAGCTGAAAGGTCACTGTTTCCATTATTTCATGATTGGAACATTCAATACCAATACACCAAAAGACCCTTCAGTTAACTACAATGGAGGTAAGACATCTTCCATTTTACAGTTTGATACCTTGATTGAATAGACTGACGAGGAAACGAAATGAAGGTGAAATAAAACTTTCAATCCCTATTTTCTAATACTTGTACAAAAAAAGATACGTCCATTTCAGTCTAACATTTCACCCTACCACTTGTATTTTTCAATATTCTCAGATTTTTCAGTTCACACAGTTCAGTACCTTTGCGATGATAAAACTTGAGAATCAAGTGGTTTGGTCATGACTAGTGACTTTTTAATGGAGATTTAAACTTTTTCGTTGTCCTCGGAAATGGGGTCTGGTTGGCCGAGTGGATAGCGAGTTGGTCTCAGAATCCCGAGGTCCCGGGTTCGAGCCCACGTAACAACTCGCCAGATTTCGACCTAGGCCGGTTTTTCGGCCCGAAGGGAAGAGGGCTAAGACAGCCTTAACAGCCTTCCTGACGTCTCTGAAGTAATGATCGAAAGGGCGGATTCCAGGGCTCGGAATGAGAGCAAATTAGAAAAAGAGTGTCCTCAGAAGTAGTAAATGCGGAAGAATATTACACAGATTATCCAAAATGAGAAACCTCGAGCTACCGAGGCTTATAATCTCGCCTCGGCGAACAGTTTTACCGCTTCTTCGATTTTTGTTTGTAGCTCGCTCCCGACATTCCCAACTTTTCCCCGAGTAGGGAAGTAGGCATGGGATGAGAAATATAATTTTGTTCAGCTGTATTTAATTAGGATTTTCTCAATTCATTCGACACTGGAGGTCTACAAAACTGTAAATTGATTTCCGATTCACGTTTCTCGTACTTGGTACTTTATTTTAACTCCTTCAGTGACAGGAATAATTTTATCTAGCTAAATTCAGTATTGTCATAATTCATCCGGCCCTAGAGGACCAAAAAACTTGAGAACGGCAAATTTGAAGTCGTATAACACGTGTAAAGAAAGTGAATAAGCAGCTTCCCTACTCGAAGAGGGTCGGCTGGAAAATAAGAGATCGGAGCTAGCTATTATTTTTGCGGTCGTTGGAAATGATGTCAGGAAACAAAGAACTATCGATAACCAGGTTTAAGGTCATTTAGCAATTTATATATGCTTTTACTACTGAGTATACTTGAGCAAAACCGTAACGAAAAACAAAAACTGCTTAAAACTCTTCCACGGTGGTCTACACAACCTTAGACACTGTGTGCAAATCCATACATTGTTAAAAATCTGGGAGCTACTAAGGCATATGCGTACATTGTCATACGCTAGACCAAACATCTCCTGTCTTTTATTTGAGTACCTAATTTTTTCTTCGTTGCCAAATTTATTGCATTTTTTATGCTATCCGATCCCCTTCAATATCAGTTCCTTCCTTTGATTTATAAAGTTCTTTCCTTACTTCTTTTGATATTCTTATTTTGACATTTTTATGTCTTTACTTTGGCACACAAGAGAAATTCGTCATAGAGCATTTTCATGTCTAGAATTTAACTCTGCTGCGCTCTGTGCAGGGTTGTCAACATTACATGATTTTTAATTCTTTACAGTAAAGAATGTAAAGAATAGTCCAAAAATCAAAAATTTAAACAAATGAAGATGGTAATTTGGTAGGTAAATAAGATGATGAATGATAATCAGATCTCAAAAGGTTTAAAATAATAAGTTTTTCAAACAAGTTAGTGAAAGTACCTAAATATTGTATCGGAATGTGTAATAAAGCAGGTCGGAAAACATCTTGCATTTATGCGGAGTTAAACTTTACTCTAATAAGTATAAATGAAGCAGGGAGTAATAAAACAAAGTGGATCGTGGAATGTAATGTATGTCGCCGAACGTTCGCAAATGTGGCGTGACAGCGATTAAAATCACACCGGTAAGTAATAAATTTACACAAATATCAGTATCATTTTTAGAGCATCACCAAAGAAGAACCGAATTTCCAAATTTTCAATTCGGTTTTTCAGTGGCCTTACCAGGAGGGGGTGAGGATTACGGGGATGAATCCCCTCTTAAGATGACAATTTTTTATATGCTGGCAGTATCACAGTAAATGCGCGAAATGAAATTTAAATTCAGATGCATAATTTAAGTTGAAAAGCACAATACATACTGACACACGTCAATGTACATTATACAGTTCATATTAGGTGTACCCCCCCCCCCAGGGAAAAATCATGGCTACGCCACTATGGTTTCTGTTATATTATTGTAGAACTCGATGTAAAGTCAAAAATCCAGATGTTCCAAAGAACCCTGTTTTGAATCCCTGGACTCAGCTAGTTCGTGCGCGTTCTAATTTACAATCTAATGAATGTGAAAATGTTATGATGATGAGCACCGATTCGGTCGAAGGTAATTCAATAAGTTCTACCTCTGTACCTGTGGTTGACAAAATAAGTGCATCGTTTGAAATATCTCCTGAAGATTCAGCATAATCCATTTTACAAGTTGGTACAAAAAAATTTCATTTGGTCAGTTTAGAGTCTCCTTGCCGAAAATCTATGAAATTAACTTATTTTTGTTGACATGTTCACAGGAGATTTATGATGAACAGTATTTGAACTCTGATAGCGACAGCACACTGAATCTGAATGTTCAAAAATTGGTGCCATCAAATACGTCTGAAGTTGAAGTTAGTACTTCATCTGGTTTCGTATCATCATTAGATCATTTGTACTCGTCCTCGCCATTGCTGTCGTGTGAATCTTCAGTTTCATTGTACTCTCCATCGCGTGACTCGCGTCCTTCTTCAGAATCATCAACCGCTTCAACCAATCCATCTGGTATTGAAAATAGAAAATCAGCACCGACAGTTACTACCAGGTAAGTACGAAAAGTATCAGAAATTCAAGAACAGACTGTGAAGAAAAGCCACCTACACCGGTATGTTGATTCCATATCAGAGGCAGAAATTAATGTAACAGAAAAGTTGTCGCTGCTTTTCTATGGCTGCAATATTCCGTTCACAGTTGCCAACTCAGACCTTTTCAAGGATTTTATTAATATAATAAGGCCTGCTTATGCAAACCACATATCTGATGGACGCAAATTAGCTTCAACTTTGCTTGATAATGCTTACAAAAAATTGCGTGGTACGGTAGATAGAGATTCAGAGTCTTGTCTACTTATGGATGGGTGGAAAAAGTAATAAAAAAACTGTTGTAAGTATGCTTCATAGTACAGATGGGACGCACGGCTTCATCAATTCTTGAGATATTAGTGGAGAAGCAGAAACAGGAGATAAACTATCCCAGCTTATTGATGAGTAATAGTATTGGCTGAGAAGGAGTATAATACGAAAGTATTTGCCACAGTAACAGATAATGCTGCAAATATGATTAAAATAGAGAAGATGGTGCCATTGTGGCACAGTCCTTGTAATAGCCATACTGGGAACTTGCTGGCTAAAGATGTTGTTAAGAAGAGTATGAATGATAAAGTGGTTTCAATATTAAAAGAATTCAAGAACATTGACCTAGAAGCTGAATTATTGAGAGAAGGAGGAGTCAAGTGTGTACTACCAATTGATGTACGCTGGAGTACCTATAGGGATGCTTACCGCAATTACCTCCGAAATTCACCATTTATGCAGAGAGTAGCCTGCGGCGATCGTCAGGATACAATAAAAAAGAATGTTTGCAAATTGTTATTTGATGAAGAATTTCGTAATTCTGTTGCCGATTTTGAAGAATTTTTCAATCCCATATGTAAGTTGATCAATGAATGTCAAAAATCGAAAACATATGTATATTGCGGATGCTGCGAATTTATGGCTTGATTTAAGCCTACCTGAGAAGTTTCCAGAGTATATTCAAGAGATCGAAAAACGCCGCAAAATGGCGCTCAATGTATATGTAGTGAGTGCTTATAAGCGTCATCCTTAATATGTGCAAATGGCGTCAATACGATTAAGTTCAGCGCAGATGATGTCGGCACAAAATTTCCTCGTACAAGAACTAAGTTTCAAAGGTGTACAAGAGTTAATGCTCTTTCAAGAAAATAAGGGTTTCTTTAAAAAACTGAATGAGAAGAATATACAAAATGCTTTGGTCCACTGGAATTGTGCGAAGGTACACTATTCAGAATTGAGCGAACTAGCCATTCAGCTCCATAAAATACCAGCTTCATCTGCGGCTATTGAGAGACTATTTTCACAGTGGTCCTATGTGCACTTTGAAATAAGGAATAAATTAAGTTTCGAACATTCAAAAAAACTACTGTTTGTGTATCACACATTGAGAGTGAAGGATACCTATCGCTGCGATGATTTTTAAATAAAAATACCTAATATGAATGCAGTTCAAAGTTTTTTTCTTAAATTTTACGCAATATTAATTTTTTATGTTCATTAAAATATTTTTTATTTTACTTATACATATTATGCAAAAAATATTATAAGAATTATACATTATAATAATAAAAATATTAATTCTTTACTATTCTTTACATTCATTACGCCAATTCTTTACACATGTCAAGAATGTAACTTTACATTGACAACGCTGGCCCTGTGCAACTACATTCTACAGCCTTGTTGTTATTTCTATAGAAATTTTCAATACTGAGGATGAGTGGAAGAAGTACGAAACATAGGATCGCATATGCATGACTCTGCGCGGTCAGTCGAGTCAGTCGGGCCAGTTGGATCATTCATGCAGTCAGCCAGTCAGCCAGCCAGCCAATCAGTCAGCCAGCCAGCCAATCAGTCAGCCAGAAACGTAACGCGCAAAATATAACGGTTTTTCCTTTTGGGTGCCGAAGTGAAGACATGAAAATGTCAATGAAAAATAGTCGGTCAGTCAATCAGCCAGTCAACTAGTCAGCCAGTCCTCGCCAGCCCGTTACACTATTTTCATAATGCTCCGAAGAAACACTTTTAGCATTTTATATGCTTTTAACTACTGGCTATAGGTACTTGAGCGAAAACCGTAACGCTCCTGTTACTATGATGTCATGCTACTGCGTATTTTATTCTATTTACAGCTTTGACTGACCGTATTACAATACTATTTCTTCTAATCATTCAAAGCTTTGTTGTAGATGAGCCACCGACTAGTCTGCCCATTTGAGGGCATAAGCCTCTGACGTTTTTCCAGTATTTTTTATTTTGGGTGTTGCTGGCCCAGTGAGGGCCTACATACCTCTTGTAATCAGTGACGGAGCTGGGAAAAAAGTTGGTAGAAGCTGGAAAGCTGAAAAAGTAAAGGAAAGTTTGCCAGCAGCCCCACAGATACATATTTTAAACATGCAGTGAAGAAAATTCAGTGCTGTAGATTATCAACTGAAAATAAAGTACACAAACACTTTTCAAAAACAGAGGTATTTAAAAATTTATGGAAACTTCGTTGAATAATAAGCAGAAAACATTACGAATCTGTGTATCCGACCATATAGATGTCTCTTGAAGCTAGCTTCCAGACTCACCTACAACAATAACCTTCCCTTTTCCCTTGCCAATGCTAGGTTACATAATCATTTCCCATTTTTACTAGTTCTATTGCATTTTGTCCTATTAGTACGACATCATCCGCAAACCGCAGATTGTTTAGATTTTTACCACCCATACTGATTCCCCTATTTTCCCAATGCATTTTCCGAAAAATTTCCTCTAATATTGCATTAAAAAGGTTGGTGAAAGCGGGTCACCCTTTTTCACTCCCCGCTGTATACGGAACGTTCCTCCTTTTTTAACTATTTTTATATAATGTCGTATACTTTTGCTACGATCTGAATAAAATCATGAGCGCTGCCCCGTGTCTGCTTAATGCTTCGAACATACTAGTGTGTGATACCGAGTTCAATGCGCCTTATTGAAGTCGATGAATAGAAAACCCATTGTAATATTATATTCTTTAGCCTTTTCCACTACTTGGCTAATTGTGTGGATGTGATCCACCGTGGCAAAGCCCTTTCTAAATCTCGCCTGAGCCTCCGATTGGTTAAAGTCCAATGTGCTATATATTCTATTTTTTATTAATATCATTAGTAGTTTGCATATTGTAGAGGACAGGCTTATTGGTCTATAGTAGTTCATATCGGCTTGACTACTTTTTTTGTGTCCCATTTTGGTGGAATATCATCGTCCCTCAAAATTTTGTTATAAATTTTTGTCAGAAAAGGTACTATCTCCTCGGCTAATATTTTCGTGTCATTATCAATGCCATCTGGCCCCGGGGTCTTGTTACGTTTTAGTTTTTGTATGCCTTTATATACCTTAGGCTACATAAACTCCGGTTCCGGAGTATAGCCAGGGTCGGCCGTTAGTTCGGCGTTCACCAGCCCCCCAACATTCTCCTCTGTTTCCGAGTACAGCTTCTCATAGTATTTTGTAGACTGAGTATACTTGAGCGAAAATCGTGTTTATACAGTTCCAGGGAAATTTATTTCTTCCAGCCATTAGTATACTTAAACGAAAAGCGTAACGCTCCTGTTACTATGACGTCATACTACTGAGTATACTTGAGTGAAAACCGTAATCCTCCCCCGGGACGGTCCCCCATAACGCTCCTGTCACTATAACATCTTACTACTGGGTATACTTGAGCGAGAATTGTTTTTTCCGTTGTGTGCCAATGTAAAGATTTGAAAATGTCAAAATATCTATGCGACGTTCCTTAGAGGTGAGAAATGTTTTGTAAAAGTAGAGAAGGTAGGTCTGGCAACCGACACGGTTGCCAACCTAATAGGAAGTAGGCTCAAGAGAAATATCATTAGTTCTTATCAAAAATGTGCCGTAAAAAATGATGCTTCTTGAGTGGGCTAGACTTCAGTTGAAAGACCGACTCTATTATTAGGTCGCCAAGTGACCTAGCTTGTTCTATTTTTTAATTTTAATTTTCATTATTTTCTGTTTTTTCGAGAACCGAATTCGGCAGATCATTTCCATCTACACAACCAAACTTTATGCTATCCTACAGTGCCTAGTCACGATCTCCTCCCTCGAGGGCCTAGCCACCCCCACCCTCTATCTTGTCCTCTCAGAGGCACTTTCCTCCCAAGGTCTATTTCTGATCGCCTTTCAACGCACGCTCTCGTCCAACGTATCCATCTCATAGTCTATCTCATTCCCTCACCACCATGAGCATTTCATTCATCTGGATCCCAAGCCATACGGGTATCCAGGGAAATGAGGCAGTTGATCAAGCAGCACAGCAAGCTACACAGCTCCCATATATCACTCGTCACCTCCCTGTCCCAACAGATCTCACTTCCGCCATTCGCCAGACCATTTTGCGTAAGTGGCTCAAACAGTGGCGGCATCAAGCCGCTCGACCCAACAAACTCGCACAAATCAGGCTTACACCTGTCTCCTGGTCAACGTCCCAACATTCCTCCTGCCGCGAGGAAGTAATCATCACCCGCCCAAGGATTGAACATACACGTCTCACACATACGCATCTTCTTACTAACCTTTATCTCCTCAACCGCCCACACTGTGAAGATGAATACCCTCTCACCGTGAACCACCTTTTCTCATGCCCCTCCCTCTCCTGCCTTCGTAACTCTCACCACGTCTCCCATAGTCGAATGCTGGCCCTCTCCAACTCCCATTAGCACATAAACAACATCCTCAGCAACCTTTTTGCTGCTGGACACCCCAGCCACACATAGACAACCTTTTCCGACCCCATAGCCCGAGAGTGTAGCTCCGAGGCTCGATAATAATAATAGATCATAGGTCTTCCTTCCTTCCTAGCTCCTTTGCAATAGTTTCCCTTTCCTTTCGTTTCCGAAATCCGTTTCCCCCTTTTTTTTTTATTTCAATCCCGTTTTTTTCTGTTCACTTACATTTTTCGAGAACCTGATCTCGTCTGTTCATATATCTGCGCGCACTTTTCTTCCCAATAAATTCGTTCCCATAGTAGGTATTTATAGTCACCCGGAACTGAGTTTTGCGCGGCAACCGTCTGCGCTGGCACTTTCTGCGAACGTTCCAAAACAAATTAACCTCCATTTCATTACCATTTATCGAACTAAACTCGCTTTTTACAACAACAAAATGACGGTCTTTCTCATAAATATTTATTCGGATTTTCCCTTTGTCGGCGTTTCTTTATCCTTTTTCTTTTCATTCTTCCTCTTCTAGTTTTGCTCGATATTTTCCTCTCTCAGAATTTATCTTCTCTCCGTGTATAATTCATGCCATCAGCCGTCGTCGGAACATCGTACTATCGCCTTTACTTTCTTCGCGCGTTCACGTTATGAATTCGAGGCGTACGCGTAACAGAATAGACCAAATTTTCATCCCTGATAGTTGCCTAAGCCATACGCAGTGATGTCAACTCACGGTGAGAATGGTCTCACTTTCTCTGGGACAACCTCGGTACATATTGATGGAGAACTGATGAAGATGATAACGGGACAAACGGTCCCAAAAATCAACTAAGCAAAATATTTTACCTGGGAAATGAAGTTGTCGACTGGTCAAAAAATCAATCGACAGTACTACCTTCACCAAAGCCTGAACAGGAGCGGGACGCACAGCTGCCTACACTGGCGGGCTGAAGTCTCACTCGCGTCTTCAAGGGAGGTATAAGGGCTGTCAATCTTTCAAAAAATTAAAACCAAATATATGCCGGCTTACTGCCTCCTCTCGATAATTTAAGAAAAATATAACTCAAATACAAAAATAAACGTCCCATCTGCTAGTACTTTTAGTTCTTCTCACTATCCCCTTATCTTACTGGACTCAATTCGCTCATCTCCCCTAACCCACTACTACGGTGCTCATGAGATTTCGGATTTTCAGCGACGTTGGATTTCTGCGGGCACTATCGCGGTGGGATTGGCTTTCGCAGCTTTGAAATGTCCGAAGCATACGGAAAAAATGTTTCCTTATTCGAAGCGCGTAGCGTCGAGCCGCCCAAAACGGGCACCACAGGGAACGAAACAGCTGAACAAAGTGCCCCGAATGCGGCTCCGTTGTTCAGATAATTTTGTAACAATCCGCTAGCGCCAGTACAGGCGCAGAGGGAACGCGATGCAAATTATTATAATAAAATTTTTATTTTCAAGTAAATAAATTGAATTGAATTGAAACTGAATTGTTTTTACAACTTTATAATTTTACGAAAATGAGTGAAATTTGAATTAGTCTGGCACAAACAAAGAACAAAAAAACGAATCCTGCACGAAACTCTGAAATACGAGGAAGAAACACAGAGGCGTCATATTTTTTCCATTTCTGCTTACAGAGGCCAACGAACACGTAAAATGTTTCCCCAAAAATATCAGGCAACAAGATTTTATCGAGTAGGCACGCTGGAAAATGGCCCACATAAACCTTATTATGGTGGATTATAGACGGCTGTACGAGTATACGGTTGGATTACCGCTGAATTCGTAACTAACTGATGCTGCCTTCGTTCCGACTTCGTCTTACTCATACTGCGCGAACTCAGTTCTCGAAGCGTTAATTAAGCACGAGTTTAGTTATATTATACATATATATACAGGCGTGTGTTATACGACAACCCTCTACACCTCAGGGGTTACACAACAGTATGCGAACCAGGTAGAGTATACTGTATCACGACGAAGCGTTAATCTTTAATTATTCATGCCACGACACGATTTTCTTATACATAATACGAGGGCATCTCCAGCCTCCGCACGGCGCCGCGCAAACATACAAAATTTTTCAGCTCATTCGGCGAATATCAACAGTAAGTGTACTTATTGGCGCCGGTAATTACACTCACGTCCAATAGTAAGGCGATTAACAATCGAAACGTTCGAAAATGGTTGATAAAGAAAATTCGCGTAGGTTTCGCATGGCGGATAGTTTATGGAGGACGCGATAAGCGCACAAATAACTGATTGCGACTCGTGTTAAAATAAATAATTTCCGGATTTATATAATTTCTGAGCCTACTGGTTAGATTCAAGGTGCTGTCACAGGGTGGTTACTGAAACTGAGACCAGGAAAAGGTTGCCATTTGGTTGCCCTAATCCAAAAATTACCGCGAAAAGATATCTCCATGGACGAAACTAGAGGAGGGAAGACTGACACCACTTCATAATTTGACAGTCGGCAAATTCTGAAACTGATGTTCATTTGAATTTGTCATTTTTAAGACCGTTCATTTTTTTTTTTTCATTAAAAAATATTTCGATTGGAAAATTAGCAAATTTTCATTTTTTACAAATTCTGTTGGCGAATTTTTCTTCTCCGCCCTCCCAAATTGAAAGTCAAGTTTTGTCTCTGGATGCCTCTGACGTCCCTTACGCAATTACGTATTGTATGTAGGAATATATACTCAGCACTTGTTTCTTTAACAGTGTAATATCTTTTTATTCTTCCATAATCAGAAACCTCTGTGTGCGGCACCTTGGCGTGGTGAGGTAGCCTAAAGAGAAACCAAAAGCACATAGGAGGAAAAAAACACCGACAGATAAACCCTGGTGAAAACAAGGGGAAACAACATCAGCATTTTTCCCTGGAAATATGTCCCCACCACATTAATTATGATGGGAACTCACGACAGAGAGATGCCAATAGATGCCCAGAAAAACAGGATAATTATGATCCCTAAAGAAGCAGGAACAAGTAGTAAAGATTATCCTACTATAAGTTTACTATCGCACGCATCAAAGATTCTAGTATAGATAATAAAGAGGAAAATACAAAATAAAATGGTAGAAAGGATGGGAGAAGCTCAGTTTGGATTCTGAAAAGGTAAAGGAACTAGAGAAGCAATTTTACGTTCAAGGCTTTTATTAGGAAAAAGACTGAAAAAAGATTTTGGATATATATGTAGCATTTGTGGTTTTTATAAAGAGCTTTTGATAATGCTGAATGGTCAAAAATGCTTCAAATATTGAAGAGGATAGGTGTTAAGTATAAAGAAAGAAGAGTAATATGGAACATATATATGGATCAGAGGGCTCAAATACAAATGGAAAATGAAGTGGGAGGAGACAACATTCAAAAAGGAGTGAGACAAGGTTGCTCTTTGTTACCAGTACTGTTTAACCTATTTATGGAAAACGTAATCGAAGAAATGAATGAAAAGAAATCAGGCCTCATAGTACAAGGAAAGACGGTTAGAATGATATGTGAAAGGTTTGCAAATGACATTGCAATAGTGGAAAGAAGTAAGGAAAAGCTAAGGACACACTAAAAAAGTTAGATGAAAAATTAAAACTTCAGTGTAAATTGAAGATAAAGAAAAATAAAACAAAAGTGATGGTAGTCAGTAGATGGAAACAAAATCCAATAGATTGGAAACAGAAGGTGAGTAAGTAAGAAAAGGTAAAGGAATTTGAATACTTAAGTAGTTTGATAACGCAAGATTGAAGAAGTAAAACAGAAATAAAAAGTAGAATGGAACAAGCTAAGAGTCCCCACCCTCCCGGCACCACAAAAAAAGGAGACATTTAAAAGTAAGTAAGACAAATTTCTTCATACATATTTTTGGAAAATAGAATTGTATGAAGGTGAGACCTGGACAATAGGAACACACGAAAGAGAAAGGATAGAAGTTTCTTTTAAAAATGTGGTATTATCAGAGAATGTTTAAAATCAAATGGACTGAAAAGATCAGGAATGAGGAAGTAATGAGGCGAATAGGAAGGTAAAGAGAAAAATTTGGAATGTAATCGTAAAGAGAAGAGTTAAAATGATATATGTCGTAATATACATATGTTAGGCGTAATATGTGAAATCACGTTATTCGTGAAATACGCAAAAATTTTGCGTGTTTTGTGAAGTCGGCAACCGCTTTGTCTAGTTCACGTACTAAGCAGCAATTCTGACCATTACGTGAAATACGCATAATAAAAGCTCTCAATTACATGCATTACGCAGCATTTTGTCGCGTATTGCATGTATAACGTAGAGGTAGAAAGGGAGTATAAGAACAGCCACCGATGAAACAAGAAAAAACATGAATGCAATAAGAAGGAGAAACTGAACAGCAGCAGTAGGTACTGTACACGCGATAAACTCGAGTAATAAAGTATTTCCTCTCCAACCAGATACTTCTTTCAATTGAAGGGTCGGTTTCCGAATTGCCCTTAATCCAAAATTGTAATTGCGGGGAAATAAAATAAAAAAACCGTGATACGTCGGATTGTACAGTTGGTAACTCTGAAGAGAGTTGAGGGGATTCTAAACATACGGTCAAAATTTCAAGTCAAACCGACTGTTGGTCGTCGAACTACAGAAGACACCAAAGTAGACAATGTCGAGGACGAAGGCAGTTGGGAAAAGACAGAGTGTAATCTGCTCACGAATAACATGTTGTTTTTATTTTAAGAAATGGATGTAGCTGGCGACCATCCATCCTAATCATTATTGTTATGTCATCCCCCTCACTCTGAATGTGTCACATCCCTCCGACCCAATAGATAAGCTCAAAAATAGCAGGCTTACATCGTATATTGTAAGAATATATTCGTAATAACGTATAATTGACACACAGCAGACGAAAATGAAGTCAGTTGGACTACTTGCGGGACCGTCCTTGCTTTGGAGAGGGGGGGGGGAGGGTCTTTGAGCCACTGGAGGAGTGACACTTTAAAAATAGATAACTCGACTGCTAATCGCGCAAAATAATCGATTTCAACGTCAAAAAGTATAGTTCGGCTTCCTCTACCAGATTGCGCCAAAATCTAAATTTTCGTCATTTTGGACTAAGGGCAATATGGAATCCGACTCTTCAATTGTGATTTAGTCGACTTGTGTCTCCATACCAACATGTACCTGTTTAAAATTTATTGGTTTGTCGAAATTCGTCTCGTTATATCGTACCCTCCTCCATTCACGTACTCTGGGGTGTGTCACATTCGAAACGGATGATTCAATTCCATAATCGTGGACTGCAGAGGTACAGGATGAAGTTATTTGTATTCTCAGCAAGGATCCGCATGTACCTAGAAATCGCCGTTATTATCACGTACTAAAAACTTTCAGCTTAGTGGAATTAGGAGGTGTTCGACGCGTTTGTAAGAAACGAGATGGGAAAATGATGGCAACTACTGAATCGTTTCACAGTACCTATCATTCAAGATACTCACATCGCTATTAATCATAAAGGTGACCACTGCTTTCAACGATGTGCAAACAGTGCACCTCCTCGAAGTCGATGTGGAGAATAATAAAGAACCCACAGCAGCCGAGGTACAGGAGCTAATCACGAATACGCGGACGTTCTTGTACACTGTGGACCTCCCAGAATCCTCGACTGCTGCGATACAGGAGATTCAGAAGGAACAAATTTTCAAGGTATGTAAAATTTTTCAATGCAATTTTAAAACGATTTTAAAAATTGTGTCATTTTTGTACTGGATTGCCTTACAGGTGGTAGTCACGGAAACAGAAGCGCAGACGTCCCCTCACATACTTGATGTCCTATGTACAGAAAATGTAGAGAAGCGGAACCTCGATGCAGTCCTCAGTGTGGACACAGAGGTACCCACAACGTCCTTTCGCACCACCAATGTTGTATGTCCAGAGAATGTAAGAAAACGGAAAAACACAGAAGTCATAAGTGAAAAGGAATCAGGTGATGAGGTAAGCAACATTTATTTGAAATCATAGAATGAAAATGTACATTCAAGCCTACTTTTTCTCTTTGTATAATATAGAAAATGCTGAGCAGCATCCTGTTACGGAAGCCCGCAAAATTGCTGCTGAAAATCTCAAAGCTCAAGCGGACAGAATGGTGAAACGAGGTCGCCACTTACTTCCTCCGGTAAAAGTTGGTGACTTTGTCGTCATCAGTATCCCTGAATTAGCTGTTGTTCTTGAAGAAGAAAATGAGAAGTTTGTAGTTGGAACGAAACACGGTAGATTGAGTACCAAGTTGGAACGGAATGGATTGTCAGCTACAAAGAGCTAACTGTTGACACCAACAGAGGTTCCTCTCGATAAAAACTTTTCGCTACGTGAGCTTGTTAGGTTAGATTCTGTCGGCACTGGACAGGGGTACAAAAAAGGTGTTCCTGCGAAGGCAGTTGCATGTTCAAAAGATCTCTCTGTGTAAAGAATAACTACGAGTGCAACTCCGCCTGCCATCCAGGAAGTACATGTAAAAATCGTAACGCATAAGAGAACCAAGTGTTCGAAAATTTATTCCTATATTATTTGTGGGTACCTACTCGTGTTTTGTATTATGTATTTTCCCAATTTTTTTTACTCGACATAACAGCGACATAGTATTCTCCGACAGTACTATCTAAAGTACAACAGAATTATGAATGATGAATGAAATTATTGTATCGTATTTAAAATTTTTGGATTTCGTGTGTAATTTCTGGACAATTATCAATAAGTTAATAATCAGTTAATCGGACTACGAATGCCGCCGATACTGACCCACTGATTTCTGTATCGTGTATTATTACTCCGTTTAATTATTATAATACTACAAGCGTAAAATAAGATCGTAATAAATTTTGAGAGAGAGAGAGAGAAAGAGAGAAGTCCGAACAGTCCAACTCAGACACAATTCGCGATATTCACGCTTTCCGTCTTCAAAAATGAACGATAGGCACCTCAGTCGCCACCTCCATTTCCGACTGCGAATATCGTCGGCTCGTCGTTCCCTCGCCCGGATATTCGAACAGAAAAGAGATATTTTCCGCCTTCCTTCGGTGTATTCTCACGACAGCGAAGAATTTCTGGTTTTCCGTTTAATTAACGAGCTCATTAATTTCCCTTTCTCTCGGACCTTTTTTTTTTCCTTCCCTTATGCCTTCCGGAATTCTTCATTCCTTTTCGTTATCGCGTCTTTCGTCGGCTCGAAATGATATTATTCAAAACTAATTTACAGATACTAAAAAACATTCCACAGTATTTCTTTGGCGGAATCACTTTTGAGCTCTTTTAGTTGTCTGCCGACTATTTTCCCCATTTCTCGGGTACATCTGTAACGCGCCAGACTAGTAATGTATTCAATTTCTCACTCACTATTTTGATATCGTCCTAGCCGAAATATTTTGCGAATATGATGTACACACGAAATACGGTTAGATTTCACGCAATCTTCTCGTATTCGTTATCAGTATTACTTGCACAATGACGCCATTTTTGATTTTACGTGCTGAGGGGGGAAGGGGAGGAGGAGACACAACCACTACTCCGCGGAGCAGCGAATCAATGTCAACGTATGCGTATGCACCTATGCACATCGTAGCACAATGAGCGATTTTCATAACATGAAGAAAGAAGACCTTAGGTCACAATTCTGAGTCAGTCATAAAACAGGAATGTTATAACGTAGAAATGAACGAACTGTATGTATGTATAATGATAACAGGAGTACAGCGTACTACTGATAACGGAATATATACAGTGTGGCCATTACACTACGAGGAGAGGATCCGGAGGTTAATACGTGCAACTTTAAGGCCCGATGCATTTTGCCATAAAACACCCAATAAGAATAGTACTTCCAAGGGGGAGGGTGCATTTGGAGATGTCTGGAAAATTTAGGTTTAGAGAATTCCTACTTCGAAACCCCGGTCAATCTTATGTAGATCTGAAATCAAAAACTAGCATGCCTATTTGTTTGAAACGAAAACCATGAATGCTCTGAAGCTTTGGTTATCAATCGGTCTGAAACAGAAAACATGAATAACTGATTCTACTTTCTCCTTATTTGTTCACAACTAATATTATGGGAGGAGAGGGCAGTTCTGGGATGCCAAGCCAACATCTCGGAATCATGTGAGTTTTGTTATGAAGATAACATCGAAGAGGATAATTAAAAAATAAATTCGAAATAATGGAAATGATCAAAAATATCTTCTTCATAAAGATGAGAAACTGGTAGGAATATATATTATTTTCTCAGACAATAGTGATCTTTGATACACAAATAATCGAATGGAGATGCATGATAGTGATACAGCAGTTCCAGTAGACTTTGCGAAGATGAGTTGCTCTACAAGACGCACTGATACCACAAAATGATAATTTTTGGACAGAACTAGGTTCGGAAAATTACTGTTCAACTGATTGATTCATTTTCCTTTTCGTTTTATGAAACATTCAGATGTCTCGTTTAGGAGGCATCTTCCTCTGGATCTTCATATACTTCATAAAGTTCTTTTCATTATCTTTATTTACGTGCATTTATTCACTTTTTTCTTGTTCAATTTGTTACAAATCTTCCAGTTCAAATTCTGTTAAAATATTTTATGTATTTCCGAGTTCATTTACTTCTTCTAAGAAGTTTAATTTTTCAATCTACGTAAATTCCGATTCATTACATCCAATTTTGATCCAAATTTTCTTTCTGGTGGTTTTTGCAAAGACAATCGACCCTATTTTAAACAAAGTTTTCATGAAATCTAGAACACATATCCAAACTGATGCCAGTCATCTGAGATCGGAATACAAGGTCAGGGTGTCTACAGAAACTGAAAAGTAAAAATGAAGTACTTTTTCAGGACCCTCTGCAGGACTGTAGTCGGCATATTTTTCATGTTTTCCCGAGGGTGCAAATATTTTTTTCCAATTTTTTATCCCCTTTCCCCACCCTTCTTTTAGCTACCCACCTCACCACTCCTTTGAATATAGATCCTGCGCTATACTTTCTAATGACCAATCACAGAAATCGCTAAAAATTCACTTTGAGCATTGGAAACAAATTTACTGTATTGTATTAACAAAAATGATGGACTTTTCAATTTTTTTTCCTCAAATTCAGCACTTTAAGGATCTACTTTCAAAATTCAGGACTTGAATGACTTTTCAGCACCTGTAGACACCCTGAAAAGAGGATATTGTTCACGTATAAAATCTACGGGATGAAATCTTTATAAATGGGTTCATCAGAAATCATGACTATGCCTCACTTTTCAAGGAAATGTTCGAGTTATTTATGAATTGAGGACATCGTGAGAATTGTCAGAACCTTAGCAGGGTGTCTACTGGAGTTGGGAAACAAAATATCATGACTTTTCATGACTATCATAGGGGATATAAAAAGGAAGTGGAAGGGGGCAAGGGGGGAAACTCGGCGCTTCGCGCCTCACCGATAGCTCAATACAGAGCGCGCTAAACTTACACAATAAATATTCATTCAACATTTTTTTCACATTAAATGAATAAAACTGATTTTTTTTTGGTAACAGAAATATTGTGAACTATGACGTGGTGAAATATCATGACTTTTCATGCCTTTTCAGGCCAGTGGATACCCTGCTCAGGTAAATTCTTCCATCATTATCGAACAGATAACTTTATCAAAAATTTTATTTCATATAAGTCTCAATAGCATGGTCTCTAATTTAATTCAATTTCCTCATCTTCTCTTAACCTCCACTCACGATTTGTGACCCGATGTCAGATCATAAGCGTCCGGTATGACACCCAGCATCCAGGAACCCTAAATAGATCGGTACCTTTTTTGCACAGTTCCCTCGTGTGATTTTCATCACCCGTTATACATTACACAAATTTACTTGCTTCGGCAGTTTGAAAATTGAAAAGCGAATGAATTCCAATCACTTCGAAACGTTAATACTAAAAATCATATTTCAGCAGGAAAAATTTCATTAATGGCAACATTCAACTCCCCAACCCTAACCTGGAATAATAAATTTGAAAATTCGAGGATCGGGGACGTCGAATTCAGTGAATACATTAGATTCTTTTACAAGTTAGAATTTTGAATATTAAAATCGGAAATTAAAGAATTTGAAAGTGGTGGCAGGAAACCACAATTTCCTGGGGCTTTTTGATTCCGAACACAGTAAGGAACTACGATATTACAAAATTATCAACCTTGCATTTTTCAAATTATTTACTTATACTCGAGGAAACTACGTCATTGGTGTATCCTGGTTCTGAATTCCGAAAGGCAGTGTTGCCAGATGAGAGCTGTGAAAAGGGCCCGCTCACTCAAAAAAAAAAGGACCACACAACACAAGAAAGGACCACCTCCCTAAAATAGCTATATTATAAATGTTACAAGGTGGTAAAAGTAGGGGTGCGAGGATTTGAAAGGAAACTGTTAGGAATCACTGAAGATCAAGTGTTTCACATGATCTCACGAACGTTTCAATATTTCAATGATCCTAAAATTGTCTATGTTTATGTATTAATCTGTGACATTTCTACGTGCTTGACGTCATGAGTTGTCGTTAAAAAATGATTGTTGTTATTCGTAAGTCCAAACTGCATTATATATTTATTCAATAATAGTTATTTCAAGGAGAAAGGACCACCAGGATTACTACCTCAGGACAGAACCACGAAATGAACCACATATTTTTTATAACGTTTGAAAGGACCACATCTGGCAACACTGCCGAAAGGAAAAATCGTTGTAAATTTCACTTTGATGTACGTTTCCCAAACTTCTCGGTTTTTGGGCTAATGATAAACCTCAATGGATAATCGAAGGTTTAATGTTCGACAATTCGAGATATTAATTCAAAATTGCAATCATTAAGGACCATACAATAAGGATTATTCGCTCAGTTTCATTTATCTGAGTAAGTCTTACGTAAGTCTTATGACAACGGCAGAAGACAGCCCTACCGGATACAAAATTTGCAACACATAATGAGGAATCCCTCCCCTCAAGACGTTCGAAATCTATTCCAGCACGAGTAAATAAGAAAGTGGCGGAAAACACGTTGTATGTTAATTTGGGCAAATGTCCAAAACACAGAAAAACTACTAAGAGACCTGGTTTTGGGTACTTATGGGAGTCGGATCTGAACTAATAACCATAGATATGGCATTCAGAGACTATGTACCTACAAAGTTATTTCACTGAAGGGGAAAAAAACAGCTATCGGCAACGTACAGCGTTCTTCCCGCCAACCATTCAAATGTATCAAACAGGTATTCATAATTCATTCAGCGGATTTGGCCATCATCTCTTTGACATGAGGCAGCTTCTTTCAATGCATTCTAATCCGTTACAAATTGACTCTGTACTCTTTTTCGCGACTTCAGTTTCATTCTTCGAAATCACGAATTTTGTGTAAGCACGAAGCAATAGAAAATTTCGCATTTTCTTTCTCAAAATGCCGTATCTACCTTACTTTTCAACCGATCGGGCTTTTTAGTATCTTTCTTCTAATCAAATCCTCCACCAATTTCTGCTGAGGAAGCTGCACCAAATAACCAGAAAATTATATTCCAACAAGAAGCACCTGCTTCTGGGCTGCATCATGAATTCAAAGACATTCGGGATATTTTCAAACAAGATGAAGAGGACACACAGCTCAAAATTAGGGCAACGAATTTCTAGAGACAGTTTGCTCAAGATTAGGAAAGCGAATTTCCGGAATGAACTTGACGAATTTCCATTTTGACAAGTTATTCGACAGCAACACAATGCTCAAAGCTTACCCTCTTCGACCTGACGAAATCGGTAACACAACTATTACAGTCGATAATTATGCATCTCAAACCTCCAGATGCTTCAATTACAAAAACGTAAAACGTTACACTTTCACCCACGGCACTGCGATCTCCAAACAGATTTGGAAATAAAAATTTGGGCAGAAATGTCAAATGTCATCAACTTTTCGAATTTTCGATTAACGCTTCAAATACTCAAGGTTTATTTTCTGCAGCCTATCTGTATCACTTTCTCTCTCCTTCTTCCTCTTCTCCACCACACACGTAAGCCAACCCTTTCGACCGACATCAATGAGACATTTTCTGCGGATCCTGAAATTGACATATGTCGATATGTCAACCCTCCCAAACCCGACTCGCTATGTGCGCACGAGATTCTCTAAAACGGGCATCAGCATCTAACACGAAAAATCCGGCGTAGGTATTCCGGGGAAAATAAAAAGCATTTTCGCGTACTAAGGACGGATGGCGAAGCTTTTAAAAGGCTAGTCGTAAACGGCCGCCCCGACGAGACGTGGTCGTAATTCACTATTAAAGAGCGCCGCCGAGCGAATAAAATGCAACGAGAGTAAAAAATGGCGAAAAGGTATAAATATAGGTTGCATTCCGACGAATGATATATTACAAAGAATGGGTCCACATACTCCAGCACTTGTTCGAGCGATTTTTCGTTTTTTACGATGGAGCGACCGAAGAACGAACACCAAATCAAACTGAACTGTGCATCGAAGAGCTTCGCTTTTTTATTTCTTTTTTTTTTCCCCCACTCCGCTTAAAATTGATGGAATCGGAAGAGCTCCAGTTATAATACAGGAAATTATTAATCACGTAGTGCACGGCTAATTTATATCGTTTTTTTGTTGTTTTTTGTGTGTGTTGAATCCCTTCCGCTTGAGCGCTCTTTCTCGGGCTGTTTTCCATTTTAGTTTTTTTTTTTTTTCTTTCATCGGTGTGCATTTTAAACGGACTGCCACCACCAGTACCGTATTGATTTTTGGACTAGCTCGAGTATACGAGTCACGCGACGAATTTTAATTTAATTACGCGATACACGTCGCCTTTGTCACCGCAGCAAAGTGAAAACGAAACCGAGTCAGGAGTTTGTTATCGGCATTCGCTCTTCTCGAAATGTCAGTACCACCAAAATACCGAACATCGTGCACGCCCAACGTATACACGGAGTAGGCGCGACAAACTAATAGCTACCATCGGCAACTTGCCGAAAGTTCACGGAGGTCAAGCATTGGCACTGTAAAAATCCGACCAGTATGGAGCAGCGAGTCGGCCAAATACGTGAAGTTCAAATCAGTGCGAGGAATTCCAGTAAGAAACGCCACGGTATGTTGTATCAAAACGTATGCAATACTCTTTAGCAACGTCACAACTGGCGCATTTTGCTCAGGGTGAATTAGAACTTGACCACTTGGTAATAATGAAAGAAGACAAATCTTCCACCAACAAAATGTAAACAAAGTCATATAGTAGAATTGCATCCAGATTCTGATGGTCAAACCCCAGTAGTAACATGGAGAATATCAAATTGTGTCTTGAGAAGACCGTACTCTAAACTAGTATACCTCTCAAATTACTTTGAGCTCTGGTTTCACAGCACAACACAAATCAACATGGTACTCTGAAGAACAAAGGGAGAAAATGGTAAAGCCGGAAAAAGCCTGAATTCACAATCAGAAGGAACGTTAACTCAAGTTATAATTATTTGTACAACAGGTGTACTTTAGGTAGCAAAGATAATGATCGTTTCACTCATCGGTTTGTGCATCTATGTATATGAACTTGAACCAGGGTGACGACTTTAGCATAATTATGCTAAATTTAGCACAATTCGAAGTCGATTTAGCATCAAGATTTTCGGATTTAGCATCAACATAATTTAAGCATAATTGTTTTTCAATGTTAGCACAGTGGGCTTAACTGTCCAAAATTTGGAATCCATGAACTAACGCGAGAAAACCCACCAGTCGGTTAAGAAATCAATTTTGAGTTTGTGACCTATCCGGATCTATTTTCGTCTGTGCTTTCACGTGAGCTACTCGAAATCCCACAGATTCCATTAAATGTTCTTTTTTGGCGTTCGAAGTAAGATTTAGAAGAAAATGTCCATCTCATTCTTTATAGTTTTACGTGAAAAAATAGGTAAAATTTTTCAGCATAGTTCTTTAGGAACTTTTTTATTTTACATTGACATAATTTTTCGTCTCGGAAATCAGCTAAAAAAATTTGGGCCGCGATTGTACAGCTCAGAAATTGACGATTAATTCGAAAGTTTCGCATAGTGATTCTGGCACATTTTTTCTGAACTTCTGGCATAATCTAGCATAATTTCATGATCAATTTAGCTCCAGAATGTTTTCTAGGTTGGTCACATTGACTTCTACGTTGAGGGATGAGCACGGTAAGTCGCCTTTAGAAATACGTCATATGCGAAAAGATAGATTCCCCAGACTATTATCGACAGGGCAAATAAAATATGTGTTTAAAATAAAAAAGCATGTTTTTGAGATCTTCAAAATATACGTTTCTGTGCATTTATCATGGTTTCATGCCAAATTCGCTTTAAAATGCTTTTCAAATATATTTTCATACGTTTGCTGCATTCATAATCTCAAAACGTACATTTTTGATCAATGAAAACATAAACAGTATATTAAATAACACTACACAACAGCCTAAAAAACAATGGGATGAGATTGTACGGTTTTAGCTGCATTTTGAATGCTAAATACGATGGCGTTATCCATTCTTCTCGAGAACCTCTCGTTTTCCACGTTCAAAATTAAAATGTTCACGTTTTATTCCTTTTTGTCGTGCAGGAATAGCTACACTGATATTGATAACAATACTGAAAAGTACTGATCAGTAGTATCATCTTGATGATACTAAAATTTGCATGATAGAACAAAACAATGAACTGTAATCAAAAAAATAACATTGGCATTGAATTCCTCGTTGAAAATACATGCAGAATCATGTATACTCACGCCACTGTTTTTTTGAAAAATTTCAAATTGTTGTGTAGTCTAATGAAGGCTACAATAACGGAATGCTTTAAATTTTCAAAGTTAAAACTTCGACAATTGGGGCATTAAATATTTTTGTAACAATTGAGAGCAGCTTTCTTGCGTTTTGTGACAAATGTTTGGAGACAATTTTATTTCTTCGAAAAAATGCACAAAAACAGATGTTATTTTGAGAATATCTGCAAAAAACATGCATTGTTCCGAGAATATGAGCGCAAAAACATGCATTCTCATTTGGAAAAATGCAAAGTAAGAATAGTATTTTTGGAATCAGGAAATCATGAAACATAACAATGGAAGATCACTAGGCGCAAAAGAGGTAACAAAAAAATGCAATTGCATATTTTTAATCGCCCTATTATCAATTTATAGAAAAGAAAACATTTTCAGAATGCAAAAGAACCGAACAATATTCCTCAATCATAATGTTATTTTTCTTCTTGAAGCTCATTATAAAACTGAACCTCAAGTTTCCGAAACTTTGTTAAATACTTTTATACTGTATTACAGTTGATCAATCTTCAACCTTAACAGTGAATAACCACAAATATTTCCGACCTCAAAGCAGTACAGTAAACTTAAATAAGAACAGGAGGTATCACAAACGACGGATAAGAAAATGAATGCCAGTACAAACGAACTGAAATAAGAATAAATGGATTCGAAAAGGATCTTAGACAGTCTGCTAAAAACAAGTCTTCAAGCGTATTGAAGAGCCTTAACGCAAGTATGACAGAGTCTGTACCAGCACTAGGTTCAAACGGGTCTGAAAGATTCAATGTGTATTGAAATATCAGGGTGTCTACCAGAATTCAGTATTGGAATTCCGGGACTTTTCCAGAACTTTGGAAAACACTCTCGAGAGAAATTTGAGTGTAAAGAAATACCATGTTTTGCTCAATATACACAACTGTGTTACCTGTATAGTCCTATCATCCTTTAAATACAAGCACGCACTTTGAATTTCAATAATTTAAGGCAATAATTCAGTAAAGAACTAGAATTCCATTTGAACATACAGGGTGATCCCCCCCCCTCACACACACACACACACATCGAAAATGGTGCCGTGCGACTTCTACCTATATCTAACCACGAAAAATTACATGGACGGACGTCGATTCGAGTCACAGAGTCAGGCTTGAAGAGCTTTGGAGGCGATTGTAAAGAGGATGTCGAAGGGGGTCCAATACGTGTTCCACAAGTGGCAGGAAAGGTGGGCCAAGTGTATTCGACTCGGACAGGAGTGCATTGAACGGGAAACCGAACCGCAATTACAAATTTTTATAACTAAAATTCTTATGAAGGTCGTCCGTGTCTTTATTGAACACATCAGTCGCTAATTGACTGATTGATTAGTTCTCTATCAAAATTTCAACTGCAGTGTCACCTTATTCTTACTCACGCGAGGGCACACATTGTCATTATGAGAAATAAGCAAGTTTGCACAAAATTCATTCGCATCGTTCAGTGTTCGAAGTTCCCAAAAATTTGTTCGAATTGTCAGAAGTTAGCAAAAAATCCGTTCAAGTACCTACACTAAAATTGACTTTTGAAAAGTACTGTTTCAACAAATTCTGAGAAATTCACATTGGTTGGCAATATGTCCAGTCGTTATTGATTTGAACTATGCCTAAAGCAGTCCTCATGTATCGGGGAAACAGTCTTAGCTTTAGGGACAAAATTGTGTCCAACATTTGTAAAAAATTCTGGGACGTTGGATAATATAGTTAAGTGAATTCCGGGATTTTTCCAGGGTTCTAGGACCCATTTTTAGCCTCTGGGAATTTTTCGGGTTTTGCGGAACTTCCGGCGCCGGTAGACACTCTACATATTTTAAATAAGTCTGGAGTAGATATATAGCGTCATCAGTAGCCTTAAGGAGTCTACCCGGGTTTGGAACCAATCTGGAAAAGTATTGAGTTTTGAAAAAACAGTTTCAGACAGGTCAAGAATAGTCTAGAAGAATTTTAAAAGAAGCTCACCGAGCCTGAAACAGACTTGAAAAAATCAGTACGTTTTAAATACGCCCTATAAAACTTCCAAATAACGAAGTTTCTTCTTAATCAGGGTAGTCACTTTTTTTGTAGAATAATTTTCCCTGACTTCTTCCGGTTTTCCAGATCAATTTTTGACATTTTCCCTGACATTTTTTCAGTTAGTATAGTACACAGCTCCAAATCATTATGCTTCACGTTAATATTTATTCTTGAAAAATAGTTTATATAATATGCTTAAATTATTATTAATCTCAAAAAGATTCCCTAATTTTAATCAAAACTAGCAAGACTCAAATTGTCGAAATCTCCGAACGAGTCCAATGCATCGTAGCTAGTTTTAAACAAGGCCGGATAATCTCAAAATATCTCAAACCAATCGTAACGCATCTTATAAGGTGGTGGAAATGTTTTAATGGGTTTTACGAACTTCTTAAATCTGAAGAGTCTGTAACAAGCCCAGAAGAGTCTTACACAATCTCAAGTCCGAAACAGTCTCGAAGAATTTCAAATGAGTTCTCAAAGAATGTGGGTGTTAAAACACGGTGCAAACTAGAATTTTCAAGTAAAAAAAAGATAATTTTAGATGACTTGGATACAATTTTTTAGTAGCCATACACCTCCTTTTCTATGCTTCCCTACATTATGTTTCATTTAAAACATCACTCCTATTCTTTCTTTCTATTTTATTCATATTCGTTGACTATTCACTCATTAGCGGAAGTTACCCAAGGTATCTACAGAAATTGAAAAGTAAAAATGAAGTACTTTTCCAGGACCCATTGCAGGACTGTAGCCGGCATATTTTCAATCTTTTCCCAGAGTGCGCAAATCTTTTTTCTCATTTCCAATTGTTTTACCCATTTTACTCCTCCCTCCTTTTTGCTTCCCCCCTTCCCCCTCCTTGTGAATATAGATCCTGCGCTACACTTTCTCATGACCAATCATCGGAATCGCAAAAAATTTGAGTACATATTTCTAACAGAAATGAAGGACTTTTCTTTTCTTTTTTTTAAATTTCAGCACATTTCAGGACTTGTAGGACCTACTTTAAAAATTCAGGACTTTTCAGCACCTGTAGACACCTAGTTGTACATTAAAATTATATTATTTTCACAGATTTTTCCACAAAATTTAATTATTAAAACAAAAATCTTTTAGATGACCAACAGCGAAAAAAGATGAATTTACTCGTAGATGACCTCTTTTTAAATGACTGTAGATGAGAGATGATTTGGATGATCGGTAAACACCCTGTAAAAACATTTGGTAAGATCTTCAAGAGTCCTAGAAGAGTCTGCAAAGGTCTCAAAGAGTTCTAACCATGTCTAAAAGGATCTTCAAGAATGTTGAAGGGGTTCAGGTATCTTAATAGTTTTGAACAGGTCCAGTGATCTTAAATGAGGTCTCAAGGGTCTCAAAAAAGGCTACTGAAGCCTGAAAGCGACCTTAAAAGATTCAACCCGTTTTAGATACGTGCGGTTAAAAGTTTCAGAGCGTCTCAACGAAGTTTAAACGCGTCATATAGAGAATTTTAAAATAGGTCTACACGAGTATAATAAGTGAACAGTATTTGCGAATCATAAACAGGGCTGCATTAGAGATAGAGGGATAGGGCATAGATTCTAGTAGTCGATCGTTAAAATCAGAAAAATAGAAGACTTCTATCCTCTATCAGATTTCTCTTGAAATCAGGGGCGTACCCAGGATTTAAGTAACGGGGGGGGGGCTTGCGATCAAGATACATTTTTTTCTTGGTGAGAGGGGAGAGGCCTCAGTCACAGATCCGCCCTCCTCTCCGTCTCAACCCATTGTTTTTTCGTGTATTTTTGGCCAACGGGGAGATTTTTTCTTGATGGGGGAGGGGCTCAGTCACAGACTCGCCCTCCTCCCCGTCTCAACCCAATGTTTTTTCGTGTTTTTTTATCGGCCAATGGGGAGTTGACACCCCCCCCCCGTCGGTACGGCCCTGCTTGAAATTGTTTCTATATTTCTGCGATATAAATTCTCCCTACGAAACCCTACAGCTACGACTCTGGTCCCAAACAAGTCTTGAAATTTTTGAAGTTTCAAAACACTGAACACAACACTCAGATACCTTTATTCGACGAAGCTAAATTTCTTGGCCTAATTTTCGATAAAAAAAAACTTACGTGGAACCCTCATATATTAGCAATAAAGAAGAAATGTCTCCTTGCACTTAACATAGTTAAAATGCTCAACAAGAAACATCATGGACCAACATCCAGCAAGCTGATCATGATACACCACTCTGATCCGCCCAAAACCAGACTACGGATCGATCATATATGTATGTGTCAGCTTCCGAACGAACCCTCCTAGCACTGCATCCGATACAAAACACATGTCTCAAACTTGCACTCAGAGCTTTCCCTTCACCTCCCATTCTTAGCCTCCATTCTATTACAGGTGTCCTACCCCTTTCCTATCGTAGAAATACTCTCTTAGCCAAATACGTCGTCCACTCATTATCGAAACTCCCAATTTACTCCACACAAGTCGTTTACATCCTATCCTCCAACAACCTCCTCCATTCCTCCTCCCTTCGTCTGTACAATCTCTTCCTATCCACCGCCATTTCATACTTCAATATATACCTTCAATAACTCCTCCTTGGAATAAGACATCCACGCGAGTCGATTGGACCTTCGCCCAATTCAACTCGAGATCGGCTACTCCTGGCACCTTACAAGCAGAATTCGATGCGATGCTAACCAGATACCCTCAACATCTAACATGTTTCGTTGATGGATCAAAAACGACAGACAGAGCAACTGGCGCTTATCTTATAGACACCCATCTATCGTCGTTCGCCGTACCGAAAATATCAAACATACACACCGTCGAAATGATAGCTATCAATCAATGTCTGACTAATCTACCAACTACGTTATTTTCCAAATTTCTTATATTCTCGGACTTACAAACATCACGGCGGCGACTCCAAGCAAACGTAAATTCTAATACAAACGCCCTGACCAGCCAAACGTTATTTATCCTCGACCAGCTCACTCAACGGGACATCGAGGTCGTACTAATATGGATCCCAGGCCATTGCTGTATTATCGGACAGATCTTGTTGATGCGGCCACCAAGTCTGAACCAAACATCTCCATTCCTCTCCTAAACAATACGGATGTAAAATCTTACCTCCGTCAACGCGTCATTGCTTCGTCGAGCGAAGAATGGAAACATTCCACAGGCAACCTACATAGTACATACCATCAAATCCAAGACTTTCAACTGGACTGACATCATCAGTAAATAATGCACCACATTACGATCTATTGAAACTGCCATCAACAGAATCTTCCTCGGTCACTCACACCTCACACACGAATACATATTTCTTCGTCAACCACCACCAACATGCAACACCTTCTCTACTCCCTTAACTACACAACATATTGCCCAACACTGCAAATCGTGCCACCGCAACCACCTCATTCAGTACGTACTCATCGATAACATACCCTACCTTATCGCCTTCATAACTCACAACAAGCTCTCACACCTTATTCAAGTTCACCGTACCCATTACGTTATAAAAAATGTATAAATAACCTTAAGATATACCGAAGCCATGGCCTATAGGCGATAAGTGTAGTCTTATTCAAAAACGGATGAGTCCTCCACGAGTTTTGGAGGATTCTCAGAGAAACAAAGAAAGTCCGAAAAAGTGCACTAGTCTAACGAGTAGCGTTGGATTACACGAGACGCCAAACGAGAGAACGCACGGGGACACTCCGATTGAAAGAGACGCCCTGGAAAATGATATAAAAGAAACAGGAAGCATTCTCGAGTATTTCCTTAAAGCGCCACTGATACAACCTATCACCACTTTTTCATTTCATTATCGGCCCTCTCTAGACCGTAAAATCAAGCATCCTCCACACCAGTACGAGTACACTGGACCGTACATGTTTCCCCCGCAGACTCCGATTCGCTCGCTATGACGTGCCATAAATTATGGCGTCCGAAAGTCGCGCAAAAAATAACGACAAATTTTCGCCGGTCGAGTCACAGGTGCGTATACGCGCGTATCGTGGGCAACCGAAGCTGAAGCGGTACCGTGTACGAAAAATACAACGCAATACATAATTCCGAGTAGGCGAGCCCTGTTGGGTACGCCAGGTAGCCTCGACCACCACGATACAAGTTAGGTTCGGTTCGGTTCGATCCCTCGTGGGCCGACAACGATATAGGGGACACAGCTGCGCCCCCACCCACCATTCGCCGAACCAAGGCGATACGTTACAAAACTAAAAAAGAGGCGGGAAAAATGGTTAGACTTACCTGCGTGTCGTTCCACCACATATGCAGCCGGTAGTTACGCAGAACCGTTGGACTGTCGTTAATGTGTTCGACGGCCAGCTTCACGGCCGGCATAACGCCACGACCGGTGCGCGTTTCTGGAAAGTCGATCGGCGTGAACGGAAAGAAGCCGGCGATGTACACGTCGTGACGTTTCGTCACCGAGGACGGCTTTTGACAGCCAACGGCCGCCCACAATATGGTCACCGCCAGCAGCCGGTGACCACATAGTGGCATTGCTTCTTGCAGCAAATTCGTCAATCTGTAATCATACGAACGCATACGCAAGCATTATACACAGTGATCATTCAACCACGACGCGTATAGTCTTGTACGGTTGACTGAGCACGGTCAACGAACGGCCTGTGAACACAATACGGCGGCGGAGCTGTTACGACTATTGCCTAACTCGTTTGCCGTAAATACGATACGCACGGGCTGTTAACAAAATTGCCAACCTTATTTGCCGTAAATACGATCAGCGTGAGCGTAGTCAACGCGGACCGCACTTGAGATTTACATTATCAAAGCGTTATCGCGCAAGCGGACAGCGGAGACGAAGCAGACTCCGGCTACAGCGTTTTATCAAGTTGTAACGCGGCGTTTTTGCGCAATTCGTGCAAATTCGGGATTTCAAGAAATTCTTTTCCTTCCAGATTTTCGATCCGGCCTCACACTCTAGATCAGGCCTGACCAACCTTTTTCGGATGGCGGGCCAGATTGAAACTTGTCGGACGTTGCGCGGACCGGACTCCTGATCTGAAGAAGGTGGTTATATTTCATACATGCAAGTTTGTACACAGCCCTATAGAGTAGGTAGAGCGTGTTTAAGAATTAGTATGAAAGAGCATGTTTTATCAAAACTTGTCGAGTTTCTGTGTGAGAGAATTCTCATCATAAAACACAGTTGGCTCTCAGTAAACCCAGGGGTTATTCTAAGAAATTTCACCAACTGCACAAAAGCTGAGACCTTGTGGAGCTTTTTTGTTCAAATGATAACTTCCCGCATGTTACTGTTTTATTTTGGCTAGAATTTTAGCGGAGAAACCCCATAGCGCCGATGTGGAGCGGATCATAAGCGTGAATAACATACTGAAGACAAGTTTGAGAGATACAATGTCGCTCGAAACAGAAAATCTTTACCTGTTCATTCATCCGAACATGCCTGTTTTGCAAGATTAGGACCTAAGAAGAGCGATTCTACGCTGGCTGAATGAACATGATCGGCGCCGGAACGAAACAACGAAGGCAAAGGACCAAAAATGGTATAAAAGTATTTTTCATGAAGCCGAGGCTCCCGATGAAGAAAATTATGATATTTCCAGAGGTGTTTCATTTTTGTAGATAACTGTGCAATATTATTAGTTATTATTACTTATTAAGTATCTACAAATGTTTCTTTCTAAGTACACACTTTTTGCAAATTATAATGGCTTGAATCATTTCTTTTTGCATTTTCTGGCTAAAAATTTTCAAATATCAACTGCACATTTTTTCACCAGCTGTACATTGCATTTTGCCAGACGCGCAAGATGTGTCCAGATGCGCCTTAGAGTAACCCCTGAGTAAAACTGTTGTTAAAACCACGGCATCCGCTTTGAAGAAACGAAAAGTTGACATTGAAAATCAAAAATTCAAAAGTGATTGGCGTGTAAATTATTTTTTTATTGAATATAGCGGAAAATCATTATGTTTGGTGTGTCGAGAAGACGTTGCCTGTTTTAAGGAGTCAAATATAAGACGTCCTTTCACAACGAAACATCAAGAAAAGTATGGTTTGCCCACCACATGTACTAGTACGAGACGAACAGCACTTTTCGAGTCAATGAAGAAAGTTTTTCTGGAAGAGAATATGTCGGGACAATGTTTCAGAAACAGACTTCTGGTCAAGGTGATATAGTACGCGCAAGGTTACGAATAGCACACATTACCGGCAGTGAAAATAAGAACTTCGGCGAAGGTAAATTCGTCAAGAAATGTGACTTATTTCGAAAAATTGAGTTTGTCCCGACCTACAATCACACGGCGTACTGCACTTCTTGGCAACGATCTTTTTCAGCAACTGCAAATCCATGCAAGTGATTTTGCTTACTTCTCCTTGGCAGCGGACGAAAGCACCGACGTTTCAGATACTGCTCAACTTTTAATCTTTATTCACAGAATCAATAAGAAATTCGAGGTGATAGAAGAGCTTGCTTCTATGGAGAGTTTGCATGGGAGGACAACCGAGGAAGTTGTCTTTAACAAAGTCGTTGCTTCTGTGACAAGAATGAATTTGCCGTGAGAAAAGTTTTGCGGCCTAACTACAGATGGTGCGCGCAGCATGGTCGGTCAGAAAGATGGACTGGTCGGAAGAATGTCTGTATTCATGAAATCAAAGAAATTGGAACCTCCTTCCACAATTCATTGTATCATCCACATGCAAGCGCTTTGCTCCAAAATCATGGAAATGGACCATGTGATGAAAGTTGTTAAAACTGTCAATTTTATTAGAGCGTAGGCATTAAACCATCGTCAGTTCCGATCATTTTTACAGGAAACTGAGAGCGAATACACTGATGTAATTTACTTCAGCAACGTGCGTTGGTTATATCAGTGCAAGGTCTTGCAACGTTTTTATTAACTGCGAGTGGAAATTGAAATGTTCATGATCGAGAAAGAGAAACCCGTGACGGAATTCAAGTGTGGCAAAAGGATGTGGGATTTTGTTTTCCTGGTTGACATCTGCAAACACCTCAATTACCTCAATTATAGGCTGCAGACGCAAATTAAATTCATCGTCAATCTTCTGAACGACGTAACAGCATTTGAAAACAAACTGAAGCTCTTCGTAACATAGATCAAGTCTGGAAATTTCGTTCATTTCCAGACTTGCTCTGATTTTAAGAAGAAAGCAAACCAAGAACCACCTATTCAGAAGCATGTCAATCACCTGGTACGTTCACAAAAAGAATTTGAGGAGCGGTTTACTGGTGTAAGGACTTACGAAACGTTATTCCGATTGTTTGAGAATCCTTTTGAAGTTGATGAGATCAAAATTTCGGAGGTGTACCAGCTGGAAGTAATTGACCTGAAAGCAGACTCGTTTTTAAGCACAGCTTTCCACAGTAAACCTTTACTCGAATTCCACAAACTACTCCCCACGCAGTACTCAAATATTGTTAATTTGACTTTACGTACATTTTCTCAATTCGGTTCTACTTATTTGTGTGAGCATACTTTTTCTCGACTGAAGAATACAAAGACACCTGAACGTTCATGTCTCACTGACAACCATCTTCACACATCATTACGTCTCCAAACTACAGAACTTATGCCGCAAATTACCGAAATAGCGGAAAGTATTCAAAGGCAGGTGTCACATTGAATCATTGACAATCCACTTTATGTAGGCTTGATGCACTGTTTTGTATTTCAGATTGTGGTCTCTTTTATAATTAACGTTACTATTGTCAATTTTACATTCATTTTTTAAGTATAAATATAAATATTTTCATTTCTTCTTCAATCTTCATTATTTTTCCTTATTTCTTCATGTTTGGAAATGTTGTTGCGGGTAGGATGGAAACTCTTCGCTGACCGGATGTGGCCCACGGGCCGTAGGTTGGTCAGGCCTGGTCTAGATGTATCATTAATGTTGAAGTTAATTGAAGGGATGTACGTAATCTCCAATATGTGTCACAGTTACCGAACAAATCTCTCTTAACAAGGCCTAAGCTCCTTGAGGGTGGTGGGAATATGCCCTCCCGCCGGGTAAATGAGGTGCATAGGACTGTAAGTCAACATTCCACTTTTCGATCATGACCTACCGATCAAAATTCGCCCAGATTTTCCAAAAGACATCCAGCAAGCGTACCCGCATTCTACCCCTCATTATTTATACGTCTGCAATCAATATAGTTTCGTTATACGCCGAAACAACGAATAGATCTTAGCTATTCAAACGTATTTCACGATCAGCCAAATCAATTCTGATAAGCATCCAAATTTGGTTACTCAAGACCTAACATACATAAACTTAAAATAGCCGGATAGTTCCATTAACAATAATTCGTCATACAACGAATATTTTTCAATATAACTCTTTCCCTTCTTTATGATACTTATATGTAGCGCGTCTGGAGCTACAGTAACACGAGCGCGTTATCACCATTAAAACAAAAAAAGAAGTTCAAAGGTTCGTATTAAGTAGTACGCGTATATTTTGAAGTTTGGCGAGAGACAACGGAGAAGATGTCGCGAGAGTATGAGACGACTCCAAAACACGACTGATCCAGGAACATGGAGTCACTGCCTAGCCGGACAATTAGGTTAAAAAATCGAGGGTGAAAGATACGATGAAAAGAAATGAAAAGATTCCTGGAAAAGAAAGAAAGAAGCGATTCGGTGTAGAGATGCTGCACAGGTAAAAGGCACAGATGTTTGTAGGAAGACTGGCTTAGCAGGACAGGTAACAAATATACAATAAAAAACTATTTACAAAAGAATTCGCGAACCTTAAAAAAGTCGATCGTGATGGAGAGCACCGCACATATATGAGAACACTCCCCATCCCCTTAGCCTTTCAATTATACGTTGGTTACTCTTTTTGTAATTTCTCGCCTTTTGCAATGGTCGGTGTTTCTGGGGGCTCCTGTTGCTCTGTGTTATGTATGTCCTTCTGTTTGGCAGGGTGTCTACAAACTCTTCAACATTTTTTCCCTGACTTTTTCGTGACCTGCCTTTTTGCATTTGAAGAATTCATACACAAAAGTCTTCGAATTATTTTTAAATTTCAAGTACCTACTATAAAGAGTTACGAGTATAAATTATTTAAGGACGAGAGGTTTCTTTATGAATTTATTACACGTTCACACAACATCATTTCTCGATTCTCATTTATTCAAATTGCGGACTTTTCAACAGAATCCTTCACTGGAAGGTAAATTACTAAATTTTTCCTGACCTCAGGGTGGCCACTCAAAATTTTCTTTAAAAAAATTGAAAAAGTCACAGAAATTTGCGAATTAGTAACCTAAAAATGACCAGAATTCCAAGAGTTTTAGCCTCTTGTGTACCAACATTTGTAGGGCTGCGTACACTGTCGAAACAAAATTCTAGGTGTACTTTTTCATACAGCACGCCCAACTCAAAATTCAAATATTCGAAGTGGGGGAAAAAAAACTATCATGCAAAAATTTGAGAAATAAAGTATAGATTGGAATACTTTTGAAATCCCGATTTATACTTCAGTCCAGAAATTACTGATGATCATTTCTTCTTCAAAAAGGTTCCAACTTCTTAATAGCATACGTTAATCATATTATAATATTGAACTATATATTTCAATAATACTCAGTAAGTGTGAAATCTTTTCAACATCTTGAGCCAAATTAGATTACATTAAACGTTTTTTAGTTTCAGGAATCTCATATCTCAGAGCTGAAATTTCTGATTGACTTAAACATTTAAAGTACAAATATTCTGCCATAGCTAATTAGCTATTTTGACCAACAAAAAATCCAACTTCTCTCTTTCATTGACAGTACATGTACGACGTTCCGTTTTTACAGGGTGTCCACAGATATTGAAAAGTAAAAATGAAGTACTTTTTCAGGACACTTTGCAGGACAGTAGGCGGCATATTTTCCATATTTTCTCCGAGTGTGCAAATCTTTCTGAAAGACTTCTCAGTTGTTTTTTAATTTCAGAACTTTTCAGGACTATTGAGACCTACTTTCACAATTCAGGACTTGTCATCACCAACAGACACCCTGTTTCTCAACTAGTTCTTCAGTAGATAAGAGTTCCAGTTTCTATTAGTCAAACTTCACAAGAGACATGTTGGAGTGTTACATACAGTGAACGCATTTCTGAATGCAAAATATATTTGTAGATTAATATTTTATTGGAAGATTGAAACCTTTCAGTCATATTGGTGAATAATTGGCAAACTGCAAATATAAATTCTAATTCAGCTTTGTGAGTTTTCTTCAATAAAAAAAATGAAAGTGCTTATAAAAACTGCTGTTTAATCGTTCTGACTTCTCTTTTGGCAGGAAAACTGAAAATTATTCACTAAATGCAGAACTCTGCTCAATTATTACTTTTACCGAATTTTTCACAGTCGACCAACGAATAGAATGCTTTGGTATTTTTACACAGTGGCAATTTCAATTCATTTTAAATGATGCGTTAATCTGCCTCTCGGCTAGGGTATTTATGAATAAAATAACGCAAAGCTATAACAAATCAAGACCTTCTTAATAGGCATTGTGGACTTTGTGTATGTTGCAAATCCCGATGTTTAAAAAAATTTAGGAACGTAGAACATTTGCTTTCTCACTCAATAAACTGAACACTTATATTTGATAATAGTGGCACCATGGGAGCCTAAAACATCAACAAATTGTTCAGCGACAAGTGAGCCTCGTCCATAGTTGACCAAATTAATTAAAAAATGAATTTTGCTTCAGCAGAACCTAGGAAAATAGTTTATAAATGAACAACTATCACCTTGTTCTTACTTTTAAACCAAAATGTTACAAATTCTGTACTCTTTCTCATTAGCGATATTAGACGTTCCGTCATACAGCAGGGAATCATAGGCACTACTATTAACATCCTTAATTAAACGCGCTTGTGAAAATATGGACAAACTTCTGGTATTAGGTATCGAGCTTTTGTTTTATATGAAGTCATAGTTTCTACAAATATTTCTTGAGTTTCGAAAAACACGGCATAAAACAGAAAAGTTATATCGTGGCAGGATCGCAACCTGAAGTTAATTGCAACTACTCTCAGCACCCAGATTTCAGTTCTAGTTGTAGCATCATTACGACAGAAGAGCTGGATATCAGGAATAATTGCAACACTTCTTGAAGGAAACAAAGCATCTGATAACAACCCCCACGCTGATACCCTCAGAGGAACTGATATAGTTGGGCCCTGAATTTCCAGTTGAGAGTTTGGAAGTTCAGCCACAATATTAGTTTGATATTTTGGAGGACGGAAATGAAAAAGATGACTTAATGACCATATTTTCAAGAGAATGACCAAAAATGAGTTAAGATTGAGAAAATGACCAAGTGGCTACCCAAGGACCTTTCAGTGAATTCTTCGAAATTTCCTGACGTTTTCCTGACTTCCTGGCCTACTTTCAAAAATCCTGATTTCCCTGACTTCCTGACCTTATAGACATCCTCTCTTGTAATAGTTTAGAATGGGGAATGGGGCTCTGGCAATACGTTTTTCTGTTTCCAGCTCGTTCCGCCGCTGTTCCGTCCCGTTTGGAGACATCACGCTCAGTACAACACCAGCATCAATCGTCTTCGAATAACCCCTGTTCATTATTTTGATTTTCTCTCTGTTCCAACGGATCTTTCCCTCTTTTTCGTGGGTTAGTGGGCTTTTCTCTAGTTCTCTAGTATGCTTTCCGCCTGTCTGTAGCTCTCTTCCCGGATGCTCCCTCTCAGGGATCTGGTTGGCCGACTGGATAACGCGCTGTTCTCAGAATCTGGAGATCCCGGGTTCGAGCCCACGTAGCAACTCGTTACACTTCGACCGAAGGGCTGAGACAGCCCTGAAATCCTCCCCGATGTCTCTGAGGTAATGCTCGAAAGGGCGGATTTCAGGGCTTGGGTTGAGAACAAAATTAAAAAGAATAAAAAGGATGCTCTCTCTTGCAGCATCCCCGCACCGTAATGGAACTGCCTCAATTTTTAGTATTTTGAATTTAGTTCAAGTTTTAAATTTCGAGTTTCTGCTTTTTTATTTCGGGACGGTCCATATCTGGATTTATAGGACATTATCTAGCTATACTGGTGTTCGGCTGTCCAACTCCTTCCTTCATTTACATTTTTATGTCGAGAGGATGACTATCCTCAACACTAGAATGAAGCCATCATATAATCGCTCATTTATTTCGTTGCACTTTAGTTGCATAATTTTCCTTCTAGTACATCAATACGAGTATTAATTTTTTCACTTTCATTTTCCGGTAGGTACGTAGGATGAATCTGTGTTACCCGGAGTCGTATAATAATGGATGTTTTCATCTCAGGTTGTCGGACACCGAATGGAGCCAGATTGAAAATTTTAGACAAATCGAAATCCATAAACACTGAAATTGCGACAATTTGCTGAAATTTGAAAGTTTCGTTCATTTCAAGCTCTCGCTTTAGACTATGTGAACTTTGAAGAACCTGTTTCGAAAATTGGTACAGTTTAACTAGGTTAGCTTGTCCAAAAATCTTTTCTTGATACCCATTCAATTTCATTTTTTGTAAATCAAATAAGGTTTTTCCATTTTAAAAACGAAATTCCAGTATATGTATAGTACCTAAACTTGCGTAATATAGAACATCTGATGAGATTGCCATACTGAGAAACTGTAAAACTCCCTGTTTGTCATTTTTCCAGTGACGTTAATCTTGTCTATTCCACGAGTGCAATTTGGGGGCCCAAATTGGAGTCGGCTCTAAAATGTAAATAAGTACTAGAAATCAGTAGCTGATGCAATAAAGTCTCATTGTCTCTAGAAGCGTTTTCACTTGATAGCCTAACTAAGCTACTTAAAATTCAGAGAAGGATTCAACAATTCCTTCAGCTTGAATTCTGAATAATGAAGACACGAACAAACGCTTCTTTTACCCTCACAGAAAATTCATCAAGACTGAAACACCCAGAAATTATTTTAGCATTTCCTCGAGTAAAGTTGCTGTGGAATTGAACAGACTGCTTGAAAAACGCTGGAGACTTTTTTTTTTTTTTAATAAGGACAGATTAGTTTTATGATTATAATCATTTTTAGATTGAGTTCGTAACTCGGAGTTAGATGATTCCAATCAGTTCTAGTAACGTGTTTAAAGCAAGATTATCGGAAATAATGAAATTATTTGCTCAAATAAGAACCGGAACGGAAACACATTCAAAATGCTACTGAAGACTAAGCCAATTTCTAGCAGCTTCGGCACTGGTTCCAGCATTTCGATCTCCCTCCTATACCCTCCTTGCACCAGCATTTCAAACTCATTCCCTTTTCCTCCACTTCGACCTTCTCGCGCACCACTTCTATCCCTCAAATATGACCGGATTCATATCAACAATTCTTGAAAAACTGCTCAGATTAGCACACGGGACATGGTGGTCAGGAATTACCAACCATGAATTTAACGTATCCTGCTTCAATTTTTCAATACCATTCCACGTTTCAGGCTCCTGGTAATTATGTAAAAAGTTCAATATTATTACCAATCTTACTGGAATTGCAGCGGATGAAAGCTTCTACAGGCGGAAAAACAACCTACACGAATTCTAAAGGAACCAAAGCCCAAGAAAAAGGCCTATGAACGAACGCCTCGAGATTTCTTGATTCCGCAAAAGCAAAGCTGAAAATTCTTAAACGCAGATCAAAAGAAAAACGGCTTTTTATGGCCGAAAATAAATCACTATTGATAATACAAAAGGAAATCGAGCCAGCTGTTTTATCCGGCACGAATTATATTTCAATTGACTTCGGCTCAGCCATAAATATAACTGAGAAGCAAATGGACGAGAAGAAAATGTAAATCGTATTAAAGAGATCGAAGTTTTTTCACTTCCGTCCTCTTTAAACTCCAAACACAGAAAAGGAAGGCCGAATTCTTTTGTTAATTTGTATTACAAATTTTTTTTCTCTTCCTCTCCGCCTTAATTAAAAGGCTGATATTCTGATTAATATGCTCAACATTTCATCTTTCGTTTGTACAGCGAGCAACCATCTCGTGCTATTATCGTACACACCCTTTAGAAGGCACGTAGTCACGAACCAAAAAGCATCTTAAGACGAGCGTATACGAAGTACACCAAATTCTTCACGTGGCAACCATTTTTCGTTTGGGAAGGAAGCAGAATGTGCAATTTTTTAGAAGCGTCAAGAAAATGTGTTTTTTTTTAAACGTCGAGAATGCGTCAATTTTCTTAGGGACTTTAAGGCAACATTCAATGAATTCAAGCGGGTAGTAGCCCCCCCCCCAATGAAGTCACGCATATCAAACGTCGACATATTACCGCTCTCATAGCCATATTAGGGGTATTCAGTGATGCTCCGAAGAAAATAATAGAAAAATCAGGTCAATTCGCAGACTAAATTCATCACGAAACTTTTTAATAATATTTTTTCATCGCTATTGCCCCCTTAGATGCCGGCAAATTTTCCTCGTCGTTAACAACACCGAGTTTATGGAAGACGAAATAAACGAGTTCCGTTTAAAAACATTAATGTAATTAAAAATGCGAATAACATAGAAGAGAGAACAAACTGATGAAAACGAAAATTATACGGAACGGTTACTAGCTCTGTTATACCCTTTTTTCGTTATTAAAATGGAGCTCGTTCGCCGAGCGATCAGTTATACGTACAATAACTAATTAATACGCAGGACTTGGCAAAAATTAAGCTGAACCTGATTTAAGAACGGAACTTACAAACGGAAACTACCAGAATTATATTCTCGTCAAGAGGCCAATAAACAACAAAAATGATTACAGAGCGATGCCAATTTGTATCAGTTCTCTCTATTTCTGAACTGAGTCTGTTTTTAGTGCATATCATATTATTTAAGAGCCAAGACCAGAACAACTTCTGAACACTGCAGGGTGCCGATGGAAAATGGAATATAGAAATGAAATATGACTTTCCACGACTTAATTCATATAATTTGTCCAGGTCTTAGAGCGGGAGGGAGGAGGCTAACTGACAAACATACAAATTTCAATGCAAATGTGATGGAATTCCAAAAAATTCCTTCTTCTTTAGGTGCCGTATCGGTTACCGAACACAGGCGACTTTTTGGGCAGGGTTAGTCGGAGTAGTTTCCCACCGCTTTCCCAACGGCTTGTTGCGTTAGAGTTTTCTTTCTCTGTACTGAAGAAGCATATGCTAAAGCAACTCGCTCACTAGCCACGTGTTTTCACAACGTTGAGTAACCTGTCTACGACGTGCACAGGCACACAGTACCGAATCTTTCTGATCTGATGGTAACACACACGCTCTGCGATTTTAATGCCTTGTTCGTTCGAGCTGGCGGGGTTACAGTGCACGTTATCTTTCTACCTCGACTGATACGGTAGTCACTCTGTTCGCTAGCACGTTAGCGGAGGTATTCGAACATCACTAGTTTCCGGCGTTGGTGGGATTTGAACCCGAAATGTGGGGATTGCGAAGCAGGTACATACGTTACCACTCGGCCAGACAGCGACTAACAGCGGTTCCTCAGGGAAACGAGCTGGCCAAAAATCTGAAACTTGGAATCCGAGGTTTTTTGAAAGCACTGAATTAATTTTCCATGAAATTTTCAGTCGAAACCCAAGAGGGGGTTCAAGGGATGGGAGGAGAGCAAAACTGAAAATTCGGAAAACTACCGTGTAACATATCAAAATATACGTTGTCAAACCTCCTGAACACGTTTTTGACATTATTTTGGCCATAAACCCAAACGGGGGGCCAAGGGGGGAGGGGCGGAACTGAAAATTCGGAAAATTCAGCGTGTAAAACAGTAACACTTATATAGCGTTTTCTCAAAAATTTACGAAAAGTTGCAAAAGGTATGAAAAGTTCCTAAAAGCACGCATCCTAAGGAATAACCGAGAGCAAAACATTTTGCCCAGAAATGCCCAGAAATTTTTGTGCAGCTAAAAGTTGTGAACATTAGATAACATAAATGTACTTATTTCAAACATCAAATTCTCACGTTGTAACACATTTGAACTAAAAAAATAGAATTAATTCTGTTTCATTATGAAAAGTACATTAGAAAAACACATTTACCATATTACACCACCTAATATCACAACAGTAAAGTATGGGTTAAAACATGTGCCTGAAACTGTAAAATCGGCTCATGGTTAACTCCGCCCCCCTGACGACGTTTGATACCTAGAAGACTGGGGCCAATGCAGCTGGCATAGATGAAAGCATGGGCTTTGAGAATCGTAGAACACTGCCTGCCTAGTTGTCCATCAACTTATCATAGTGCATTACTCAACAGCGTACATAAGAACTGATATTGAAGGTTCCCACTTCCCCATCGAAAGAGCAGTAAAGCAAGGCGATCCATTTTCTTTAAACCTCTCTTTAACTGTAAACTAGAACAAATTTTCAGGAAATTGACCTGCGAGGGAAAGGGTCTCAAAATTATGGGCAAAAACTTATCAAATTTGAGATTCGCGGACGATATTATACTTTTGTGGAAAAAAATTTCAATGAAATGGTGGAGATGGTGGAAGACCTAATATATCATATTGGCCTATCTATGAACATTTTAAAAACAAAATTCACGTCAAACAGAGAGGGGGAAAACGAAATTTGGCTCGACGGGGAAAAAGTAACTAGAGTAGACGAATACAGATATCTAGGACAATGTACGAAATTTAGTAATAACATGGACGGTATCATTAGAGAGAAGATTTCAAACTCGTGGAAAGCCTTCAGGGCAAACAAAACGTTCCTGAAAAGAAGAATGAAAATCCAGCCAAAAATAAAAATTCTAAACAGCTGTGTACAGACGGTATTAACATATGGCGCACAAAAGTGGTCTCTTACGAATAGACAGATGCAGCGTCTTATCAATAACCAAAATTCAGTGCTCAGGAATATTCTAGGTTTTGGACTAAAAGATAAAATAAAAACATTCGAAAACAAACAGGCGTTAAAAGCATAGGATATCAAATCTAAAAACTGAAGTTTAAATATGTTGGGCACATGTCTACGGGTAATCAAGAAAATTGGAATTTAGTGACAACTCTTTGGACTCCAAGAGAGTAAAAAAGAAAAAGAGGGCGCCCAACAATACGCTGGATAAATGAGATCCTCAACCTAATGGGTCCATGCTGGACTGGCACAGCATCCAACAGGAAAGCCTGAAAGATAGCGACGGAAACATATGACCTGCGGTGGGAGGAGCAGGTCTGTGCCCGTAAGGGGTAACACATATGACCCACAACCTGTTCAATGTTCAGATTTTCGACTTTTGGCCAGCTAGATTTTCGGAGGAACCACTGTGCAACTTCTTCAAAATATTTGCTTTTCCTTCATGTGAAATCTCGCCCATACACAAATCCTCCACACTATTTAGAGAAAAAATATCACTTTTCTATAACCTCCAAGACCTACTCCGAGAAAACATGACCTTCTTCTCATATCAATGACTCCAATGACTTGTAGGCACCCTGCACTGACAACATACATTTTTGAGACAAAGGCGTAAATACTCACAGTAGCCTTCACAATATGCCCTCAAAAACTGATATAAACCATAAGTACAAGGAATTTTGCCGGCCATTCGTTTCATTCGAGCCAACGAGATGAGAGAAATTTTTCGGTAAAAAGGCGAGACAGCTTGTCGTGACGAGAAATACACTCATACACACTCGCAAATTCCGAAGGCATATTTCTCGTACGACATCAGACTAGACGTCATCTAGTCGGCCAGTCCGGCTATTTTTAGCAAATCGAAGACGCATCCGAATTATAACACAACCTGTTTCCGCACCGAAAAAGTATGGTCACACAATTTCGCATCTTCGACGCGATGACTCATGCACACGCGCCGTACTTTCGCGGATGACAGGCGACGTGCGAAATTACATCATTATCTCCTACCGATACCTCTTTCGCCAATTAAACATATCACGCCTTTCATATCCCAAAATTCATTGGCCGTACCTACACTACGAAACCACACGACGACCAATCGATAGATTTCTAAATCCGACAACCGGACTCATACGTCATTCTACTCCCACGACGACCTATCTTCAAAACCCCTAATTCAGCACACACGAGCTTGTTGCTCTCAAAATTGTCTCATCTAGGAGAACTCCCTCTCAAGTAGGCCGAGCCCGAAGGTACAAAGCTCTGTCTTCATAATCGCAATACAAGGACCGAAATCTCGGTCTTGATTCAGTCATGCTCTTTCTAAAAGTTAGGCGGAAACCTCGTCACGTCTCTCGCGACTAGATCTGGAACTTAGAAAATCAACCTGTAACGTAACTTATGTCGTGTCGTACGCTCTTCGAAGCCTTTTGCTATTTGTAGTATCAGTAACCTAACGTAAAAAGTAAAGTACTGAACTGTACCGTTTGCTAAATAAAACTTGTACACTTTTAACTCGACTCGGCTAGCTCATTTATCAGGCCGAGGACCGTTGATACGGGGCTTGCTAACCGACAGCCCCGTGGCCCATGCTGTGGAGCCCCCCGATTTCACGTCGATCCACCACGACAACCGACAGGAGCTCACGAGGCTCCGCGACCTCATGACACAACTGATGGAGGTAGTTCTTCATCAGATTAGTCAAAACAGCGTCCGAACTAAAAAGTTTGAATTCGACCGAAAATATTGCAACTGGTGACAGAATACTAACTCATGAATATGAAACTAAGACTCATGGCATGTAGCAAGGAAAGTTATCGTTCTACAACCACGCTTCGCTGCCATGGTGGCGAAGACCATACTTTTTGCCACAATCCCTTCTCGAGAGACAGGGAAGACAAAGAGGCACGCCTTTTCGACATTCATTTCAAAAACGTGGACAAATTAGTTTCATAACGATTGGGGCGCGATTGAAAAAGGCCTCTATAAGTATACGTAACCGCTGCTGTAATAGCTCTGTTAACGTTCACTTTGTTCAAGAGCTGGGCATGCATACGCGTGAAAAACAGCGTAATATTTCAAACCGACGCAGAAAAATAAAACATTTCTAAACAATAATGGCGTTGTGTAACAACAATGGGCACTAATAAATCATCGGATAACCACAATCTTCTTTTTTCCTTCCTTTCTTCTTTGGTTTCATAATACTGCGCCCGATTTGAAATAGAAACAGCACTGTACACACGAAAATTGTACAGAAGCGAATACATATACAGTATGCGAATAAAAACAGCCAGAAATCTGACGTAAATTCTAATTAGTCCGCAGGTAGTAGATACCGATCGAACAAAGCTGGCCAAGATCGGTCCATTCTCGGTCTTTCTAGGACTCGGATGATCTCAAATTTCAAGCTGATGGGTAAATAAAATTTTCGACTTTCATGGAAATTATGGAATTCACAGAAATTATAGAATTCGTATACTCCAGAATTTTTATATAAAACGACACTATAAAGGGTTGTAAAAAGTAAGTTATTCGGGAAAATGTCGTTTGCGCCAATTACTGCGAAAAGGGACTCGTTTGCGCCAAATGGTAGGACACGTTTGCGCCAATGCTAGTGTGGTACGATAGGCCGAAGACATGTGACGTGTTTGCGCACAAAGTGTATAGCATACATTTCCCTTCTCACTTAAACCAGCCTTAGGACTGTCTCCAAGTTGAGCAGGCGTGATTAAAAATGTGCGCGCATCAAATTTTGCGAGATTTTTTGATAAACGTGATTGAAAATGAACGGCAGAAAACTATACACGATTTAATAAGAGAAGTCACTTTATAATTTTCGTATGCTGCCAGCGATGGCCTACTCGTTTTAAATATTTCAGGCGACTTATCTCCCCTTGTCTGTATCTCTGATACTGTTCGATCATATATTCCACCTTGTCCACTGTACCACTGCATCGGCCCTTCCACTCACACCGATTAATAGAATTGATTTTTAGGTCTGACTCCACCTGGAATTCGAGCAGGTTATTAATGACGACATGAATGTTTGGGTGAGAATGATAAAACATACTGTTATAATGCTTGTGGAAACTTTCAACTGAATTATTTGTTCGTGGGCAATGGGCTGGTTCCGCAGCCCAGATGTGAGGTGGAAACTTCGCAGTGTTCTCGATGTATGTATTCAAAACGTAATCGGTAAATTCCTCGCAATCAGCCGGTGCAATACTCAGTAGATCAACAAATGTGTCACCAACTTCAGAAGCGTGCGGGATCATGAATGTTAGCTCGCATACCTGTACATATACTATAACGGCGCAAACGTCACACATTATGCCGCCAAATGTAATTTTAAGATTGGCGCAAACGTGTTATTAATTTCTCTATTGTTTCGGAGGGTTGGCGCAAACGACATACAGCCAGTTATTCAGCAAGTCTACCATACATTTTTGGCTCGGTTGTATGATATAATTATTTGGAATTCGATTTTCTCATTCTATTAGTTCGAGTACTCAATTCAATATCGAGTGAAGGATGAGTTTATTAAACTTTTCGTAATTTGTTATGAAAGTTGAACTGTAGACGTACTTGATCGCGGTACAAGTTGATTCACGATTGATAACTATCAGTCTTGACTCATGAAATATCTAGCCGATGAAAAACTCATCACTATTTGCTAGTTTTGAGTATCGAAATAATAGCTAACTTACAATTCATTTAAAACCTTAAACATCGTGCATTATTCACTAGATTAATAATTGTGTGTCTTTTAGGTATACCCAAAACGAAGTTGGTCTCCGGACCCAAACAACGTAACAGCTGACGCGGAAGTGGTAAGTGAATATGGATTAACGTTGAATATGTTGATAATTATTTTACCTTTCATTATATTTGATATAATATAATAATATAATTTTTCATAAAGGAGCTAGCGGAGTATGAAGACTCCATTGAGAAACAATGTCAGAAGAAGCAGCTAAAGACTACTGCAGAGAATACAGAAGAAACTCGTATTCGTCAATTAGAAACGCGCATCGATATGTTAACTGAATTCCTAACAAGATCTGTGAAAGAGAAACACCAGTATCGTAAAAAATACAACACAGCCAAACTCACATTGAATGATTCTACAACTAGAGAGGTAAATTAATTTAGTTCAACCGTTTGAGTTTTATTGTTCGATTATTGAAGGTTTTCAAACCATTGATAGTGCTATCTGGTGTGCGGGATTCGTTTAAATTTTTTTAGTTTACGATTGAAAAAGGTGAAAAACGTAGACCACTTCAAATGTGATCAGTCGTCCAGCGCCGGACACCCTGGTTCTGGAGATGATGAAGAGTGGAGGCAGTTGGAACCGGGTGTCGGCCTTCATATCGGTCCTCATGAAGAAGAAGATGCAGACTGAGTGGTCGAGGCAGAGGGCCGGCGACGAACCAAGCTCGGCCCACACCATGGAACAGGACAACTCTGTACACGATCCTAGGAAAGCTGTGCTGCGGACCCCCCGGCAGGGCTCCCCGTCGTCACCAACTGCCTGCGTCGCCACGCGTACCAAGACGAGGAGGTGAGGGGTGAGTGAAGAAGCAGCGCGTCCGGCTGTGGGGGACCTGAATTCCAGGCGAGTGCTCGGGGAACGCGGACCTCGGTCAGTAGGGAACCCCATGGTGGCCCTAGCAGAACACGCGCGCACTGGTTGTGGCACGGCGAAATGGAGGCTCTCGGGCCCGGTCTCAAAGGGTCTCTCTGGCCACTGATAAGATACCTGAAAGGATAGTTTCCGGGGCCGAGGGTGCGGTGTCATAGAGACCACTTTGGCATGCGCGTGCATCGTCATACGCCCCACCACACCAAGTCGGATAATCGAGGTTCTACTGTACATGACTCTGATATTTTCCAAAGGGAAAACGTTTTCTTTTTTCAATCGTGATGATTATTTACTGACAATAAATTTTTATAGAATATAAGCCATTAGCCTAGTTTGTCATTCAGAGTACCAAAATTCCATGATTCGGATGAAAATTCCACGACTTTTTAATGACGTTTTACTGCCCATCCAAGTATCATGACTTTTCCAGGTTTTCCAAAAAGTGGCAACCCTGACAGAAGAATCGATTCCAAATGATTAGGTTAATCCATTGAGAATAGCTTAAAAATATCAAAGCACTGTTAGATTTCTGGCAATTTCTAGAGTCTTCTTCATGTAAGTTCTATATTATAAGACTCAGCTAATTTTTGGAAATGCTGTTGATCTACAAGGCTTACTGTGGCGACTCGGCTAGCCGATCGTTTTCGCCGAAGCGAGGGTATTGACCTTTTGAAATTACACAAAATCTTTCTTTTCGCGCTGAACCTGTTTCAGCTACCTTTCTCGGCTTCTTTCTCGAGACCCGGTCTCCTGCACCCCTCGCTTAGAGGATTAAGAGTGTGACCTGCCTTTTGTTCACTCTCGCTCTCTCTCCCTAATAATCATTCGAATCGGCGAAATGTAAATTCTGGGTATAGTCTAATACTGCATGCTGTACAGTTGTTAGTGAATAAACGATCTTTGAGCTGGATGGTCGCATCTTTTCATTAACCCTCGTGCTAAACTTATGCTAGAAAATCTAAATTATTATGAAACAAAAAAATATTTTACAAAAAATCGAGAAAATCAGATACATACAAGCCAAACTGACTTTGGTACAGGACACCATCATCTACATTATATCAAAATCTAGTCAACTTCGTATTATGCCGGCCGACAAATCAGTACGTATTAGGTTTTTCTAATCTAGGACATTAGTCGAAAAACTTGTCAGGAGCTAAATTTGAAAATCAGCAGTTTGCAACACGCTGTAGCAGACTCGGGAAGTGTATCGAATCTTACACTACCACTTTGCAACAGATTTTTTTTTTTGGAACCTTGGAGACTTTAGGTGAATGCTCCGAGAGGAACTGATCGAGATTTATTTGACAGGATTCTATACCTACGTGTTATGAACTTGAAGACTGGGTTATTGTTCGATTTTCTCTGACTGATAGTAAAAAAGGCTACAAATGTTTTATACATAGCTAACCCCGTCATTGTAATGGATTAGAGAAGTATTACGTCGAGCGCAAAATGCGAATGGTATGTATTTGTGCTTTCAAATTGACGAAAAAAACGGATCACGGACATTCACGATTCAGCTTATAAAACTGAGCGAAATGCGATTTGGCACTGAAATCTGTTTTTATTTCAACAAATTAAGACACAGGACCGCAGGACCCATCGAGGAACACGAGGTTTCTGGTTTAGAAGTGGGCTGATCCAAGGCTATTTTGCCTTAAATTTCAGCGACACTCATTTGTGTTTCCAAAACAACTGTGAGGAATATTCGCATGCCCGACAAAGCCCCTCGGCACCGATGCGATGCCCGAAAGGGTAGTTTCCGGTGCTGGAGGTGCGGTGTCTCAGGGGCCACTTTGACATGCGTGCATCGCCATACGTCCCACCACTCCATGCCCGACAAAGCGCTGGTTTCCGAATCCTGCGTTTTCTCACACATATGAATCTATACCGCTACACCAAAACTCATCTATAATACGTAATACGTATCTACATTGATAATGTCTCATTGCAATACGTTTCTTCAAGGACTTTCTGTATAAACACTTACGGAAAAATAAACATGCGGCTATGCAGAATTGAGCATTAGATTTCGAGATGCTACAAGCAAGGCCTTTGAGTCTCACGACAAATACGAGAGTAATAGTGTTTGATAAGGTGTCAACAAAACTGTAAAGAAAACAGATATCGACGGAGTTTCGTCGTCCGAAATGTCTGAGATGGCTACTTCCGATTCTCAAGTATCAGTATGGCCAACCGACTGCCATCACCTACAACCGGAATTAGGATCACCGGCAAACAAGGATACCAGATCGGATCCTTCGGTTGGCACGTGCGAGTACATAAATCGTAGCTTTCTCCTAGATACTCTAGTCTCTTCTCTGATCATCTGCTGAATACGATAACGGTGAAGAACTAATTTTTTTTTAGATATTATATTTTCATTTCAAGACGCTCAGGGCACCACACCATACATCAGGGGTCTCCAAACGTTCCAGCTTTAGGGTCATACTAATTACTCCAGTAAGTTCTAGGGCCAACACCGGTTCAATTTTCCTGCCATTATCCATAATTTCTGTGTTTTCTTATCCATCTTATCACAACAACAATAACAACAATTAGCCATTAGCAGTCGCGGACCGGATTGATGATATTGGTGGGCGGGATTTGACCAGCGGGCCATAGTTTGGAGACCCCTGCTATACACAATATTTGAACCCAAATTTGTTGAAGTGAGAGCTGAGCAAATTTCGAATCATTACACTTCGCAAGGTATGTATGAAAATATTCAAAATCTCTACCTCCGTTTCCGCTAACCGTAAAAAGCGGGAACGAAATACCTTTGAATCATTCTACGATACAGAAAGTAAAACGTTCAAAAAACGTTCGCATAGCGCACATTTGGTTTTATTGAACTAGGTGTTCGCGATTGGTTTAGTTTTCATGCAAAATCTTGATAAACTCACAAGCTTGTAGAATATTCCCAATAAATATCCGAAATAAGTCGAATTGTTATTAGCTCTCACTAATTTTATGATTGGAAATACCTGAAAATACCGAATAAAGGAAAATATAATCCCGATTGCATTGCAAAAAATGCCCATAAAAGCTGTTAGGTAAAAATTTTGTATTATATTGTTAAATTAACGTTTCCGTTCATAACACACCATTTGCAGCTTTCGAGGCCATTTTGAAGGCGGAAAAGGCTCTTTTTAAAATCGATACAATAGAGCTTCCTGTTCGTCTCCTAAGCACATAGTATACGTACATTTAACAACAAAATTGCGAACGAATAAATAGAAGGCCGTAAATTTCCGGCATCTTGGGCCCGGCGCTGCTCAGCTACTGCTTCCTACCGGGAATAACCCGACTTTAGTAGTTATTAAAGGCTTCTTTATGGCTTACTCCAGTCATTTCGAGTATAATTTTAGGCCATTAATGGTGGCAATTCGCATACTCGTAAATTTTAGCGCAACTGTTGAAATTACCATTCTGCAAACAGATCGTCAAAATTCTCGAATAGTTATTTATTCTACGGCAATGAATTCGTTTACGGGAGTCGTTTATAATTGGCAGTTTATGACGGGGTGGTTCTGTCCATGAAAACATTACTCTGACGTAATAGGACCCGTCACGACGTATCTGCCTCCAATTCTCCCCGCAGCGGTTCACTGGAGAGGCATAGAGTGCGACAATACTGAAACTATTGACTGGAGAAGACGAACGGAAAGACTTCAGGCAGAAAGAGTGGCGCGAGCGAAACTGCGCATCAGAAAATTCGCCACTTCTGAACTAACACAATTTCGAGATGAATACTCAAAATTAGGTTATTATACAGGCTCCGGCCATTCTCAACCTGAATCGTGTAACAGAGAGAACGAACAGACGGTTTCCCTCGAGGGATATTCGGCTAAACTAACTTGCAAACGAATAAACATTATTTTCTGTCAGAGGTGAAACAGGTGGTAACGCTTTTCCATTATTGTTAACATAATTAAAGCAATTCGTTACAAGCACCTTTCGGCACAATGTACAGACATTGGAGCGGATAGGAAACTCCATACGGTAGTTTCAAAACATATTGTAAACGGAAATAAATGCTAGTAAGCTGGAAATCCATACACAGCATTTGGACACCATCGCCGATACTGCCTTACAACCCCACTGAACCCCCTTCCACGACATGAGTATCATCTCAATTGTGGATTAAAGGGGGCAAAAAGTCAGTTTTCGGGTAAGTAATAGTAAAAACAGTGGTAGCCCTAAACGTAAAATGAGCAACATACCCGAGCCCTGAAATCCGCCCTTTCGAGCATTACTTCAGAGTCGTCGAGGAGGCTATTAGGGTTGTCTTAGCCCTCTTCTCTCCTGGCCGAAAAACCGGCCTAGGTCAAAATCTGGCGAGTTGCTACGTGGATTGAATTTCTAATAGAAAGAGGCTATCAACTTTCACCTCAAGTGCCTTACAAACGCCACAAAATGTGATAGTTGACCCGGTTCTTTAATGCACTTCAACACAAGCCTTATGAAGAGTAAATTTTTTGAGCTTCTCTTTCATTCCACGCAGTTTTAAGAACAGTCTAGACCTCTTAATTGTACATCCGACTGATTCCTTATCAACATAGCTATCCGGCCTTCGGATTTTCGTTCACTCCTGTCTCAATTGCTCAGATACTGCATATCTGGAATTGCTGAATTTTCGTTTATGGCACTATTATGTATGTTACTTTCGCTACAACTTGGTACCTGGGACATCTTCTATTCTAAAAACTAAAGCTCAAAACATTAAAATGAGTTGAATTTTTGAATGGAATATTATCTTTCTCACGTAATAATGATTTCTTTCATTTTGAAACCAGCATTAAAATCGTTAACAAAAAACATGAACATCAAATTCGTGAACACAATTCCATCGCAGAAACATGATGTTCAAAAACATACACAAAAGCTCGAAACCAGCTCGTAGAAATTCCGCCCACTTGGCGCACGCCTGTAGCAACCACACTATCGCAAAGGTCGTCAACACACAAAGAACCGGATGACTTGGACATTGCTGACAAGGATCCGAGTATCGTTTCATTGTTTTGTCAACATTCATTTTTTGGAATTTTGGCGCTCTAGAATTTTTCAAAGCCCACTCTGCGGCGCCGTTGGAGCTAGGTTGGTAGCTTCGGCAAGTTATCGCTTGGTGTGCTCCTCTACCGGCCAGCGGATCTAAGCAAGGGTTAAGGACCATCGGTACGGGGGTAAGCCCTACGTTGGTGACCGACGCTAGGTCCCAACTCACCCAATTTTTTCCTTATTCATCTACTCTTTTTTTAGATATTTCGCCTGAACTGGGAAGCCACTTTTTCTTAAAATGATTTTATCTGACGTTTCTCGGTATTCTAGACCAATTTCCCGAATTTTCCTTGACATTTTTCAGCTGGTATTGTTTGTTCTTATTATAATAATTTTTTTATTTACACATTTGGACTCGAGTCCGCGGCGCTGGTAAGTCGCTATGCCGCTGAGTCCGCCCAATTCCGGGCCCTACAGGCTTCCACCGTCCGTTTCCGTCTGCTTCTGTCAAGGGCAGTTCTGTGCCACAGAAATCCAAATTTGCTATACAGCTCATCACTCCAGCGGATAGGTGGGTGCCCCATCCCCCTTTTAAATTCCAATGGCGTCCATTCCTCTACAATTTTGTTCCACTTATCTTCCCCCTTCCCCTTTGCCACATACCCCAGTTTCAGTTTTTTAATTGCCCAACCGATATCCATTGCCTATTCCCAACACACTCCTTAGCATCCTTTTTTGGGTTGTTCTTAGGCCTATAGCTTGAGTCTTAGTTATAGCCCATGTCTGTGCTCCATGTGTTAGTGTTGATATTACGCACTGGTTTAAAATTTTGATTATTGTTGTTAAACTGCACTTACTTTTTAGACTGTTCTTGTTTGACCGAAAGTTTTTCCAAGCGTTAGTTGTCTTGATACCAAGTTTTTTTTTCGTTCTCTCGTCGAAAAACAAGGTTTGGCCTAGATATTTATACTCTTCGACAGACCCAATGTCCTTCCCTTTTCTAGTGTAAAGTCTTTCAAATAGTCGTTTGACATTACATATTCTTATTTCGGGGTAGATTATCGTAAGGCCTACTCTTCTGCTTTCCTCACAGAGTTCTTTCGCCATGATTTTCAGCTCCTCTAAACTGACACTCACCAGAGCAATATCGTCAGCGAACAGGAGAATGTTCAGCCATTGACCATTAATAATTTTTATTTCTTTATCCTCCCAGGGGAATATGCGAGAAACTGTTTCAAGCACACAGTTGAACAGATATAGGGATAGTGGGTCGCCCTGTTTCACTCCCTTGCCGAAAGTGAATTTTAGTCCGGACACGTTGGTGACCGATCGCCAGGTTCCACACTCAATTTCTTCCTCATTCATCAACTTGGCCCAAGAACATTAGGTATTAGGTCGAAAATGTAAAATGAAAATGAAATAATTCCTATCTTAAGTTTCAGTGCTGGAATGTGTTGGTACTGGTGTCCTTATTACCCATTTAAAAAAGAAAAAAAAAATCTGTGAAACCTTTTTGCAGAAGCCTAAGCCCCCCCCCCCCCCAAAAAAAAAATATATATATATAAAATTGTTTTTTGCGTTTTTCTCGGGAATGACGCATTTTGGGGGAAAGAACGGTCGGTTGGACGGAGGTCATTATGACATGTATGACATGTTCCAACTCTTCACCCGGGAAGAGAATTCAAATGTATCTATCGTATTTTTGCAAGGAATTGAGGAACACTTACGCAGTTGGCAATCATCATCAGCGTACTATTTTCCAACTTTGTGCGTGCAAGACTATGACTGGATAAGAAATCCCTTCTCATCCGCTGTTAAACAAAACACTGACTATTCTGCACAAAGTGAAATGACCGAATTAAAGAACGATCGAACACTCCTCAAATTCAACGATGTTTCCCTCACAAGTTTCTGGATCAGCCTCCAACGTAAAATACATATCCGATACTATCGAAGAAAGCCCTAAATGTTCTGCTTCAGTTTTCCACATCTTGGTGATTCACAAACCATCAGCAGGGTGTCCACAGAAATGTGAAAGTGAAGTACTTTTTCAGGACCCTTTGCAGGATTGCAGCCAGCATATTTTCCATCTTTTCTCCGAGTAAGAAAATCTTTTTGTTTGTTTCCAATTATTTTATCCCCTTAACCCCTCCCTCCTTTTTACTCTCCCACTTCTCCCTCCTTGTGAATAAAAAACATTCTCATTCATTGTGTTGGATAATTATTACTGTTGTTACTGAAAATTCTAATATTTTAAAACGAACGTTGATTTTTGAGGGGTGTGGTTTTAAAAATATATAGTAACAAAAATGAAGGATTTCTCAATTTTTTTTTAAATTTCAGTACTTTTCAGGACTTGAAGGACTTTTCAGCACCCTGATCAGGGACCAATTTCGCACTGAATACCTCTTTTTGAATTTTAATTTTGTAACTGACCTAATCTGTACGGAACATTTTCTTGGTGGGGTGCCCAGGGACTCGAGACGTAGGACAGAGGGCGCCGCACACGACAAAAAGTTGCAGACCACTGAACTCAAATTTTATTGTTTTCCACGAGATACAACTCGATCAGCAACCCGAGAAAGCCGGTCGCTAGTCCCACTGACGCAGACCTTACCCGGTTCCAGTCACGTAAAAAAGGCCGCCGAATAACCAGCCGCCGCCGGTTCAAAAGAAAATCTCGTAAATATATCACTCGATCCGTTCTCGCGCCGTTATTCAAGATATTTTTCTAATTTCGAAAACGCAGCGAACTGGATACAAACTTTCTCGTTCGAAAAGGAAAGCAAAAAAAATTCCTCCGTTCTTGTTTTTGTGTAATTCCAACTTTTTCGGCGCGAGCGACTGAGCGAGCACACGATATATTAAACCGAAAATATTTTTAGACTTTAATCCGGCAACTTTTTGTTAATTTATTATTTTCTTCTTTCTTTGTTCTTTCTTTTCCTTTTCCCATTGAAAAGTTTATTATAAAATTTCTCGGAATTACGTGGCGTTCCTCCCGCCCAATAAAACGATCCTTTACCGGCACCATACACAATTTTCTTTCTATATATTCTTCCATTCGCTTATTAAATTTTACATTTTTCTTCACGTCGCACACCCGCTAGCGTATGTGCCGAGTGTCGTTGGTTCGGTTCTATTTTTTACGATTCCGACTCGACGAGCGATGATGTGATCATCCGTAAAGAGCTGACATAATTAAGGAGTGAGTTCATCGAGGCTTCGGGACAGAACCCGAATTACCGAGATCGTATATCCGCTGTGTGTTACACAACTAAGAGCTTTAGCGACCGTCGTCGATACACACACCGAAATGGCGTGTACAACTCGTTTTTGAGAAAACGAAATTTCCACCATATTGGGAATCGGCAGCGAGAAAGTAAATTGGCGTGCGCGGGCGCGAGACAGAGAGAGAAGAATCCCACGCGAGACGAGACAAATTCGCGAATAATAAAATGCGTCGCCGCGCCGGGAGTTGATTAACATAAAGTTATGTCGGGCCAAATAAACACCCACCTCGCGCTTTGGCAGTCGAATTAGGAAATCCAATCAATTAGTCGTTCATTCAGGCCGATAAATTCGTATTGCAAATGAAAGGTGGAAAGGCGAACGGATACAAATTTCCGAAGTCCTAATCCGTTCTCACAAACGGAAACCCGCATACACACGCAGTTATACGAAATTAAACTGTCGAAAAGAGTTTGAGCACTTTTCAGTGACAAACAAGTGGGGGGGGGGAGAGAAGTTGGCGAATTGATTATTTTTTACCGTTAAAGGTATATCCACTTTATGAGGTGTGGTTTCTCATCACGAAGCAGTCGTGACACGTGTGGGTTGTTCGTCACTTGGACAACAGAGGGTGCAGGAAAAAAAACGAATATGGAGATGGTCTTACAGTCTTTCGCGAAATTCCCACGACTTCCCTTCGACGTACCCAGAAGTAGGCGGAGAGGATTAATTCCCATCGGAATTAATCAATTATCACTCCAGTTGGTAGGATAACTGACAAGACGTTGATTGCAAAATATTTGTATACAAAAGAATTGAGCTGAGTCATCACAGCTGCACGTATCAAGCGGGAGAATGGATATCCTTATCGAATTCACAGAGATAGTACATCAAGATGCATTAACACGGCCTTCTGGGACAAAGGGCCATATTATTTCGACATTTCTTTCAGTCTCAACCACTTGTGCCTCATTCATTTCCGTAGATCGGTAACTACCTTACCGTCATTTCCCTCTACCTTTACCGTCGCCCTTCACACCACAGCACATGTCATTTTGTGTTTTTTGGAAGTATCATTGGCATTGGAAAGGATTTTTAGAATGAATTAGTGCTCCATGCCTTATCACGACTGCTGAAGATACGGGCGGATTCAGCCCTCACAAAAAACTCTCAAATTATGCTGCGTAAGACGCTGATAGTCCCCGATAACCACAAATGCTGCAGAAACCAGCAAGGGGAATAAACTTTTTGTCCAGATAGGTGACAGACCTGACTACGTAAAATAAATTTAAAAAATTAGGAAAAAAGTAAACAGAATGTGACTATTTTTGCAGAAGAGTTTTGAAAAATCTTTAAGACCGAGTACGTTCCTAGAAAAAGCTCACTGTTCAACCAAATGTGGACATCGACAGGACGATAGTCTGACTACTAGGGTGTAGCGGGAAAAAAGTTCGAATTTTTTCGACCTAGTTCTGATTTTGATATTACTACATATATCATTCAGGATGTTATACGATATAACGTGATAGTTACAGAGACACACACGTAGGTGATTAGTCGACCTTTTCACGCAACGTTGCCAAGTCGTAAATTTGGGTCTGTTAGTTGGAGTCGGCCGCGGCGGTAACCATCGTGTGACCCATTTTCGTTTTCGAAACAAGCAACAATCGCGATAGAAAATGGAATATGTCTTCACTAAGTTAGGAGCGATATTCCAGAACGACCTTTGTCCACTTTTCAAAACTTTACAGGAGAACGAAATAACGTGGTACTGTTGTGCATACCATACGAGTACATATGCCTTATGCCATCAGTGACACTTAGAGTGGCCCCCCTGTGTTTTCGAAATCAAACAGGCCAAAGAGACCAAGCAGGTCATCGGTTACGTTTATAATTCAAGTACCTGTAGCTACTAGTGCAAAGGCATGAACCTCCTCACCCAAGACTCCGAAAGATAATTCGCGAGGTGTCCACGTGATGAGAGTTAGGAACGGAGAGGCTCCATGCATTCACACACAGCCCGCACTCAATGTTGTATTGTGGTAACGTTCTTTTTTTCAACTCAACTGATTAGTCAATTTTCTCCATACGTTAGAATTAAAACTTGGATTATACAACCCCAATGATAATACGAGGGGCATTTCATAAATAGTGCACACTATTAAAAAAAAAAAAAAGTTCATTAATAATCAAAATAAAAAAATTACATGCGTTCAATGTGCCTCCCTCACCCCCAGCTTTCAATAATTTTTCCCAGCGCGTTGGGAGTCGCGCGATAATGTTTAACGCGCGCGTGGAATGGCGCTCTCTGATACGTCGAGTCGCTGCCATGTTTAGCTCATTTAAGGTGCGTCCACATTAGGATGATCAGCTTATTCATCCTGGATGATCAGTCTGGGGATGATCAGCATCTTTTGATCAGGCCGCCAATAAGTCGATCGGGGATAAAGGATGATCATCCAGGTTGATCAGTACTTCAGCTTAATTTTGGCTGATCATCCGCATGTCCAGACTACATTCATCTTGGGCTGATCATCCAGGACGAATAGGCTGATCATCCTAATGTGGACGCACCGTACGAGAAGGATAGCGGATTCCCCGCATCGGTTCTTTGAACTTGCAGAATAGGTCGAAGTCTGAGGGACTCATATCCGGTGAATAGGCGGGGCGGGGAAGCATTTCCCACTGCCATTTTTCGAGATACGTCTTCACGCTAGTATGTAAATGAGGTCTTGCGTTGTCATGCAGATTGAGTACCCCTGTTTCAAGCAGCTGCGGACGCAATTGACGCACTTTCGGCTGCAACTTTTTGACCATCAAAGTCTCGGTATGTATCACCATTGACTGTGGTAGTCTTCGTCGAGTATTGTGGCCGCAATGGACGCGTTAGTGTTGTCGCGCATAGTGCGGGGTCTGCCGCTCCCAGGGGTGAACAGAATGGAGTCCCTACTGCTCAAAAATTCCTTGCGCCTACGAGAAATTGTACTAGACTGACAGTGTCTTTACTACAAACTTTTTCCAACGATCTATGAATTTCTGTTGGGTTGAGACCTCGGAACGTTTCGATTTTAATGAACGCACGTTGCTCCATTTTGGTGAACCGACCTGAGCGCGAGAACATGTTTACTTAAACGAATACTGGAAACGCACTACCGCACGGAAATGCAAAAATAATCACACTAACGTATTCAGGAGACTCCCGCCAACATTTTAAGCTATGATTTTTGTTTCCAGCTTTATTCTGAAAGGGGCGTACAGGTAGTGTGCAAGACTTATGAAATGCCCCTCGTAATTCGAAATGTTCAAATTCATTTCTTCTCACCCTTTCCTCCTTATCGATACAAAGAAATATAGGCGGAAAAATTCCCAAACTTGAAATTTCATTTTTGAAATTCTTTCATCTTCTTCACCTCACTTCACACAGAAGGGCTAATATAATTCCAGCGCATAATATGTTGAAAGTAGAGTATTTGGGCAACTGAATTAAATGTTAAGATTATTTTGTTTCCAACCCCCTCTCTTCAGGTTTCACAGATTCCCAGAGGGGGAGGGGTAGTACTAACTAACCCAAATATTAACGAATAATACGTTGAAAGTACTCAATTCATGTTTGTGTCCATTTTTTAGCATATCCCTTTCTCCTTTGGGCTCCACAATTTCACAGTGACCCACAATACATTGAAACCAGAGATCTTCTGGGCTCTAAGATCGCCCTAGCTCTGGTCCTTTACCTCTAATAATAAACAGCGCCCCTGATGATACAACGGAGACAGTTCGATGACCTTCGTTTTGCATCAGCTAGTAGATCCCCGTCTATTAACTGTTGCACGAAACCTTGATAGCCAAAGAATGCATTTGTGAAACTGCTGTTCGTATACCTCTGCATTTCTAGGTTGCTTGGGTGACACGTGATCAAAATATGATCACAGTGATAGTACATAATTTAAATTTTCAAGGATGACTTGTACGAGTCAGCCAACACCGCATCCCAGTCATCGAAAACTAAAGCACGTCTAACAGGTGGAGGGGGCGGGGCGAATCTGATTGTCAACAGCAAACTGGCATCGAATAGGTAAGTCTTGAGTGTACTATTTTGGAGATTACTATGGTTCACCTCGTCTTGAGAATCAGCACAATAGGCTACACAGGAAACTATTACTTCCTGGGAGAATGTAAGGTTGCCTAGAAAAAAAGAACATCGTATCAAAGAACTCGAGAATCTGTAAGAAGGATTCACCTCAAAAATGGATTAAGCGACCAGAAAAACCTTATTTTCAGATTACCACGCTCTGAAATTGATATCACTCGGCGTTAGCTCTCTTATGGAGCTTCGTAGAAAGAGGATGAAGACGAGACCACAAAAATGGATTTAACGGCCTAAAATGCACCACCTCGAACATATTAGAGCAATTAGTGTTCATCAGCGATATCCCTTTATGAAGTCTTGTGTAGTCGAAGAAGAAAGGGCTTCACCTCTGTGTTTTCAAACTAACCAACATGAAGTTCGAGACAAAAATGAAAGACAGGTAAAGTCAATAAGAATTCGCATCGACTCGTTCTTTTCGGGAAATTTTCAATAAAAAATAAACACATCACGTCTACATGGCGATAGAACAGCCAGCTTTAACATATGGGCTAATTCACTAGAGCGCATCACCAAACGTATAATCGCCCAGTACAGCAAAATAAGATTTTTAAATAATTTCCAGACTCCATCCCTCAACTTTCACAGCAGATATTTGAGCTCACCAGACGTACACATGTACATAACTTCACGTTACTGAAGATGCAGAAGCAATTTAATTTGTAACCGAAAACAATGGATCACTCTCAGCTGCCATAACTGTTTCAATATATTCGAGTGCTACCGGTTTGATACATCGTTTAGATGGTTATGTACGAGCTGCAAGAATCACAGATGGCAAATTTCATCTTTAATATTTTTCGAAAATGAACATAATACCAACTGCTGCGCACTGAACCACATTCGAGTGAGGCTTTGCCACCGACAACATGAGAAGTCGGGCGGGGTGAACCTCAGACCAAACCTCCTCCCCAACGAAAATCACATCCTAGTCTTATGCGTGAATACCAAGTACTGCACCATTACATATAACACTTTCAGAACCGAAATGAGAAACTGATCGACCCCGGGGAGTATACAGAAGGTATCTATAAGAAAATTCAAAACGTTGATTGCAGTTCGCTTTCACTCAAGTATCCTTGACGGTAGTATGCTATGAAAGGAACAAGATCCCTTCGCGGGATTACATAAACACAGGACAGAACCAGTGTTCATTACTCGTAATGCTGACAACACTCAATGCCTGAACCGTCACTACTGTCCACTCATTCTGAATGAGAGTTGTTCGGTTTCGGTCGAGGTTTCCGCAAAAGATGTAGCAAATGCGATATAGACGCAACGGAGCATCGATGGGGCCTCAAATTCAATTTTATTTCTGCACCCTCAACCCTCACGCAAAACGAAGAAAGAGTGAAACTAACGAAGTTGGAAAACTCGGTATGAGAGGAAAGTGCTGTGCCGTAAATTCGTATTCGCGAGAACGGTAACGCGACTATTCGATTTACCTAACGACGTGAAACGGAGTCTTCTTCTCACATGCCGATAGCCCCAAGAGCCGGGGTCATTTGCAGACGCCGAGCTCGACGTATCGAATGTGCGAAAGCTGAGACACAGAGAGAAATATTTAGAGGACGTGCACGTTCCATCAGATCTCGTTCTCTATTTAATCGCGTTTTACGATCGTGTTTCATTCTAGTCATGAGTACTATGAAGTACGGCGCAGGTCAGATATTTGTACGTAATTATACATACATACAGCCATGGGAGTACACGCACATAGCTTGAAAAACTATACTTGAATAAAGAACTGTATCGGGTATAACGCTCTCTGAGTTCAACGGAACTCAAATTTCTTCGAAGAACTCGGCTCTCAATCGTTTTACAGGCCGATGTTGCAAGGATGTTGAAGTGCACGTACTCATTAGAAACTATTTCGCGTGCTCTACATTGATTTTCGAGACAGCGATGAGTAGTTCCTGGAGTTCTGGACATCCCAGCAAGATGCAAAGAGGCCCGTCACAAGAGAAGTACAACTGGAATTACGGATAACAAAAATATTCTCCTTGGAATGCATACACACACTGCCCCTAATGACCTTGGGAGAATATGAGGTTGACCACCAGAAGGAGACTTGTTACGGCCCGCTTCAGTCTTGCGAAAACCAGGGTCGACCTCACAAGATGAGGTCTTTCCAACAATGGTGAGGATGACTGTCCACACTACAGCAGAAAGCTAGATCACAATCCACAGTCACTAACTGTACTACGAAGCTGTACGAACGTATTTTGGTATCACCAGTATTTTAATATTTTAGGCACCCCTCGACACACTTTCATGTCTTTTACGCAAGCAAGTCTTTTTTTTTCAACACAAGTGTACAGAACTGCAGTCCACCTTGACTCAGCTGTTGTCCATGCACGGAGAGAGCTATACTGGAATGCAAGTAGAGATGTGAATCTGAGGAGGAGGCAGCATTCAGGCATCTACGTGTAACACCAGCTGTGTCAGCGACTTGCTCTAGCAATCTACAACCCCTAGGCATTCACAAAGGTTCACACAGACGTCAGCGCCATTGGGTTGGGTGGAACTCATCTGCTGAGGCAAAGACATGACAAGCTCCACTAGTCGCTTATTATAGCCTGCAGACTGCAGACCCATAGGGCAGAATCCAACAACCACCCTTGCGAATTGGAAATTCTGGCTGCGGTGGAGTCACGGCGAAAGTTTAACCCATACCCGATCGATGCCTACTTCACGATAGTCACTCATTCAACCGTGAAACTCCTGAAAATGTCCACGAGCAAGAAGCAGCTTCTCCCATACATTGCGCGTTGGGGGCTACAAATGCAAAAATACGCCTTCAAGATTCAGTATCGACCAGGTGACAGCATGAGGCATGTCAACACCACGAGTCAGAATCTATGCAATGTACAGGAAGAGGAACAGCTGATCCGACGTTGGTCAGGTGAATGGCTGGCCAGCGGTAGAAACAAATTAAAGCGATTCTTGCAGGATACCCTCTCACCGCAGTAGAAAAAATATTTTGACTGGCGTCGCTAGGCAGCCCAGCAATTGGTGATTTTGTCCTCATAGAGAAGCAACAACTCACTTCTCTTACCACGACATTTAAGAAGCTGACAGCGCCCAATCATGGTACAATGACTGTTCAGGAACTTTTATCAAATGACCAGTACCTTATGGTCGATCTCCAAGGCACAACACGGACAAAATGCCAGGCCCAGTATAACCGCGTCATTGCTGCCGACCGATTGAAGCTGTGGCAAATGCCAGATAGTCATTCGAAGTGAGAAAGACAGTTTGGAAAAGGATAGAGATGCTCACCCTCACAGAAGTTGTATTTATAAGCCCAACTCATGAGCTTCTTCTCAATGTTCCCCAACAGACCAAACTTGATGGGGAACGGGAGGAAAGCCAGGCATACGTTACACGCCTGGACATAAATTTACAATAGAAGATCTGTTTTATGCGCAAGCTTGATCGGTACTGTGGTTGCTCTAATCGCTAGTGTAAGAGTAAATTTCTGTCTAAATAAATACACCCTGTATAGGGTCGAATCTTACGCGCTTGTCGCTTCGTATCTCTCCGCTTTCACCCGCTTGTATGAATGACTGGTTTGTCTGGAGAACCTGCTGGAGGGCGAGGAACGCATCCCTTGTGCCAAGGTCTTCGCGTTCGCGGGCTCGTGCCTCGTGGCATTTAGTTAACGACTGCGGTAAAAGTCCGATGCGGGAAATTTGACTTGTGCGTAAGCCGTATTTTGAAAGTGTCGTCGCGTATTTTGTGGTGTTGGTGAGAGACATTAATTTGGGGTGAGTTTTGCTCACTGAGTACACATTTTGTTATGGCTTTTTAAACTGCTTTTATATTTACGCTTACTCGCAATACTTTTTCGCCGGCGGGGGCGTAGTTGACGCCCCAGGCTCTCCACTATGCAGGGTTTAGACGTTACCCTACCCAGGCGATAATGTGGATCCGGCTGTGGGCATTCGGTCGAGTCTCCGGACAGCATACTGAACTGCAGCACAGCCTCAGGGCCGGCACTACCAGGGTACCTATAGGCACTCGTGCGGACTAGGTATGAACCCCCTGGTATGTTGGTGCTAGTCGGATACTGGGCCAGAGAATAGGATCGCTTAAATGCTTGGCTATGTTATTGGTTTTGGGCTACGGTGCAGTAGTGTTTTGTGCCCGTACTCAAACGTGGTTTTCAACTCTGTTGTAGGTACCTCGCCTGAGCAGTTCCCGTGCGGCTATCCATCCATCCGCCCATTCTCTGTAAATAATGTATTTGTAGATATGGTAGAATTTTAGCGCATAAGCCACTCATGTTAAGTCCATCAATATAAACATTCGAACAATCCTGACTTAATATTTTCGTACAGGGAAATTCTACGCACCCCTGACTGCATTGCGTATATCTTTCGAATTCCTACCTTCCTCTCGTCTCTCTTCTCTTTTTCAATTGCTTTGAATTTTCTTTCATTTCTTTTTTTTTTTACACTAGGATGCTTGCGGGAAAAGAAATGTGTAACTAGCCACTGAGCGTGGAAAGGGAGACAGTACGATATCACTCAGTAATAAAGAGACATTTACCGGGACCTTTTTTCGAGTAAAACTCTGAGGTCTTTCTGTTATAGTGGTGAGAAATTTTCAGTTGAACTGAACCGATTTTCTACTTATTGAAAAACAGAAGCCTGTTCTACACTTTCTTTCAGGTTAGCAGCTGTACCAAGTTCGATTAGATACTTAATAACTATGAATATCTCCAAAATATATCCACTGTCTCAAACTTCTACTTAACTGCCCCAATTGTTCTATGAATTACCTGTCTATTACACTCTGCACCGAGTACGCTGGGCAACTGACCCACCTCGGGAACACCATCAGCCTGCAGCCTTCAGTTATGAAACCGTTTTTCAAAAAACAATCGATATGTTACACTCTCCAATTATACTAGTCATGTAGGAGTTGTACATTAGCCTTCAAGTTTCTTTTCCTTTCTTCATTCCAAAGCATCAGAAAGGAGGCTAAAATTACAGATTAGGACAAAATCAACAAATTTTGACTACGAAAATGTATTCGCGCACTTTGCACAACTTGCAATAACGCAAGTTCATTTCCGTTCCGATGATATTCGATATTCGACACAGGGCCATTTTTTTCTGCTCTCTTCTTCGTCTCCCAACACACTCTCGCAATGGTTTTCACGGAGCGGTTGACGTTCAATTTAATTTTTCGATTCGCCGAGTTTCGCCGTATAATATACAAGGACAAATATCGTCGTCGCGGCGTGATATAAAAATGCAAATACTAAATTTACGCCTTATTCTCGCCGACGGTATTTCGATATCTTTCTGTCTCCTTTCCCAGTCCCTCTCCACGAGATGAGCACGTATTATTCGATATCTCCTCTTTAGCAGAAACACGAAATGCTCGAAACATTTTCTACGCACCGAAACCATTACGAGTGTATATCGATTTGGTCGCAAAATTGGACGCCGTTCGAATGGGCTGCTGAAGTTGTGCGGGAGGAGAAGAGTCCGTTTTCGATGTGATTTCTGGCACCTATCATACATGGAAGGTGTTTCACATATATTGTAATGACGACGCACCTGTCGCCCTAAAATCGTCGAGTTTGCAAACTAACTCTCCGAATGCCTCCACAGGTAACCGCGCGGGTTAATAAATAAGCATCCTTGCGAACCAGTATCGCCTGCATCTCTCCCGTCCTCCGCTTCTTCGCGAAACCAATTCCGAGCATCCGAAGATGCACTGGTTGCATTTTCGGCGCTCACCTTTCATCCCTCGGCCACTGGCCCGTGTATTCGTTCGACCTTTTAAGTTCCTTTTCCCTCGATATGGGCGAGTCCGGTCTTCGAGCCGCAGCCGCGTTTCTCAAGACGGTCCGTTTTTTCACTAGACCCACTAGATTCTGCGACACCGATAGACGCGATGCATCCCCACAAATTCTCCAGTTCCACCATAATGCGACACAATTCAGTCGGCAACTCTCTCGCCAAGACAGTCGATATACGTCTCGCTTCGCAACGTTAGCTCAGTTCGTGCTTCCTCTCGCCGTTCTTATGAATCTCTCTTGGCACCTCGTCCAGCCTGAAAACCTACTTTCTCCCGCCTAGAACATCTGCTCCGTAGCCTCTTGCTACATGCCCAAAGACCTTAGCGCTTCCTACTAGCCTACTACCGCTCTTCTTACTGTCGCGCAGTTGCGCCTTCTCTTAGCCTACTTATAAATCAAGGGCTTACGATCTACTCGTCTCTATGCGTACCTGATTGGCTCCTAGCAGGTTGCGAAGAATTAATAGATTTCGGCTTCATTTGCGACCCCCCTGTAAGTCGCAAGTACACCCGCTGCGGTTTTTTTTTTTTTTTTTTTTTTTAATAGAACATACAGAGACGATCAGATCCCTCCAGTACATCTACAGTCAGTTTATCGCACGGGAGAGATCTGAGTGAGTTCTTACAGGGTGGCCAGATTTTTTTTTTTTTTTTTTTTTAAGAAAAGAGTATAGGGAAAGTTTGAGGGATTCTCATAACAAACTGAAAGCCCTGATATGGTATCATTACTAGTGATGCGAAGTACCGACCTTTTTTGGTACCGACAGAATCGATATTTTGACAAAAAGTCGATAGTATCGATATTCTCTTATTGATACTAGACTTTGGAATTGTTTCTGTGCATATCTGAAGCACGATCGGTGTTCGGTGCAGCGGACTATACTCAATGCTGCCAGTGAAATATTATAAAAGATCCATTGGAGTACTTTTAACGATCAGGAGATATGTCACAAACCTGCACCAGAAAAATTTATTCTAAGATCATTTTTCGTTTTCATTTTAAAGTCGAGTGTGGAAATCAATGGCAAAATCACAATAATGACGTGCTAATGATAAAAAGAGTACAAATTGAAGTTTCGGAGTAACAAAGAGAGTTCTCTTTTTTTTTAATCGCTCAAAAAAGAGTACAATACTCTTAAAAAGAGAATGTCTGGCCACCCTGTTCTTTACATACATCTATATAACTTCCACTTATATACGAGCTTATCTACATTTACATTTCCCCGCCCCCTTATTTTAGAGTTACATTCAATATTTCTTCACGAATTTGTTTACTTTGATATGGCTTTCTTTTTCTTGTAGACATTTTCCCAAGATCTCTTTCGTGATATCATTATGTTTCATTCTGATTTGATTGAAATTTTGACATTCTATGAAAATGTGATCCGGACTGTCTTCGCATTTGTCTGTTAACTTGTATTTCTATGTCCGGTTAGGTACCGAGTTAGGGAATAATCAGATTTTAGATTTTTAATTCCCAGTCTCTCCTCTACGTGAGGTATCAGTTTTGCCGTTCATCTTCCTGTCTTCTCTGTGTTACATTGTTCTTGTCATATTTTGTTTCCTGTTTTACCTCCTTTATTTTTTAATTGCTTTTCTGCAAATTTTCCGGTTTTCGCTTCTGATTTGATTCTATTGATTTGTTTTAGTTTTATAGTTGGTGTTACTCCAGCTATTACCTCTACGTGGCGGTATGAAAGACTGTCATTCAGGTATTACTTCTATTAATATTGTTCATTGAAACGATTTTAATGTTTTTATCATTCAATTAGCTTTGGTGATTGGCGACGTATTGTCGTTTCAGGAAAATATCAACTCTCTTCTGGAGAGCTGGAGTTTGAAAGAATTAGTAAAAGAGCGTGATGATCAAAGAGCACTCCGCACGTTTATTCTATGTGCCGCGGGAAAATCCTTCAATTTTTTGAAAGCTGAACATAAAGGATGTGGTAACAGGAAAACAGGAAGAAACCGTTATTACGCCCTAAGGTTTGACGCCAGAGATGGATCAATTTTATATTCACAAGAAATTAAGGTACGGAAATGTATGAAAGCTGAGACAGACTAACAGTTCAATGACGCGATTTCTGCCACAAAAGACGATGTTTTCTCTCAAATAAGAAGTCGTGGCCATTTATCATCCTTGGACCAAACCAAGTATCGAACAGTAGGAGAGAGAGTTACCAAAATTGGACCGTTTTCATTTGGAACTTGCCGTTCTCGGCTACATTTGACTAGAATTCAAATTTGAATATGTCATAATGATAAGTTATTCTTTGGCTACATTTCATCAAACTTTGGAGGTCAGATGAGAATTTTAGGAGAGCGGGGACATAAGTTTGAAGACCAAAATCTGTAAATGGTCCAATTTAGGAAACCGATGCCAAAGTTAGACCATGGTCTCTTAAGTTGGATCATCTAGTTGCTTAATTCGGACGTCGAAGTCCTACATATATTTGAGGAATACTTCGATGGTTTTGTCGAAAATCTTGAGGAAAAATCTCCCTTGATTTCCGAAAAACACAGAGAACACAAAATTCAATCTCACAGACAGTAAATACTAGGAAGTTGAGGAATACAATCGAATAACGACACAAAATTTACATTTCACAGAGTGGAATGACCCTTAGGAAGAGAGCGACAGCGAACAAAAAGCAGATCACGCTCTTAATCCTCTAAGCAAGGGGTGCAGGAGACCGGGTCGCGAGAAAGAAGCCGAGGAAGGTAGCTGAAACAGGTTCAGCACGAAAAGAAAGATTTCGTTGAATTTTGAAAGGTCAATACATCCCTCGCTTCGACGAAAATAATCGGCAAGCCGAGTCGCCACATCAATTAGGAAAAAAATTGAGGAATTAGAGAAAAAAATTTGCGATCTCCAAAGGGGAATGGACTCCCTGATTATTGATAATGAAGAGCCTCTAATTGGAGAAGCAGCCGGTATGATTACAGAAGCGTTCGGAGATAAGAAAAGCCGAGTCGCTACAATTTTAAAGAAATTTCATCGGTAATTTTCGGAAGAAATTTTCAATTTTATCCGAAGAATTTTTCAAGAATCTTCGGGTAAATTTTCCGATGATTTTTGAAGAATTTCATAGGAAATATTTGGGGGACAACTCTGACGGTTTTTGATGAATTTTATCAACAATCTTCAAAAAAAATGTTCTCCGAAGAATTTCATCGAAAATCCTCGGGGAAAATCTCCAATGATTTTTAAGGAATTTCATCGGAAATTTTTGTGCAAAAAATTCCGATAATGTCCGAGGAATCGTATCGGAAATTTTTAGAGAAAATTACCAATGTTTTCCAAAGAATCTCAAAAAATTACTTTGACAAAATTTTCTGGTAAATTTTGAAAATTTTCATAGGAAATTTTCGAGGGAGAACTCCGATGGTTTTGAAGAATTTCATAAAAAATCATCACAAAAATTGTTCGATGATGTATTTCCTTTTTGTAGTTTTTGAAATAATGAATTTTGACTTACTTTACTTAAAACTGCAATATCTGGCTGAATTTTCAAGATAGAAGTCTGGGGTTGGGTTTTATTCGATTTCTAAGGGATTTTTACATAAATTTAGCCAAAAAAGAAAAAATTGAAAAATTGGTCAACTGGGCTCTTTTTGTATGCGCCCTCACATATGGTATTTTGTTATCGTCATTTTCTCATCTAACAGTTTTTTAATTATTCTGAACGAGATGCATCATTATTACAGTAGTCTTGAAGTTGAATTACAGAATAATCATCACTTCTAAATATTCTGTGTAGCGATGAAAAATAAATCACTATCTCCTGTGAGAATCTTGCAGTGCAACTGATTTACGAAATTTGAGAAGCGTTTTTGATATTGAGTTTTCATTTCCTTATCAACAAGATAATCAAAAAAAAAAAGATATATTGGAAAATAACAGAAACTTATCATGATTTCAATGAATTTCATCCATGTCATGCACCTCCTCTTAGCCTACTCCTAAATGAAGGGTTCACGATCTACTCGTCTCTACGCGTAGCTGATTGGCTCCCAGCAGGTAGCAAAGAATATTAGTTGGACACTGTTAAGCGTAACAGAACCAACCGAAATTTGTTGACAAAATGAGTTATTAGTATCGTTGGAAAGAGCGTAAAAAATAGAATTTTTCAACATTGGGCCTCCGATTCAAAAATGTGTACTGACGTTGAAAAAAGCTTATCACTAAACGCTATGTCTACAGTTTCTACATGGCTCTCGAACTTCGAATTACGTATTTTCAAAAAACAGATTTTGTTGGTTGGTTCTGTTAAGCTTAACAGCGCCCAGTTCTTCGTGAGATCTCGACTCTACTTGCGACTGTAAGGTACACCCGAAAATCCACTACTACGTTCGACTATCGAGCTAGATCGTGTACCTGGCTGGTTCCCGCCAAGTGGCGATTTCACTCGCATCAAACTACGATCGTGTCTTGCGGACACGACCGAAGTTAAGGGTTGGAACATGTCTCATCGCGATTCAGTCGTGTACCTGACTGGTTTTCCCAGCAGGTTACCTTGCCATTCATTCGAAGGGTTGTGGCCCCTTCCTAGTTCCCCTCGCAGACAATGTCGAAAGGGCTGCTAACATCCAGCGATCGAGCTAAGCTGGTTCCAGCCTGATTCCGATTTCACCCGCATCGAATTACGATTGTGTCCCCACAGACTCGACCCGTAGCGTACAGCAGGTTGCGAACGAATCCTTCGAGTATAGACAACTACACCCTTTACGGTCTTTCGCCCCACGTAGAAATCCTACCGAAACCTGTTCGATTTTTGGTTCGCTGAAACAAGCATCCTATCAGAAGGAGATACTAAGGTATACATAAAGAGTGGGCTTGACCCAAAATGCGCTGTAAACCCTCACCAAACAAAATGAAAACCTATACAAAAGTATTTCACATCATTGTTTTGATACTTGTCAGTAAGACAATAAAAGCATCCGCCTATGAACTAATGGGTCTCAGTACTTTATAATGGAATGACTGCGTTAGAAGGAATTGTGAGAAATTAGGAAGCATGAGTGCAACTTTGATCCTAATACTGCTACCGAAACGAGAACCATACAGAGTAATGGACCGCTGTTCAAGGTTAAAATAGTCGGGATTATATAAAACTAAATAAGTCACACATATAGTCTGCTGAAATTCTATTCAACCCGAAGACATGTTGAATTCACGAACATGATCTGCTGAAATTTAAGCTTTACCTTCTCAACGTTGCCTATCATCCTTGACATATATCCCCTTGCCCACCACTCGCCTCGACTACAAAATAAAATTTAAGTTTTTCAGATAAAAAAGTTATTCATTTGTTATTCCCCGGTTTGCGTATCAGTCTTAGAACAATAAAGAAATACCACCGCACACGAGGAACTGTCTACAGACAGCTAGAGACTCGAAATGGGGCTGGGCAGGGCATATAGCTGGGCTCCCTACGGGCAGATGGGCTTACCAAGCTACATTCTGGTCGCTAACACATCTGAAAAGAAAAAAAGGTAAGCCTAGCTCTAGGTGGAGGGAAGAAGTCAACCAATTCCTTAAGCACAAAGCTCTTTCATCGAATAAACTCTGAAAGATGAGAACGGGAAAGAGTGAGAGGCACCTTCGCCCTTCTTGGGCCGGAGGTACGTTCAGGTACACGACAAGATCATAGAGAAATAATGCAATTCTGTAAAATATTACTGTTTCAATGCAACCTAATGCGTACGCACAACTGTTCAACGTAGGCCTAATAAATACGGGTTTGAATTGAACTGAATATTCTCCTGTTTAAAAGGACTAGAGTGTCCAGCGTATTTGCTTAGTCATACAACGTTGAACATAAACATGATTACCATGTTGAAATGCGGGGCGAGGGGACTGTCTCCGGCTTCAGCACCACTGGTAACAAGAACTTCCGCTACATTGTCATCAACAGAACTGAAATTGAAAAATTGAAAACGAAAAAAATTGGGACCCATTTATCGGCCCACAATGGTAATGTTGAATTCACGAAAGAAATATGCTGTTTGCACGAAATATATAAATGACAAGCGCAGTAACAAGTACGAAACAGAAAAAGAAAGAGTTTGAAGAAAAAATTAAACATCAGAACGGAATATAATTCACTAACACGAGAAAATAAAATACGCCCGAAATTTTAATACCTTCTACACACAATGAAAAAAAGAGACACGATATTACTGCGCCCGAAATAAAAAGTTTAAATTCTCGGCCTCCATCATACTCGCCACAAATTTACAATTGCGCACAAATTAATGTCAAAATCAAATTTTGGAGCAATAAAAATCTATGAATCGATTCTCCCCCTCCTCAGGAGCCACAAATTTAGATTAAGAGCTAAACTGATATCAAAAACGAATTCGTTGAGTTCGAAACCCCTCGATGATCTCGATGAGGTCATTCGCATAAATAATAGGTCTAAAAATTCCTAATGTACTGTGATAAAGGGTAATTTTTACATGCTCACTCTTTTTTTGTTCTCTCAACCCGAGCCCTGAAATCCGCCCTTTCGAGCATTACCTCAGAGCTCCCCTCTATGGCGTTTCGAGAGTGCTTAAGAAAAAATTCTTAATGACCGTTTTTATAGAAAATTGGATCCCTCTTAAACTCGTGGATCTTCTATCTCCACGAGTATGTACGTTATCCGTGATGACGTATAATTTTTGTGTTTAAACAACATAATATACCGTATGCAAGTCATTTCGTGATATCGATTTTAAAACTCGTCATTCAAACTTTTTTTTTCGTGGCTTCACATTTCGTTCAATCACACTTTTTATTTCGTGCTATTTAATACTTCCCAAAAAAATTTGACCCACAAATACGCTACCAAAGGGCACCAAAACCTCGCATAAATTGCACGACAATTCGAAATTATCTCTTCACTCTCTGAGTTTTCACTTGGCGTGGGACCAATTTAGGGGTTCCAAAGGCTACAAAATCACTTTTAAAAAATAGGGAAGGTAATGGGAAAAGTCTACCACAAAGGGCCTTTATACACGAAAAACCGAGGGCTCAAAAAGTCTTACTCTATTGTCGATATTTTCCATGAACTTTGCGACACATGAGAACTCGAATATCATAGTGCATTCGTGGAGGTTCCAAACATGATTACGACAAAGGTTACCTGATTTCTGTCTTCCTATAAGCCACACAATACAATACACACGCCGAACATTTTACGCTACCTCTGGAATCCGATTATTCAAGTTCTTCCCTTTGGCTTTGTCAGTCATCGTCGGTAAGATTTTTAATTAACGAGCAGGCGAAGTTCGAAAACGAAGCGCACACGGCGCCTCTTCGTCTGCCTCGTCTATAGTCATGTGTCATGCCATGTGCGAGCTTGATGTATAGCGAAAATCGAATCTACAGCGGTTTCTGGAAGTTATATGTGAAAATTTCTGCTTACGTACACGTTATATCTACGCCGCCATTCTATACTCCTTTCTCTTGGCAAACTATTCACGTTTGCGAGAGTAACACGTGTACTGCCTCTGATAATACTCGGGTTGGGCTGTTTATGCGCGATTCTTAAGTTCTATAGTTTCACAGTTAAGAGTATACAACACACATGTAGCACTCATTCGCGAGACAACGTGTGATGGATGCTGACGAGTTCTCCACACCGGGTCGTGCTAGTCTCGAGAGAGGTATGCGGGGACACGGAACAAGCCAAACTACCTCCGGGGACGACAAAAGTTTCCATATAGCACTCCATTCATGAGAAAGTTACGAGCGAGTACCCGGCATTCGGTATTTGAAACTCAGTCCACGGGGGCCACGAAAGAGCTGAGGCAAATAACCGCACCTCTAAAATCTCCCACCAACTTCAGAATTCAAACTTGATCTAAATATTATACTGAACTTCGTTCGTGCAACAAAAAGCAGCACAGGCCAACTCATAGAGGACCATGTTTGATTTTCAAACCCTTCTGAAAGCTTACATACCCACCCAAGGGCACAAAGCTGCACGTTTCCGAGTAGCGGGATAAGTCCTAAATGCTCGCTGGAATTTCGGTCTCAAACCGCGGTCAAACAGTGACATAGACTGCAAGTCGCCTTTCATGAGAAGCATTTCGAGACACAAGTGCTCAAGAGACCTTGTAATGCACTCCAACAGTCAAGTCGACCTGCCGTCAGGATAAAGGCGCTATGAACCAGCTGAAGAATTACTAGGGTTTTCTGATCACGTACAGGTACTCAGTTCTATTTCTTCGCGTTCGAAAGTGGTCGATAACTTCAACTCAGGTTATTATATAGGGGGGGGGGGCAAAAATCGTTATAGATTCTTTCACAATAAGAATTGTCATTGTGAGACTCACAGTCCCACATTCGAACTGAAAACTGATCCATAAGTAAACTCTTAAACTATGTGCTAGATTCGCTAGCGTGGGAGGGGGTGTTAGCATCGGCTGCATCCCTGCAGTCTGCAACCTTAAGCTTCCGCTCACGCAGCTTGTCATACCTCTACGTTTAACACCTTGACCCATGTTTAACTGTGAGAATACGTTGTAATGACTATTCAGTTCGAATGTGGGACTGTGAGTCGTATTTGTATTTGTAGTTGACATTGAACTAACGGTAGAGAAAATTGGAGGAACAGTTATTGCAGCGCTTGAAGTGGCTGACGTGTTAGCAATTCAATTTGAATTCGGAACTGAACCTACCGCAGACAATTGTTCCGCCGAAACTTGAAAGATAATATCAGATTGCAATTCCTTGAATTGTCCGACAGTCGGAAACTGGGATTGCAAGGAAGAATAACATCGATCTACGCAATCCGCAACTTGTGTTTTTGAGCTTAATAAGTGTTGATGTTTGGGGGCGAGGGGGAGGTTCGACCCCCGACCCCAGTCCACAGCAGATAACTCCGATGAAATAAAGTACGCCAGGTGAAGCCGATAGGTATATTCAGGTGTAAGCGTCGTACATCGTATCGTTAATAAGAACCAACATAACATCACCGAGTACGTACATAGAGAGTACAAAGTATATAAGCGTCGAGTGCGTCGACCGAGACGCCGTGAACTTCAAAGTATGCAACCATGGAGCGGCGAACCGCCCCACCATGCTACCACTTCTACACTCCCTCTCGGGGTGCCGTCGTAATGGTTGTATTACGTTGTTAATTTTGCATTTCTCTTCGTAATGACGATCTTCAGTTCGTTACACTTCATTACAAATGATATATTAAACAAAAAATAAACAACTTTGATTTGTATAAAATAAAAAGGTAACTAAAAACAGTCTTCTGTACTGGCTATGACTTCGTTTCCTTAAAGTTCATTAGTTCAGTCTGAAAATAAACAGAAAAGATTAGACTTAAGTTAGTCAAATTTTTCGGTGTTTAATCCAGTTATGGCATAAGGATCAGGTAAGTACATGTAAGTACGTGTAGGTGCAAGTAGGTACAGTTTCACATTTCGTTAAGTATCACACTTCGTAATTCTTCGTGAGCGGCAAAAGGAAGAGGTTTTGTCATTATGTCAGCTAATTGGTCCTTTGAAGGTACCCATCGTATTTTTACTATCTCCTCTTTTACACATTCGCGAACGTAGTGCTCCTTGACCCTCGTCATGTGCTTTAGTTTTGTCTGTCCACTCGTTGTGGCACAAATCTCCGCAGCAACATTATCGCAATAGAGAGTTATTGGCAGTAAACTGTCCTGTAGGATTCTTTGCAGTGAGAATTCTAGAGCCACTAGTTCTTGACATGTGTGAGACATTGCGACATATTCTGCCTGACAGGTTGAGAGAGCTACGTAAGATTGTTTCATTGTTCTCCAAGCTATTGTATCTCCAAACAGTCGTATAATGTATCCACAAGTAGATACTGAGCCTATACAATCTGCAAAACTCGCATCCGAAAATGCTACCATGTCGTTAGTTTTCGATTGATAGGTTAAACCAAGGTCTTTCGTTCCATTAAGATAGCGAAATACCCGTTTCACACGGTTCCAGTCTTGGTTGGTAGGTGAGACTTGGTGTCGACTAAGAATATTCACGGCAAAAGTAATATCGGGTCTGGTAGTCCCAGCAAGATACAGCAGGCTTCCCACTGCCTCGCGATAGGGTAGATCCAGAGTATTTGCCACCTCTGTTAAACTGGTTAAAGTTTCGTCATTGACCTGTCGTCGTTCCCGATTTACAATCTGTCGTGTCACCGCGGGCGAACGGTGAGCCTTGGCATCTTGGAAACCAAAATGAGCAAGTATCTTGTCAATATAACTTCGTTGCGTAATTTTCATCGTCCTTTCGTTTCTTTTCCGCTCAATGTTCATACCCAGAAAACTCTTAGGTTCTCCTAGGTCTGTCATTTTAAACGCATTGTTGAGCCCTTTCTTGACTTCGTTCAATCTGGTAAGATTGTTGGAAGCGATCAGCATGTCATCCACATGGAGAAGTAGTATAACAATTGTATCTTTTGTTTTAGCTGTAAATAGGCATGGTTCTTGGTCATCGTTTGTTAGGCCTAATTTGTTAGCTACTACTGTGAACTTTTTGTTCCATCGTTTGGGGCTGATCTTGAGACCATATAGCGCACGTTTTAATTTGCATACCTTCGTTTTCTTTGTTTCATTAGAGCAATTATAACCGTCCGGTATCTCCATATAAATTTCTTCATCGTTGTTTAGTTCAGAGTTCAAGAACGCAGTGTTTACGTCCAGCTGAACCATGTGGAGATCGTATTTGTTTACTATTGTTAGGATGGCTCTTATAATTGGCAGTCTAGAAACAGGGGCGTATGTCTCTTGGATATGATACGCATTCCTGTCCTTAAAACCTCGTATCACAAGTCTAGCCTTAAACTTCGTTTCGCTGTCCGTCGTAATTTTTCGTTTAAAGACCCATCGTGAGTCTATTATATTTACTTTCCTACTGCCCTGTTGAGTACTAGGGCGATTGACCAGTTCCCAAACTTTATTTTCGTTCATTGATACCAATTCGTCATTAATGGCCTTTGTCCAAGCTTTGTGTTGTTTGGTGGACATGGCTTGTTTGTAACTAGCAGGATCTCCTTGTATCTCTGCCAGAAGACAAAACTGCTGGTATATTTGTCTTTTGTCTAGTTCAACTTTGTCATTGTCATGGGAAGTATAATTTGGGATTGCAAGGTAGTCATCGTTGCTTGTGTCATTAATTTCGTTTCCGAATTTACAGTCGTTACAGATAAATTCTGCCATTACTTCATCTAACGGTCGTTTTCGTGGTCTACCTCGTTTACGTGGTGGTTCATTGTTTGTCGTTGCAGGTTTTGGAGTATCTGAAACAGAGTCATTAGTCACATTACCATCTATACCAATTGGATGTTTCCTTGGCCGTCCTCGTTTTTGAATTTGGATTGGTTGGTCAACAGCTTCGTCACCAGGAAGTTCGTTGATGAGTTCCAAAAACCATCTCCTTTCTTCTTCTTCCGAAAACCTTTGATCCTCTTCAGGCCAGTGTTGCATTGAGTTTGGACCAAATCTGTCTCCATAAACCAGCTTCTCATTAAACCGTACGTTTCTGGATTCGTAAATCTTTCCAGATTCAGGATGAAGTAGTAGGAAGGCTGTCTCTGTATAGCCCACCAACACAGTTCGTATGCCACGGAAGGAGAATTTAGATTCAGGTACTCTTTGAACCTTAACATAGCATATGCAGCCAAACCGCCGTAATTGTTCAGTGTGGCAATGAATGTGCGCCGCAAATCTTTGTAAAGGTACTTTGTATTTGATTGTTCTGTGCGGCATGCGGTTATATGCATGCACTGCTGCCTTGACTGCAAGATCCCACATCGTTTTAGGTAGCTTTGAATCGAACATCATGCACCTAACCTTATTCTGAAGAGTCCGATTGAACCGTTCAGAGACTCCAGAATGTTGTGGTGTGTCAGGCGCAGAGTTCTGTCGTTCAGCTCCTTCTCTTTGTAAGACTTCTGTCATTGCACTTCCCATGTACTCTGTGCCCTGATCTGATCGTAGGTAGCAAAACTTTGCATCTCTGCCCAGAAGATTTCTTGCACTTTGTAGAAAATCTTCCAAACGGTGGCTAGTCTGGTCTTTTGTTGTCATCGTATAAGACATAGCCAAGCGAGAGTAGTCATCAATAAACGAGACTATATAGACTTTTCGTCCCGGATGAGAGGGAGGAGAGATCTTCCCCATCACATCAGAATGTACTATCTGAAGCGGTTGTGTGGCTTTCCATCGTTCATCCTTAAATGGCAGTCGTTGGATTTTAGCCAATGCGCATACTTCACAATCAAGGATGGTCTCATCAAGTTTGACAGTTTTTGGTATACTCCCACTTTGTTGGAGCATTTGTAAATATCGTAGTGAGGCATGTCCAAATCTAGAGTGCCATAGATGGCCTTCGTTTTTGATACTAGAGGAGAGTTTGTTTAAGCCTGAGTTTGTCTCAAATTCTTCGTGGAGATCTGTTGTTTCTAGTTCGTCAAAGTTAATAACTTTCTGATCCGTAATAGTTACAGAGAAGTCTGAGGTACAGTCATGTATCGTTTTGTTAGGTTTCCCAGTTTCTTCGTGTAGGAGATCTGACTTTACATTTTCATCTATCGTTTTTGTTTCCTCTCCCTCTGAACTTATTACTTGATCAGTTGGGTTATCACAAGCTCCCTCTGTTTGTGCGTTCACTTGAGTAGAGCTTCGTAATTTGCGTTTATAGTCATTTGTTTCGTCATTTGTTGTATCTACTAGATGGGCATGGCTCCGATATTTTCTATACGTTGTATTGTTGCCTCCTTCATTTGTTTGTATTTCGAACTCAACTAACCACACTGGCTTTTTATAAATGCCTCGTACTATCGTTTCGTTGGTGATTTTGTCGAAGATTCGAAGTTCTTTGTTGTCCAGATAGACCCCTAGTCCCTCATCTACAAAGTGTCGGAGAGATAGTAGGTTTCTACTGAGATCGTTAGAGGCTATCACATTCGTTAACAATAGTTGGTGTTGTTTCTTTGTATTTGACACTAATATCAAGTCACCCGAACCATTGATTTTTAAATCTGCACTACGTCGTTTATTTGCACTTCGTACATAGCTGTTGTTTTCAGTCTCAAAGTTGTCAAGAATTAGGCAAGAATTCACCATATGTTCTGACGCACCTGTGTCCGCAACAAACGTAAGTTTACAGTCAGGATTTAGAGTACTCTTCGTATCATCGTGTTTTGTTCCCGTTATGGAAACTGAATTCACTTGTAGACACATACCTGACTTGTCGCGATTGTCTTTTGGTTGTTGCTTCTTAGGCTGCTTTTTGTTACTGTTACCCAAGTTGCCTACTTTACCCTGACCTTTGCTCTGGTTTTCTTGTTTTGTGTTCTTTTCCTCGTTTTTATTTTTCTTTTCATGTTTCTGTCGTTTCTTTTCATTATTCTGAAATTTGCCTTTAGACTTGTTACCTTTGCCATATCGTTTTCCTCGTTGAGCTTTCTTTGTGCTTTCATTCGCTCTCTTTCGGCATTGGTCGGCAGTATGTGAGCCCATTTTCCCACACTCGTAGCATTTTATCAGGCCGGACTTGGCATAGCGGCAGTCTTTGGCACGATGGCCTGATTTACCGCACACATAGCAAGTTCCATCCACCATCATCGCTTGCTTCGTATGGTCCTTTATTTCTTTTGTTGGCTCCCGTCGTAGATCGTTTTCCGCCTGTAACAATAGCGTTTTCATTTCGTCTATGGTATACCAAGTACCCGTTTGTTGATGATGGAGCCAGAAGGAAGTATGCAGGAAGTTGCAGTTCTTAATTATTGCGTTATAATATGTCATTCGTTTTACAGCTTCGGTGAGTTTCTCAATATGGGGTAGATTGTCATGCTTCATTATGGTCTCATCAAAACGCGCATTGAACGCAGCGGCAGGTTCGCGAGCGGGTTCATATACCAGGCTCTGAAGCTCCTTGAGTATTGAACTGTGGGAGTATGTAATTTCGTTTTGCTTTATCAGATTTAGTTGATGCAGCATCAGCTTAGGCAATACCACATCGACTAATTTGGGATGGTAACTTTTGTCTATCCTCGTCAAAATTATATCACACACCAACCCCTGTCGTATCTTTGTCTCTGATTCGTTAAACTCCCTCTGAGGCAAGACAGTCTCCTCCACAATGTCTAAGAGACCCCTTGCCCTAAGCTCTGACTTAAGGTTTGTTTGCCAAATATTAAAAATAGTTTTAGCCCCGAGTTTATACTCTCGTTTAATTGGATCTTTAAAGTAAAGTCCGCCATTCGGTGCATTTGTCATATTTGGCATATTTATCATGAGTCTGACATCAGCCATATTAGTCGTTGTTTGAGTTCTTTCGTTTGATTGAGAAACCACCGTCGTTTGCATTGTACCTGCATCCTCCCTTCTTGGATTCCTTTCAGCAAAATCAGAATTCTGATCAACACTTACATTGGTCCTTTTATTAGTTTTGACCAGCTTCTCCAGCGTCATTGACAGTCTCTCTGTTACCTCCGTTAGCTTATTAAGGCCAACAGTTTGACTCTCTGACACTCTTCGTTGCTCTTTCATGGTGTCGAGAACTCCGCTGATCATTTTCTGGATCCAGTCCTTGTTCTCATCGTTACCACGCATGATCGTCATTGTATCTGTGTCAGGAGAAACATTACTTCGTAATTTAGTCTCAGTCCTTTTATAGGGACTAAACTTCATTTTAATTTGCTCAGGCTTACCTCGTTCCAACTTCATTGGATAACGTCGTAGCTTAAATCGGGATACAAACCCCGATGTCATTGGCATTGCCTGCGCAGTCTTAGTCGCGGTTGTTGTTACTTTTGTAGCACCAGTCGTCATTGTTGTGCTTTCCGCTACTATTGATGCTGTCATCACAGCTTGGTTGGTTGGAGATTCCATCTCAGCTGGCGCTGGAGGAGCGTCTTGTAAAAGGTCGTCTTCGTTTATGCCTTCCATAGGCTCTTCGTTACTTTCTTCGTCTTCTTCCATTGTGGGAGGAGTTGCCTGTAGCAAAACCTCTTCTTCGTTCAACATTTCCGGAGCGGCTGGTCCTTCAATTGGATTGGCGGGGGTCACCAGAGTCCAAAAGTCATTGACTCTATCTGCAAGACCAGACAATTTTGATAGTCACTGCTAACACAGAAATTGAGTGCAATATCGGATCCAACAGCATAATGTTTTATTTTGAAATTTTTACTTTGGGATAAACATCGCGTATACCCGGGAAGGAACAACACATCCACGGGCACACGTGTGTGATCAAGTTCCGGATAGACTTTAACCACACGAACAAACCCAAAAACCCATTCTACCTGGACGGAATTACGATCTTCCATTTCAAGAATTTCAGAAACGTAAATTTTGAATGAGGGTTTCAATAATAAATTGGGTGCTGGAACAGCACGGACACCCAATCTAAAATTGAGAAAATGTTTTTCCGATGATGAAACCAAGTGCTGGAACAGCACGGACACCCGGCCTAAGATCAAGAAAAACGCGACGTGTACTTTGTCAAGGCGACTCATTTTATCCCATGGGAACACTGGCCGCATTGTATCAAAGCTAATTGCATTGTTGCCTTTTGTGTTGCGAATAGCTTGTTCCTTCGTTGCTCCACCGAAAATTTCGCACACGTTCCCACAATTTGTTGAGCGGTCCACCGTCCAAAAAAAGTTCGATCAAAACTTTAAAAATTGGGAACCTCGAAAACGTAGCGAGGAGCGAGCCCATTAGTCAAAAATTAAGGCGATACGCCAAAACACGTAAGTGGCATAATTTTAACTAACGTTTTGGTTAACCAAGGAGTTTATACCTTCCCAGTATAAAATTTCCGATGCTTGAGTATGTCCCTCGTTCAATCGTGGCGGATATTTCCATCCAACTTCGTGCTTCGTATTAAATGCATCGTCCGAGTACTCACTCTAGGACATAACAAGATCATAGAATTTGTGGGAAAATTCATGCCGACTATCCGATATTGCACTGGGTATTGTTCAATAAAATTACCGTTTAGAAAAGATCGTACTTACAGAAAGACAATAAATCGCCATTTTCTCTTATAACGTCAATTCTGGTCTCAGACAACTGATTATACGAAAGTTGTTCAGTACTGGGGATGTCTACTCCGAACACCCGTTCCCGGACAGCTTTCTCAAACGACACCAAAAACGAGGCGAAGGCATTGGCACGCTGCTCTTCTTCCGACATTTTTCAAAAAATGCGTTCGTAAAAAAAAACTTTCGTATTTGGAAATACTTCGTAAATGAAAAACGATTACGTTAATCTTCGTAAATGCTTTCCTTGAACACAGTTAATGAAATTGAGCCAACGCGAAAAACCGATTGCAAAAGTGCGTGCTATTGCGGTGAACAAACTGTAACCAAATGCCGAGCGTCTTCGATTTTGTAAGCGTGCCGATCCAGTTGAACGCCTGACGTGTCTCTTATCCTCCCCAAACAAAAAGGCAATGGCATCTTATCGGTGAATCATGCCCTTTCAATGAAAGGCCGAAGCGTCGTATGCTCATCGTTCTTGCCGATAAGTGATTGACTCACCTATGACTCACCCGACAAGCTTGAGCTTGTCTGCCGATCCGCCGCATGATGGCCGAGTACACGTGCCATAATGTCAGGTAGAGGACAATCGAGTCGCCCGAGAGCAGGCCCGAAAAAGGACACATCAAATTTCCCTTATGCGATTTCCCGTAATCTTCGTAATTTTCCAACTCTCGCAAAAACCGAACGATCCGCATTAAACCCGCGTAGGTTTGCCGAGCGGAAACTCCATTAGTTGTCCTATTAAGTCGCGGCATCTTACTCTGTAAAGCGACTTGTGACATCGCATAAAGAAAGGCGTTTCTTTTCAAAGTCCCACTGGCCTTCATCGTAAGGCTGACGATGGCTCGTAGCTTCGTAATTAGTGCGACATCGTACGTGTTAGGTACTTGAAAGTGCCATCCAGGTCAACCCGCATCGTGGTTTTCTCTAAGTTCGTAGACTAGGAGAAACGTCGTTGGCCATTTACTCTTGGTAAACTTCGTCAGATTTTATTTAATTTTTAACGGTAAATAAAATGAACAGTGCGAAAACGGACAGGGAAGACGGCTAAATAGTACGGAGACCGGTAACCGATTTTTGAGCTAGCTGTCCTAATTAAAAGGACCTTCGTAAGGAATCTGACTGAGATTTCCTTCGTTTATGCATAATCATTCTTAGCAGAAAGAAGTAATTGTCATTACATTTCCTCTTCGTACATTTTCCGCTAAGCGGCACGTGCCTTAAAACTATGAAGCTTCAGCATGCAATACACCAAACATGCAAATTAACGACTAGTCGGAACACAACTATGTATATTATATTCTAGAGATCTCATTTAATTATTTAACCACGCGTGGAGGTCATAAGGACCCAAATCGGAGCAATTACTTACGCAGTTAAAGCGAGCCTAGCCCATAACCTGTTGATGTTTGGGGGCGAGGGGGAGGTTCGACCCCCGACCCCAGTCCACAGCAGATAACTCCGATGAAATAAAGTACGCCAGGTGAAGCCGATAGGTATATTCAGGTGTAAGCGTCGTACATCGTATCGTTAATAAGAACCAACATAACATCACCGAGTACGTACATAGAGAGTACAAAGTATATAAGCGTCGAGTGCGTCGACCGAGACGCCGTGAACTTCAAAGTATGCAACCATGGAGCGGCGAACCGCCCCACCATGCTACCACTTCTACAATAAGTAAACACATAAGTATCTTGTGTAGTCATCTAACATACACAATATGTAAGTATTTTTAGAAGCAAAAGTTGGAGGGTGAATTGAACCCATAAGGTCAGCATGCACAACCTCTCCAGGACGGGTAGACATGTCCCTGTCCTTATCAAACTCTTTACGAGTCAACTACGCTAACCAACAGGTTACGCAAGTTTCAAGCTTACACTTGCAAATTAAATTGCTAGCACCTATGGTCACGTCTTTCAGACGATTAACATAAGCCGCACAAAGATGGCCAAATCGCCTGTGCATCAACTCCCCTCCTGCTCCAACGACTATCGCTGAGTGGAAGTTAACTTATGATTTTTCTTTCTAGTTTCTTTAGAATTTAAAGAAGTAACTTTAATACTTACATTTTTGGTAATGGAATTCTTCGGATTATTTTCCACTGAAGTCGCAACTCCTACGTTTTCAATCATCGAGTGGTTATTGTAAGTTACAATTAGAATATAATATAAGTCGTTTCGTACGTGAATTAGCGAGAGTTTTCTTCTCAATTTTCTAGAATACAGAAAACCCGAGCGTTCACTTAACATGAACAAAGATTTAAATTGCTTATTAAAATTAACGAACGTTCAATAGATGCCAGAACTCGAAGAAAATATTTTGAGCGTTCGCGGAATTGAAAAATGAAAAAGAAAAGAGGAAGTTCCGAGGAAAAAGTTACACGAGGATGGTACAAGAACGAGAAAAATAAAGAGCTCGCGCCAGCTTTGTTTACCTCGGGTAACTAACTGTTTTTGAACAGCGAAGAACTCGGCATGTAACATATCCTCTTTTACAAGCACTAGTTAAACAGATTTAATCGTCATGGAATATGTACACAGCTATAGGGTCGTCGCACATGCTGAAGCATAAAATTTCATTGTTATAAATTGAGATTTATGGAAGTGACTTCATGGTGCGGCGAGAGTACGAACATACTTCATGAACCCGAAAGTGTGCGGTACCAGTTCGAAAGGACACTTTTTTTGTTACTTTCGCTCTTTATCCTCTACCAACACGCCAAATGTGTATAATGTATATGCTTTAAAAAACTGTGTATAGTGCGGTTAGCGGTTGACTGTGTTCATGCTTATAGTTTATTCGCGGTATGTACCGACATTGTGGAACAATCTATCGACACAGATTTGGTATATTCGACCACACACGGCGCTCTAGCATCCGAATTCAAAAATGAAAAATGCTAGTTTCCCATTTTCACTAAACTAAAATTCGAATCTAAGAAATAAAGTGCGACAAATGTCGAAGGTTGGGCTCTCGCAGGCAATGGTTGATCGCTGAGAACTGCGAACAAAACACAAAAGGCAGAAATACTGGGAAAAGGAAAAAGCAAACGGGCGAGACTTGTGAAGTCGTCCAAGAGATAACTATCGACAGAAACCTCGTAAAGGAGGTCGAGAGGTCACAGGGCCAAAATTAGAGGGAAAAGAGCCCGATGCACAACAAGGTCTCTGAACCGGCTGAAGTCACCTTCGGGGTAAACTCAGCGAAAAGCTGATGACACTATCAAGAATGATGAACCTGCATCTACCCTACAACATCCAGCAGATACTTCTCATCGAATCCAAAATCCAGTAACTCTGTATCTTCGAGTGCGGAGTCAGAAAGCAGGTGTGGCACCCAGCTGGAGACAACTAAGATGGTGTGGCGATACGATATAACAGCTACATAAACTTGATAACACGTAAAGGTGAAGGTATCACGCATTCCCCGTATAGTCGACGGTTGCCGGTCAGGAGTCAGTGGACGTTTTCCGCAGCATGCAACAAAATAGTTCCTGAGAACACGACTCTGAAAGCGTCGTGCGAAAGAGAATAATTCCCTTTCGGGCAGTTTACCCGATTGTCAGCGTATCTATCTGGAGTATGAATCAGGCTGGATCTGGAGGTCATCATCAGACTCTGTTATTTTCGCAATTCAGACAGGCAATCTGGTCCTTGTTCTTTCCGAGAAAAAAGAAGAACGAGGAAAGACGCAGCCAGATTCTGAGTATACCAGAAAAGTATCATTCAACCTTGCCCTTGTACACACATGTAACCATGTAAGAACACCAATCGTCACTGATATTCACTACATCGATTCATTTTCGCAGAGATATAGTGAAAGCGGTATTGCAGGAGACAAAACGGTGAGCTGACACGAAAAGGATATGTGAATATAATCGTGTTTCTGTATACAAGCCGTAGATGTATGTGCACGACTACACCCTCCTGCCACGTATAGTAGCACCAGGACTTGTAATTAATGAGGACAGATAATTCATTAGCTATAATATGTATACGGTCTTATGACGTGTTCTCTTATATCCTTGCCTTACATAGGTGCGGCCTCGTATCGATTCAAAAACGAGCACACAGCAGCGTGCGTAAACCAAAATGTGCTAACAGCATTCTCACAATCTTACGTCGATGAATCCCAACAAACGTTTTCATCTGCGAATCCACGTATAAACGTAAGCTTCAGCTCTGAAGATCCCCACATCATCTTCAACGTAGTGTTGTCATGTCCTTGTTTTCATACATAATAAATGAGTACGTCGTTTTTTTCTGGAGGGTCATCTTGATCAGAAACATGACTATTGTGTTGAGTAGAATATCGTCAAAAATGGATTGGATTAGTTTGACGATGCGAGAAGGGGGGGGGGTACCAAGATTATGTGTTAGTCCTTTCATCCATATTTCGTTTGTAAGCCAAGAATCCTTAAGAATGGTTTAATTACTCTTCCACGCAGGCTCTCCTAAAATCATACTGGTAATTCACAATCTGATGATCTTCTGAGCTAGTCAGCTGTCATGAGTTCTGTTCGCGCATCGTATTTGTGTCTCTGCCCGGAAATGCCTGAATTTTTGATTATGTTACGTTCTTCGGACTGGTCATCTGGTCTTCCTTTGGTTATGGTGTGGTGGGGACGTATGGCGATGCACGCACGCCAAAGTGGCCCCTGAGACACCGCACCTCCAGCACTGGAAACTACCCTTTAGGACATCGCATTAGTGCCGACAGGAACGTTTTGGGGCCGGGCCCGAATCTCCACTTCTCAAGACCGGAACGGTGCGGGCGTCCTGCCAGGGTCACCATGGGTTCCCTACTGACCGAGGTCCGCACTTCCAGAGCACTTGCCTGGAATTCAGGTCCACCACAGCCGGACGCGCTGCCTCTTTTTCTTCACTCGCTCATCGCGTGAGACTCTGTTTGCAGCTCCAGCCCTTGCACTGCGGGCGAGTTCTGCTCCAGCCCTTGTACTACGGGCCAGCTCCGCTGAATGAGATCCGCCACCGCAGCAGCAGCAACTTCAGCTTGTCCTCTGTCTGGACCACTCTGCCTCCATCTTCCTCCGTACGATGGCCGAAACGAAAGCCGACACGTGGTTCTAACTGCTTTGGCTCCTCAACATCTCCGGGACCAGGGTGTCCGGCGCAAGGCAGTCGATCACGCCGTCTCCGGGATCGATCTGGCCCGCCCGCACCTCTCCTGCTCCCAGGCGTCGTACTCGAACAGCGTGTATGCCAAGGCGTGTTTTCCTCTCCACTTCTGCAATGCGTGCACTCGGTGCTCGTTGCCAAACCCATTCAGTGCAGGTACGTGCCCAAACATCCGTGACCGCTCAAAACCTGGGTCAGGTGGAAGTTCAGATTCCCGTGCTTCCTACCCGTCCACAGGTCGAGCTCACCAATCAGTCCTCGGGTCCATTCGTCTCTGGAAGAATGGGCGAGCCTCTCCTTCCATCTCTGAAGCGTGATCAGCTGAATGCCACGCTTCGCCCGGCGTGTCTCCTGACACGTCTTCGCCTTCTTCTGCGCCTTGTACACCTGCGCCATTCAGCTCGATGAGTGGTAAGCGCGTCAGCACGCCTACCGTCTCCGACGACACGGTGCGATACGCGTTGACGCACCTCAACGCAACTCTCCGCTGGACCTTCTCCATCACCACTCTTCGGAACGGGATCTGAATGGCGTCCGCGAGTACCGGCGCTCCATACAGCGGGACTGACATCACAACGTTGACGTACAGCCTCCGCTTCTACTCCATCGGTCCGCCCAGGTTCGCTAGCAGACGCGACAGCTGCCCGGCGACATGGTCCGCCTTCTCTGCCGCCCTCCGGAAGTGCTCGCGGGACGACAGCTTCCCGTCGAACTACAGCCCCCGGTACTTCAGCGCTGGACACGGCGCAATCTTCACTCCCTTCAAGCACGAACGTGAGTTGGTCGTACTTGCGACGCTTCGTGAACAGAACTGCTTCCGTATTCTGCCCCTTCAAGCACAAGCCCGCCGACTCGATCCACTTGGTCAGCAACTCCAACGCTCGGTTGACTCTGCTCGTGACCACCGCTATTGTCGCGGCTTGGCACACCACCAGCGTGTCATCGGCATAAAACAGATGATTTTCACGCCTGGTGGGACCGCCAGCCGCAGCAACTCGTTGAAGGCGACGTTTCACAGGATGGGTCCACGGACCGACTCCTGAGGAACGCCGCACGTCATCTCCCGCGTGACTGGTCCTGCCGCCGACTCCATCTCGATCCGGCGTCCGCTGAAATAGCTCCGGATAATCCGTACGAGGTAGCCTAGCACCCGCGCCTCCTCTAACGCCTCTACTATACATGAGTATGGTATAAAGTTGAAGGCGTTGCGGATGTCGAGACTGACCGCCGCACAGAACTCTCCGTCGCGTATCGCCTTCTCCGCCATCGTCGGTTATACTCCGGCAATCGGCTCGAGAAATATAACAAACTTCAAGGTCATTTGCATTGGAGGATGAGTAATTGATGGAATTCATCTGCAGAACAATAAGCTCCATCAATGGTGACTGTGTGCACGGTAAGTCACCCGAACAAGAACAGTAACAGGGACAGGGCTACAAGTCATGGTGGCTCTGTGGCGTAGCGGTAAGAACTCGACTTTATAACCCGAAGTCACCGGGTTTGATTCCCAACGCCGGCATCGTTATCAGTAATGCAAGAAAAAACTCGTCACACATTCTAACACCGCATTCTGATAACGTACACAGAGTCACAACAACTTACAGCAGAGACTTCCGAGAAGTGTGTAATCGATCGCCAGTATCTGAAAGCTGTAAGTGGATAAGGCGCTACCTGGTACCTATCCATGCTCGTTGAACTCACCATCGTAGACCACGGGGCTAGTGATACGGGTATTCGACAGGAAGATAGCGCAGTCGACCCAGACCGATTCCCGGCAAGAAAAGAAGAGGGCTAAGGCAGCCTTAAAAGGCTTCCCGATGTCCCTGAGGTAATGCTCGAAGGGGCGGTTCCAGGGCTCGGGTGAAAGCAAAATGAAAAGAGAAAAAAAGAAGAAAAAAGAGAGGACTACAAGTCATGCCTTGGAGTTCTTTTACCAGGAGGACAGTCACGAAAAATCGGATGCAGCTACCCAGTGTGACACTTACTGGATGTATTCGTTTTTAGTTGTACCTCCTCTCTTCTTGGTTGGTGTCGCTAAGAACTAGCCAGCATCTAATCGGATTCGCTTTAACTTGGTTCTGGCTCGAATTCATGAAATGGTTCCAGCTCACTCGTAAACAGGTTTTCGGGATTCCGGCTTTTTCTCTGGCGCAAGAGTCAGCTCCGGATTCTTAATTGAAACTGACTTAATGAGTCTTTCAATTTCAAAACTCTCAAAATAGAGGTTTATGAAGGTATATGGGGTTTAATGATGAGGCTTAAAGAATGTTACCTAAATAATTCACTATCATGAGATCAGAACCAGGAGGCCTAATAAATGGCCATGCAGAGTGTAACAGGGAAAGAGTGCAAACTGAACTGAACCACATTCTTCATCATCACTGTCATCAGCAGCGTTGCCAACCCATCTTTTCGGTGGGTTCCTTTTACCGCAGTAACAAATACGGGGAGGAGGCTCTCATTGAATATTGTCCATTCGATTGACGTCGCTCATTGTGGACTCGCCCAGACTCCCGGGGGGCTTAGGGTAGTCTGTGGTTAAACAAGTAATAATTATGGTGGTAGCTGGTTGTGCATTCTCGGCGTTTCAACCCGGGTTTTATTAGCTCCCTTGTCGACCGATAGTTACCGGCATTTCCCCAACTCAAAATTTCGGTAGGTTTGTGTGTCCTCGGGGATTTTGCTACAGTAGATTTTTTTTCAATCAATCTTCGATTAAATTGTTAGTCAAAAAGCCATTTTTTTTTTCCAAATTTTATAATTATGATTATTGATCCGGTTCTTCAAAATCACTTCTTTGCGTACTTTCCCTTTCTTCTCGAAAAGTTGGATGCTGTTTAACAAAAGGGAAGAACTAACCCACATTTGTAAACAAAATGAGTTATTAGTATCGTTGGAAAGAGCATGAAACGTAGAATTTTTCAAAATTGGGCCCCCGATTCAAAAATGTGTACTCACGTTGAAAAAAGAATGCCATATAGTTTCTACATGGCTCCTGAACTTCGAATCACGTGTTCTCAAAATGCGGATTTTGTGGGTTAGTTCTCTTTTGTTAAACAGCGTCCAGTTACACATACTTTAAAATACATACATGGGAGCTTTACAGGTATCAATACTCCGTATCTTACAGACATCTTTTTCCTATCAAAAATTCTGAAATAAATGATTCCGATCTACAATCTAAGGAAGGCATCCAAGTGATATGTAGTAAGGCCTTCAATTTGTCTCAGCTCTCTGTTTATGTATTAATAAATATGTATAATATGACGTCGACAAGGATTCAATTATCATTATCATTATTATTTACTATTATTATCATTAGTAATTACTATTATTAATAATATTTATTGTGAATTTAATTTTTAATAGGAATAGGAGTATTGGGAATACTGCTGATAACGACATACCCAGTTCTGCCAGATTGAAAACGTTAAAAATCCGTATTTTTTCAATAAATTGATTATGACATTGACTTCAATAACTCACCTGTAACAAACGAAAAACAAAATCATCAATAATTAGTGATAATAACTCGGATTATTAGGTATAACAAGAGGAGAGGGCGAACAGAATCCCCATGCTGACACACTGGCCGTGTCAACCTGTCAACTCTAAACTTCCTGTTCAACGCTTCGCGCCTTGTTTTCCATCAATCTAAGATCTTCATTCTTCCTAGATAAAATCTATATTTCTTGATTTCGTCGATTCTCTACAGCGGTGTTCACTTTGCACTTCTTAAAATTGAAAGTCGTATTTTGAGACACAAATGCGGGTTCGATAAAACGTTACGGGGGGAGGGGGGGCGTTAAGGGGGATCGTTACCGGTTTTCGCTCAAATACCCAGTAGTAAAAACATATAAAATGCTAAAATTTCCCCAGTTCCCTCCCTCCACCACAGATCCGCGTCTGAAGTCCTATCACCCGACTACCTCCTAAAATACGTTGTGTTTGTCAGCCTGGCAGCAAGATCCAAATAGTCGGGTTTTGTGATGCCAGTGCTAAAGCTTATTGTGCTCTGCTTTATGTTCGTTCGATAGTAGATAATACAGTCCACTCATGCAAGTTGCTGTGCGCAAAGACTCGTGTTGCACCTATGAAGGAGTTGACCATGCCCCCCAAGTTGGAGCTGAGTTCGGCGATGTTGTTAGCACAGTTGATAGATCGAGTTCGAAAAATATTAAAAGCCGTTTCGTCAACCATGACCACCCTCGGACGAGATCATATCATCACGCCACCATCGATCAATGTCGACAACGATCGCTCAATCCATTAGTGCTCTTCAAATAGTTAAATTTTAAAGAAATGAGTTTTCCCCGGGCATCTCAACCGTTTAATTGCCATTCATATTTATATCAAATTTTTCATTTTATCGGATTTTTTAATGAAGATCCCCCTCCCTCCGTTTTCGCCACTAGGGTGGGCGTATGCGTTTTCTCCTTTTTTCTTTGTATCGTCTTGATTTACAGATCGCAGGTTTGTCCGCTGCAGGGAGAGCTCGAACTGTCGTCGGATCACCGGAAATTTCAAGTATTTATTTATTATTATTACATCTCTATATTCAATGTTACCACTATAATTTCATCATTTCTCGGGGTTTAAGGGTGGCTCTCTTATCCTCCCTCCCATTTCCTCTTAAGTGGTCCCCGTAGTGTGGTCCCGTACCCCTGTGACAGTGTTCCGGGTTATTTATTGGGTACAATTTTAATGGTCATTCGGTTTTATTGGGTTTCGTACCTCACCGCCAAATTATGTCCATTTTCTTTTTATTTATTGTGTTAAATTTCTCAAACCCTTATCTGCATCGGAGGCATTGCTATGTATCAGTCTCGGGATCTACCATCTTCCAGCAGGGTCGAATCGGACCCCTCAATCGTTAGGTTTTTCTCCAATTCGTTTAGTTCCTACAATTTAAAAGTTTTTTACCTCGTTATTGCTTTTATAGTTTTTGTTATTTTATTTTACGATGTTATTGGTTCGGCCTCCTTGCCCGGGGTTCCATTTTTGATATGTTATTTATTCGTTACCTATTATATTTACATATTGGCATTCCTGTGTTTTAATTCTCGTTGGAAACGTACCTTCGCGCAGTTATGCTGCACCCATAGATATGAGTGCTGGACTGAGAGCATTGTTCCCAGTTTCCCATGCATCACGTTGGTGGCTGTTCGAACCTAGTTAAGGCCACCATTCATAGTTACATACAGTGCGTTTGTTATAAAGGTGAAACTGCATCGCAAATGATGGGCCAATTGCCACCATTCAGAGTCAACGTTAATCGCCCATTTCCGCACACAGGTGTTGATTTGGCTGGTCCGTCCCATTGTAAATGTGTCGCACATCGTACCACGCGCTACTACAAGATTTATGTCGCTATTTTTGTTTGTATGGTTGTCAAATGTGTGCATATGGAGATTGTTACCGATCTGTCAACCTCTTAAGTTTATCGAGGCGATGCAGCGATTTATAGCTCGTCGTGGCGCTCCAAATCATATGTATTCGGACAATGGAACCAATTTTGTTGGTACTCGTAATCTAATTGTGTGTAACCTAGCCGATATTGAGTCATTTGTCGCATCTGAAGGAATTACTTGGTCGATGATCCCACCTCGTTCTCCTCATTTTGTAGGTTTATAGGAATCTGCTATTCGCTCTGCCAAGTACCATTTTGCCCATGTCAACAATGGAAACGTTTTGGCTTATGACGAGTATTGCACCTTGATTACTCGTGTTGAGGCTGTTTTGAATTCTAGGCCCTTGTGTTTATCAGTTAATCAAGGAGATGATCCACTAACCCCAGGCCATTTTGGTTGGCCGTTCGTTGACCACAGTGCCGGAATTTGAGGCTGATGATGATCATAAGTCATTGTCTAAGCGGTTGATAGAAGTAAATAATCGGCTGCGCTCATTTTGGCACCGCTGGAAGGCAGACTACTTAAATCAGCTTCAACGTCGATATAAATGGCAACGTGAGGAACCTAACATTCAAGTTGGTCAAATCGTTTTATTGAAAGATGAGTCTTCTCCGTTCCAGTGGCCGTTAACTGTCGTTCAGAAAACGTATCCAGATCCTGAAGGGAAAGTTTGAACGGTGGATGTTAAGGTCGCTCATTCATCAAATGTACTTAAACTGTCTGTTGTTAAGTTAGTTCTGTTACCTGTTGATGTAAACCCTGAACCTTTGAACATCTTCAAGGTTCAGGGGGGAAGTATGTTAGGAAATGAATAGTGATATATATGTATACGTAATTTTTAGTCCGGTTTTGCTTGCTTTTTCATTGTTGATTTGTTATCCACGTCGTTTTCGTTTTTCATATCCACTTATTGGTTCTCGTTTAATCGGTTATGTTCAAATATCTACGTGTCTATGCTTGTTGGTTTTTCTTATTGAAATTATAGTTCGATTTAAAAATGGTTTCGATGTTTTCAGCTGGTCATCAGTTTATCAGCAGCAGTCTGGTTGACTTTCTGCTCAAAGTATGCCTTCGAATGCATCAGTTGATCAGTGGCGTATTCAGGGGGGGGGGTCCGGGTTCAGCCCTCCCGTGGCCAAAAAAAGCTCTATAAAATATGATTGTTTTATCGTGAAATGGAAATAAACGAATTAATTTTTTTTAAACCTATGAACCTTCGAAACTGAAAAAAGAAAATGTCTGTGTTTTTGTATTATGGTTAAATAATTTTTTTTTTTTTTAGGAATACCCTCAAAATAAAGTCACCCCCCCCATGATTTCATCCTAGATACACTACTGCAGTCGATTACACTTGCTGTTGACGGGTGTAACATCAAAAAAGAGAAAACTTACTATAATGTAACGTTGCCGCTTTTGACGACACTACTGGGAAATACTACACGATGGGCGACTCCACATCAACGGATCATCATCGTCCCATCGCACAGAACGGACGGAAGGCAAGAGGGGCTAGATCGAGGTATCTTTTAGGTCAGCAGGCCTCGGATGGGTTACACGTTCCACAAGCTGTACAGCGAACAGGAAATTCCGCCGTCGAGCAATTTCGGTCGGGTGACACGAAGGGTATTTCAAATTTAGCCCGCGACAATATTCTGAATTGGGTGGCAGTCAGAATTCCTGAAAACTACGAGCAGGACACGCAAGATATTAGCGACATTATTTTCGCTAGTACTGCCGCGAGTAGCGTATCCCAGCTCCACTCCAGTCACCAAGTCTAAGACAAGGGTTGGTTTCTCGATGAATCGGTTAACGCCGTTCTGAAACGTCTGTCAAGTCTCCCGCGCCCCCACCCCTACATTCGTATGTCCTTGGTTTCATAGCTCGCTCGCTATACAAAAGTCGATGACCTTCCACAACACCGCGTAACCATTAGTTACATGTACAGGTCACGACTGCGAAAAGCGTATCCGTTTTCGCCCCGTGTCCATTTTTCTGTGCACCGACGAACCCGCAGCCTCTTTCCGCGTCCGCGTTTCGCGAATACCGACCGAGTCGCCGCGCCGCGTTCACGCAACGGCCGAGCAACACCAAACGCCGCCTGCGTTCGTTCGTCGACCCGCTCGCTCGCTCGCGGAACCCATTAATGGAGAAAAGTTTTTAATAAAAGCTTCGGCGAGAAAATCAGATTAGGGTAATGTATTATTCCGCGAGTAACTAAATTAAAAGCTACGTGCCGGGGACTTCATTCGACTCGGCGGCGCGGCGAATTACACGTCGTAAAATCTCTTCAGCGTACCGACGTCGCGGTTAATAATGGTCGCAAATTCTCGCTGTCTGTCTCGCGGCCGCGCCCAAAATTCGCTTTCCGAATGGTATACAGGGGTGTACGTTTTTCCGAAAGCCGTCCAGTCCTAACGTAATTATCGTCAATTTTTCGCGCGTCCGGTGTACATACACCCCATCCACGGCTTCCCGCCGCATCGCCTCCGCTCGCGAGAGTGTCCCGTTACAACGCCATGCACTGGACCGCGCCTGGGTCAAAAACACGCGCGGAATTCGTAACCGCCGATCCGAAGAGAGGAACGGTTAATAAATACGTATTTTCTGAGTAATTTTTCACGCTGAACCCGTTTCCGATCTCCAAATTTGTTTAATATCAACCAGTATCACGAATTCTGCCTCGAAGTTTTTCCTCGATATTTATTTTCCGATTATCCGATGTTCTGGTATTACAACATAGACAGCGACACACAACTCGTCAGACACACTGACAAGTAAAAAAAGGAATGTAGTTTTGATGTCAGCCCTATCTGTTTTTTATAGTGAAGGGGAGGAAAACACAAGAATTAGAAGATGGTACCCGGTGATACCAGAGCTCCCATAGATAAGAGAAGAACTCAGAAAGAAAACCGGTCTGTCAACGATTCAAAAAATCAACAAAAGCTGATACGGAGGAAAATACGGCTTGAGGAAGACTGCAGAGATGATCGAAAACTCCTGGTCCACACAGAGGGTTAAGAAAGAGCTATTGCGAGAGTGCAAAATAATGGTGCCATTATAATATGCGATCTACCAGGATTATGTGATCTACACGATGCAATATGCGATCTACCGTCATGGGATAAGCTGCACCGTGTCATGTGAATGTGAGCTGACTAGCGGACATTGCCCGGTGTAAATACATTGTATCATGTGGACGCGGTTCGTATATGTCCTCTAAAAAGGCGATGAAGGCGTCTGGCTCATTTTACCCTAGCATTTGCTAGCAAAAATGATCTAGAAGCGACTGGAACGTGACGCTTCGTTTCTTCATGATCTTCATTTTGGCGTCTACCTACAACCGCTCGACAGCCTGTGTGGGCGCCTGAATCTGGATCTACATATGCGACCTGGATTCATGAAATGTGCCTCTGGTGTCAAAAAATCATTTTTCACGTTCTTGACCATTTTAATACAAAAAATCACGCTCTTTTGCATGAAACAAATCGCAACTCTTCATCTTCATTAGTTTTTCCACAAATTGCATATAAAAATTACGTCAAAGTTTAAAAACATCCGTTTACATGGCGTCGTGCGAAACGGGCCAACAGGAATGACAGAGAACTACAATTCGAAATTCGGTTGTCATAGCAACGCGTAAACGGACCACCACAGATGTACACACGCTATGTACATCTGTGCGCACCACTACCACCATCCCATCTTTACACTCGTTCATCTTGAAAACCTGTTTTCGTACGAGAGGCACATTTCATGATTCCAGGTACGTATAGTGCTCTTGGTAGTTCTCCGTCTTTTGGATCCACACTTGTGGTATGGGTCGTGGGTATCGACAGGACCAAACAGTAAATTAGTAAATTGGTCACGCAGAAAATTCAAACAAGTTACAACGTGTCTATACCTGACATCATCCCAGCCGACGTCAGACGAGAGAGTAATCGTGACGCCGCAGTTTATAACTGCAATGCCCGGTGCATGTTGCTACGGGATGCAGTAGAAACGTCGAGGCATTGAATATTTTGTCGTCTATGATAATTTCGGTTGGGATGTGTTTTCTTTTCCGGTAGGCTGTGTTTTCAGCCTTTTTCTTGCTCGTCGTGATGATGTGGAAATACGCACTCGGCGGTGTGTGGTTGGTTGTCGGAAGGTACCTGGATATAGTGAGACGTATGGTACTCGCATCTTTTTACGTTATAAGAAAGAAGTTTTCGAATCGGGTTCCTCGGTCTAGTTGAGATTTACCATTTATTAAGTTTTACCGACTTTTCGAAGAAAAGGGAGGTATTACACTCGTCACAGTTGTGAAGTTGGGGGCGGGGGCAATGTTTTTTTTGCGTTTCAGAGTGTTTAGAACACGACTGTAATAGTGGCTGAATTTCAGGTTTCCATATATATATATATATATATATATATATATATATATATATAGATTTACTTTCAGTCATTGAGGCACCAAAATGTAAGGTTAAACGGTATTGTGGCACCAAAAATTTCGTTCAGGCACCAAAAATTGGTGCCTGAACGTTTTTCAATGGGAATGAGCGCAAATGGCTAGTAATGCTATCTACATGCGAAATACGAGAAATAGTCTTGGTGCCTATAGGAGGGTATTTCCATACTCATATACAAATTAGTGCGCAGTGTTTTTAACCAGATCGCGTTCGCTGTTATACACAGAATATAATTGCAAGAGGTTGAAGCACCAGCGTATATTTCTCGTTTCAATACAGTAGTAATAGAGTAATACACCTAGCGGTACGGAAATTTGGCATCAGCGTTTAGCCTTGTGTAGGGATACGAAGTTAGAATCAGCTGTCCGGAGAATGTAGCGACGACGTGTTTTCTGTCTGCGTCTCTGCGATCGCATAGCCCCGGCCCCAGTTTACCCACTTTTTTGACTGTATCTTGGCAACGGAGGGTCAGCGCCTGAATTGGTCGACGAATTCGAACTCAGCGCGAAAAATTGAGTAATAATTTGTTGTTATCTCATCTTTATGGAATTTCGATAATTTTGAAAACTTCTCCATACGTGGGTAATTCTCCGAAAAATGGACAATTCATGTAAATAGGCTGTAACTCTGCCACTTATTATCAGAATGCTATGCGCAATATATCAAAATTGAGTAAATGAACTCTTCTGATGGAGACAGTGGTAAAAGCTCTCCCTAGTTCAGCAGAACATCATTAGAAAATCGAAAATGCACTTGAAATGTCCATCAGCGTGGGTGTCAACCTGGCCTAGTTCCGTTTTTTTTTTGCTTGCTGGAAGGGTTTAATACATCATTTTCAGGAACTACTGTTTCCCATTGTTGAAGAGTTAAGTTGAGGCAACACGGTATAGGTCTTACAATCTTTTTCTGACCAAGTTAAGTAACCTTTAGAATACCTCAAAGTTGTGTCTAGGAAGAGATATGTCCTTCAACGTGGATAATTTTCAAACCTCTCTGTAGGGTTCCACTATAAGCATAAACTTCTCTCAAATGCTCATATAACTTCCTCATAACTTCCTCTAGAAGGCTGTGTAAGAACTTCTGTGAAATAATGATAATTTGTATGCTAAAATACTCATTTATTGCTGAGATCCTGGTTTCTAAAAAAAAAAGTGTCCTTCATCGTGGACATCAACAGCCATATTGAATTTATAGCTCCGAATTTGTAAAAACGTAATAATATAACTAATGTTGGCCACATTACATTCAGCAACATGTATCAAATATTTTCCGCATATTTACCCAATGGGAAAAGGGAAAAGGCGATTTTGTCCTTAAACGTGGACATAAAATATTATTCAACGTGGCTACTCACGTATTCCTTGTCTCCACGCTGAAGGACGTGAATCTTTCGACACTTAGAAGCAGTCTGTAGAAACAGCCTTTAAATCTTCTTCGTGCAGAGACTACTTTCCTAGATGAATTTTTGGTACTTCATAAAACCGTGATCCGTGAGATTGTAACCCACGGTGCCGCTGTGTGATCGTACAGCCTCATCTTATCACACTATGTAAACTTGAAAAATTTGTCTTTCAACGCGGACAACAATTTTTTTTACAACCCTCCAAAATCAAATTTAAGCCCGGCCGGTACCGGAATATGATTTCTAAACACCCCTAGTATCGATTTCAACGAAAAAAATTTGAAAAGTGAACCTCATTTTTTTTGGTTTTTGTCCACGTTGAATTGTCCATTTTTCGGAGAATCACCCACGTACATCAGGCATTTTTAAGGGCGAAAAAATTTTCCGAGAGTTTCGGTGCCCGGATCCGGCGAAATAGAATCGAAATGCCGAGACGAAATAAGAACCGTCGTCCAAATTGATTCACAGGCTATTTGGGATCCAGTATAGCCCTCGCCCCCATTATAACCACATTTTTGACCGTATCTCGGCAACGGAGGGTCAGCGTCTGATGGTCGACGAATTCGAACTCAACCCGAAAAACTGAGTAGCAATTTGTTGTTATCTTATCTATTTGGAATTTCTAAAATTATGAAAATTTCTCAATACCATACATACATCAGGCAATTTTTTGGGCGAAAAAATTTTCCGAGAGCTTCGGGCCCGGACCCGGTGAAATAGATTGGCAATGCCGAGACGAATTCAGAACCGTCGTCAAAATTGATTCACAGGCTATTTCTGACCCCGTATAGCTCCGCGGCCCCCAGTTTAACCACATTTTTGACTGTACCTCGGCAACGGAGAGTCAGCGTCTGATTTGGTCGACGAATCCGAACTCAGCGCGAAAAATTGAGTAGGAATTTCTTGTTATCTCATCTATTTGGAATTTCGATAATTTTGAAAATTTCTCCCTACGTACATCATCAGGCATTTTTTTGGGCGAGAAAATTTTCCGAGTGTTTCGGGGCCCGGATCCGGCGAAATAGAATCGAAATGCCGAGACGAATTCAGAACAATCGTCAAAATTGATTTACAGGCTCTTTCTGAGCCAGTATACCCCTCGCTCCCATTATAACCACATTCTTGACTGTATCTCTGCAACGGAGGTTCAGCGCCTGATTTGGTCGATGAATTCGAACTCAGCGCGAAAACTTGAGTAGGAATTTGTTGTTATCCCATTTTTTAGAAATTTCGAAAATTTTGATAATTTCTCCACGCGTACATCCGGCATTTTTTTGGTTTTGGGCGAAAAAATTTTGCGAGAGTTTCGGGGCCCGGACCCGGTGAAATATATTCGAAATGCCGAGACGAATACTAAACCGTCGTCAGAATTGATTCACAGGCCATTTCTGACCCCGTATAGTCCCCGCCCCCAGTATAACCTCATTTCTGACTGTATCTCGGCCACGGAGGGTCAGCGCCTGATTTGGTCGACGAATTCGAACTCAGCGCGAAAAATTGAGTAGGTGTTTGTGGTTTTCTCATCTTTTTGGAATTTCGAAGGTTTTGAAAATTTCTCCATACTAACATCAGGCATTCTTTTGTGCGGAAAATTTTTCCGAGAGCATCGGGGACCGGACCCGGCGAAATAGATTAGAGATGCCGAGACAAATTCAAAACCCTTGTCAAAATTGATTCATAGGCTATTTCTGACCCAGTATAGCCCTCGCCTCCAGTATAACCACATTTTTGACTGTATCTCGGCAAAGGAGGGTCAGCGCCTGATTTAGTCGACGAATTCGAACTCGGCGCGAATCATTTAGTAGGAGTTTGTGGTTATCTCATCTTTATGGAATTTTGAAAATTTTGAAAGTTTCTCCATACATCAGGCTTTTTTTTGGGCGGATAAATTTTCCGAGAGCTTCGGAGCCCGGACCCGGCGAAATAGATTCGAAATGCCGAGCCGAATTCAAAACAGTCGTCGAAATTGTTTCACAGGCCCTTTCTGGCCCAGTATAGGCCCTGCCCCAAGTGTACCCGTATTTTTGACTGTATCTCGGCAACGGGATCAGCGCCTGATTTGGTCGGACGAATTTGAACTCAGCGCAAAAAATTGAGTAAGAGTTTGCGGTTATCTCACCTTTTTGGAAATTGGAAAATTTTGAAAATTTCTCCATACGATAATATTAGGCATTTTTACTGGGCAAAAAAAATTTTCGCGAGCTTCTTGGGTCCCGGACCTGGCGGAATAGATTCGAAATGCCGAGGAGAATTCAGAGCTGTCGTAAAAATTGATTCACAGGCTCTCTCTGACCTAGTATAGACTCCGCACCCAGTTTAACACCTTTTTGACTGTATCGCGTCAACGGTGGGTCGGCGCCTAATTTGGTCGACGAATTCGAACTCAGCGCGAAAAATTGAGTAGGAATTGGTGGTTGTCTCTGTATTTTTGAATTTCGAAAATTTTGAAAATTTCTCCTACCACACATCAAGCATTTTTTTGGTCGAAAAAAGTTCCGGGAGCTTCGGGGACCGGACCCGGCGAAATAGATTCGAAATGCCGAGACGAATTCAAAACCCTCGTCAGAATTGATTCACTGGCTATTTCTGACCCAGTGTATAGCCCTAGCCCTCAGTATATCCACATTTTTGACTGTATCTGGGGGCGGGGGCTATACTGGGTAAGAAATAGCCTGTGAATCAGTTTTGACGATTTTTCTGAATTCGTCTCGGGCTTTTGAATCTATTTCGCCGTTTTCGGGCCCCGAAGCTCTCGGATAATTTTTTTGCCCCAAAAAATATCTGACGTATAGTATGGAGAAATTTTCAAAATTTTCGAAATTTCAAATTAATGAGATGACTACCAATTCCTACTCAATTTTTCGCACTGAGTTCGAATTCGTCGACCAAAGCAGGCGCTGACCCTGTGTTGCCGAGATACAGTCAAAAATGTGGTTATACTGGGGGCTGGGCTATACTGGGTCAGGAATAGACTGTGATCAATTTTGACGATGGTTTAGAATTCGCCGGGTACGGGCCCCGGAGCTCTCGGAATATGTTTTCGCCTAAAAGAATGCCTGATGTATAGTATGGAGATATTTTACAAATTTTCAAAATTTGAAATAGATGAGATAACCACCAATTTCTACTCTATTTTTCGAACTGAGTTCGAATTCGTCGACCAAATCAGGCGCTGACACTCCGTTTCCAAGAGACAGTCAAAAATGTGGTTATACGGGGGGCGGTGGCTATAGTGGGTCAAAAATAGCCTTTCAATCAATTTGGACGACGGTGCTGAATTTGTCTCGAACTTTCAAATCTATTTGGCCGGGTCTGGGCCCCAAATCTCTCGGAAAATTTTTTTGCCCCCCAAAAAATGCCTGATGTATATAGTATGGGGGAGTTTTCAAAATTTTCGGAATTCAAAAGTACTGAGATAAGCAGCAATTCCTACTAAAAAATGTTTCGCGCCGAGTTCGAATTCGTCGACCAAATCTGGCGGTGACCCTCCGTCGCCGAGATACAGACAAAAATGTGTTTATACTGGGGGCCGGGCTATACTGGGTAACAAATAGCCTGTGAATCAATTTTGACGAGGGTTTTGAATTCGTCTCGGCATTTCGATTGTATATCGCCGGGTTCGGTCCCCGAAGCTCTCGGAAAATTTTTTCGCCCAAAAAAATGCCTGATGTGTGGTAGGAGAAATTTTCAAAATTTTCGAAATTCAAAATAACAGAGATAACACCCAATTCTTACTCAATTATTCGCGCTGAGTTCGATTTTCTCGACCAAATCAGGCGCTGACTCACCGTTGACGAGATACAGTCAACAAGTGGTTATACTGGGGGCTGGGTCTATACTGGGTCAGAAAGAGCCTGTGAATCAGTTTTGATGACGGTTCTGAATTCGTCTCGGCATTGCCAATCTATTTCACCGGGTCCGGGCCCGAAGCTCTCGGAAAATTTTTTCACCCAAAAAATTGCCTGATGTATGTATGGTATTGAGAAATTTTCATAATTTTAGAAATTCCAAATAGATAAGATAACAACAAATTGCTACTCAATTTTTCGCGCTGAGTTCGAATTCGTCTACCAAATCAGGCGCTGACCCTCCTTTGCCGAGATACAGTCAAAAATGTGGTTAAACTGGGGGCCGCGGAGCTAAACGGGGTCAGAAATAGCCTGTGAATCAATTTGGACGATGGTTCTGAATTCGTCTCGGCAATTCGATCCTATTTCGCCGGATTCGGGCCCCGAAATTCTCGGAAAATTTTCTCGCAAAAAAAAAAATGCCTGATGTAAGTATGGAGAAATTTTCAAAATTTTCGAAATTCCAAATAGATGAGATAACAACAAATTCCTACACAATTATTCGCGCTGAGTTCGAATTCATCGACCAAAGCAGGCGTTGACCATCCGTTAGCAAGATACAGTCCAAAATATGGTTATACTGGGGCGGGGGCTATTCTGGGTCAGAAATAGCCTCTGAATCAATTTTGACGACGGTTCTGAATTCGTCTCGGCATTTCGATTCTATTTCGCCGGATCCAGGCCAATAAGCTCTCGGAAAATTTTCTCGCCGAAATGAATGCCTGACGTATACATACGGTATGGAACAATTTTCAAAATTTTTGAAATTCCAAATAGATGAGATAACAACAAATTCCTACACAATTTTTCGCGCTCAGTTCGAATTCGTCGACCTAATCAGACGCTGACCCTCCGTTGCCGAGATACAGTCAAAAATGTGGTTATAATGAGGGCGAGGGCTATAGAGGCTCGGAAAGAGCCTGTGAATCAATTTTGACGATTGTTCTGAATTCTTCTCGGCATTTCGATTCTATTTCGCCGGATCCGGGCACCGAAACTCTCGGAAAATTTTTTCGCCCTTAGAAATGCCTGATGTACGTACATATGGAGAAGTTTTCAAAATTATCGAAATTCCATAAAGATGAGATAACAACAAATTATTACTCAATTTTTCGCGCTGAGTTCGAATTCGTCTACCAAATCAGGCGCTGACCCTCCGTGGCCGAGGTACAGTCAGAAATGAGGTTATACTAGGGGCAGCGGAGCTATACGGGGTCAGAAATAGCCTGTGAATCAATTTTGACGACGGTTCTGAATTCGTCTCGGCAATTCGATCCTATTTCGCCGGATTCGGGCTCCGAAATTCTCGGAAAATATTCTCGCCCAAAAAAATGCCTGATGTATGGAGAAATTTTCAAAATTTTCGAAATTCCAAATAGATGAGATAACAACCAATTCCAACGTTCAAAGAAGGAGGCACAAAATGTGGGACCCTTGAGCACAATCAGAACAAATAAAATACAAGTTTGTGCCACTATTTTTGAGACCCCACCTTTGTTTGGGGGGTGGGCTAACATTTCACCGACCTCCATTTTATTTTTGGGCTGTAGGCCCAGGGAAGGGGGCACAAATTGTGGGAACCTCGAGCACATTTAGCACAAATTAGGTAAAAATTCGTGCCATCACACCCGAGCCCCCACCCCTTTCTTGGGGGGGGGTTGTGGCCCATATCCACACTGTTTTTACTTTCACCACTGGTTTCTTCGTTATCATTGTTGCCAAATCCGATGCGCAAAAACAGAAGTGTCGTTGCCTGAAATTATCGCACATTCACCTCATGAGTTTAAAAAAAGTATGAACAAAGACAACAAAACTTTGGATAGAATGGGTGCATCTCCCAAAATTGGGGTAGGATATGAGATACCGTGAAAAGAAACCTGAAAAATTAATTCGGTGACAGCAGAAACCAGTTAATCTCTCCTTTTGAAGATCGTTTTTTTAAAATATCATAATTGAGTGCGTGCAAATGAAAGGGGCCTAAGAGCAAAAACGTAGTTTTGAGATAAACGCGTTCAAAGTTTCAGTTTGTTACCACATGAGAATAAACAGAGATAAAAACGTGCGGTAAAAAAGGTACAAAACTAGATGTCTTTAACGTTCCAAATCAGTTGATGTACCTTCGGTAGAAATATGTTCCTATTTTCGGCAATTTTTCAAAGTAGACTCTATGAGTGCCCTTTTCATTGGCAGTGAATTTTTGCACCAAAATTGAATATTAATGTATGTTGTTATGGTCTAAAAAGGTATTCTAATGAGAAATTAATTTAACGTTCCAAATCAGTTGATGTACCTTTGGTAGAAATAATCCTATTTTCGGCAATTTTTCAAAGTAGACTCTATGAATGCCCTTTTCATTGGCAGTGAATTTTTGCATCAAACTTGAATATTAATCTATGTTGTTATGGTCCAAAAAGGTATTTTAATGCGAAATTAATACAAGAACACAACGAATCCACCAAACCAGTCAAATTTTTTCAGTAGTATTGAAAACTGCTTGAACAGAAAATTTAATAAGACTGATAACTCTGCGACTATTATAGATATCAGCACGCGGTTTTCACTACTCGATAGAGCGCGCTTCAGGGCATCAGAATAGTCAATGTCCGCTAAAAGGCCTAACTGTCACTTAGGCCCCTTTCATTTGCACGCACTCAATTTTTCCAGCCCCCCCCCAAATTGAGCACTGGACTGTGAGCCCAGAAAATGCGGCACAAATTCTGAGTCCTCGGAGCACAATTAGCACAAATTACGATAAAATTTGTGCCGCTAATTCCAACCCCTATCTTCATTTGGGGGGGGGGCAACATTTCTCTGGCCTCCCAAACTTTTCAGTAAGATGTAGACCCACGGGAGGCGGCACAAATTCTGGGACTTCGGAGCACAATTAGCACAAATAAAATACAAATTTGTGCCGCTAATTCCAAACCCCTATCTTCATTTGGGGGGGGGGCAACATTTCCCTGGCCCCCCAAACTTTTTATTAAAATGTAGACCCACGGGAGGCGGCACAAATTCTGGGACTTCGAAGCACAATTAGCACAAATTACAATAGAATTTGTGCCGCTAATTCCAACCCCCTACCTCATTTTGGGGGGCCGTAGAAATACAGCCTGAAAGGAAACAGTGATCACTGCACATGTGAAGTGACCGCCGTCGAGATGTTTTCATCTAAATGTGTTGCGGTTCGTGACTCCGATGTTTCTACTTGGTCGTGTAATAATAATATTGTTAAAATAACAGTCAATGAAGTTTGCGCGAGATTCGGCGTGGATATTGACAATGACAGAAGGAACAGATTTTTTTGGAAAATTCAACTGGATAAGAAGGTTATTGTTAATGAAGAATTACTCAATTGGCTAGGCTATAGTGGTTCTCGGTATTATTTAAAGAAGACAAAAATCACGGTGAAAAACTTGTAGCTACCTTGCATGAACTTGACATTTATATAGGAATCCGCAATTTAAACACATTCGGAAGGAACCGAACGAGTACATATGCAAAACTTCGCGCGCATGATTGAATATTATCGGTACGATACAGTTAATCTATGCAGATAAATTTGGCAGCAGTGTGTGGTGCCTAAATAAGGTTAATTATCATAAACATTTGGTGTCATAATACTGTTTATTGGCCTGGTGCTACAATACCGTCTATTTATCCCTGGTGCTGCAACGTACAGCAGTTGTGTGGTGCCTCAACACCCGTGAACTATATATATATATATATATATATATATATATATATATATATATATATATATATATATATACTTATTTGCAACACGATCCGGCACCAGTACCCGGGAAGGCCCTTTTGGCACCAGTGTATATAAGTAATACAATTGTGATTCGTTGAGGCACCGTTCAATTTTACAGATTTAATAGTATTGGAGCACCAGTATATTTATATAAAGAACGTCCTCATGACACCATGCGTTGTTGTCAAATGGAAAGAATTCTACCGGTTCGAGGATGGATTTCTCTTTTGTAATTTTCATCGCCTTGGAATAAACGTGCGGATAACATGTTAACGGAGTTTGAATTTTGTCAGCGGCGGATTAAGGCACAGGCATCACAAGCACGTGCTTGTGTCCGCGCGCCAATTTTTTGAAAAAAAAAAAAAAAAAAATTCAAGTGATAAATTAATTATTAGTTTATAATTGTAACTTTGAGTTTGGCTTCATCGCTGAAGTCTCCGGAAAACTTCCTGTGAGAATTTTTGTTGTTTTCAAAATATCTTCTACTTCCGTTCCAGCAAGATTTGACGAAAAAGAAAATTTTTTCTCCAAATGCCAAATGCTATGCAGGCTTCTTGTCGCGGGTTTTCAGCTCAGACAGTAAAGAATCAATAATTGGTAAAAATACCGATATTTTGAACTTCAATCGTTCATCACATTCTAGTTCATTGTCTCGTGTTTGTCAACTCGTAATTTTCGAGTCACTTTCCGTCGATTTCTTTCAAAACCGCATTCTGACAAACAAATATCATCAGCTTTTTCTTCAAATTTTTCGAATTCATTTCGAGTTTTCTCTACTAAACTAGTTAGAGTATATCGTAATACTGAATTACTTGAATAATATTTTGATCAACAGCTTGTAGAGATGTGCTAACTCGTACTGCTTGCCTCATTCAGACTAACGTACCAACTACCAAATATATTTCGATAACAAAAGTAATGGTCAAACCGCACACAGTATGTGACTCACATCCGGATTTCGAAAACTCATAATCGCTAATTTTTTTATCTAGCTCTGGAACGTGTCTACTTGGCATATTTTTAAACATCTTGAGGTACGCGCGTAAATCAGCTGTTAACAGCACGTCAGAAGTCAACGATTTATTTCGCACTCATTTACTGGGTCAGCTTCATCCCCCTATCCCTAGGCAGGATGACCAGGTCTTCAAGACCATAATGAAAAAGGAATTCTCTCGCGCATTCCAGCAGTTGTACTCTCAGTGCTGTATTGTGAAGCAGGCAGACCTTCTTGAATCGTAAAAAAATGAAAGTAAATTTCCTGTACAAATTGTCGCCTCTAGAAAATTATTTCGGGAATTTCGCGATCTAATGGTGTAGTCGAGCAAACATAGAGAACGTACAGTTGAAATTAATTCTCTGATTACGAATCAATGATGTCAGAAATAATTTTATTGAATCGGTACATCAGGCAAGGTTCATATACAGTACATACTGTAGTTAATTTGAAAGATATGTGCAGGAATATGGTATGCCAGAGGAAACATAATACGTGTTGGTGAAGATGACTTTGTGACGTCTGTATTCTCAGTGCGTCTCCCTTGCAATAAAATGTCTCACCCTCCCTCTTGGAAGATTGAAGATGCCAGTGCCAAGTAATGTGCTACGCAAACTAATAGGCCTTCTGTAGTAGTCAATTGCCATAAAAAAGCTTGTACAGACGCTAAGGCAAAAATAAACACAAAATAAACAGTACATTTAGTTATCCTTAAAAATAGAAAAATAACTCAATTGTTGCAAATAGTAACTAAAAAAAAAAAAAAAAAATTGAACATAAATTATTTTTAGAAAAGGAATGACTGACTAGGTCTTTCTTTTAGGGTAAATAAAAATGAGTAAGAAACCATAATGAGTTACCTATTAATTACTCTTCATCAGAGGCGCTGAAAGAACATTTTTCGGGGGGGGGGGCACTAATAAAGACATTTTAGAGCAAATAATTACAGTATGTACGTATAGCGATTAAAATATTTGTTGGAAAAAATTATAGAAGGACTGCGTGATTAATAATGAAATTAATTCAATTATTCATCTGTAATTTGAGTTTGACCGAGGATCAGTTGAGCGGGTGGGGGGGGGGAATAAAATGCCCCTCTTGCCCTCCCATCTCCAGCGCCCCTGCTCTTAATGCCAATCAAGTATTTGTTTACAGTGCCGCACTCATACCGAAAAGAAGAAAAAACAAATAATGAAGGCAGTTCTACAAAGTGTCACAGTGCACTTCGAATTTATAAGCCCGTTGCCAGATTACAGGAGGACTGATATTGTAAATGATAATATCACTTTCCTTACAAAATGTTTCGTCATACAGAATTTTCGGTCAAGTATAAATGTACCCTTTGTGTTGGGTTGTCGCTTTTGGCCGAAGACAATCGACTAGACCAGGGACGTACCGAACAGTTTTTCCTTGGTGGAGTGGGGGGGGGGGGTACAAGTTGTGGAAGTCCCAACTGACTTAACTCAGAATTCCCAAGTATCAAAGCAAAAAAAAATCTTTTAACTTGTTGGATTTTCCCAACTCGCCTGACTGCTGAGTGAAAAATTCTTACGGAGGGGAGGAAAGGTTGCTCCCCCCCCCCATTGTACCGTTCCTGGACTAGATATTTTTTTCATCTTCCCTTTCATCGATTTTCATAATTTTAGCTAGCAGGTGTAGAACTTTTGTGGCCTTTTTTATTATCAGTCAGAGAAAATCGAACACCAACCCAATCTTCAAGTTCATAAGACATAGGTATATGTAGATTCCTGTCAGATAAATCTCAATCAATTTCTCTTGGAGCATTCACCGAAAGTCTCCAAGGCTTCAAAAAAAAAACAAAAAAAAACAAAAAAAAAAAACCTGTTGCAAATTGGTGATGTCAGATTCGATACACATCCCTAGTTTGCAACAGCGTGTTGCAAACTGGATCACGTAGTATATTTCGGTTCTAGTTCGCAACATTCGAGTATATTCAATTCTGAAAGGTAATAGCGGATAGTTTTTTCTTAAATTGTTGCTAAAAATACTTATAATTTTGATAAAAGCTCTCTCCAGCGATTTTTATAATGTTGGAGCCATTTCTGAAACAAATTTCATCATGCCGTCATACCGTTCTTGTTAAGGAATATCGAGAAATCAAAGAATCAGCTGACTACGTTCAGTCAAGATTTTATTTTAAATTACAAACCACAGGTGAGAAGTTGGGAAGTATTTCACTGTGCTCAGGGAGCTGTCTGATCCCTCTAAGAAATATCACAAATAAATTCTGCGGAATACAATCTTATTCTTATCACTTGAAGTTAAGGTTGTTGCAAACTGGGGTACTGTTGCAAACTGGCGCAACTACCCTATGTGGACTTAGGCTACACTAAATTAAAGTCTAGAAAAATGAAACTTCATCGAACTCGAAGTGAAAATGCTTGTGATAATAATTGTAGGTTTATTTTACTTTCGGTTCCTTCACTTTTCTCTCCTTTTTTATTCTTCCATCTTCATCTCTTAAAACAGGGCCACCCAGATCCATCTTAAGTAGGTCATCGTTCATTATCAATTTAACACACCACACAGTAATACATTGTTTCATGACGGTACAAAATTCAACATGAATCCTTCCCAGCGAATAACCAGTGGGTAAAATATTTTTCATGTACAATTCTAATCGATTTTCATAACGTACATCAACTAATGGAATGCTACCTAGACACGGATTATAATGAGAAGTACGTTTTTGCGATGCATCATAAATAAATTTCAATACCCATAGGGAATTATCTTTCCAGTGAGTAACGTTCAGTCTTCAGACCAACAAACTGTCCATCCTGAACTTCGAACATTTCTAATACTTTTATACATTCTGTTAAATTAGACGGCTGTATTTCTACGCCCCCCCCAAATGAGGTAGGGGGTTGGAATTAGCGGCACAAATTCTATTGTAATTTGTGCTAATTGTGCTCCGAAGTCCCAGAATTTGTGCCACCTCCCGTGGGTCTAGATTTTTAAAAAAGGTTTGGGGGGCCAGGGAAATGTTGGCCCCCCCAAATGAAGATAGGGAGTTGGAATTAGCGGCACAAATTTGTATTTTATTTGTGCTAATTGTGCTCTAAAGTCCCAGAATTTGTGCCGCCTCCCGTGGATCTACATCTTAATGAAAAGTTTGGGGGGGGGGGCAGAGAAATGTTGGCACCCCCCAAATGAAGATAGGGGGTTGGAATTAGCGGCACAAATTTTATCGTAATTTGTGCTAATTGTGCTCCGAGGTCTCAGAATTTGTGCCGCATTTTCTGGGCTCACAGTCCAGTGCTCAATTTGGGGGGGCTGGAAAAATTATGATATTTTAAAAAATGGATCTTCAAAAGGAGAGATTAACTGGTTTCTGCTGTCACCGAATTCATTTTTCAGGTTCTTTTCACGGTATCTCATATCCTACCCCAATTTTGGGAGGTATACACTCATTCTATCCAAAGTTTTGTTGTCTTTGTTCATACTTTTTTTAAACTCATGAGGCGAAAGTGCGATAGTTTCAGGCAACGACACTTCTGTTTTTGCGCATCGGATTTGGCAACAATGATAACGAAGAAACCCGTGGTGAAAGTAAAAACAGTGTGGATATGGGCCACGACCCCCCCCCCAGGGAGGGGTGGGGGCTCGGGTGTGATGGCACGAATTTTTACCTATTTTGTGCTAAATGTGCTCGAGGTTCCCACAATTTGTGCCCCCTTCCTTGGACCTACAGCCAAAAATAAACTGTTAGCCCCCCCCCCCCCTCAAACAAACGTGAGGTCTAAAAAATAGTGGCACAAATTTGTATTTTATTTGTGCTAATTGTGCTCCGAAGTCCCAGACTTTGTGCCGCCTCCCGTCCACAGACGTGTTGGCCCCCCCAAATGAAGATTGGGGGTTCCATATCATAAATATACATCAGGCATTTTTTTTTGGCGAAAAAATTTTCGGACAGCTTCGGGGCCCGGTACTGGCGAAATAGAATCGAAATGCCGAGACGAATTCAGAACCGTCGTCAAAATTTATTCACAGGCTATTTCTGACCCCGTATAGTCCCCGCCGCCAGTATAACCTCATTTTTGACTGTATCTCGGCCACGGAGGATCAGCGCCTGATTTGGTCGACGAATTCGAACTCAACGCGAAAAACTGAGTAGCAATTTGTTGTTATCTTATCTGTTTGGAATTTCTAAAATTATGAAAATTTCTCAATACCATATATAACATCAGGCATTTTTTGGGGCGAAAAAATTTTCGGAGAGCTTCGGGGCCGGTTCTGGCGAAATAGAATCGAAATGCCGAGCGATTTCAGAACCGTCGTCAGAATTGATTCATAGGCTATTTCTGAGCCAGTATAGCCCCCGCCCCCAGTATAACCACGTTTTTGACTGAATCTCGGCAACAGAGGGTCAGCGCCTGAATTGGTCGACGAGTTCGAACTCAGCGCGAAAAATTGAGTAGGAATTGGTAGTTATCTCATTAATTTGGAATTTCGAAAATTTTGAAAATTTCTCCATACTATACGTCAGACATTTTTTGGGGCCAAAAAATTATCCGAGAGCTTTGAGGCCCGAAAACGGCGAAATAGATTCGAAAGCCAGAGACGAATTCAGAACCATGGTCAAAACTGATTCACAGGCTATTTCTGACCCAGTATAGCCCTCGCCCCCAGTGTAACCACAAGTTTGACTGTATTTTGGAAACGTAGGGTCAGCGCCTGATTTGGTCGACGAATTCGAGCTCAGTGCGAAAAATTGAGTAGAAATTGGAGGTTATCTCATCTATTTGGAATTTCGAAAATTTTGAAAATTTCTCCATACTTATACATAAGGAATTTTTTTGGGCGAAAAGATTTTCCGAGAGCTTTGTGGCCCGGACCCGGCGAGATAGATTCGGAATGCCGAGACGAATTCAAAACTGTCGTCAAAATTGATTCGCAGGCTATTTCTGACCCAGTATAGCCCAGCCCCCAGTATAACTACAATTTTGACTGTATCTCGGCAACGGAGGGTCAGCGCCTGATTTGGTCGACGAATTCGAACTCGGCGCGAAACATTTAGTAGGATAAGAGGGCTATCTCAGTATTTTAGAAATTCGAAAATTCTCAAAATTTCTCCATACTATACATCAGGCATTATTTTGGGCGAAAAAATTATCCGAGATCTTCGACTCAATTGTTTACGATCAGTTCGAATTCGGCGTTCAAATTTCGCGGCGACGCTCTGTTCTCAAGATACCCTCGAAAACGTTGGAAAAATTGGTCAATTTGGGTGAAAAAATGAGTGTAGCTCAATTTTGACAACGGATTTGAATTCGCCTCAAAAAATTGAGCAATTAGCACACGCGCCAACGCCGAAGCTCACCATAAATTTTGTGGCCCGAAAAAGGACATGATGTATAGTATGGAGAAATTTTAAAAATTCGAAAAAACCAAAAATCTTGAAATAAAGACTGTTTTTGAACCAATTTTTCACGTTGAGTTTGAATTGGGTGTTCAAATTCGGCAGGGACGCTCCGTTCTCGGGATACACTCGTAATAGTTGGAAGTATTGGTCAATTTGGATGAAAAAATGACTGCAGCTCAATTTTGACGACAGCACCAGCGCCGACGCCAAATCTCTCCGAAAATATTTTTGCCCAGAAAAAAACATGATTTAATTTTGAAAAATTCTCAAAATCCGAAAAAAATAAAAATTTTGAATTAAAGACTGTTTTTGACTCAATTTTTCGCGCTGAGTTCGAATTCGTCGACCAAATCAGGCGCCGGTCCTCCGTTGCCGAGATACAGTCAAAAATGTGGTTACACTGGGGGCGGGGTCTATACTGGGTCAGAAATAGCCTATGAATCAATTTTGACAAGGGTTTTGAATTCGCCTCGGCATTTCGAATCTATTTCACCGGGTCCGGTCCCCGATGCTCTCGGAAAATTTTTCCGCCCAAAAAAATGCCTGTTGTTAGTTAGTATGGAGAAATTTTCAAAACTTTCGAAATTCTAAAAAGATGAGATAACCACAAACACCAACTCAATTTTTCGCGCTGAGTTCGAATTCAACGACCAAATCAGGCGCTGACCCCCCGTTGCCGAGATATAGTAAAAAATGTGGTTATAATGATGGCGAGGGCTCTAGCGGCTCGGAAAATAGCCTATGAATAAATTTTGACGACGGTTCTGAAATCGTCTCGGCATTTCGATTCTATTTCGCCAGAACCGCGCCCCGAAGCTCGCCGAAAATTTTTTCGCCCCCAAAAAATGCCTGATGTTATATATGGTATTGAGAAATTTTCATAATTTTAGAAATTCCAAATAGATAAGATAACAACAAATTCCTACTCAGTTTTCGCGCTGAGTTCGAATTCGTCGACCAAATCAGGCGCTGACCCTCCGTGGCCGAGATACAGTCAAAAATGAGGTTATACTGGGGGCCGGTTCTATACGGGGTCAGAAATGGCCTGTGAATCAATTTTGTTGACGATTTAGTATTCGTCTCGGCATTTCGAATATATTTCACCGGGTCCGGGCCTCGAACTCTCGGAAAATTTTTTCGCTCAAAAAAATGCCGGATGTACGGGTGGAGAAATTTTCAAAATTTTCGAAATTGCTAAAAAATGGGATAACAACAAATTCCTACTCAAGTTTTCGCGCTGAGTTCGAATTCGTCGACCAAATCAGGCGCTGAACCTCCGTTGCAGAGATACAGTCAAAAATGTGGTTATAATGGCGGCGAGGGGTATACTGGCTCAGAAAGAGCCTGTAAATCAATTTTGACGACGGTTCTGAATTCGTCTCGGCATTTCGATTCTATTTCGCCGGCTCCGGGCCCCGAAACACTCGGAAAATTTTTCGCCCAAAAAAATGCCTGAGGTACGTATGGAGAAATTTTCAAAATTATCGAAATTTTAAATAGATGAGATAACAAGAAATTCCTACTCAATTTTTCGCACTGAGTTCGAATTCGTCGACCAAATCAGACTCTGACCCTCCGTGGCCGAGATACAGTCAAAAATGTGGCTAAACTGGGGGCCGGGGCTATACGGGGTCAGAAATAGCCTGTGAATCAATTTTGACGACGGTTCTGAATTCGTCTCGGCATTTCGAATCTATTTCACCGGGTACGGGCCCGAAGCTCTCGGAAAATATTTTCGCCCAAAAAATGCCTGATGTATATTTATGGTATGGAACCCCAATCTTCATTTGGGGGGCCAACATGTCCGTGGACGGGAGGCGGCACAAATTCTGGGACTTCGGAGCACAATTAGCACAAATAAAATACAAATTTGTGCCACTATTTTTTAGACCTCACGTTTGCTTGAGGGGGGGGGGGCTAACATTTTATTTTTGGCTGTAGGTCCAAGGAAGGGGGCACAAATTGTCGGAACCTCGAGCACATTTAGCTCAAATTAGGTAAAAATTCGTGCCGCCACACGCGAGCCCCCACCCCTCCCTGGGGGGGGGGTCGTGGCCCATATCCACACTGTTTTTACTTTCACCACGGGTTTCTTCGTTATCATTGTTGCCAAATCCGATGCGCAAAAACAAAAGTGTCGTTGCCTGAAACTATCGCACTTTCGCCTCATGAGTTAAAAAAAAGTATGAACAAAGACAACAAAACTTTGGATAGAATGGGTGTATACCTCCCAAAATTGGGGTAGGATATGAGATACCGTGAAAAGAACCTGAAAAATGAATTCGGTGACAGCAGAAACCAGTTAATCTCTCCTTTTGAAGATCTTTTTTTTAAAATATCATAATTTTTCCAGCCCCCCCAAATTGAGCACTGGACTGTGAGCCCAGAAAATGCGGCACAAATTCTGAGACCTCGGAGCACAATTAGCACAAATTACGATAAAATTTGTGCCGCTAATTCCAACCCCCTATCTTCATTTGGGGTGTGCCAACATTTCTCTGCCCCCAAACTTTTCATTAAGATGTAGATCCACGGGAGGCGGCACAAATTCTGGGACTTTAGAGCACAAGTAGCACAAATAAAATACAAATTTGTGCCGTTAATTCAAACTCCCTATCTTCATTTGGGGGGGGGGCAACATTTCCCTGGCCTCCCAAACCTTTTTTTTGAAATGTAGACCCACGGGAGGCGGCACAAATTCTGGGACTTCGGAGCACAATTAGCACAAATTACAATAGAATTTGTGCCGCTAATTCCAACCCCCTACCTCATTTGGGGGGGGGGCGTAGAAATACAGCCAAATTAGACACAGCTGGGACTGGTAGTATCGGTATTCTGATCCGTTTCGGCTGTTCCTTCCTCCTGCTCATATTTTCGAGGCACGGATTCTATTCACAAAATCACGCATTAAATTATTAATATTTCTGTAAAATTTTCATACTGTCAGTTAAAACTTCGCAAGGATGCTTACCAACTCGACAAATAAATGCAGTCCGTCACGTACAATTTTACAGAATCAAAACCATAACCAACAGCCAAAATAATTATACTGATAAGACCCATTCAAAATAATACATAATCACAACATTTACGAGCGCCGAAGAATGCCTCACAGTACACTGTTTATGCACTCCTCCCGTGTTATTTTTTACGAAAAATTAATTTACGTACGCAGATCCTCTTAATAATTACAGTATTTTCATTCTTTACATGTTTTAGGCTGAACCAACCATAGGCGGCAAATTTGTGGGTGCTCCGGGGCTCGAGCACCCCTTGGGATTTTTTGAGCACCCCTTGGGAAATTCCTCAAAAATAAAAAATTCATTACATTAAGATCTTCTTTGCCAAATTTTTCCCCCCTCCCCTCTAAATTCACGTTATAAAATTTTGTTCGAGCACCCCTTGGGAAAATTGTAAGTTGCCGCCGTTGGAACCAACAGAGAAGGAAGCCACGTTTGTATTCTTTCGTTATTCAATCAGCTGCTTTACGCCGACCAACGCTGTAGAGAAGAACGCACGTCTCGTAGTATTTACTCACACACTCTACTTCTAGGATTAGCTATTTTTAGAAAAGCGGGTTGCCAAGTTTCGGTGCCTGTTGGCATGTTATTTCGATTCAATTCGATAAAATACACTGGTGCCTGAACCTCTTGCAAGTAAATAATTTGTATAACAGCGAACGCGATCTGGTTAAAAACACTGCGCACTAATTTGTATATGAGTATGGAAATACCACCCTATAGGCACCAACGCTATTTTTGGTATATCGCATGTAGATAGCATTACTAGCCATTTGCGATCATTCCCATTGAAAAACGTTGTGGCACCAATTTTTGGTGCCTGAACGAAATTTTTGGTGCCACAATACCATTTAACCTTACGTTTTGGTGCTTCAATGACTGAAAGTAAATCTATATATATATATATATATACACCCTAATTTTGTGGGAAGAAAATCTCAGAAACTATTGAATCAATTGATTCCAAATTTTGGTATATTATGGAGAAGTACTCGAAGTTGTTAAAATAAGCTTTTGAAGGCAATCGGTCGAGCCGTTCGTGAGTTTTCAATTATTGTTATTGGTATATCGCCATCTAGCCGAGCACATGGCCTGCTAAGTACGGGATAAGAGCCATGCTCCGATAGAGTGGTTTTCCCGAGTCACCAAGGAAATGACCAAGTGCCAACGACATCCGAGGACTCGAGCCGGTGACCCGAGCGAAAACAAGTATCGTTTTATATACTTTGTCATTATTTTTATTTTTCATTATTTAATTCCTAGCAATAGCTAGCAGGAAATCAACATGATCCAAAATGTATTTTTAGTACTATGAGCCTTCCGTGGGCTATATCCAACCAGCGTGGCTGAGGATCCACTCGTGGACATGACTATTTTTCGTATGTTTTTATTTTGATTTTTTCTTTGGAATTTTGATGCTGCCTTTTTCTCGTTTTTCAGTGTATTTATATTCACGAGTCGTTGAGTTTCGGCGAGAAGACCCGCTTCACGATGCACCTGAGAAAGCTGTCGGCCGCACGAACTCCGCTAATTGGCATCTATTGGTAGTAGTTTTTATTTGGTACTGTAGAACATACTACGACCTCTGGTATGTGTATAATTCATTTTTTCTTATGTTTTACGTGTCCTTTTGGGCCTTTGTATCGTGCTTTTGGAGAGCACAGTGAACTGGATTGGGTGACTGGTTTCTTTTTTTTTTCGACTTTTGTTTTCTCTCTAAGGTGGATGCGATTTTCCCACCAAATTATTTTTGTACGTGATGATATGTATTGAGTGACGCGGGAGTTGATCCCTGTTGGTTAGAGTAATTAACGAGTATGCGGTGAGTACAAACGCAGGAGTTGATCCACGTTTGTCTCACCGCCTCGTTAATTTTCCCATTATTCGTTCTCTATCTTGCTATAATTAATTTCCTTTTTTTTATTTTTATTTTTTTATGACGGAGTTGATCCATGTCATCTTTATTTTTCTTCATCCTTTTTTTTTTCTTCTTAATTTTCTTTTGTTTCGTTATCCTTATATCCGTACTTTTCTTTTCGTCGTTTTGAAAGAACCAGTAATTCACCCCGGTTCATCGGCCTCAGTTTTCTTTATTTGTTTATTTATTTATATATTTTTTCATTTATTTATCGTTCAACTATTTTTTCTCAGCCCCCTACTCCACTTCTGGACTTGATCCTAAGCCATACTGGGGCGGTGTTGCCTAAGGATGGGTTCATTTACTTTTTCATTTTTCTTTGTGCGTGTTGTAATCTTCCAACTTCCTGGCCCATATGGCCATAGGCATATAATGTCAAGTTGACAATAAAGTTTGTTTCTTTTTTGCTTTCTCCCTTTTTGTTTTCTTTCTTGAGGTTTTCGACTCCACATGCCTCCTGCGGGTTCTCGGGCTTTGAGATATCAAAAATTTGTCCACAAAATTAGGAAGTTGAAGGAGAGTTTTGGTCAAAGTTCATGGGATATGAGGTTTTCGACTCCACATGCCTCCTGCGGGTTCTCGGGCTTTGAGATATCAAAAATTTGTCCACAAAATTAGGAAGTTGAAGGAGAGTTTTGGTCAAAGTTCATGGGATAGGTTGTCATCCTGAATAGACAACCTTACCTCGGGTATAGTAGGTAGCCGTACCCGAGGGATATTACGTTAATGGTCTGGTGCCAGTGAGCTCGCACTGTAGGTGTTTATTTTCAGGGCTACCTCATGTCACTGAGAGCACCAGGACGTAAGGGGTGAGTCGAGGGCTCTGAAGAGAGTGACTGACTCATAGCAGCACCATTATAATAAAATAAGTAGGAGCCCAGACAACAAAAATACTAAAGACAGACGCACTGCCTTTCCCACCCATAATGTACTGCGACGTAGAAAACACTCTCAAAAAAGCTAAAAACAGATGAAGCTCCAAGCCCAGATAAAACAGAAAATAATACAAAAACAGTTTTCTGAGGTGCTCCTGAAACCCTTGACCATTGTATAGAACACAAATATTGGAACAGGTGTAAGTCCTAAAGAGTGGAATGCATCGGAACTGATATTACATACAAAAAGGCAGTAGAGATACGATCGAGAACTATAAACCTCTTGGTCTATCAGATAACATCAACAGAGTATTTATGTAAGTTCTAAAGAATAGAATCTATAGCTAACTAGTCAGCAACCAGAGTCAATCACAAGTCGGGTTCAGGAAAGGTTTATCTATTTATTAATAGCTAACCTAGAATTATTTAACTTAATTCTAAGACCTATAATGGGCATAAGCTTCTCTCAGCCTTGTCCATTCAGCCCAGTCGAATGCTACCCGGTGGCACAAGTTGTTCTGCAAAAATTCTACAATATCATCTTTCCATCTAATCTTTTGTCGTCCTGGCTTCCTCCCTTCCTTCAAGTACCAATTTGTAATTCTGTGTGTCCACTGGTTATCTGTTAACCTCATCACGTGTCCGGCCCAATCCCTTTTCAGACGACGCGCCACATGTATTACATTTACATTATTTCTAAATCTGCTTTTGTCTACTCTTCTAATACCCAGCATTGATCTTTCCATTGCCATTTGGGTTGTTTTTAGCGTGTTCAAGTTTTTTCTAGCTCTAGCATTGGGCTATGCAGCTGTTGAAAATTTTAATTTTTAGTCTGTTTCGGAATTTTCCCTTAAAGATTTTTTTAAGCGACCAATATCCCCCCCCCTAGTTTGTCCAAGAAGGTTATTTCTTTTACTTGGCTGATTTGGTCCTTTCCTATTGTAAATGCTTCATCTTCTTCTTCCCCATCATCTTCTTCAGTATTCCTTTAAATTTTTGTTTTCTCTATGTTCATTCGTAGTCCCACGTACATTCCTTTTTCGCTCAGTTCTCTAATCATTTCTTTCAATTCCCCCTAAGTTGCTTGCAATTAACACGACATCGTCTGCGAAGCGTAGGTTATTCAAATATTATCCGTTAATGTTTACCCGTTTACCTTCCCACTTCAGTTGTTTGAATACCTCTTCTAGTGAAGTGTTGAACAATATTGGGGATATGGTCTCTTTACCTGACTCCTTTTATTTGGAAAAAGTTTCCTTGTATATCCGTTATTACTCTGGCTTCTATGTCAGTCTACAAATTATGTATTACTTTGATATATTTTTGAGGGATACTCTGATTCTTCAAAGCCTTGATCACGGATTTATGTTTCAGAGATTCGAACGCTTTTGTATAGTCTATGAAGGCTTGGTATATTTTTCTCAGTATTCTTTGCTTTTCTCTATTAATTGGTTTTTATGCTATTTGATCGGAAAGGCAATGTTTACGTTGGTGTTTTAAAGACGACAAGAAGCGCCTATCATTTATGCATCGAGTGCTAAAGAAACCTGCATGTAAAGTAAACGTCCCTCAATGTGAAGTGTTTTTACATGGAAAAATTTCTGGCCAGTAATTTCGTATCGGGGAATCGATGAACCCGCGTCCATTGAAACATTTGACTGAAATGCAGCGATTGTCTCTAACCACTCGGCCACAGAGCAAATAACAAAATAGTGACTTAAGAACGCATTTAAATATTCACGATGTAGTACAGCTGTTACCGTTCGTTAACAGTCGTTACGTTTTAGCTGGCCACTACCTGTGTATGCTGTTTGTGCACGTGAACAAACTGAAGACAAGACTGTGATACTGTACTTTGTAGTAATAAACTGAACAAATTAAATTTTTGAATTAATTACGCACACAAAAATCATCTGTCTATAATTTAAATAAATAAATAGTTATGGAAGGCAATGCACAAACGCAAAAACAGAGCCGGAGAACACGAAAGAATCAAGCATATTACTGGAAACATAATGTAGAACTGTTCAACAAGAAACTGAAAGCATATTCGAGATGCCACGTTGCTATTTGTTCAACAGTTAGAATTACAAAAAACTTCGAACGGAAGAATCAAGCTGCTCCGTCATTCCCAGCCAAGAAGAGGAGAGAGGAAAGGAAAATCCCAAGGGAGGAAACGCGGTAAGAATGCTCACGGCAAAAAACCAGAAACCGGGAGTTATCATTTTATTTACGGGTTGGCATTCTTAAGAAAAAGCAATTTACAAGCGGAAAAAAGATATCGTACCCGGCTAACAATAATGATATCCGTACTCAAAAATTTACGTTCAAGTTTACTAACGATATTATTATAGCAGGTAACGAAAAATTATTGGGCCAGGATTCTCGAGTAATAAAAAGGGCAGATTCTCTCGAGCCGTTTTTTTTTTATCCTTCTAACTTTTTCGAATAATTCGGTTTAGCACGCGGCAATGCTCATTTGCACAAACACTGGTTACACTGCGCACGGGTTCCAAATAAAAACGAAAGCCTTTCATGCCGAATAGTAAATCGAATTTTTCGTTGCTCAACTCTATACACACCCGTGAATATATACTTTCCCATAATTTCATTTACAGTCGCGATACGATTTGATTGTGGAACGCATTTTACTCGTTACAATTTCGACTAGTCCCCATTTGTACCGGCATCGCTGCAGCGAAAATTCGGATTTTTAAATTTCCTTAAGCTGGTCCGGTAAGTTGGAGGCGAGATTGCTGCATGCTGATGGTAACATACCCGTCGAGCATTATATTGCAGGAACGTCAGGCAAACGCCACCAGTGGCTCACTCAACACCTTACAACAACAGAACCTCTCGGCTAAGGGAATAATCCCAGACAGAAAATCCTACCGCAGGCAACGGGAAACCCCTGAACTAATTTACCCTAGGATATGGTCATGTTGGAACACAAATTCATAGATCCTGAGAACGTTAGGCCCTCATCCCGGGCAGGTCCCAAATGGTCAAAGAGTGAAGAAAATACCTCAGATCTAACTAAAAATGATTCGCGAACTTCAAAATGATAACATAAGCTATGTACTTGGGACACATACTACGAGGGGAGAATACTCCCTTGGCAATTGACCCTGGAAGGTAAAACAGAGGGTAAATGAGAAATCGGCCGTAAATCTCCGATGTGGTTGCGGAAATTGGACTGAAGCCCACCGTTTTGTAAAACTTATTGTCTACCAGCGGTGTGGCGCTTCCCCACCTTTCCTTAGTTCCAACGGATAATGCCAACGCTCAAGGAATAACACAACGAAAAAGATCGACTGCACATTGAGAAATTTCCACGTAGAAATACCGTTATTTGTAATTTTGGGACGTTGATGCGTACGAACCTCGGAATTGATGACGTCATACGTTGTCTAGTACGTGACTGACCGACCTTATTGCTTTTTGAGGTTGAATATCAAGATTTGTAGCGTATGTGATAAGATTTCTCAACTCTGTGATAGGTTAATGAATTTATGAATTCAAGACTTACCTTGGGAGAGTTTCGATGTTTACGAGGAAACAATGGTTCCGTAAGTATCCAAAAATTATATTAATCAATTATCAAAAACATATTTTCTATTCTATAGAAACGGAAATGTGAAAAAAGTCAAGGTTAGGTAAGACAGTGTTACACCAAACCAATAATTTTGACTCATTTAATTTTAGGAATTATATCAGAAAAACTCAAAGAAAACTAATATTCAAAGTGTTGCTAAAGGATGATGCTTCCAAAAGAACAAAAAAAAACCGGCCTAGGGCTATGGTCGTTAGTTTTCTTTTAGTTTTTCTGATATAATTTCTAAAACTGAATTAGTCAACATTATTATTTTGGTGTAACACGGACTTACCCCAACTTGACTTTCTTCACATTTTCGTTTCCATAGAATGGAAAATATCTTGAAACCGGACTTGCCCCACCTAGTGGGGTAAGACCGCGTTTTGGCCTTTCTTAATTCAATCTGCATTTAGGGTTACGAAACTGATTTTTGCGAGCTAAAGGATGCAGCTTCCAAAAGAACATTGGTTGCAACAATTTTGTCAAAAAGTAACGGCCTAGGACTACTTCAAAAACTAACCCCACGGTCTTGCCCCGCTCTACGCTAACAGGAATTGATGAAGGGAGACAGGCCGAGGAAAATGATTTTGGACGGGATTATACACATAGAATATGAAACTCTTTTGTTGTAAGGATTCTAAAGGATATGCAATTTCGGTCTCGGTTTGCTTTACTTTCTATTCCGTAACTAGAATGACTAAAAGATGAGCATCATTATCAAAATTACTTTCCTTCATGATAACAGCTGAAAATGCCGAACCGTTAAGAGAATAAGAAAAACTTGAAATGTAAAAGTGAATGTTTCTATCTAGGAATACGAAGGAGGGAAAAATTCCGGGAATCGGTGTATGGAAACGGACCCAATGGGAATGCGGTGATCCTCTCCTTGCGAATTTGCATTTTTGTATAATACGTATATTGTGTCATCATCCTGCCAGGTCACCTCCTACGTAGCACGAGGCGAACGTCTCACAAAACACCCCTGTCTCCTGCTTACCGGTACATCCAGTGATCTTTTTAAAACCAAGTTCTTCCTTTTTCATTCTCGGGATTCATTCTCCTTTTTTCCAAATATCCGCCAGGTAAGACACATTAGATAAGTTATCAGTTTTACACTATGTAGCTCAGTAAATATATTCTAAAATACAGTTCGATCGCAGTTCGGTTTCGGCTCTGTCTCTGCTTACACATACTTTAACTTTCGCATAAAATTCCGTTTTTATTTTCATTCAATACACGCACCTCCTACACGCTCTTGTCTTTTTAAATTTCGTATGCCTTTTCTTTTCGTATGAACCCCACAGCGGCCGTAGGAATTTGCATCCCTTCCGTTCCTCGAATTCCATAAAACTGAAACAAAGTTGAAAACATTGTCCCCCCCCCCTTCCATATGACGTTTATGTTAACCTATAGAAAGATAAAGGGTCACTTTGAACCCCGATTTAGGGCACTTTGAGGGTAGTTACGAAAATATTAAAACACAGCTTTCTTGTGTAGAATTTAATGAGGAATAATTTGTGTTTGAAATGTTTTTAGTTGAAGTCGATATTTCCCGGGATTCCGGAGAAAAATTGAATTCTGGGAGACGTTCAGCATCCCGAGAGAGCAAGCCCACCGCTATATGGAATACTTCTGATATCGATGGTCTCGAGCACAAAGGTGGTAAGTTACATTTCCACAGAAACTCATTTTACGCACTCGTGAAATAAATATAGCTCACAAAAATCCCCCTCCCTCAGTATCGGCAGAAAATAAAAATATAACAATGCAGTGTACCTAGGCGTACTCCAATGATATTAATGCATTACATCTCGTGCACAACAAAACACTCTCCTGAGAAGTTTTCATTTTATCAGTTACGAACTTCCGGCATGAGACCATTGACATATTCTTCAGGGATCAAGTCCAAAGAGGTCTATCACAGGAAATTTTTCATGAACTTTCTTTGTACACCTCGAATTATAGTTTTCCTCGACTATTGAGCAACTAGGCATGTCCATTTCATCCGTTTATTATTAGGATAGAGCGAACTACAACCTGTTCGAATGTATCTCGATTATCGACGTTTTTTGATAAAGTGACCGTGAAATAGAAACGTAGCTCAGTTCTTCTCACTGAATGGGCCCACGTTATGGATATCAGCTGTGAACAAAAGTATAACGAACAATTCGATAATGGCACACCATACTTGTTCATTTTATACTTCGTTCAGGCTGTTCGTACTCTTCTCCCAATAACTATTCCATTAGGACGACCTGAACGAACAACTCTGCGGATCCCTTCCAAAGAAGCGAAATTGATTACTTTCGTCGAGTCCACAGCCTCATTCGCGGCTGTCGACATCTATACAGGGTCGATGACGACACACTCGAAAATTCAATTCGACGGTATTCGGTTACGCACACTGCACAGTTCGAACACGAGGCAGAAAGAAAGCCACCGATTCGCCTTTAATGTAATTTAGAATCTGTACTACGATTTTCTTCGACGTCGTCATCGGCCTTCCGAAAATTTCATTCGTATATATTTTCGAGCCCCTCCGGTAGTCGGCTGTATACACATATCGCGTAATGTAGCAAACGTACGAGATCCTTTGATCCTTTTAAAAACAGCCCAAAAGCATTTAACTTTGTCGTATAGTCGGTGTAAACGAAAGCATTTTTGGTTCTTCATCTTGTTTTCACAAAGAGCGAGATGGACAGGGAGGATGAAGCTGAAAAACGGGAGTTCGATATATGAAAAAGGTTCCACTTATAAAAATAGAAACAGACTATTTCGTAAATATTTACGAAATCCGGAGTAGCGCAGAAACGTGCAGGCGAATGTGTTTCAAATTCACTTTAAGGATTCCCGTATATTTCTTAAAGAAAGAAAAAAAGAAAAGCCAAACAAGGGTGCTTTTAATTTTTAATTTTTCATTATTCATTTTTTTTTTTTATTTATTTATTTTTTTTTGAGAGAGAGAGTGAGAGAACTTGTATAAGACACGTGCGTGGGGTACACCGAGAAACTAATACGATCTTGTCAAGCACATTCATTTCGAGTGGCATGTAACCTTGTCAACTGCATGCAAATTGAGTAGGCGTAACCAGGGCACAGAGAAGGAGTCGTGGAAAAGCGACGAGAACTCTTCTCTTTTAGAGCAACTGCAGGAATATGGCCGGGTACCAAAACTCGGGATGAATTTACCATTATCAGGGAATAAGGGTTAAATATACATCAAATATTCAATTAGGCAGACTCAAAATGTGTTCATAAGAACAGGAAATCAGTATCCCAAGTAGCAAACATCTATTCCATTCGTACAAAAGATACCGACACTCGGAGTCCATGTTGGAGTGTGAGTGAACTTAGTAATATTCTTTTTTTAGGGTAAGTCAATTCACTTTTTTGTTCCTGTTGTCCATAGCGCCTTCGGCTGTTACGCCATCTTTAGTGGAGTTCATGGCGTAACAGTCGAAAGCACTATGGACAACAGAAACAAAAAAGTGAATTGGCACACCCTAAAAACAAAATACTGACACTTGTTTGTAATGGTGAGGGATGGCGTTTTCGGGAGACACGCAAAGCCTCCACAACACGAATTCAAGGGTACTGCAAGCTGCATTCGTCAAATGTTCCAAAAAATTGCTGCCTTTCTGCTGTTCATGGATAAGGCTGAATTAACATGATTTTCGCCTTAATTAGGACACATTGTCCGATCTTACGTGAGAAAGCAGAACAACTGGCTAGAAAATAGGGTAAACATAATTTTATTGCATCAGAAGGCTGGTTTCAGCGTTGGAAGAGGAGGGAGATCATTTCTTTTGGAAAAACACAAGGCGAAGAGGGAGATGATCATACAGAAGCCACATCAACATGGCTAGCAACTCAATGACCACAATTGGGAGCCCAGTACTCCTCTGCGGAGATTTTTAATGCTGATGAAACTGCGCTGTGCTTTCGAGCTTTTCCTGAAGATATTATATTTTTTTCAATCGTAATTTTTCAACATACTGTATTACATACAATTTTTCCACGTAACATCGCTTTATTGAAACAATCGGTTAATTGAAACAAATTACCTTTGTTATAAAGTGTTTCCAATAAGCGAAGTCAACTGTATTGTATAAATTACGAAGTGTTAATGCTTTCTTTCATCTTTCCGCTCATATAATGTTTGTAAGTATTTCAAGATTTGGTAATTCAAGCAACAGAAATGTGACTCAGCAATTTTCTGAGAATCTGAATCATAGTTCTATCATCCCAGAAGTTCACCGAAAGGTAATATTTAGATTCGAAATTGTTCCAAAAGAAGTAAGCAGTTATACGATTTTATATAAATTGTGGGCATCAGGTCCCATAATGGAGTTCAAATCATCAAAATATTTGACTTAGTTGTCAATAACTTACTGAAAATACAGGTCAATAAGGAAGTATCTAGTCCGGAAGCTCAAAACTTGTCATCCGGTTGGGCGCCAATAGCACGTCTCGCATCTGCTGCGGACGTTTGTCTGGAGGCCGGGAGTAAGAAATAATCCCGCAGCACACAAGAGTGAGGCTAAAAATGTCATCCATTTTCAATCACTTTACCACAAACCTTGACCGAACCCCTCCAGCTACGCAGTATAGTCTTATCGAATGTTATGCTAACTAACCACGATTTTCATCACTTCCAGGATCCTACAAGGCCCTAACACAAACTAACCATGATCTTCATCACTTTTAGGATCCCACAAGGCCCTGATCCAAACAACCTATCTATGGTAAGCGAGCTATATTCATACACAAATACCCCTCCAATGAAACACCAGCACTCAAGCCTATTGAGACAGTTAATAGAGCATATAATCACAACATGAACAAATCTTACACAATAGACAAATAAACACTGAACCGAGCAGAATGGAGAGATGCACCAAAACGATTTATTCTTCCAAAGAAACCACAAGGTATTATCACCCAGGAGCCTGTTACCAAATGAACAAGAGGCTATTACTCGAAAACCAATATGTCATCGACAACATGGGGAAAGCGAGTAACGAAGAAGTGGTGACAAGAAATGGTGACAAGAAATGCTGACTTGTTCACTCAAGATAAGACAAACCTAATAGTCCATATGGGAACTCAGCGTGCTGGCTGCTGCAGCCTACAACCATGTGATCTAACTCATACAATGATGTGTTAAACACAAGTGCATGTGCTGAATTATTTATCAACGGATGGTTTGAATTATAGCAAAAAATTCAAAATAATCACAGCAGTAACAAAGAAGGTAATGATAAACAGGACTAGATACGATACTATACTCGAGGCCTATGTCAAGAAATATACAGAAGTGCAACAGTACAAAAAAGTAAAATTTAAAGTTGATGATGCATTCTACTACTCTATAGATTCAATGAGAAATTTTTGCGCGGACATAAAACACGGTGTGATATCGATGATAAGTTTTCTATAGTCGTTAAATTCAATTCGAAGTTTTATCATCTGAAAACTTCTCCGATAATGGTCCGCGGGGACTGAAACCCGAGAAATAACTTTAAAAATGAATTCATTGACCACAGTACGATAAACTTCAAGCTGTATGTTAAATAATTTCGTATTAGTATCGACATTCTTGTCCCATATGGACCTCTGTTGGTAGAATTTCGAGTTAAAGTAACACCGAAAACGACTAGCAATGTTGAATAGTTTTGAAGTTTCCTCATCGCCGCCTCCTGTGAACTTTTATTGGTAAATGTTATAGCTGAAGTAACCTCGAAAATGAATTCAGTGACTCCAAAACCTGAATTTTTGATAGATTCAAATTTCCACGTTCATCCCCGTCATCGGAGCCTTCAAAATGTGAGTTTATACCAAAAAACTTCATAAATGGGTTTAGCGTTTCTGAAAGTTGAGTAGATAATCATATTCTATACTTTCACTCGGATTTTGTGATTTGTACTGCATCAAGTTCAAAAAAGTGCACTTGTGATCCCAAATTCAAGAGGAACAATTGACCTTTGATTTTCTTTCAATCAAATTTCCCGGCAGGTACTACATCCTTACACTAATGAGAACGATTTTTTTAGTCAAATTAAATGTTTCGATCGAACTCGATGTCCTAGGAATTTCAAAACCAAATTACAGATTTTCTAGCTTGACCACCCTCACGTGACCTCTTAAAATTGTTCGATTTAAAAAAATTGACAGGTAAGTTTTTACACTAAGACGACGACGTTCAACCACTGGGGGCTGACCATTTCAAAAATCCAAATTTCGGACCTAACTTGAAAAAAGGTCTAATCCTGGACTTGACCGATTTCAATAAAACGTAAAGACTTCAACCTCATTTTCTGTGCTCATTCTCTGACTTTATACCATTTCAAGTGCACTAATCGATACGTATCGGCGAGCTGTGTGTGTTATTTTACTTACAGAAGTAAAAACTTGTATGGTGCGCCACACTACACGACCGTTTAACGGCCAGCAACATAAACATCGACATATGTCTGCTGCTAGCTGGAGAAATTCATTTCAAAAGGGGTTCAAAGAGCGGTTACTCCGGCGGGCCTCATTAACGCAACAGAGTATATCCGTACACTCGAGCGTCGAAAATTCAAGCCCATCGCTTCGCCTCCTCGCATTCGGCAGCAACAAACATGCAACAACAGATTATCAGTTGCAACGCTAATTTATTTTCAACTGAAGTCGGCGAATATACGCATACACATAGGCATACATAGGCTCGTAAACTTCGTCGGAATGTAATTGCGCCACGATTACCCCTATCTCGGCCGGCAATCCACCCCCTGGCGCACTACGCATTCGACACGTATATCGCCGTAAAGGCCGCCGTACGATAACGATTTTTCAGCAACCGCAAAGGGGATGGCGGTCGACGGACAGATGAACATATTATAGTTAACCAGACTCACAGAACAATTGAGAAAACGCGGCTACATTACATTCGATTTACTCGGTTCGCACATTTGCAACTAATAGGTACACGAACTAATTAGGAATGAATAAAAATGGAAAAGAAGTGCGGACAAACTGAAAATTGGCACACAGCATCCCGACACCATTCGCAATACTGCCTTTAAACACTACAGGAACTCCCTTCCCCACCACGCGTCACCGCACCTGTAGATCGAAGGAAGAAAATTCCGCTTTTGGCCACAAACTCATCAACGGAGACCGTCAACATAATACGAGTTATATTCAAAGTAGAAAGCTCACTGAATTTCCTACAGAAAATAAGCTTCAACTTTTACCAATAAGTGACTTATTACAAAGGCCACACAAAATGGAGTTGAAATTGATCTCGTTTTCAATACGTTTCAACACAAGCCGTACGGAGAGAGAAGCAATGTTTTGGGTTTCTTCCTCAGTTTTTGTGGTTTTAAGAACAGTATAGACTACAATTGTACATCCAATCGGAACAACTTTTCGCCAACGTATAGCTCTATTCATGCCTGGGAATTTTTTCCTTCCCTGCTCCTCCCCTCTAGGTGTCTAGGTTACCACACATCTGAAATTTCGAATTCTTTGTATTTCAATGGTACAGTATGACACTAATACGAGGGCTGTTTTCGAGGTCTACAAGAAACGAACATTACATCTAAGTTCAGTAGGTGGAGCATTTCGAATTCTCAAACCGAATTTTCGTATGATAATTACACTAAATCGATAATTTTGGCAGCAGGGGCGGGGGTGAGGGACAAAAATACCACAAAATATGATAAAGGTATCGAATATAAGATTTTAACGGCAAAACGATGTCAATTGATGGGATTTACTCGCTCTCGTCTGTCGAGTCTTTTCAAGAAATTTTAGAAGACTTCCGTTCAATTACAGTCTTTCAGAATACGGTGCACATTCCCGCCCTTTACACCACAGGAGACAGTATCATTTTCTAAAGAAAGGACCGCCTATTTCTTCTTGACCCTGCCGCCTTTCTCCAGATCATCTCGATATTGCGAGAAAACAGGGTGACCACTTGAAATTTTAGGGGAGAAATGGGAAAATTACCTTATTAAATTTGAGAAATGATCAAAAATATGACCAGAATTGGAGACCATTTGCAATTTTTTCCTTTCTTTCTTCTATTGTTTGCGTTTCTCACTTTACACACTATGCGTTAACAGGTATTTTCAGCCCCCCTCCCCGACACAAAAAACTAGTATTTTTAAATGAATGGGAATAAATATAAGAAGTAACACAACATTCGAGTTTCTTCTTGCTTTGCCGGTTATACCCGTGAACTTACGGTCTCACAATATACAGTCATTGTCCTTTTCAGACACAACTGACTAGCTCGAGTTGCATTGCAAGTCCTTGCTGTATCTCCCGGAAAATTGAATTTCAATTTCATTAACATAACACAGCGGAAGCATAAAGGAACAAAATTATTTTCTTCATAATCAGCAGGATTCCCAGGATTTGAAGGAGAAACTTTCCCAAAATGACTTAAATGACAATTTCAGGAGAAAAATAACCAAAAATGGCTTTAGATGGCTTAAAATGGAAAAAACAACCAAGTGGTCATCCTGGAGAAAAGAATTCGAACTACTCCTTTCGCTTGGCTTCTGTCAACCATTTTCAAGTCATTCGGCAAATTCTTTGCGCATGAATGCAGTCACAATTCCAGACTCATACCCCACTCCACACTTCCACGATTTTACTACTTCCTCGGCTGGAACTTTTATTTATCCCCAAATCGACATATCCAAGACGGCTATTAGCACTCCGTTCAGACTCTTTGAATCCGAGGTCTGGTTGGCCTAGTGGATAGTGCGTTGGTCTCAGAATCCGGAAGTCCTGGGTTCGAGCCCACGTAGCAACTCGCAGAATTTTCGACCTAGGCCGGTTTTTCGGCCAGAAGGGAAGAGGGCTAAGACAGCCCTAACAGCCTCCTCGACGTCTCTGAAGTAATGCTCGAAAGGGTGGATTCCAAGACTCGGGTGGAGAGCAAATTAGAAAAAGAGAGACTCTTTGAATCCACTCACATGCTGTTCGGACTGTGAAATGCGCCGGGCTGAATCACTTTGGATGAACATGGTGCCGGATTACAACCCCCAGATGATTATCTGCCTTAGAAAATTATCAGAAATACAAATAATTTGGCAGCCATGGAAAATACAGAACTGAGTTTTGATGCTAAGACACTTTACTGTCCATTTAAAAGTCCGCTGTAAGAAAAATGAATGTTCTAAAGTTGTATTTTATATGTGTATTCCTATATGGCACCTTCAAAACTTGCTGATTTTCGTAAGCCTACAATTTTCAAAGTTAACAAATATAAAATTAATGTTCAATTACAACTAACACTTATTTATTATATCTTGTGAGTGCGGCCTTTTTGAAGATTTCTCTTCGCTTACTTTTATACGTATGTGTTACCGTTAATATGTATGATCAGTTCAAAGGTATAATTTTATAAAATATTTACCAGTTTTCTGCCCTTCATTCCTCTCTTATAGACACATTGGGGTGAAATTCAGCAAATCAGTAATTTCCTTCTGACTACACCGCATTTGGAATTTTCCAGTCCTATCGACTTCCAACAGCATCATACAGAGGCCAAAAACCACAATCAGAAGTCCTGGTTTCTCACGAATCCCAGCCCTTGGAAAACGTTCTTTTAAAGCAATCAGGCTGAACCTTTCAACCGTCGCGTAAACAGATAAAAATTGAAGACGTTCAAAATTTTTAGCCAATTACATCATACGGGGAGGAATCAGGGGCTGGCTAGAAACTAGTGAGCATTTTAATGAAATTATATGTACGAGTATACTTTTATGAGGGCGACAGCGGGCTACACAAGATGCGATAAAAAACGAAACGCGGAGATACTCGAAGAACTGAAAGCAGCACCCATGGAAACAAGGTCAAAGAATACCAAAAAACAGCGAAAATACGCAGAACGAATGCCGGACAAACGATCACTGGGGAAGATAAAATATTACATACCGACAGGAAGACGGAGCCGGGAAAGCTCGGCGAAGAAATTGGTAGACATATTAACGGTAACATACTCGTATGTATAAATCCATTTACTTTGTAAGATATTATCTGCCGGTATACACATCTGTAACAAGTTCGGGGTAGCTTCTCTATCATGTCACTACCATTGAGAAAAAAGATTGAAAGTGCTTGTCGCGATGAATATTCAACGATGTCGAACAGAGAACTAGCTTTAGCAATAATATCGGAGAAATTTGAATACCTCGAGTCATTGCCTAGCCGGACAGTAAGAAATATAAAATAAGGGTGAAAAAAAAGCGAGAAAGAGAGAAAACAAGGCAATCTAAGGGAAGTTAGGGTAGTTGTTACCAGAATCAAGTAAGAATTACCAGATCAGTATTAGACTATATGAAATTTTGAATGTAACTTTGCTCCCCCATTGAGCTCCAGAACAGTCCGCGTAATAGTGCTACTCTGTATCACTGAAATACAAGAAATCGAAATTTCAGATGTTATCCAAAAGTGAAGGACAGATAAGAAAATATTCCTAGGCATGAATAGCTACTGTGGTTCAACTTCAGCCCGGTGATGGAATGTACAATTAGGGTTCGTACAATTTTTAAAACCACGTACGTGAAGAGCGAATTGGTGACACACAATTCGGTTTTCGCAACAGTTTTGGAACTAGGGAAGCCTTATACGCCATTAACATACTCACTCAAGGATGCCGCGACATGAACGTACCCGTTTACGCCTGTTTCATCGACTACCAGAAAGCTTTTGACAAAGTTAAACGATAAACTTATACAAATACTAAATAACATCGGCCTTGACAAAAGGGATATCAGAATAATCGCTGAACTGTACTGGAACCAGAAAGCTACAGTCAAAATAGACAACACCATATGTGACGAAGTCATTATGAGACGAGGAGTCAGACAAGGATGCGTCCTTTCGCCACTCTTGTTCAATATATATACCGAAGCCATATTCAAAGAAGCAATCAACGAAGACTCTGACGGCATAATAGTTAATGGGACAGTCATAAATAACATCCGATATGCAGACGACACCGTCATCATTGCCAGCAACTAAGCAGAACTACAGAGGATGATGAACGAAGTAGTACGACGAAGTGAAACCTTTGGACTAGCTTTAAACACGTCAAAAACCAAACTCATGGTTTTCTCAAAACAACCGACAAAAACGGACCTCCTAATCAACGGGGTCAAAATCGAGCAGGTATCCTCCATCAAATATCTTGGCGCAACACTTAATGAGATAAACGAAAATAGAAAAGAAATTCACAGCAGAATTGAACATGCCAAAAGAGCTTTCCTAACCATGAGAAACTTTTTTACAATAACGGAACTAACCTTGGACTTGAGATCAAGAATGATCCGCTGTTATATATTCTCTATAGCACTATATGGTTGCGAAAGCTGGACTCTTGACCCAAGCACTGAGGATAAAATAACGGCATTCGAAATGTATTTATATAGGAGAATGTTGAAAATATAGTGGACCTAAAAAATTACCAACGCTGAAGTCCTAAGCAGATTAAATAAAAACACCGAGCTTCTAACGACAATAAAAAATACAATATTTAGGCCACGTACTAAGAGGCCCCAAATACAGACTCCTCAAGTTAATAATAGAAGGAAAAATCAACGGGAAACGATCAATAGGAAAACGCCGAAATTCGTGGCTAAAAGACCTCGGAAAATGACTCGGCTGCCCGTCCATCGAGATATTCTGGGAGGCCGTATCAAAAATTCAAATTGCCATCTGGATAACCTACCTCCTTTAGGAGACGGTGGAAGAGCAACAACAAATAAAAAGCAGCCCAAAAATTGTTTTCTCTCCATTGTATACTGAAGCGCACTGAAAAACTGGATCAACTGGAACACCATTTTGTGGTGTTTCTAAGGTACTTAACGGTGAAAGTTGAAGTTCTTTTTCTGTAGAAAAATTCAATGAGCTTCAATATTGAGTAAGTGTAAATTTTACATTTAGAGCTACAGTATACGAGTTTTTGGCCAAAAACCGAACGTTCCCCTATGATTCACAATTGATAATCTTCAGCTTGTCAGCATTTTCTCTTCCTATTCACATTCATTCTTGGGTCTTTTTACCGTACTACTAGTGTGCATGTACGAACGTGCTCAATAAGACTTCGCCATTCAGTACTATATCCATTTAATATGCAATTCTGTGCCTACATCACGAGCAGCGAGAAAAGTGAACTCTCGAACCTCGACTGGCACTTCGAGTCAGAAAAAGGAACTTCTCTACAACATTTATACGTGTTCTTGCCCCCTTGTTTGCTGTTTTTGCAAAATTGCAACCCTGTCTGAAATTATTACGTTATAAAACACAGACCCTAGTTACGAGCAGTTCGCTCTGCTCAACAAGAGCGGTGCGCGCGGTAATCTTCCATCGTTACCATTTCGGCGGTAACTATAGGCTTACATCTCTTCTTCGCACAGCCCAGAGTGCAGTATACACGTAACAACAACCTATTTACAAATGGCATATCGGAGCAGTAAAAACTTTTCGAACGCCATTTTCTGCAAACGTTGCCTGAAAATATGTAGCAACGAGGACGGGTTCGAACTCTACGACGGGCATGAAATAATGTAAATCAGGTACGCTAACATTCGCTGCATCGAATCGAACTATCTTGGATAGAAGTGCTTCATCGATCCGAAACACATCTTCGATACAGTCTTCCACCGAGGCGAGGCATAAAAAGAAATGAGTTGACACGTAGATGGAGACCAGCGAAATTTCGAGACTGAATTTCGCATATATGTAGCAGTAGCACAGTGCAGGGAATGAGGTCTTACTATGTCGGTCCTAGTCAAGGTTAAAACTGTCGAAATCGGGATTCCTGACGATTTCGGTAGAATAAACCCCCCTCTTCCGAATGGCATTATTCATTTTTCTCTGTCTGCCATTGTTCTTCCATTTTCAGACGAAAACGTGAACCCCACCGCTTCTCTGTTTTCATTCATCCAACTCAGTTTTGTTATTACTGGAAATTAAACTCTTTCATTTCGTATAACCTTTCTAAAAAGGTCACAATTCTTTAAAAATTGTTGATAGAATAAGACTTTGCGGGATTTTCTAGCTTCATTTGTCTCAGAGATATGCCACTTGGAATTTGTGATTTTTCGTTTTTGAATCTTTTGTGTCACAAGCAGATGTTAAGATCTCAACTTTAAACAGCCGTATCTCGGTGAGTTTTGAAGCTAGAGAACTTTTCAGGTCTCATTTTGTCTGAAATTCTATCTAGTATATGCCATAACTCCACACTGACGAAGGGGAACCTTATTCCCAGAACTTGCACATATAGAGTCACTCTGCGGGGTATCGTGCCCGTCTCGCATCCTTACGACGTCAGGGTGTCGACCGAATTTGAAAAATGAAATTAGGAGACTCTTGGGAAGCTTGAAAGGACCTCAGTCTCCCACAATTTTCACCAAGTTATGCGCGAAACGAGTTTTTCTATAATGATACGGGGAGGGGTTGGCGTAGCAACGAGGAGGAGGCTCACGAGAGATTCAGTTCTCTCCCTGCCAACAGAGCTTTTTGAGATTAAAATGGTATAGTCATCAATTATTAGATATACGTAATCATTCAGTGGCCTGATCAAGTCGTAATTTTCAACTTGGGCTGCATAATTCAACTCATCTTTTTTTTTTTTGAAAGAGGGGCCTTGAAGTTGAAGTGCATATATTACATAGTGATCACGGCGTCTTTTCGAACCGACTACCAGCCGACCAAGAGGAACATATTGTTCGAAATCAAATTGACTTCATAATGATAAGAAACCGATTCAGAAGATTCATCAAGTCAGTAAAAACGTATCCAGGAGCGGATGTTGACTCGGACCATAATCCTGTAGTGATGGAGATGAAAGTCCGCCGGTATGTGAAGATCCAGAGAGAAAAACATAAGAAACTTGTAGACGTAAGAATACTAACGTCCGAAAATATTAAAAAGACAACGAGTGCGGAGTTGGAGGACAGGATGAGAAGCAAATCGCCCAACACACAAGAGAACAACATCGAAGAAATGTGGAACACCATCAAAACAGCGATAACCAGGACCCAGGAAGGGAATTTAAAAGTAGAGGAAAACACGGTAAGGAAGACATGGATGACCCCAGAAATACTCCAAATGATGGAAAACAGAAGAGCAGCAAAGAACGACGGAGCTGAATTTAGAAGAATCAACAAAACCATTCAAAAAGCTTGCCGTACAGCCAAAGAAAAGTGGTGGTCCGAGAAATGTGAAGAAATCGAAAAACTACAGAGCAAACATGATCACTTCAACGTGCACAAGAAGATTAAGGAAATAACCGGGAGAAACCGCAGAAAATATACCAGCATACTAAGAAATGCGAATAACTCCATCATCATAGGAATAGAAGATAAGCTGAAACGATGGCGGGAGTATGTGCAAGAGCTTTTCCAAGATGAGCGCACGGATCCAAAGGCAGGAATTGAGGAAACGCACCTAGACGAAGGCCCAGAAATCACTCGCAGTGAGGTAATACATGCCATCACGTGCCAAAGAAACAATAAAGCGCCAGGCCCCGACCAAATCCATGTAGAAATGCTGAAGTTGATGGTGGAAAGAGACGCGGAAGGAATAACAAGGTTGACAAAGCTATTCAATAGCATATATAAAGCGGGCAAGATACCGATGGATTGGCTGAAATCGACCTTCGTCACGATACCCAAAAAGTTGAAAGCTCAGAACTGTGATGAATACCGAATAATAAGCCTAATGTCGCACGTTCTCAAAATCTTCCTGCGGATCATACAATTAAGAATTTACCGCAAGTGCGAATCACAGATGAGCAACACCCAGTTCGGATTCAGAAACGGCCTCGGAACCAGGGAAGCATTGTTTGCTACAAACGTGCTCATACAGCGATGCCGAGACATGAACACAGATGTACATGCGTGCTTCATTGACTATCAAAAAGCCTTTGACACGGTAAGGCACAATAAAATGATAGAAATTCTCATTTCCACGGGGATAGACAAGCGCGATATCCGAATAATTGCTGAATTATACTGGGGACAAACTGCCGAAGTCAGAATGGACAACGCTACGTCCGAAGAAGCTGAAATACAGCGGGGAGTCAGACAAGGCTGTGTCTTATCACCGATGCTTTTTAATTTATATGCAGAAGTGGTGTTCAGAGAAGCTCTCTACGAAGAAACAGGTGGAATAAAAGTTAATGGCCTTGCAATCAACAACATCAGATATGCAGACGACACGGTAATCATAGCCAGCACTCAAATGGACCTACAGAAAATGATGAACAACGTTGTCCAACATAGCGAAGCAATGGGTCTAAAACTAAACACCTCAAAAACAAAAACGATGGTGTTCTCCAAGAAACCTGTCAAATCAGAACTGCGGATCAACAATGAAACTATAGAACAAGTGCCCGCCTTTAAATACCTTGGAACGATACTAAAAGAAAATTACATTTATAAACACGAAATCCGCAGCAGAATCGAACAGGCAAGGCATGTCTTTCTAAGCATGAGGAATATTCTCACGAGCCCGGGGTTGAAATTGGAGCTAAGAATGAGAATAGTGCGATGCTATGTTTTTCCGGTACTGATGTACGGCTGCGAAAGCTGGACCCTAAATGAAGACATTGAAAAACGAATACAGGCGCTAGAATTTTACATATACCGCAGAATGTTACGGATAGCCTGGACCCAGAGAGTGCCGAATGTGGAAGTACTACACAAGATGAAGAAGGAACTCGAGCTGCTAAACAATGTAAAACGGCGCAAGATAGAGTATTTGGGGCACATACTACGGGGAGGAAAGTACGAGCTGTTGCGGATAATTATGGAAGGAAAAATAAGCGGAAAAAGATCGATCGGGAGGCGACAGAACTCGTGGCTGAAGGACCTGCGACGGTGGCTTGGATGCTCGTCGGCGGAACTCTTCCGGAAAGCTATTTCCAAAATACAAATAGCCATTTGGATAGCCAATCTCTAAATAGAGAAGGCGTTATAAGAAGAAGAAGTACCTTTATGTACTTGAATGGATGAACAGAATGTGTTTCTGATAGGAAAATGTCTAGCAAAAACGCTCTTCAAAAACTCAAAAAGGAAAATTCCAACTGCGGTGGCATTTGTAGCCCATTAATATTCAAACGCAAACCATCTTCCCAGTCATCTGGTTGACCGCACGGCGTGGTCTGTGTTCTTGGCGTATCTAGAAGCAGGTAGTGGAATACCCCGGTATTTTTGGTAATTATTCAACCGTGGCACTTGAAAAGGGGCGGGGTTCGCCATTTCATAAAAGCAAAATGGACAGTTCTCTCCTCATCAACTCTTTCTTTTAATTCCACGATGATAATTACATGCGTGCAGCCAATGCGACATACACATTTCGTTGCTGATACGATCCTCCCTCGAGTATTACTAATAGAAGGCTTTTATCGAATTCAATTTAACATAAGGTGGAGTTGACCCATTTATAGGAACAACGCTTTTGGATGAAGCGCATGTACACAAATTTACAGATATTTATGTATCCTTATCGTAAACCGGAAACAACGTTACATCGAAATCGCATGTCGTATGAAACTGAATGACAAAACAACCGACCATTTCCATTCAAGCTGTGACACGCGATTTCTATACGCACATCGGAACTGTACTATAATGATACGGGGAAAATATGGGCTTCTCAAAGAATACGTTAGTTTTAACCTCACGTTTGCACCCCTAAGGTCTGAAGTTCTAAAATTTTGAAGAACAAATGTTCCGACAGAGAAGCTAAGTTCGTAAAATTCCTGCAAAGGTCCTCGGTCAGCTTTTACGAGCCTGTCCTTGTGCAGGGTGTCAAGAAGCCGAGAGATCGAAGACAGGCGCCACACCGGCTAAAGCCATTTTCCTCAGAATATAAATAAGAGACGACAACCTCCATTGAAAGACCAAAAAGCATTTTCTGTCACAAAACTAAACACAGCAGTCGCTGTTCATGATCTTTTGACCAATTTCAAATTACTAACTGCTTCACGGTGTTTACTGAGAGGGGAGGGGGTCTGATTGGCCGAGTGGATAGCGCCCTGGTCTCGGAATCCATAGGTCCCGAGCCCACGTAGCAACTCGCTTTATTTCGACCTAGGCCGGTTTCTCGGCAAGAAGAGGAGAGGGCTAAGACAACCCTAGCAGCCTCCTCGACGTCTCTGAGGTAATGCTCGAAAGGGCGGATTCCAGGGCTCGGGTTGAGAACAAAAGTCCGCTAGATACCGAAATGGGAAAGTTTTGTTAAGGCTGCAAGAAAATGAGCCTGAAATGGCTATTCTCGACAAAATACAGACACCGGAGACGGAGAACGGACATAAATGAAAGGACAATAAAGGTAACACGGCAACTAAGCAGTCCATTATAAAAAACTACACGAGAAGCTTGAGAAGCCAAGCACGGAGGACACAAGAAGCAGGTACCACCGCGAATAACGTAATATGTATAACAATGTAAACCAAACTACAATCCACTTCGCCCGGTAAGCATGGCACTTGAAACTATCATCACAGAAATATTAGCCAATGCGTTTTTGACGTACATTATACTACAAAATGTTCGTGCCCTGCCTATCAAAACTTGCCATTTTCTGGCTATTCTTACTTTTCTTGTCCAGTAGACACCCCGTGCTTTCTAGCCGCCAAGCGTGATTTAGGCTCGCACACATGACACAACTTAAGGTACATAGGTTGTCCCAGAGAAGGTGAAACCAAGCTCAGTATGAGTTGGCAGCACTGCGTACGGCTTGGGCAACTATCACATTTTGTAGAGGGGAATTTTCTGTTTCCATAGCGACCACCCACATCTTTCTGTGTCATCTCGTCAGCCGCATGGCACAAGACTGCGAGAAACTAGTTCGCGTGACCCCTTCACGATTTCATGTTGTGATTAGCGCGTTGTTTGTGAACTGCTTTTCTGCGATGAGTATTCAAGACGAACGTCCATGGGTCAAATTCCCGGAAGGAGTGTAGTCGTTAGTCAAGTCGAATGGAGGAAAGAGGGAGAGGCATATGCTCAGAAATGGGCTGAAATGGAGGAAGCTTCCATCCCCTTAAATTGAATGTAAATATGACATTCCAAATAAAAAATAATAATAATAATAATAATAATCTATCTACGAGTATTTAAAATATGTTTGAAAAACTGGGTTCTATGCAGTTAAACACCTACATATATCTCAGACCCTAATTATCGCACAATGCTGATTAAGGTCTTAAAACACTCGGTGAATCAAGCTCCTTATGAATCTTTTTTGATCACTCAAATCCGTTCAGTCTGAGAAGAGTTATGAGGTAAAAACCAACTCAACCTCACTACTCACACGCATTTCTCCCTCTCATTTGTCCGTTACTCGCGAACTACGAGTACTTCTCCTACAAAGTTCATCTTAGTCTAAGAACACTCAGTGAAGCAACCTCTTTCATATGCTTTTTCGATCGCTCAATTCCCTGCTACTCCATGTAATAGGAGCTACTAGCTTTGTAGACTTGAGAAAACATAACGCGATCACCTATCCAACATTTAAAGAAGCAGCCATGCAACGCGGCTCACTACTGAATGACTCTGAATGGCAATCATGTTTGGAGGAAGCTGCTTCATTCCAAATGCCCTCGCAACTGCGACAGCTATTTTCTTACATATGTATCTTTTAATCATCTGCGAATGCTTTAGATCTATGGAATACCTTTAGTGATGCAATGTCTGAGGATTACCTGCGAAGTCAGCCAACCCATACCGCTCATCAGTTAGCTTTTCAAGATATCTTAGCAAAAGTGGGGTTACATGGACACAACTTATCATACTTTGGCTTACCAGAAATTGACTTACATTCTCTACCTCAAGCAGTGGAAACTTCTGGAAATGATTCTATTGATAAAGCCCAGGTTCTAAAAATCGTAGCACGAGCAAACGAAGATCAGCGAATGATCATTAACCATATTTTGGAATTGATGCTAAGAAATGACACATCCAACGCCAATGCATACTTCATTGATGGCCCTGGAGGAACTGGGAAAACTTTTGTTCATCGATGCCTCCCTCATTTCTTTATGTATGTTGCATGATTTTGAAGTAATTTCTGTGGCATGGACAGGTATAGCAGCAATGTTACTAAAAAGGACGTACTGTTCACAGTCGTTTTAAATTACCTCTGAATCTGCACGAACATTCAATATCTGGTTTGAAAGTCAACAGCAAAGAATCCAACAGTATCAAAAATGCAAGAATCATCATTTGGGATGAAGCTCCAATCGCAAACATGCACGCTCTGATGTGTGTAAACAGACTACTTAAGGACATCGTGGGAAATGACATGCCGTGTGGCAGCAAGATTGTAGTTTTGGGTGGAGATTTTGGGACGCATTTTCAGCCCACTGCACTAATATGTATTTTGTGCTCGAAAGAAGGCAATGTAAATTGCACGCGGTGAAATTTTTATACCCTAAGCTGACGATGTACTTTGCACACGTGTAATATGCACGCACGTGTTTCGTCCTTTCAGTAAGTGATCGCAGCGCACGAAAAATAGGGTGGAATGTCTCAGCTTGCTTCGACAAAGATAGTACAACAACGAAGAAAGATACTGATTAAATTACTCATTCAGTCATAACAGTATAGTCTGATCACCAGGGCTCGGATTTATATGCGCTAAAAAATTAGAAATATGCGCATATAATATGCGCTAAAAAATGCGTTATATGCTTTTTTCTTTTTTTTTGAAATATGTACAAAATATGCGAAAACAATATGGGTCTCATTTTAAAGAGCTCGATGTGGTGTGTCTAATAAAGAGCAACATACGAGAGAAAGAGACAGAAATGAGGGAAATGAGTTATATTTAAAATTAAGGTGAACCAGTTCAACGTATTGATAAATTTATTCAGTAACTAGAAAACAATCATCACAATGGCTGACATTTTTGACCCAAAAGAAACATGTTCCATAATGGACAATGTTTTATGCTAATTTTAAAGAAACTTCTTTTAGATAAGAAAATCGATACGAATCAACGCGTGCCTGAAGAAACATTAGTTGTAATAATTACGTGCTGAGCGCTCGTGTAGCATAGGGACACGGAATCCACAATTCCATATTTTTTCCTTACTTTTTTTAAACGTGTGCTAAAGAAAAAACGTGAAAGCGGTGGAATATGTGCTTAGAAATAGAAAAATTAGGTAAATATGTTGAAATAGTCTAAATATGGGCGAAAAATGGCTAAAATATGCTCGTATAGACCAAATACGCAAAATATGCAATATAAAGTTGGGCTTATTTTACTCAAAAAGACCTTAAACAGAAAAGGGTATTGGATATATCTCTTCTAGGCCAATAGAAAAAAATTTGTGATTGCATATAAATCCTTGCCCTGCTGATAACACTACTGAACAGCTATCCTGTTTTACGCATTTCACAAAACGTTTCCAGAAGTATTTTCAATGGTGAATATGATGCCGTTCGCTGTTTTTCGAGTATTCAATAATCAAAATTCAACAAAATCCCTTGTCTAGGTGAGGGGGCGGTAGATTCGCGGAGTTAAATCTCCGAACTGAGATCGCGGTGCACGTTAGGCGGTATCGGAAAAACGTAGACAGTACTTTTCGGCAGGTAACTCAATTCGGTGTATTAGTAGATAAGAAAGTTAAACGAAACATGCAGGTTAAAACGAGGCGGTGCTCGGTAGGAATGACAACGAAAATACAGAAAATTATAAAGTTTCCGAAAGACTACGGGTGCGGTAATGCTTAAGTAAAAGTCGAATTTCGAAAACGGTAACGGTAGAACGATTAACGATGATTATTTACAATTAGAAAAACTATACATAGCGGAATGAAAAAAGGATAAACGGTTGCCTCCGCCTATGGCGGATCGAAATAAATGAAACACTTAGATTTTTAATTTTACACTCTAGGAGCGCTAGTTGTTCCGGAAACACTCCCGGCCGATGAACCACCAGGTTCATCCAATGGCAATGGAACAAGCTGGCGGATAGAGCGGGTGCGGGGACCCTGGGTAGAACGAAGTTGAACCACACGAACATCTCCAAGCTGATCGGGTTGAGCAGCTTCGACGACGGCCACGGGCCAGGAGCTGGGTAACAGGTTGTCTTCCTTGATCAATACGACGTCTCCTGGTTGGAGGTTGCGGTGTGGATGTCGCCACTTGTACTTGGTTTGCAGCTGGTTCAAGTAGTCAGCTCGCCACGAAGACCAAAACGAACGAAAAATATTTTCCCTCAATGCATAGCGGGCATTAACACTGGTGGAAAGCGGGGTCTCTCCATCAATAGCGGTCAAAAGTGGACGGCCGATGACCAAGTGAGCTGGGGTGATCGCCACATACTCCTGGTCGTTGACTTTTTGGTAACACAAAGGTCGCGAATTCAAAACAGCCTCGGTTTGACTGAAAAACGTGCAGTATTCCTCGAACGTCAGGACTTGCTCTCCTATAACTCGGCGGAAATGGTGCTTAGCCGACTTGACAGCGGCTTCCCAGATTCCTCCGTGATTTGGTGCCCGAGGAGGAATGAACTTCCAGGTTATTCCTTCGGAAAGTGCAAATTTGGCTAGGTCGTGCGAAGTCAAATCCAGGTAGTTAGACGCTCCCACAAAATTTCGACCATTATCAGACCAAATGGTTTTTGGTAACCCTCGACGAGCAGCAAAGCGCTTGAGAGAGTCAAGAAATGCGGTGGTGGTTAAACTCGACACAATCTCAATATGGATGGCTCTTGATGACATGCATACAAAAATGGCTATATAGACCTTGAACGTTTTGGTGGTTCTATGGCCCGTACATTTACACTCAAATGGTCCGGCAAAGTCTACTCCGGTGTAGGTAAAAGAATCACACTCTGTAATTCGGTCTGGCGGTAGCTGTCCTATGATCTGCCGCAAAGTTTTGCCGCGGTATCGAGTACAGGTGACGCAGCTGCGAATTACTTTCTTTACAGCATGTGATAAACCACCAACAATCCAAAACTCGGTGTTGACAAAGGTGGTGATGAAGGATTTGGTAGCATGAAAGTATCGCTGATGAAGATGACGAATGTACAGCTCCAGGAACTGAGATTTGGCTGGCAAGATGATAGGATGTTGCTTGGAAAAAGGAAGATCAGACTTCCGTAGGCGGCCTCCAACTCGAAGGATGCCACTTTCATCCAGGAATGGCGACAGTGAAAGCAAACCACTCTTTGGCGGAAAAGGTTTTGAAGCTTCCAGTGTTTGTATCTCGGGTAGATAGTATGAGCGCTGTATGTAGCGAATAAGCGCATTTTTCGAGTTTCTCACTTCCTCCGGTGACAGAAGCAGTTTGAAGCGAGTAGAACGGATCTTGGAGTCATGAGAGTTCTCAGCAAATCGAAGAACGTAAGCAAAAGCGGTAATGAGGTGTTGGTAGGATGAAAAATAGGCAATCAAAGAGCACTCGTCTGAGGCGGTGGTGGCATGGCAGACGATTTTCTGCTCCTTAGTCACCTCAATGGTATTCTCCACCTGGTTAAATGGCGGAGGGATTCCGCGGTTGACAAGGGGTGGCCCATTCAGCCATAATTCGCTGGTCAGTAACTGCTTGGCAGTGATTCCGCGAGTGGCTAAATCAGCCGGGTTTTCCTTGGTGTTTATGTACCTCCACTTTTCAGGCGGTAGGATGGGTGTTATGCACATCACGCGGTTGCTGACATATTGTTTCCAGGAGGATGGCGGTTTGTTGAGCCAACTGAGAACAATGGTAGAATCAGAGAATGCAAAAATCTCAGAGGGTGTTCGACGAATGGTTTTTATAATTCGTTGGGTGAGACGGGCTAGTAAAACTGCTGCTTGCAGTTCCAGTCGCGGGATGGTAGGTCGTTTGAGAGGTGCAACCTTGGTTTTTGCGCAGATGAGTGTTGGTTGAGCGTTTGGTAAAGCTGCTCGGATGTATAGGACTGCGCAGTATGCCCGATCACTGGCATCACAGAACCCAAACAGCTCAAAAGGTTGACAGCTGTTGATTAATTGATAGTGCCTTGGGATCGAAAACTGGAGCAACTCAGTGAGCTCCGAGTGGTAATTGCGGAACATTTCTTCAAGTTTTGGTGGTACAGGAGAGTCCCAAGATGTCTTCTCCCGCCACAACTCTTGCATCAAGAGTTTTGAGCGGATGGTTACAGGTGACAGAATTCCAACAATATCAAAAATGCTGGCAATTTCCGACAACATAATTCGTTTGGTGATGGTGGCTGGTAAATTCTCAGCTTTCAAGACAATACTTATGTTATCTTGATTTGGTATCCAACGTAAGCCTAGGAGTTTGACGTTACCAATTGTGATGTCTCGGTAGTCAATTGGTTCGATGAGCGATGGGTTGAGACTTTGAAGAAACTCCTCGGAATTGCAGCAGTATTTTCTCAATGGAAAATGTGCGGTTGAAAGTTGATTGCTAACAGCTTTCTGCAACTCGATGGCTTCTTTAATGGTGTCGCAACCGGTGATCAGGTCATCCATATAGAAGTCGGATCTGATTACATCGGCACATTTTGGATTGGAGTCCTCAATTAGGTCAGCTAGAATGCTAAGGCACTTGGTAGCAATGAACGAAGCTGGTGATGTGCCATAAGTTACAGTTTGAAGAACTCCAACTTGCAGCTTGGCTGATGGGAACGAGCGGTAGTAGATTTTTTGGAGGTGCTGGTCGTCTGGGTGGACCAGAATTTGGCGGTACATCTTTTCGATGTCGGCAGCAAATGCGATGGGGTGCAGACGAAAACGAACGATGGTGTCAAAAATATCCATCTGCAAGGTAGGCCCAATCATCAAAATGTCATTTAATGACTTGCCTGATCTGGTTTTGTATGATGCGTGGAACACGGTTCTGACTTTGGTGGTTGACTTGTCAGGTCGTACAACAAGCAACTGTGGTAGGAAGTAGTCGTTGGTTGACTGATAGGTGTCTGCATCATAGAAACAAACATGTCCTAATTTTTCATATTCGTCCATAAATTTATGGTATTCGGCTTGAAGCTCTGGTGGAAGACGTTCAATTCTGGTTAATGAACTCAACGCCATCTTGCGGGTATCTGACAGAACGGTTTCGTCAGCCTTCTTTGGGTAATGAGTAACGAATCTGCCACTCTCATTGCGGTGGTAGGTGGCTTCAAAATATTCATTACATTTGATATGCTCATCTTTAGAGTTTTCAGGTTCATAAAACTCGTCAGAATCGCACAATCTGCGCAGCTGCGCCTCAATGGTAGAGATGGTTGAATGGTACGAAAGGGCATAGCAAAATGTGGATGGTGAGGTCCCCACATTTTCGACAGGAACAGCCCCAATAGCTAACCAACCAAAAACGGAGTTCCGTAGAGTTACCTCTCCAACTTCAATGGTTTGGTTGAGGAGGCACTTCTCTACATACTTAGCACCAAGTATGATGTCGACGTCTTGATATGGTAGGGTATCATCAGCAAACCGGATGTGGTCTGCTTTGGATTTGAGCAGGTCCAATGAAGCAACTGAAACTTCATATTTAATGGCTGCAGGTGGCACAACACTACACTTGATTGGTAACTGGAATTGGTTGACTCTGGACAGGAGTGTTATAGAGAGAGAGCGCGTGCTTACAGCTGGTTTTTCACCTACGCCACTGATGCTCAGAATCGCAGATGATTGGGTGGTTGGTAGACGATACCGACGAATTAAATTATCAGAGCTCATGGTTGGCTCAGATGCGTTATCGATGAGAAGGCGAGCTTTACCATAGGTAGTGCCGCATCTAAATCGAACGACGGCGGTTGGTAGAAGAATTACTTCGCCACCTACAGTGGTTGTATAGGTTTGTGTGGCTACTGTGGGTTCAGGCTGATTAGATGGTGCTTCATTGCCAGAAGCAGGAACACTGGGTTGTGAATTCGTTTGAGACGTAGGTTTCTCAATGTGCAACATGGTATGGTGCTTCTGATTGCAGGTCCTGCAATTGCGACTACGACATTGGCTGGTTTTGTGGTTATTGCCAAAGCAATTGATGCATAACCGGTTTTTCTTGATCAGCTCGAACCTTTCGGATGGTGTTTTTGCCGAAAACACTTTGCACTCGAGCAACAAGTGCGATGAGTTGCAAGCGACGCATTTGGTAACTCCAGTGCTAAATGACTTCTTGAGGTTGCTGTGGTTGTCTGAAGAGTTCATTTTGAGCGGTGGTTTTTGTTTGTCACGGGTAGACAAAACAAAAGAACGTTCGTCAGCAGCGGTAGCGCGGCTCTCAAGGAACCTTTTCAATGTCTCAAATGGTGGAAACTTAGTCTTGTCCGTGAGGGAGTTTTCAAAGTCGCGCTTGGTCACCTCATCTAGCTTGGTCAGCACTAGGTAGCATAAAATTGAACCCCACAGGTCGGGATTCTCACCGCAGACTTTTAAGCCACGCAGACTGGATGTTACTTCATCTAGCATCTTTCGGAGACCGGACTCGTCCTTTATCTGCTTAACTGCAAATAAATCGTTGAAATGAGCTCGAATTATTACTCGTTTATTCTCGTAACGTGATAAAAATTCGCGCCAGACGTTTGGGTAGTTGGCACCATCAGTTATGTCAACATCACGAAGAAATTCTTCAGCTTTGCCAACTAAAGCTCGTTGCAGGTACTTAAACTAGCTTACGGACGTTGGTAATTCTGGCTTCATCATGAATCATGTTTTGGAACATGCTTTTGAATTTCATGAATTTCCTGGGATCGCCATCGAATTCAGGTATGTCGATTTTTGGTAGGCGTATGTCAGGTTGTGGTGCTGACTCCCCAGCATACGAAATGGTAGATTCGTTACAAATTGACTCTCTACTCGGTGGTTTCATGTTCTTTAAAAGGCCGTTGATTTTGGCCATTTGAGATAGGACAAGAATTTTGGTATCATCCTGTTCTTTAAACAGCTCATCTTCTTGTTTCTTAATTTCAACCGCTTCAGTGCTGGTAATCTCAGTGAATGCTAACAAAATTGATTTGTCAAATTGTTCATTCAATTCGGTCAGTTCCTGCTTGCAAAGTTCTAATCTTTCAAGGGAATCTTGTATGTTAGCTTTAGACCACTCGGCAACAAAGTCTTTGATTCTGTTGATTTTTCGCTTCAGCAGTCTTCTGGTCGCGGCACTAGATGTAATTTCGGTAGACATGGTGATTAAAAGGTTCACAGAATGGCTTACAAATCGATGGCAAACGAAACGACGAAAATGGTAGTAACTGGTACGGTGGTTGAATGCAGCGATGATAAGCCGGTTCTGGTACCAGAAAGTGGTTTAGCTACAGCTTTCAAACTCAGAAGATTGAAGGAGATCAATTTGTCGCCGATGTGGAAGCAGGATTGCAACTCAAATGAACAGCATTGGCGGTAAACAGTCCGCGGTATCAGTATTGAGTAATTTGGTGGAATGCTTCCGCGGTAGTAATACTCGTATTAAATTAAAAAGCTTACTTTTGATCGTAAATCACAAGCTGGCTTGACTGTAATTAGACAGTCATCGAGGACCGGAGGACCATGTCTAGGTGAGGGGGCGGTAGATTCGCGGAGTTAAATCTCCGAACTGAGATCGCGGTGCACGTTAGGCGGTATCGGAAAAACGTAGACAGTACTTTTCGGCAGGTAACTCAATTCGGTGTATTAGTAGATAAGAAAGTTAAACGAAACATGCAGGTTAAAACGAGGCGGTGCTCGGTAGGAATGACAACGAAAATACAGAAAATTATAAAGTTTCCGAAAGACTACGGGTGCGGTAATGCTTAAGTAAAAGTCGAATTTCGAAAACGGTAACGGTAGAACGATTAACGATGATTATTTACAATTAGAAAAACTATACATAGCGGAATGAAAAAAGGATAAACGGTTGCCTCCGCCTATGGCGGATCGAAATAAATGAAACACTTAGATTTTTAATTTTACACTCTAGGAGCGCTAGTTGTTCCGGAAACATCCCTCATATTGAACATTTTGTGTGCTTAAATGGTAACACTAATTCCATGTTTTGCTTTCTCTAAAGGCGTTCCCGCGAATTTCTAAAATGATACCAAATTAAAAATTAATATGAACAACACTCATTCGTAGTTAATAAAGTTAGCCTTTTGTATAACGATCAACAAGGCCCAGGGACAGACGCTGGAGAAGGTTGGATATATCTACCCGAGTATGTCTTCAGTCATGGACAATTATACGTAGCTCTGTCGTGGACAACTTCGTTTAATAATATTTAAAAATCCAAGTACAACCTGGAAGCTATAAAACTGAAAATGTGGTGTGGAAGGAGGTCCTGTAATTATAAAAACTTTATAAATTTTTGTAATTTTCTTTCTTTTTTTAAATATACTAGGGGGCTTCTCCCCCTGGCCGCTTCGCGGCCTATCCCCCCGGCGTCACTCGCTTCGTGCCTCGTTCAACCGCCACAGTCCTCAGTGTTTGGTCTGAAACGTTTGCTCCTGAGTTGAGGTTTGCTTTGTACTTCTTTTGCTTCCCCTCTATCAGCGGTCCTCAATCTTCCACCATCAACCCCCTTCCATCCTTTCTTCATCACGAGCCTCCTCCTCGTCCACCAGAACCCCTCGTTGACCATGGTTGCTCTCCGCCTCCACGGTCACACCTCAACAGTCGCAGCCCTCCTCAGCCACAAACTCCTTCCCCACAATGACCATAGTCCTCCACCTAGTCTCCCCCGATCACCTTCTTCCACCCCGAGTTCCCTCCATTAGGACCACGTCCTTCAACCACCCCACACCACTATGGCCTTCATTTCTGTTCACGTACCACACCCCCACCAAGACCTCTTCATCCATCACTACGGCCTCCCCAATGGCGGCCTTAGTCCCTCTCTACAGCCTTCCTTTTCCGCGGCTCCATCGCCCTACGGCCTCCTCGCTCAACCACAACGAAGATCCCCTGGTCCTCCAACCAGGAGCTTCCACCACCATGACCACCCCTCCCCCACGTGAACCCTACCCTTCAAGACCACCTACCCGGGACCAGATCCTTCCACACCATGGCCTTCTTTCGCCTTCCCGGCCGCCTCTCTCACCAAGGACTTCTCCTCCACCAGGACCTCTTACTCACCATTACCCACCCCCCACTCGAGGCCTCCAACTCCCTCTACAGTCCCCGCCACTACCATGGTTTTCCTCCCCTTTAGGAGCTCCCTCCTCTACCATGAGTACCTCTTACACCCCCGGGCCTTCATCTACGAAAATTCTACTGCCCCTCTAGGATCCTCACCCACCACTACCCCCTCCTTCCTCAATGGACACCATCTCCCACCAAGGATTTCCTTCGCCACGAAGACCTCTCACCTACCACTACTCCCTGGGCTTCATCTCCCTTCAGAGCCCCTGTCCTCACTGTGGCCCTCCAACCCCCTTGAAGATAACTGACCATGGAGCTCTCACAACCATGACCACATCTCCCCACCCGCAAGACCCCACGTCGCCACCAGCCGTTCCGCACCACGGCCATTTCTCTCCAAGGTCCCCTCTCTCACCAAGTACTTTCTCCTCCACCAGGTCCTCTTACTCCCGCCCCACCCAGGGTCTTCATCTCCGTCCACAGCCCTGCCCCCGCAAGGGCCCTCCTCCCCATCAGGAGCTCCCTTCTCAACCATGAACCCCCTCCTGAGAGTAGGCTACCCCTGGAAAATTGAGCAATTAAGGGGCAGGGTAGGCAACCTGCAGTGACTTGTGATCTTGAAGATTATGGGTAATTATGTCATTTTATGTCTTTTTATGTCTTATTACGTCGGTTATGTCTTAAAACTTGGAGATCTTTTATGTTAGAACAGATTATGTCCTTGAAAGTAGGCGATCTGCCCCTGCAATTTTCCAGGGCCCTCCTCTCCCTTCAGGAGCTTCCTCCACAACCATGAACCTCCCCCCCCCCCCCCGAGGGTAGGCTACCCCTTGAAAAATTGAGCAATTAAGGGACAGGTTAGGCAACCCGCAGCGATTTGTGATCTTCAAGATTATGGGTAATTATGTCCTTTTATGTCTTATTATGTCGGTTATGTCTTCAAACTTGGAGATCAATATATAGAGAGATTACGTCTATTATGTCTTAGACGAAGGCCGGGATTTAGATATCAGGCTCCTAGGAGTTTTTTTTTCAGGAGGAGGGAGGAGTTTTGGTTTTTTATACATATATAGAGCGATAGAATAGAGATATGTGGTGCGCTGCTAGTGTGTAATAATAATGGCTGTCATTCTGGGTGGCTGAATTACTTCACAAGCCTGACTGAGGATTCCAAGAAGCAGACTTTTTAATTAATGCCATATCGAAGTTCAGAGGCTTCTATTCTGATACTGCGATTTTTAGGTAACTAGGTTTTCGAACGGAAGAGCACCAAGAAAACCACCGAACTACAGAATAATTGGAATGGACCCGCCACCATTCCGCGGTTTCGGAGACTAACAGGTGAGTCACATAAATCGCTCTGATTCACTCGAAACGAGAATATTTACAAGTGATTTCGCCCCGTGTAACTGGGTCGGTGTACGACCGCATACGTCAAGATGATACCGCAAAGCCGAAAATAGTTAGACGGATGTTCGACACAGAAAATCCGCGTTCAAAGGTGCGCGTATATCTGCGGTCGCTCAAAAGCCGACCCATTACAGACATTAAGAAGCTGAGCTCTATATCCACATAAACGACTATGTCGACGATAGACGAAAGAGGTCATTGGCAACGACCTTTCTGACTTTCCGTGCGAACACTATTAGGCGTAATCGTCGTCAGAAAATAGAGCATAATGTTGCGCAACATTCCAAAACATAATACACACAGCTCATGTATATTTTTTTTCCCCCTTTCTTAAACTTCATTAAGATCATCGTAAATCTCGCTTAACCGAATTTTTCACTTCGAGTCGCGTTAATAGCTCCGCCGTTCCTCAAAATTATGTTACTTCTGCCAGTTTTTTCTTTTTTTCTTTTCCCTCATTTTCCCTCACTCGTGTACCTGTTAGTACTTTCTTTTTCATTCTTTATTATTATTATTACTTTTTAAACAAGGACTAATATACATGTATATTATATATACACCCTACACGAACGAGGAGCACGAGAGGGCGAGCAACAAACGAGCGAACGAGGACTGAAAATACGAATACCTAAAAAAGCTTTTATATTCAATTTATTTTTCGAGACTGCATAATTATCGGTTCAGCACGCGTAGGTACATATATCGAAGAAGGAGCGTACTTAAAAATGAACGCGAAAGCACGCACGCCGACCTGGCAGTGTGTTTTTAGCTTTTTAAAAATTCAGCTGCAACACCAGCGATCAGCTTGAGTCTTCAATTATTTATATGCGCCGTATCTCCACGCCAAGTTGCTGGGCCGATTCGCGTCGTTGTGAAAAGGAGCCAGATGGGGTTAAAATGCTTTTACATAATTCCCGAACAAACACAGAAGCACACTGCCTACTTAAAATAATACCCTATTCACCTTTTTGGTTATTTTCGTCGTATTAAACAAAAGAATGGGAAAAGATTTTCCACATTTTCAAAGGAGTAACCGGTTCTCTAATTGGGCTCATCTTGTCTTACAGCATGGGACACAAACTACCTTTCTGGACCTCAGTTCCACTAGTTCGGGTGTAACTGCTGCAGTACATGCACCCAGAAGTTTCCTCCTTTTGAAAATACTGGCGCCCAGGCGCGAATTGGCGACCTCGGAGCTAGAAGAAGAAGGTAAGGAAATTTTGATTGAGGCTTTCCAGAAATAGTAACAGAGCTTGAAAACCTAAGAATTATCGAGACAGTGTAAAGAGAGATGATTAAATGAACCTCGCGAGGCGCCAACAGCCTCAAACACTTCTTGAAGTCATATCTACATGTTACCAACTTTCAGATACATAAGAAATATGACTTTTTGGTTAATCTACGTGTATTTCAGGGTTTTCAGGCAGTGCCAGATTCCCCTTAGGGCGAGCTGGACACAGCTGCCTCAAGCTCCAATCTCTGCTAGGCATCATTTGGATGCACTTTCTCAGTATCCCCGATAGACATTCTCGGCCAATTTTTGAATAGGGAAGTGAACTACGTTCTCAAAATTCATATAAAATGCCACGTAAACTAAAAGACTACGTCGTTGAAAAAATACACGCGTTTTTCATTATTTTTGTAAACCAAATAGATCGCACTACCACAAAAATTGCGACAGATAAACTTGAATCGGATACTAAAACAATATTTCCCTTTGTACCCTTTATTTTGGAAAATTTGAAACAATCTCTTACTTCGTATCTCTCTTCTGATGGCACCATCGACTGTTCTGGTAACGAAGAGTCTGATGCTGAGGAAGAGAGTACGGATAAGGATATAATTAAAAAGCTAGCCATTCGCGCCTTAAATTCATTTGAAAATTTGGTAAAAACTGATAATCTTCATAATGTAGCAGCTTTTCTTCATCCGAAATATAATAAATTAAATTGGCTAAATAATGAAGATAAGAAAAAAGTAAAAAAAGAAATTAAAAATGTTCTCTCTGAAACCGATAACAACGAAGCACGTTCATCCGCCGATGACTCTTCCTCCAATATTTTCGAAAATGACGATTATTCGTCCTTCGCCAATTCTCCAAAAGATACGTCCGGAGAAGTCGAATATAAATTTTATCAACAAGAGCAATGGACCGACGAACCGATTTTGCAATTTTGGGAAAAAAAACGAGACCCGTTACCCGAGATTGAGCTAGCTTGCGAGAAAATTATTCGCCATCCCACCGTCAAGCGCATCCAGTGAACGTGTGTTCAGCACTGCAGGTCGTCTTGTAGAAGAAAGACGTACACAATTACACCCAAATAGCGTTGATGCGTTATTATTTTTAAACAAATTATGATTCTCTTTGTGATTTTTTCCCCTTGAAGTTGTGATTTTTTCCCCCCTTGAAGCTGTGATATTTGTTATTTTTTATTTATTGAAACTGTGATATTTTTTTATCTTACGAAAGTGCCTTTCTGTTCTTTTTTTTCCATAATTTTAATGCAATATTTAATTTTGTCAAGCTCACTATTTCACTATGTTTCTCCTTTGGGGTTTACTTCTTCCCTGCAATTATCCCCTAGTTTTGTTAGTAGATTACTGAAAGTCATGATTTTTTTTTTTCAAACTGATTGGTTGTTTTACATTCGTTGATTTTTTTAGTGTGCTATTATTGATTTGTTCTTTATTTTTTTCATTTTTTTCAACCAGGTTTTTAAACTTTTTTTCATTCAGCACGTAGTATTTGTCGTCGTTTTCATCTATTTTGGTGGCGTTGAGTTCGTAATTTACCTAGAATGTTGTGTCATAGTCGAGTTATTTATTTTGATGTTATTTATTTTATCACTTAATTTTTGTTTTGCTATGATCAAATCAATTACACTGCAACCGTTCGCATTTTTAAATGTTTTTACGTTATAGGGACTTTGAACCACAAGATCGTGTGCCATTAGGAACTCCTCAAACTTTTCCGCACGCTGCTTCATGTCATGTTAGATTGCAGCTGATCTCTGAGTCTCAGTATTTAGAGGTCGTACCTTTTTTCCATTATTTGTAACTGTCTGACGTATTCAGTACATGAAAGACTGAAAGCGCCGTGAGTTACATTCATGAGTTCCTTTTCTAAGGCTACCTTAGGATTGTTTACTTCTAATAATGCCCTATCGTATTCTTTAACAGAGCATGTGCTACACACTTTCTTTCCTGCGCATGCTTTTACTTGTTTAAACTTGTCCTCTATCCTACAAAACTCGTGGGAATGACCTACACCGTTACATTTCCGACACGATCTTACCAAAATATATTTTTCAAATCTAAACCTATAATATTCTATCTGTACTCTATTGTCGGGAAATTTACTAACCATTTTATAATACTGTTCTTTAGTTAATCTTACTATGACATTTCGTTTTTTGCTGTACATCGAAGTTTTACCCGATACCAGTAGAGGCTTTGACCCGGTAATTTCCTCGATTTCTTCGCTTATTTGAGTGTCTTCCGTTTCACCGACGACGAAAATCCGTATTGTAGGATTTAGCTTTTCGGATTGTTTGACTGTTGTATTTTTTTATCTTAACTTATTCAAAATTTTTGACACAAAAAAATATAGAACTGTTTTTTAAAATACATGTTTTTGTTAAAATTCGTAAATTTGTGTGGTAATGAAAAAGTATAAATTACTAGAGAAACTGTGGAGATCAATCTTAGCAAAGTACAAACGAAAGGCGTACAAAAATGAATCACGGGTTTTCCGGATAAACTTTTACCCGGGTAGCACGGGTCGAACTCGTTTATCAGACGGTTAAACTCGTAACCGTGCGCTGACGAGTTAACTCGTTTTATCCGTAAACGCGTGACCGTGCAGGACACTGCTGGTTACACGCCGCTGCACGGGACTGTACATCATCAACTGCGTGTACATGAAATTGCATACTCAATTCCCCGTAAATACGCCATGAAACTCAGCAGCGGTAGCGTAGTGATTAATAACTTCAAGCATAATAATAATGGTGGATTTACACCAAAGTTACAAGCATGCTATTAACAAGTAATGCTATGAACATTCAAAATGTTAGAGGTTGTGTTTACACAGAATATGTTTAAAGCATTGCTGATAGCTGCTGTTAAGGCGGCTATACACTTAGCGTGAAAACAGACGATACGCGAGAAAAATCAGGCGAAACACGAGAAGCGAAAAGTGTATAGATGTCGTTCTCGTGATGCATCTCGTCATCTTTAAGTTCGTGTTTCGCGTTTCGTGTTCTCGCCAAGTGGTCGGCATTTTAACGAAATGTCAAAGGGTTTTCGTACTATACTGTCTAGACAGATATGATGGCTATACACTTATCGTAACATGCATCCTGTGTCGATCTGGCGAATTTTTCAATTCATCTGCATTTCAGTCGGCAGTCGGTTTTTAATTATTGAAGAGGCTTGGCCCAATTTTTCTCGCTGATTTCGAATTCGTTGTCCAAATTTAGCGCTGACCCTCCGTTGGGAAAAATTCAATTTTGCGACCTATGATTCCTTTTCATAGAGCGCCTAACATTATTTAGTATAATATGTATACTTTTCCATGCCCACTTTGGGTAAGAACAAGCGCCAACACGGTATGTCGACTGAACCAGTTTCGAAGTTCGGATTATTTTTTAAACCTAAATATTTATTTATTTTTTTTAATTCAATATTAATGTCTCCTCATACGGCCAAAATTAACCAGATTAGGAGGGAACAAAGTACAGTGTATTACAGTTTTTTCACTTGATATTAATTAAAGAAAACGAAAACAAAAAATTGTAAAAAAGTAATAAAAACAAAAACAAAAACTGTGACACATTTTCAGGGTGTCTAACGGTCATTTAAAGTCATTTATTTAGAAGGAAGGTCATTTAAGTCATTTATTTTTAATCACGGTAATTTACAAATTTAAACATCAGCAAATTATAACATGAAAGAGCTATGGCGTATATTCCAGAATTTTCAAAGGATCTTTACGTATCACAGAATTCTGAAGAAAAGGAGAAGAAAACAGCCTTCACACGGCTCTTCTTTCGAATTGATAAACAAGCTTCACTCTTCGACAGTCTCGCGACATGTTTCGCCGAAAAAAGTGCCTGATGTCCTATCGTAAGGAGAAATTTTCAAAATTTTCGAAAATCAAAAATGAAAACGAAAAAAAAATTTAATGATGGAAATGAAAACGCATTCTTTTTTATTAAAAAAATTTTTTTTCCTTTTCGTATGACTTAATGCCGAAAGAATAGAATTCGAAAATTGGTTTACAGGTTTTTGAGGTCACTGTACTCGATTTTAGGGGTAATTTTTGAATCCTATCCCTCCTGGTGCGACCAATGTGGTAGCAAGAGCGTAGGACAAACAATAATAGACTCGGAATTCACCCTCTTTTAAATTAAAGCCACGGAATGGGGTAAAAATGCAGTTTTATTTATCAAAGTTTTGCTCATAGAAAATGACGTCGTAAAAATTTCTCAATTGAAATAAGCACAGGGGCTTGAATTTGGTCCAGATTAAAAATCAGAAACGATATTCGAAATCAGCGATACAAAACCACCCCTGTTTCGATACTTCGTGCAATTTTTCTTCGGAGAAGCATAATTCGTATTACGACAGGGCTCTGGAAAGGGTCGGATAAAAATCTGAGGCGATATTCGAAATCAGCGTCTCAGAGCTTGGTTGGCTATCTTGTCCAAAAAATTTACTTTAGAATCTCGTAAAGAATTTGGAACTTGAGGAAAACCAGAGTAACTGGAATTAGCCCCTCTCTCGTGGAGCCTGAATGGTTTGGAGAGAGGGAAAATAACTATTAAAATGAATTCTGGAACCCAGGTGAGAAATCTGCAGCATATCTAACGCCAAATGTTATGAAAATACAAAGGTGGTTAGGAGCTGGAAAATTATGGCATCACGGGAGGCGGAGGAGGCTTTAATATAAGAAAATATCGATAGATACAATATAAGGTCATACATCTGAAAATAATAGTCTCTTTCGTAACGCGATAATAATTACTATGTGGTCTTCAGATTTTTTTCAAATTTTGTGGATTAGTTACTCTTTCCCCAAAACCTCGGAAGTCTCATTCATTCACCCTTATCTGCATTTGTGAAGGAGAGAGGAGCCGAAGAACAACCCGATGGCAGGATGTTCCAGAAAATATGAATTCGTTGGTTTTCAAATTTTCGTTTCATTACGACTTCCTCAAAAAAATTTTTACAATGGGGAGAGGAGCTAGATTGAATATTTTTTCATTTTCGCGTCTTTTCGCGCCGATTTTCAGATTCTCGCGAACAGGATGAGATGAACAGACGAAACACGAAACAGCTGATATTGGGAGAAGTGTATCGTGATTAGTTCGCGTTTCATCATATTTTTCGTGAAATAGTTCGTGAAAAGTCACGAAATACGAAATACGCTAAGTGTGTAGCCGCCTTTAGCAGTGTTTTGGAAAAACGGATCTGAATCCGATTCCGAATGTTATGAGCAAATTATTTCCACGCAAAAAATTTTCCAAGTTTACTTTATAATAAAAAAAAAGAATCTGGAAAAGAGAATCGTCAATTTTATAATGAAAAAACGGGGGAAAAATTAAAAAGAGAATAGCGTCGGTGTTAGTATTATTGATGATCAAAATTCGCAATAAAGAGTACGATGTCGATTTTGGGCAAGAACTTCTCTTCTACAAAAGCAGACGGAGAAAATTATTCGTTGAACGAATTCTGACGATTACAATATATCTGTAGAGAACTCAAAAGACGTAATTATTTTAAGTCATTTGTACAAATCCCCTCTAATTCTTTTTCGGATCTACATGATTCTGTCCGGCATCGGACTGAAATACTAATTACAGACGTACGATATTGTCCATTAGAGGTAAGTACTGAATTTATTAAGTTCTGAGAAATTATTCATAAAACGCTAAAGCACCTAAGTTATCGACGTGTTTTTCTGTGGGTGTGTTTGTTCAAGGTTGGCGGCCGAATTATAAGAACTGGAGGGTTCGAACTTCCTGGATGTGTTCGTAGATAAACCCGATTGAATTTTTGAAAACATTAACATCTTCCTTCGAACAACACAAACACGAAGCGGATAAACTGCAAATGAATCAGGATACTCCCAATGAACGCCATGCAAGTTTAAGAGGGTGTGTGGACGAAGGTCTGAACCCCCTTGCGACTTCGTCAAATTGTGATTTTCTAATATTAACACCTCCCCCATTAAGTCAAGACCAGACCTCCAGTGTCGGAATGGCCCGGGTGGCTACCTGGCGACCGCCAGGGGCCAGCCGAAAGTAAAATTCTTAGGCGTCCCATAAACAGCTGTACTGTAACAATCATGTGCTTCAGAAAAATTTTCAACAAAAATTTGAAGAAAATTATTTTTAAGTGCGGACTATTCAAAAATAATTATAAGTAGACATTTAGGAAAGAAGAAATGCGAGTATGCGACAAAAATACCAGAAATGAAGAAATCACGATTTATTATTTTTTGAAGTATCTCAAAAAGGTAGCTGTTGGCAGGAAATTTGACTGTAGATCAAAATTTCAGGCACGTTTTTTAATGAAGAATTGGGAGAAATTTGATACAATTTTTACCGCAGTAATTATTTTAGATTTGTCTTCTGTCACAACTCCTGTTTTAAAATCTTTACAATCTTCTTCATTAGATTATCTACGAACATGGAAAATGGTGGAAAAACTGAGGTCCCAAATCGAAGCCAAAAGAAATGAAGCATACTTTTTAAAATTACATGAGAAAACAAAATTATTTGTGAGCGAATGTACTGAATATTTTGCAAAAAATGAGGATTTTTCGAGTCTTCTACGTAGAAGACCTCGAAACTATTCGCGAGTCTTATTCTTGTAAAAATGTTCAATAAAAGTTTACAAATAGTGTCTTATAACCCGAAAAATCTTTTCTGATGGCAACCGAGAAAGCAGAGGAAACGATGGTGTTGGAAAATATTCGAGTCAAGGTTCGTTTAGAGAAATGCAGTACACGATCAGGAGGACTCGTCACGGCGGTCAGAGCTATAAAGAATTGGTGACGTGAGTTTTTATCGATGAACTTGAATTTGAAAACATTAGTGATGACGATGACAATGATAAGAAGGAATGTGAGCTTGAACTGAGGGAAACTTTGTCAATAGAGATAGAAGAAAATTTTGCACCTCGTAGAATTCCTAAAAAAAAAAAAAAGAGAAGCGATGAGCAAGCTAGCGATGAACGACCAGAACTAGGCTTGTCCACAGATTTTCGTGTGAACATTTTTCTTATAGTATTATTGACAATGGGGAAGTGATATGTGCGATAAGCAACACACGCGTGTTCTTGCGTTCGTTTATTTGCTGATCGAGTCACACTAAAAGACACACTAGTGTATCGGATAAATTAAAGGAAACATATCCACACTTCCCAACCGAACCGAGCAATAACAGCACGACAATGGAAGCAAAGATAGAAGAGATTTTGGCAACAGTCAAGGCAACAGATAAAAAACTGGACGCCCTCACAAACAAGGTCGAAAGGTTGGAGGCGAAAGACCGCGAAAAAGACATCACCATAAACGAAATGAAAGAAGAGAACAATATTCTCAGAATAAGACTCGAGAGCATGGAACAGTACAACCGCCGTAACAATCTCATCGTCAGCGGAATTCCACAACGCGAAAACGAAAACGTCAGAGAGCTGGTCACCAACTTAGCATCAAAATGGGGCATCAACATACCAGCTAGCGGTATCGTAGCTGCCCACAGACTTTTTTCAAAATCTGGCACACGCGACATCATTATAAAACTGGTGGACCGGGATATATCATCGGTCAACTGATAAAGAGCTCGAAAAAAAAAAAAAAATACGAAGCTGAGTAGCGACTGCTTGGGTATTTGCTGATACCTTTTAATGTGAAATAGTGCCGTGCTTTTTACGAGAATAAGTATAAAAAGTATACCGATCGATTCGTGCTGTTCTGGCCATTCTGTGCGTATAGTATTAAAGTAGAAATCTGAAAAATTTTCGCCGCCCAGAAGCGAAATTGTGTGCATGCTAAAACGTGTGGCAAGTATCGAGAATCCGTTATCCGAAGAACCTTAATCAGATACGCTGTATGTATACGCCTGCCCACCACCTTCCAAACGAGTTTAAACCATCTACTCCCCCCCCCCCCGCATCATCTCACATAAGTGACGCCGTTACGTCTCTGAGGACACGAGAACGAAAGCCACCGACCTACCTAACCAAAGCCTATCGGATTATACCACTATCGCCAATAGTTTTCCACACACACTATAAGACGTAGGAAACACGCCAAACGCTAACTCACTATTTTTCACTACGTTGAAGGAGTGTCAAGGCCGTGAACCTAAAACATTGACATGGACGATTGTTAGGATTACTTATCAATTTCATGATTTTTCTTGTGTATAGTGTTATCTTTTTGTCGCCGTACAAAACGTTGATGGGAATCGTGGGCTCGATACCGTTCAGACGAGTTCTGTTATATTCTAGTTTGTGTCCTTTACATTATCGCGCACGAAGCACTCGAACTTTATTTATTGTTGTAACTTATTTTTTTCTTTCGTGTATTATATGTGCAAATTTTGAAAAATCTAATTTTTCGTCTCGCTTGACTCCCTTCATTTTGTGGTCCTCCGAGCCAAGATATTCGTAATTTCGTTCTGAAGTGCCAGTGAAACTGAGTGTACAAATTAAAGTCGTATACGTTTTTTTTTTCAATTCCGTACTGGAACGAAAGCCATTTGCTTTCGAACCTGCCATTCTTGCCATCGAAGTTCGTGCGCTAATAGCCGCCTGGCACGATTTCGTATTCACATCCAGTAAGCGGTAACCGAAATTTCCGTTTCTTGCTTGTCTCAGCCAGTTTGTTCGGGACATCGCAATTTCACCGCCAGAGTTTCTGTAGTTGCATTTGCCAGCGAAGTCAAGTGAGTCCAGTTAATTAATTTAAGATGGCCGGTGGTAAGAGCACACCAGGTGCTAACGATTCGTCAGAAGCCATGTCCGCGACTACGCCATTAGATCGCAAATTGCGTTATCAAACTAAACAAATTGAAAAACTCATGAACACCTTTGCCACCGCTCTCGATCACCCTCTGGATACGAAAACTTGTTCTCACCTCGAGAATTGCGAAGCCGAGTTAAGCCAACTTCGTTCGTCGTATACCCAAACCATAGAGCAAATTTTGTACAAGTGTTCCGACGAAGAATTTGAAACCAAGTGCGAGTCAATGACTGAAGCACAGAACCATTTGTTCGAAACCTGCCGTGACATTATCGCAAAAAGCCGCGAAGAAATTTCCAAATTCAGAGGCCAGAGGAGCTCGCGAATCACTAGCCGCTCCGATTAATTCAACTGAAATGCCCACCTTCGATTCTAATTCTTCGTCACACCATTACCCGAAAATCAAAATTCCTAGTTTCAACGGAGACTATCGCCAGTTCATGAGATTCAAGGGCATTTTCACCAATTTAGTTCACGAAGAAGCCTCGATGCCAAATGTACGTAAACTGTACTATCTCCAGGATGCCCTCACCGGAGAAGCCTCTCGTTTAATTGAAGATCTGCCTATGACCGATAGCTCCTATGAAGAGGCTTGGTCGCGAATCACCGCCCGCTACGACAATCAGAAGGCACTGGTTATGATTTACTTTCGTGAACTGCTTGCCATCAGAAAAATCAACGAGCCACAAGAATTGCGTTCGCTCCTCGACACAGTAATTAACGCTTTGAATAACTTAAAATTGTGCAACCTGCCAGCCGATAATTGGAGTGATTTGATAGCGTACATCGTGTATCAATGTCTGGACAACAAGACCAAAGATGATTTCGACAACAACCAATCCGGCAGTACAAAATTTTTTGGGTGGAAAGTGCTGTCTACCTTTTGGTCCTCCGGGCCGGATGTTTCGTCGAATTGTTCGATCAAGAAGATCTACCGCACACGTTCCGAAATGACGAACAGACAAGGACTGAATATCGTTACGAAACGCGTATGTCAACATTTAAATTCGAAGTCGTATTCGATGTTCAGCTGTATTACGTCGTAGTTTTTATGATTAGAACTAAAATCGATGGAACCAGTCCGAAAGCTGAAATATTTGTGTTCGATGATTTTCCCAAATTACTTCCAGAATCTAATAATGATGATCGTGATCTCGTGGAGAAAGTACTGCTAAAGTTGGCCACCAAGTTCAGCAAATTATGGACGTCGTTCCGTACAACATCTGTGAGCAGCGTCTCTAGCAATGCAACGCCGCAAGACGTAGAAGATGCATTATACTTTATTTCGGATAATTGCTGATACCACCAGCTGAATAATTTACAATTATCTGAATTTAAAGATCAATTTCGGTTATGTTCCTGCGCGAAAGTATATTTATCTTGCAAATTTTTTCTCAAGCGTATTTCAAAAAAAGTTTCATTTTTATTCATTACTTAGAGATTAGTTTTTTAATTAGTTCAAATGTATTTCAAAAGAGAAGTTTTCATTTTCATTCTTGTGATAGAAGATAAGAAAATTTACGTAGAGAACGCTAATAATATACAAATGTGTACTTTTTGTACTGTGCTGAAAAATATAACGTTCTCTCAATAAAAAAAAAAAAAAACAACCAAGTGCTGTCTACCTTTCTGAAAGGTCGTGCCTACTGTACCGAAACTAGAAAGCTTGCCGAAAATGAAATCCCTAAATTCGATTCCCGTCCTTTCCTACCATCCAAAGTAGACAAATCAAAACCCACCAAAAAATCTACCTTTATAGCTACTCGCGAAAGGCCATCCTCAATCGTTACTCGTGAGAAATGCGTCGCCTGTCCGGAACAACATTTATTGATCGCTTGCCATGTGTTTGCCATGAAAACGCCAAGGCAGAGATTCGAGTTGATCTCTCAAAACAAAATGTGTGCGAATTGTTTTAGTCGTTCTCATGCCACCAGAAATTGTACTCGGAAAGATAGCTGCAAAAAATGTGGTAACAGACATCACACGTTGCTGCATTTTGAGAAGCCCTCTACGCCTGTGCCACTTGTGAACGAGAACCTTGCCAACAAATCGAGTTCACAGCCGCCTAACTCTAGTTCCAGCCAGCCTACGAGTGAAACTCAAGCCGTTGTATCCAATTTATTGAACTCTTGTTCAAAAGCTACATCATCTCGAAAAACTGTTTTTTTGCCATCTGCCATAGTCCACATTTTGTGTGATGGAGTTATGCGTACCGCTCGGATCCTGCTAGATAGCTGCTCCCAAGTGACTCTCATCTCTGAAGATTTTGTTCGAAAATTCAAATTGCCAGTCTCTAAGGGCACTTCCAGCTCAATGGTCCGCGGCATTTCTGACAGTGTTATCGAGTTGAAAAACAGCTGCGCCCTCTCTCTGATTTCGAGTCATTTCAACTTTCAATTATTGCCGAAGTAGCTCCACGGACATCGTTGACCTATGGAATTAGTGGTGTTCAACTGCCAGAATCATTTCGCCGGCTTAAGGGTGTCTCTCTTGCGGATCCAGCTTTTCTCGAGAATCCTGTTGACATTCCGAATATCGATATATTGCTCGGTGCCGAATATTTCGAGCAGTGTATTCTAAATGAGACTAGAATGGTCGAGTCTCTGAATTTGCGAAATACGCGTTTTGGATGGGTTATATCAGGTCCATTTATGTCTGGTTCTTCCTTCTGCGGACTTGCCTCTATTAAGCCAGTATGCTCTTTCACAATCTGTGAAATTGAGTCTCAGCTTCGGAAATTTATCCAGCTAGAAGATGTTGATGCTCCTGCTGAAGCTGTTTGTGATGAAAAAGCTCAATGTGTTCGCCATTTTGACGAAACACATAGCCGTGCCGATGATGGTAAATTTGAAGTCCGTTGACCCATGAAACTTTCGCCGTCTGTCATTGCCGATAATTTTGCCAGTGCTCAATATAACCTGCTACGGTCCGAAAGAAATCGTTCTCCAGAAGTTCAGCCTGAATACGTCGAATTCATGAGAGAATACGAACATTTGAAGCACATGTCTCCAGTAACTTGCACTGATAAACCGAAATGCAAGTATTTGATTCCGCATCGGGAAGTCATCCGTCCTACCAGCACAACCACTAGAGTCCGAGTCGTATTCAATGCCTCAGCCAAAACCGCTAGTGGGTATTCATTAAATGATATTTTGATGACGGGCCCCGTCATTCAGCCGGATATAGTCGACATTCTATTGCGCTTCCGCCAACCAAAATATGCATTTTCAGTAGACATAGCCAAAATGTATCGCTGCATATGGATACATCCTGATGACCGACCTTTCCAGTGCATTCTTTGGCGCGAAACTGTTAATGAGCCGGTAAGGATATACCAGTTGAATACTGTGACATACGGAACTGCTCCAGCGTCATTTTTAGCCACCAAATGTCTTGAAGTGCTAGCCAAATCCGTGTCTGGTCCTAAAGCTACCTTTGCCATTTCCAATCAGTTCTATATGGACGATTTATTAACCGGCGCCGACACTCTAGAAGAATGTCTAGCACTCCAGAAGACCGTGAATGACACCTTAACATCCGCTGGATTCATTCTGCGCAAATAACAATCGAACTGCGCCGAATTATTGTCAACCATTGAGCCGTCGCTAATTGAAACAAAGACTGCTATCTCCTTAAGCGGGGAGAACTTTATCAGCGTTTTAGGCGTCTTATGGATACCTGAAGCAGATGTGCTCCGTCTGCGTGTCACCAAGCCATTAGAAGAATTCCCAACCATTACCAAGCGACTTCTCTTGTCCGAGATTTCCAAAGACCTTCGATCCGTTGGGATTCGCCGCTCCGCTTACCATTCGCGCGAAAATCCTTATGCAACGTGTTTGGAAGGAGTCTGTTTCTTGGGATGAACCTATTCCTGCAAACTTATCTACCGAATTCGCTCTTTATTGGCGAGAAATTTCCGAGTTGGAAAAATTCTCCATTCCGCGCCCTTATTCGCCTTTTGTCAACATCGTGTCGCGCCAGTTAATTGGGTTTAGCGATGCATCCGAGCATGCTTACTGCACTGTTATGTATATGCGCTGTGTTGATGCTGAAGGAAACTCATCTGTAATTTTCGTATGCGCAAAAACTCGAGTTGCCCCAGTGAAGCCTATGTCGATTCCGCGCCTTGAGTTACAAGCTGCCTGGCTCTTAGCACAACTGTCCAACCGTATTGCCCGGACACTAGACATCGAGCTGGAGAATGTTCTCGCCTTTTCGGACTCGAAAGTTGTTTTAAAGCCACCCTCAACGTGGACCGTTTTTGTTCGTAATCGTGTAGCCAAGATTGTCGAGACCCTACCGTTTAAATGTTGGTCATATGTCAACACATCATGTAACCCCGCCGATTTAGCAACACGCGGTATCTCTATCAAACGATTTCTTGATTCGTCTTTGTGGGCTTCTGGTCCCGAATTTTTAATTACCGAATTTTCACCTGTTGTATATGCCGACGATTCGTTGGACTTAGATATGCGCAAGACAAAAGTTGTATTAAATGTTAATATTCCCGATTACCACCCCGTTACGTTTTCGAATTTTCCATCGTTCAGTCGCCTTGTTCGATCATTCGCGTATATGAAACGTTTTATTGCTAATTGTAAAGCTAAAATTCGCACCAGTCATAAAATTATAAATTCGTTCCCGTTAACGGTTGATGAAATATGCTCTGCCGAAAAAACTTTAATTTTTATTACTCAACGTGCATATTTCCCTGATGTTTGTTCGCGCTTGATGCTGGGAGTTGAATTGACTAAGAAAAATTCTCTTCGCAGCCTACATCCCTTCCTCGACGAACAACAGTTAATGAGAGTCGGAGGTCGATTGCGCAATGCTGATTTACCATACGAGAAGAAACATCCGTTTATTCTACCCGCTAACTGTACCTTCACCACGTTACTCGTTCAGCATTTGCATAAGAAGTACTACCATGCGCAAAAATCGTTTCTCCTAAGCCATCTCCGTTCCAAATTTTGGTTTCACGGTAGTTTGACGCGTACTGTGAAAAAATGCGTTCATCTGTGCACTATATGCCGCCGCTACGATTCCAAACGAATCGACCAATTGATGGGCGATCTTCCTGCCGAACGTGTTACCATCAGCCGGCCCTTTACGAATGTTGGTGTCGATTTCGCCGGGCCATTCCTCACGAAATGCGTAGGTCATCGGTCGACTATTCGTTTTAAATCTTATGTTGCCGTTTTCGTATGCCTCGCTACTCGAGCTGTGCATCTCGAAGTCGTCTCACAGCTATCTACCGACCACTTTCTGCTTTGCCTCAATCGATTCATTTCTCGCCGTGGTCGTCCCCATCTCATCTGGTCGGACAATGGGACAAATTTTGTTGGCGCCGCCAGTTATTTGGACCTGTCTAATCAAGCCATCGCCGATCATGCTGCTGTTCAAAGTATTCGTTGGAGATTTAACCCGCCTCGCGCTCCTCACAGAGGTGGAATTTGGGAGAGCGCGGTTAAATCCATGAAGAAGCACCTGCTACGTTCGACTCATGGGCAAACCTTCACCTTTGAGGAACTCACTACTGTGGTCTGCAGCGTGGAATCCATCCTCAATTCCAGACCTTTGAGCGCAAGGGTAACCGCCGACCAGGAGAGCGTTATCCTGACGCCAGCTCATTTGCTGATCGGCGACTCCCTATTGTCAGACCCAGAGCCGCCGGAGAGTAACATAAGACTTGCCAAGCGATTTGAGATCGTTCGCAGAACAATGGCCGTTCTATGGAAAGCTTGGAGCCGGGATTATATATCTCAATTAACCTGTAGAAATAAGTGGCAACGGTCACAGCCTAATGTAGCCGTTGGTTCGGTAGCCCTATTGAGGTACGACATGACTTCGCCGAAGGACTGGAGATTCGCTCGCGTTGAAAACGTGTACCCTGGGCCTGACGGCCATACCAGAACCGTAGACGTTAGAGTCAATGGACACTTGAAGAGGCGATCTGTATCTTCCTTGGTTTGGCTGCCAGTGGATCAGTAAATTCGTTATATAGTTACCTGTTGAATTGTATTGTAATTTTTAAATTTTTTTTTGTGTGTATAGTTGTTTGTGAAGTATTGTAATTTTTTTTTGAAATGTCTTTTTTTTTTTTAATGAACTATCGTTCATCCCCCCGGACTGTTAGGATTACTTATCGATTTCATGATTTTTCTTGTGTATAGTGTTATCTTTTTGTTGCCGTACAAAACGTTGATGGGAATCGTGGGCTCGATACCGTTCAGACGAGTTCTGTTATATTCTAGTTTGTGTCCTTTACATTATCGCGCACGAAGCACTCGAACTTTATTTATTGTTGTAACTTATTTTTTTCTTTCGTGTATTATATGTGCAAATTTTGAAAAATCTAATTTTTCGTCTCGCTTGACTCCCTTCAACGATAAATCCCCATCCAAAACCCTAGATGAAAATCTAGACGAGCTACTGAGGGACACAAAAGAAATGAAGAGAGACCTGGAAGAACTCAAACAATTAAAATCTGCAATCGAACACCTTCCGGCAAGGCTGAATAATATTGAGGACGAAATGTACGAACTAAATACTGAACTTGAAGAAAATAAGCGTGAAATCGATGGGCTGAAAGAGAAAATTTCGGAAATGGAACAATATAGCAGAGTAAACAACTTGATAATCAGCAACATCCCGGTGATGGAGAATGAAGATACCAGAGAGCTAGTCAGAGCGATGGCAGAAAATTTAAGAATAATTACAGTAGGTACACGACTGGGAACTGGAAGCAGTGCAAAGACTGCCGTCGAAACATAGCCCACCTACCATTATAGCAAAGTTTAACAATCGTGACAAAAAAAAAGCGATTGTTAAAGCTTCGAAGATACAGAAACTGGACAGCTCCTTCCTAGACATAGTACGCGCTACCCCAATATATTGCGACGACCATTTCATCCCAGAAAACAAGAGCATCTTAGCAAAGGCGAATCAAATGAAGAAGGAAGGCATCTTCAAGTATGTGTGGCTGCGCGACTGCAAGGTTCAGGTTAGAACGTCAGATATGAGTCCTGTACTGACAATTAAGAAAGAGTCACAACTGGTGGATAGAATCATGGAAAAAAGGGGACAAGCAGAAATTACACAGAGCAAGCAACAGAATCCAAGCCGAACCAACGACGTCACCATGGAAACAGCATCAAACGATACCCCGAAGAAACGCCCAAACGACGTGAGGAGCCCGAAGAGGATGTAGCACTGACAAATGGAAATAGACCAGATCAGCCCCAAGGACGTGTGCCAAAAATCAGGAAAAGCGACGCTACCCCGGAGGGCCGGAGAAACATCCAAGCCAAAACTCAACAAACAGCTCGTAGAACAAAATGGAAACCGATAATGTCGTAATCTGTAAAGGTAGGCGAATGCACCCATATCACTGACTCCTTCTACACGCCAAAGCTTGATAGTGAAAAGGTTAAAAATAAGAAAAACAGTATAAAAACTTCGTATAATAATGTAGAAAATGCCCCAATACAGCTGGTGGGCACTGAAGGGCATAGAGCCCATAAACATCCATCACACTCCGAACCCAAATCCCCAGGTATATCCAGAAGAAGTCCCCCACCAATAAAAAATAGGAAGCTTAAAAACAAAAATAATGCATACAGGAAAGCAGCAAATAATCTAGATCTGATATACTTCAATTGCAAAGGCCTGGCCAACGAGGATAGTTTAATAGAATTAGAATATGCCTTATGTAAGGGCAACTTTGGAATCATGGGTCTGGCTGAGGTTAAAAGAAATAATGAAAAATTGATTCAAAGGAAGAATGGTAACATTTTCTACTCTTTCGGAGAAACTCGGGGATACAGGAGGGTGGGTTTTTATGTACACAAGAAATATGCAAAACAAATGACTGAATCTAAAGGATATATAGAAAGAATTGCCATGCTGAAGATGAAACTAAAAGATAACATAAAAATAGCAATATTTCAAATCTATGCACCAACCCTGTCGGCAGACAAAGAAGAGACAAAAGAATTTTACACCAAAAATGGAACCAAACTAGCTAAATTTGCAATGAAAAATAACCTAAACATAGCAAACACCTTCTTTACTACAAAAATTCAGTAGAAAACGGACGTGAGAATCGCCCGACGGTCGTACCAGAAACGAGATTGATCATGTGTTAATTAATGATATAAAAATGGTTGCGGACGTGGGTGTGATGGCCACGTTCCAGTTTGCGTCGGACCATCGGCCTGTAAGATGCAAAATCCAATTGAGTCGGCCTGCCTTTTCCCCTCCGAGCGAACAACACTGGTAACCTATGGATCCCAGTACACAGGAGGCATGAAGCTGAGCAAATGCTCAGAGAAAACTTGAGCAAAATCAAATGGGAAAAAACAGACTTGTCAGATTTTCAGGATAACTATAACTATCTAGAAAAATCAGTCAATCTGGTCCTCAAAAAAGTAGGAATTGACAAAAGCAAATAAAAACAGACGCCAAATTGAGCCTTAGCACCAAACAACTAATACAGAAGCGAACGGAAACTAAACAAAAAATCAATCTTGTGGTGAGAGATGAAACCGAACAAATAGAATTAAGGAAATTGATAAAAAAGAAAATCAGTGAGGATATAGCCCGATTCGAACACGAAATTGTGGAAAATATCATTGAAAGTACGTGGTCTACGAAACAAACGTACCGGGCCCTTGCTAAAGGAAAATGCCTCCTTCCAAAAAAGGGGGAGCAATCAGTGACCGCGAAGAAATAGCCAAACTAGCCACGGAATTCTACCGGGATTTATATTCAGATAAGAGACCGACAGAGGGCAACCCAGACAGGTGGCAGGAGAATGTGCACAACAAGGAAGATATTACCCCCATAAGCCCCACGGAAATAGAACAAACCCTCACTAGATTAAAACTAGGTCGAGCCTTACGGCCTGATTGGATTCAAAACGAAAGCTTAAAAACATTTGGGAAAATCTTCGGGTCATCTTCCCCCAGGACAATGGTGTGATTCAGAGATCATCTTACTCCACAAGAAAGGAGACCGAGCAGAGACCAATAACTACCGCCCGATCAGTCTGTCCTCGAATATTGGGAAAGGGTTTATGAAAATTCTAAAAAATCGTATCTAAGAGATTTTAAGATGACCAACAGCCAGTGGAGCAGGCAGGATTCCGAAGAAACTTCAACACAATCAACCATATTCAAACACTTAGTCAACTCCTAGAAAAAACTAACGAATTCAACATAAATTTGGCAATTATGTTCATAGATTTCAATAAGGCTTTCGACTCCCTATTCCATGACAAAATTTGGCTCACGTTAGCTCGTCAAGGGGTTCCGGAAAAGATCATCAAAATTTTAAAAAATGTATATGAAAACTCAAAAGCCCAAGTTAAACTGGATAAAGAAAGCGAGTGGTTTAGAATTGAACGCGATGTTTTTCGGCAAATTAATTGGCAGGGAAGGGGGATCAAAATTAAAATTAGAGACCAAAATTTATTCCACTATAAATATTGAAACAACCTTAGATTTGCAGACGATATCGCGATTATAGCAAAGAATGGGGACGAACTTAGAATCATGGCGGAGGATCTGAGGAGAGAGAGTGCGAAAGTTGGCCTGACAATTAACCAGGATAAAACAAAAATCATAACAAACATCCAATATTTTGACGAAATCAAAATTGACAACATAAAAGCAGAAGAGGTTACGGAATACAGGTATTTGGGACAGATTCTATCAACCAAAAATAAAACAGAAAAAGAGCTAAAAATTCGTAGAGTGAATGCCTGGAAAGCATTTTGGACACAGAGAAACATACTGAAGAGTAAAATGAAATTGAACACTAAAATAAGAATTTGGGAAAGCACTATTCTCTTTTTTCTGACCTACGGGGCTCAGACCTGGGCCACCAATAGAAAACAGGAAAAGATGATTAATACGACCCAAAACTCAATGCTGAGGAGCATTCTCCAAGTGAAACTAAGAGACCACATAAAAATAGAGGAATAATTAATAGGACTAAAGCCAAAAACATCTGGATTGTCACCAAGCGGCTAAAATTAAAGTATGCTGGCCACGTTGTAAGAAAATCGGGACTCAAATGGAACAAAATCCTGACAACATGGATCCCAGACCTAGGCAAGAGGGAAAGAGGCAGATCGGTTAGGAGATGGTCTGACGAACTAGTGCAAGGCGCGGGGCCCCAATGGATGTACCTGGCCAGAGATAGGGGACAAATGGAGGGAAGTGACGGAGAGCTATACCCAGAAATGGGAAGCCGAAGGAGGAGTCAGCGAAAGGTGAAATTACCTACCTAGTATCAATACCTTGTTAGCTCGTTATTGGGCTAAGCTCAATAAATAAAATAAAATAAATAAAATTATTGACAATGCTCAAGAATATAAGGAGAAGTTTATTCCAAATAAAGATTTATACATGGATTGTTCGTGGTTGGTCCAGAAAAACTTGAAGAAATTTCAAGCATAAAAAGTGTTTTAGAATTTCCTGCATTAACTTTTGCAAAGATAAGCGAATTAACAGGCTTGAGCAGAATATCTTTACAAGATGAACTCAAGCAATTTGCAGGGCAGTATGACAGCTTGACTCAAAATTGGCGGAAACTTTATGCAGCTACAGCTGCAGTAGGTCATCAAGACAAAGGATAGGTTGAGGATGATCAAGATCAAACTTTGGAAAGTTCAGCATCTGAAGAAGAATTTGATTCATATTCAAGAATGAGAATGACAGTAGCTCAAGCTCACCATGATGAAGATAAAAACTTTGCCTCATGTTTGAAATGCCTCTTTTCAATTTTGCATGAATTAACAACTATGTCTGGAATCTTTAACAATTGATACGCAGCTATAAAAATTATACTTTTGTTGCCCTGTACCCAAGTGTATTGCGAACGGTGTTTTTCGAAGTTGAAAAAGCTCAGGGACTGTTCAAGAAATACTCCTGGCCAAGAATTATTAAGTTCTTTACTGTTGATGTTTGTAGAATCTGATCTTATAAAAAATATTAATGTTGATGAAATTATTGACCAGTTTGGGCAATCCTCAAGAGAATTAAAGAGATAACTATTTTGATTCTGTCTTTGTTATCAGTGTATTTATAATTGGCAACACTATCCTTTTTTTTTTACTTCAATTCTTATAGAATTATGTTATCGTTTTAGTCTTGATATTTTCTTGTATTCGTTTTTGCATTTTTATATGAAATTCAATAGAATTCATTGCAAGTATTTTTTGCCTTTTTATTGAAAATAACTAGTCTTTTCTGCTATGTTATGTTTGTATGCTGAAAGGCAGGGGTTCAATTTTCAAAAGTGGGGTATGACACGGGGCCCTTAAAGCAAGCCAGTCCGACACTGCAAACCCCCCCCCCCCCACCCTCCAGAACACTAGGCTGGCTACGCTACTGCGAAACACACTCAGCCATAAGCGTAGTAACAGCGATTCATACCAAAATACATCGTTTACGCCGCCAAATGTTAGTTAATAACATGTTTTGCTACGCTTTGCTTATAGAACAGCTTTTGCTTTTGGTGACAAATAACAAAAACGTTTGGTGTAAATCCACCATAGATGTCATCATTTAGCTTTCTTTCTTCTTTCTTTTCTTTTGTTGGAGTAACTTTGGCATTTGTTGTAATGTTTGTGAATATCTGGTGCAAAAATGATCCAAGAACTGCTCAAAGATTCAGATGGTTATCGTGAATTTTATGCTTTTGTTGCTCGCAAAATCAAACTGACTAATAAAAATCTCAACAAAGAATCAAATCATAAAATCGTTATTGCAACTACTGATCCGACTTTGACGGGATCCAACTAAAACGAATCAACATTCTTACTTTGGATGGACATTTGAAACAGTTTTACAATTCTTGAAACTTGTTCGAAAATTTAGTGCACAATAATAACGAATTGTCGAATATGCAAAAACTGTATTACTTCAAGAAAGCGCTCATCGGTCATGCGAATTATATTGTGAAGAATTTGGACTTAAATGAGGAAAAATTGGTATTTTTCACCCGTTTGAAATCCAATTTTCCCAACTAGGCTATTGATTTCGACCGAGGACAGGGAAAATGATCCAGGAAGACTCTGAATTAACTTCAAACGAGAACACGAGAAGTTAAACAGTACCTGCCGACTGAATCAGAAAGCTTTCGCCAATATAATGAAACCAAACATCGATAGCCTCCACTGGACGAATTTTTAGGATCAAGAGTCCTTCAAACCCCGATATTTTTCTCTCTTAAGAATCAATGCCGATATCCGACTAATGCCCTGAGTGGCCCACCATGGTCACACACGCCTAAACACATTAATGCTCGATGCGTCCGCCACACGCCGCAATGCCCGGATTATCGCCACTGACCGTAACGCGTACATACATAGCCTACGACTTTTCCACGAGTTCGCGATTAAACTGGAAATTCGTAATAACTCGAGAAAAAGCGGATCTGTTGGAAGGAAAAAGAAAGTTCAAATTTATAATCCAGATATTGCTATATATCGAAATGCTGATACGCGCGACTACAGTGCTTTTAAAATCTTCTCTCGTTCTCGACGAAGCGGCGCGCGGTATAAAAGGAAAAGTTATACAAGAAAACCCCTCAGGCTACATAATTCTTTATCGACGTCCACTAAATCTCTCGAAGAATTTTTCGCCAAAATTGATTTCGAATAATTTAGCTTTTAAAAAGGCGCTCACAACGTGATACGAAGGGCATAAGGTGCCTTCTACACGGAGGAAAACAACGCGCCCTTCTGGAGAGATACCTCAGTTCTGCACAGATGAAGAGCTTTCTAGATGATCAAGTATACATACGTGATCGAATTTCGTTAATGTTCGTTCTTTGGAACAAAAATTCTAACACAGCATGGATAAACATACGGCCAGCCAGAGTAAGGTAAAATTTCAGAGGGGGGACGGACAGAGATGTGGCGAAAGGTGTGAGCTTGCTCGAAGTCTCCCTTTAATAAAGAGAACAGAAATAACAATCTTCGGAACAAATCACGCGGCTGTATGCCCCTAGCCGACACACCTATTGTTTCTATAGACTTCCTGCCACTTAGCGGTTTTATCTGGCTTCCTGAAGTATTTTATTCTTTTAGTAGAGGGCAATTCAAGGAGTAAGGAACGAAAGTTTCTAATACACATTCATTTGTCGGTCGATCTGTCTGTCTTGTTCGTGAAATAGCTGATGGTCGTTATCTCTGTCTTTATCTATCCTACCAGAACGGCCAGCTCTCTCGTTGCCCGTTTGTATCTTTAAGATCAAGGTCGTATTAGTGCACCGGACCAGGTCCACGGGCTTCGTGTAGAGGCTTATTATGTCCGAAAAACGACAATATTTTAATAAATACTCAAATACTTATCCACCAATTACACGCAATATACATGCTACGAATTCAAAATATGAAATGGAAAGTCCTCTCAATTATTATTTATGCGTTATTTGCGTATTTATAAGGGCATAGCCTTTCTGCCCATTTTATTTGCTCCCTACCCAAATTTAACGAAGTAGTATTTGTATATTTGAAGAAAATACTGATGTGGGCCAATGGACAAAACAAGCAAGCAGTATATACAGTTTCCCTCTCGTTCCGCTCGCGAACCATCCACCCACTTTCGTTATCATTCGCCCCCAGATACGAGAGGGGCTAGGAGCTTATAAGTTGGTGGTTCAGTGCGCACTCAACGAGGACCTAAATGTAATACAACTCCAAAATTAAAAAAACATTCTACGAAAGGCATGTAAGTGTAAGGGGGGGGGGACTCATAATGAAAGAGGCAGAAATTCTAGACAATTCAAATTTTACAAATTCAGAAGAATAAAAATAAAAAATCTCTATATTTGGTAGGAAATAATTCAAATCTTACAAGAGAAATGGGTAGGTGGAAAGACATGCTGAAAACTTATGACTCATGAAAAGAAATGTGGAATATAGAAATGTGAGTCTCAATCTCAACTCACCTGATGCTCTCCATTTCAAAATTCAGTTTTTTCTTTCTTTTTCATTTTAGCACTCATCAACATTTCACGTATATTACGAAAATTTCTTTCACTGTTCAAGTTTTAGTTAGGAATGTGCATCCGGCCCCCGTTTATAGAATACACAGTTTATTTTTAAAAAAAATCCAACTTCGGAAATACTTTCAAAGTTTTCTAGAAAGATGGGCGCGTAAAAAGTGAGAATTTGAAAAAGTATTGTGAAATTTAGAAGGGTGAGTTCCAACTCGTAACTTTTCGCGCACTTTATCAACTTTCCTTTTCATGTTCCTAATTTTTAAAGAAAGTGTACATCCGGGGTATTAGAGAAATACATTAATTTTTAAATTTTTGTCAAGTTTGAAACAGCGTGTCGTTTATGCCGCTCAATGCAAACAAATTACATTCATTTGTGCAGCGACAAAACCAACTTTCCAGCGGTTGTTTCACGTTCGTACTTTTCGTCAAAACAGCTGATTAACCCTATCGAAGGCACCCGACATGTCAAAATTTAATAGTATAACATGTCTGTTGGTCTCGCGGAAATCTATAGTCTTTAGGGCCTTATTTACTGCCTGTTCCGTCGATTTTCCTTTAATGTAGGCAAACTGATTTGAGTGAAAGATGTTTTTCTTTTGGATTTCCTCCTCAAGGTATTTTTTTAAATGATTTTTTCATAGATGGATCTTTCCCCGGTTTATTAAGAAGAATTATTGTACCGGTTTTCCAGACAGCCGGGAAGTGTTTGTTGCTGCAGCCAAGCTGTCCATATACCGTTGACGTTAGGCTGTTGACCAAGTTGCAGATGCCTTCGTTGTCATTTTTGCTGAGGTTTCTTCCTGGAATGTTGTAAATTGGTTTACCGTTTTTGTCGTTTTCGGATGTTATTTTTAGTACGTGCAGCAGTAGCTCCGAGGTGAAGGTTTGTAGCTCTTTTTTGATGACTGTTACACATTTTCGAGTTGAAATTAGCGTTTTTGAAACGCGCTCGGGTATCGACATTATTGCGTTTACACGCTACGACATGATATATGTAGAAGTACGCGAAAGACTTGATAAGAGAACACAATTCTGAACGCACGATAGCACTTCCGATACGCAACACCTGGCCACACACGTGGGGCGACCCACTATTCATAAATCGATGTGTGTGGGGCGTCAGTGCACCTTCGCCCACTTGCACATTTAGTACCGATGTAATACTGAGGGGCCCCGTACTCAATTCGGGCTGGTTCTCGTATTAATGGTGACACGACGTACTCTCAGCGTGCTAGTAGCGACACACCCTATGTCGTAGTGCCATATGCACCTTTTGCAATTAATGTCATCCATCAACACTTGCAGCTGCATGACCCAGCTGTTCTTGCACACGCGCTTGCGCAGGTCATACCAGGAAGGAATTCCATATTCCAAATACCCGCGTCTCTACCAGCACAATCACCATACAACCCAGCACTGTTGGTGTTCCAGCCATGCACGTTAATGAGTTACATAAATCCTACCGATCAAGTGGCTGCCTTAGTCATCCAACCACATAACATGCCTGGCGACCTGGACGCCCTGCGTAGGATGACCTTCTTTGGAACAGCGCTGATACCCTTTACCGGTCTAACCATCGGTGATGTTGTAGACGCTACGCGCATCTATAGGATGCTTGGTCGTCCTGCGGGCATGCAACGCCCGACACGCTCACGCCCGTCCAGTTCGGGTGGACCGCCCACCAAGAAGGCTGCGGGAAACGTGTAACCGCTGGTGTCCAGCGATACTTGGGCATCTGGGCATCCGCGGTTATCGACCGACTCTTGAGTTGGTTTGCAACTGCTGAAAGCGCTGCTGTAGGCCACAAGTTTAAAGATATAATCAACGGACTTCAAGCACACCCCTCCGACCAACTGCGTAAATGTACAACTTGCTACACTCGCCAACTAGCATACATAATGGTTTCCGTCAATGTATCGGTACTTCAGTCTATAGCTGCTGAGCTCACCCAGCTGCCCATTGCTGAGTATTTGCAACGCGCTACCCTGCTATTGGAGATAGCGTGGAAAATGACCCGCCATGCCCCAGCAGTGATCTGTTATCATGATTTGAATGACATGGTGTCAATCATCTATCCCCAATATGTGATACGTGACTCCTTCAGCCAAACCAAAATGTTGACACAATTGGCGAATGAAGTTGATGAGCTACATACAGCCAATCATGGTGGCTACCATCCGGTCTATCTGTATTTCTATTATATCGCACACGCGAATACAGATTTCACCCTATCCGGCACACAGATACACGACATGTATGATGCCTAGTCCCGCGCTTCCAGTACGACCAAAGCCGTTCGAACAGTACTAAGCACACATACGTTGCTGTGTTCGTTCTTAAACCGTCCAGTTCGTAGCACTTTTATACAGGTTAAAGTTGAGTAACATGGATAAAAACCACATGACAGTGATCATGTTGTTTCGCTAAATGCAAAGACGTAAGACAATTAAGAAATTTTTCGAAAATTTTAGTCCATCTCAGTAAAATTGGTTCGATTTAAACGTGTTTCAACGTGCTATCGGCCATCTACTTCGGGAAACGAATTTCCCCGTGCTCCGCTTCTCCAAACGAGACACCACCATCTGTAGTCCCACCGACTTCCACCCGCTCACCGGCAATCGGTTAACTGCCTACGCTTGTCATCGGCAATAGTCGGCGGTACCTACGTCACGACGAGAACACCGTTTTCACCACCGCCGCTACCACCAGAACACTCACGCCTACTAACTTACGTAGTACTTCGGTAAACGCCACAAATGACACAAACAAAATCGGAATACGTCACAGTAGAAATACTGAAAAAAGTGCTAAATGAAACCGCTTGAAGAAAAGCTAGAACAGAAACTGAAATTTGCGAAAGAGGCATTTGAGGAAACCAAGGTTCTGAAGACGCAAATATCAAAGGTGGAATCAAAGGTAAGCGCACTGGAGAACTATTCACGACGAAACAACGTGGTGATTCATAGCCTACCCTACAACAAAGAAGAAAATGCTATGGAGGTGGCAATAAGTGCAGGTGAACTAGTTGGAGTGGATTTAGAAGAAAGAGATATCGCGCACAGGCTACGCAGTAAAAATGAAAAGCTCCGACCACCATGTATACTAAAATTAGTTAACTGACACAAAAAAAAAAAATGGAAATAATGGCCCAGGCGAGGAAGCTGAAACCGACAGCGGAAGTGGTTGGAGGTACAAAAACCATGAAAGTATTCTACAACGACATCTCACTTCGGAGGCACAGTGAACCCTGATAGCAGCCAAGGAGCTGGGCAACCAAATGAAAGTCTGTTCAAGGAACGGCGAACTCTTTTGCTAGGGTACAGAACCAGGAAGTGCGATCCTAAAACTGAATTCAATGGAAGACGTTCAAGCAGTCATGGATAGTCGCAAGGAAGTCGAAAAAAAGGGCAGAGCGGGAAACAAAAGAACAGCATGGGAAAGAAGCCCAAACAACGAAACAAGCCGAGCCCAGAAAAAAGTGATGAACAACAATGGACGTCAGTATCGAAGCTGAGCAAGCGGCTCCTTTACCGAAGAGGATTCTCATAAGTTAGAAAAATTACATTCCATTAGAGCCCCAAAACGGAAGGCAGCAGCCGAGGGGCTTAAACGCTGCATATACCCCCATCCAGATTCCATCTGTCATTGTAACTTCAATCGTCGGACCACCGATCACAACAAAACGGGTAAATTTTCGTACATTACGAGTAATATTAAAGAAAACTATTTAAACCTCAATACTTTTACTTTTAATACGCAGGGGTTGGCTACTAAAGAAAGATTACTAGAATTTGAACTGGCAACCGAACTAATAGAATTTGATGTGTTTGGCTTATTAGAAATCAGGAAAAATGGAGAAAAGTTACAAAAAAGAGAAAACGGTAATTATATTTTTTACTCCGGTCAGACGAAAGGCTTTAATGGGATGGGTTTTTATGTGCATAAAAAGTGGACAAGTAAAATCACGGAAGTGAAAGGAATTACGGAAAGGATAAGTCTGTTAAAAGTTAAAATTAGCCTTGGACTCAAAAACAAAACACTACTATTACTTCAAGTATACGCCCCTACACTTCAAGCCAAGGCAGAGGAACTGGAAGAGTTTTACGAACGCTTTCAAGGAACAGTCGACAGAGAACGAGAATATTACACTCTTATAATAGGGGACCTAAACGCCAAACTTGGAGGCAAATTGGATATCAGTATTTACAATAGTGCAGGTAAATTTTGCTCAAGCGACTCAACGAACAGAAACGAGGAATACCAGCTAAACTTCACGGAGGATGGATTCTGGAAAATTGTGAACACTTTTTATGAAAAAAAGAGAACAAAAAATGAACTTGGTGCTCTCCTGATGGGAAAACAAGAAATCGATTACTTTTTGGCTAATGACATGAGAATAGTTAAAGATATACAAAGGTGTGACAAACTAGTCTTTGGTTTGCGAATTAATACTAGCAAAACAGTGTTGATTACAAATCAAAGAATAGCACCAAAAATCAAGCTGGGTACGGAGGAAATTAGAGTAGAAGATAGCACCTTGTATCTGGGACAAACAATACCCTTTAATGATAACATGGAAAAGGAACTGAGTAGAGGGAGAGCGCAGGCTTGGAAAAGTTTCTGGTCGTTGAAACAGATATACAAGAGCAAAATGCCGTTAAATCTGAAAGTAAAAGTGTTGGAAGGGTGTACACTACCGGTCCTAACCTACGGAGCACAGACGTGAGCAACTACAGAAGCACAAAATTTAAAAATGGCAAGAACCCAACTTGCCATAGAACGACCGATTTTGGGAATCAAAATAAAGGATAGATCAAGAAATGCCGTAGTAAGAAGGCTGACCGGAGCAAAACACTGTAGGTACATTGCTAAAAAATTAAAGTTCGATTACGCAGGACATGTTGCCGGAGAGGGTGTAGGAAGGTGGGGAAGAAGGGTATTGGATTGGTATCTAAGAGAGGGGAGGAGAACCCAAGGGAGACCCTTGGAAAGGTGGCACGACGAACTGAAAAATATAAGGGGGAGGCTTTGGATTAGGGGAGCAAGAAATAGGGACTGATGGAGAAGGATAGGAGAAACCTATGCCCGCTCATGGGCGCACAAATAGCCATTTTCATTTTATATGTGTAAAATCACTCACTCAAAATCGACTCATTTTATTGAACCAGTAACCTTCCCTATTCTTGTACGTTGAACTCTCGACTACGCACCTGACATGTTTCAGCCGGTAGAGTATCCCTCCCGGTATTACCGAAAGATTAGGTATCGCTATGGTCAGCGTACTGATATATCGTCGATTATTTTTCGAATTACATGTGCTGCCTTGATTGTATCTTCATAATGATGTTTCAGACTGATACAAAGCATTCGTGTAACTTTAGCACATCAGTACACAGCTTGTCGACGTACTCGTCTCGCCCTAGCTTTGGGAAATTTCGTTTACGATTCAGCGGAATCACTACTCGTACTTCAAATTTTGTAACTGTTTCATACAGCATATAATTAATTGAAATTTGTGCTGCATCGTTTTCTTTTCCCTTTGCTAGAAAAACCCCAATTAAAAACAAAATTATACATGTACATTTTATGCTGTAAAAGGTTTCACCTAAATAACAATAAAAAATAAAAAACTCGATTTTCGTAAACTAAAAACTTCCAGCTTTAATTTAAGCAATTCTATCTCAATTTGTTACGATACCATAAGTTCGCTACTTCAATAACTGTTGCCGGATGGTAAGTATCTGAAACAGCCGAGAAGAAAAAATCCCCCTCCTTTCGGCAGGGCCTTACCACATACTTACATGAACTTTTGGGACATCCAACTCAAAAGGTCCAAACACGCTTATGGTCTGCTCTAATTTCGCAAAACAGCGCCTCGAAGAGACTCTCCTTCCCCTTCTTTCGTCCCTCACAGATACACGATGACGAGCTTTTGTGCACAACGGGCTTCACATTGCAATCGCTTCTTTATTCTATCCGGACTCCAGATGAGACTGGAATGTCATCTCGTATCAGCTCTCAGAGAAATCGTTCAATAACGGGCACTTTGACACGCCGTTTTGTCACACGAAACTGGTCAGCAGTTCACCCGATCCAAAAGCCATCCTTTGAACACACGTCGACGACAAATCGACTCTCAATATCCTATTACACACCTTTTTCGCTTTACAACTTTCTCTTCATCTCCCGATCAACCCTTCAGGGTTCGTTAGGGCCCCTCGAAAGAAAATTTTTAATTGGGTTCTCGATACGCCACTCGACGCTCCTCTTGCGACGGGGCCGACCGACGTCGTCGTCGACGGTGGTGGCGAATTCTCGTTTCATTACGTACATAATATAAACAGGATTTAATACCGACGTTCGTCGAGTACGTACTCAAGGACAAAACGTCAACGACGTCAAGTTTTACGGTATATATACAATATATGTATATACATACATATACACACACATACATACATACACAGAGGACGAAACTGTCGCGTTTCACGTGCCCCGACTATATACCAACTTATTACGTGTTCCACCCTCTCCGAAGGGACCACAGAGAGAACACGAATTATGCCTATCAAAGGGATGCGGTTATTTTAGCCAGACACAGTAGCGTTAACGTTGATGTGTTGACACAGGCAATGGAGCCACATTATATACAAAAAAAAAAATAAAATAAAATAAGGGACGCGCTTGAAGAGGGAAACCGAGGAGGCGAAAAAGTGCGAATTTTTGTAACGGTGTAATTGTATATAAGGAAAAAAAGAAAAAAAAAGTTAATAGCATTAAAGTAGGTAGGAAGAGGTTTTTTTCACATGTACACGAGACAGGATCGTATGTGCCGGTATGTAACCCTGTTTATTCAGTTCTTAACAACGTGATTTATGGGTATCGTTAGCGCTGAAAAATGGTTAGAAAAATTCTATTTTCTGCGTTTCCCCTTCTTCATTTTCCGTTTCATTATTTTTTATATTTAATTACGGAAAAGACGTTCGGCGACGGGAAATCGTGCGGGTAATTACGAAGCCACGCTGTAGCCTATGAACACGCAGCAAAAGCAAAAGGGAATACCATTCCGTCCGCAAAGATTTTCAAAATGTTTTCCCAACTCGACCGAGCAATAATTTATTTTGCCCCGGCTATAAAATGAAATAAATCTCTTCGTACGCCTGTTTCCCGATCAACAGGTTCGCGCCGTCGCCGTACCGCATTACTTCTATGAATGCGGGCAGCTGGTCATTATTTCTGGACCAACATGTTACATAATAACACATAAAAAGTATTATTGAAAAAAAGAAAGCGTCCTCAACTGCCCAGGGAGCAGATCCGTCTCTCCTGACCAACGTTTTCAATCGTGCGTCGCAGGAGGGGACATTTCCCAGCAGATGGAAGAAGACGGGCTGACACTGATCAAGAAGCCAGGAAAGCCAGATGGCCAGCCATCCTCGCACCGGCCTACTTGCCTGCTCGACTTCGTCGGCAAGGTGTTTGAGCGAACCATTGCGGATAGGCTGAAGGAGCACTTTCGGAGGCGCAAGACGATTTCGAGCAGTCAGTACGGATTCAGAACTGGCTGCTCGACTGCGGACGCCGCGCTGAAGCTGAAGAGTCTGGCGCAGAAGGCAATCCGCGAGCGGCAGTTCTGCGCGGCGGTCAGCCTTGACATCAAGAACGCGTTCAACTCGATTCTGTACACGCATATCATGGAGACGTTGGCGTTGGCGCGGGTACCTGGTTACCTCGTGCGCATCATTCGCAGTTACTTCGACGGCCGCCGAATAAAAATGGAGCCTGATCTGCTACGCCGACGATAGGCTGGTGGTGTGCCCAGCCAAGTCGATAGCAGAGGTCACGCGACAAGTTAACCAGGCGTTGGAGATGCTGACCCACTGGATCGAGTCGGCAGGGCTGTGCTCAGCGGTACAGATGACGGAAGCTGTGTTGTTCACGACATGACGCAGGTACAGCCCACCCACCTCTGTCCTAAAAAGGTGTGGAAATTGGGGTCTGTTTAGCCCTGAAATACCTCGGGCAGTGGTTCGACGGGAAGTTGCAGTTCCGAGAGCACTTCCGACGGGCAGCTGAGAAAGCGGACAGAGTAGCTGGATAACTGTCTCATCTGATGTCGAACTTAAGGGGACCGAGGAAGAAGAGGAGAAAGATGTACGTCAACGTCATCAAGTCGGCCCTCCTAAACGGGACGCCAGTATTTGCCGACGCCATTAAGATTCCCTACAGAAGAGCGGAGATGGAGAAGATTCAGCGAAAAGCTACGATGAAGTAAGTGCGCATCGCACTGTTTCTTTGGAGGCAGTAGGCGTGTTAGCATGTATACCGCCGATCGAACTCAAAGTCAGCGAGATAGCGAAGGTATACGGTGCGAAGAAGAAAGCGAGACGAACGGGAAGCACTTCGGGTCAAGGGGCGCAACGGAGTTACGTCCCAGCCGCAGAGGTAATGTAAGTGCATGTCCGAATTCCGTCCCAGAGTAGCGGGGGTTGTTAAAATGCATGCCCGAACTGCGGCCCACGGTTGCGGGGGTCAGTATCCGAATTGCGTCTCAATATTGCGGGGGACCGATTTGCGCTCCATTACATCGCACTGTTATGCTTGCCCGTATTTTATACTCGTATTTGCAGCACTTTTACCAGACGATGATAGAGTTCGCAAATTCGTTGACTATGTAATCGATACCTACATTGATCCTGACAGACTACCTTCCTCCTATGTGGGCAGAATATTCATCTACTACCACACGCACGACAAACGCATGTGAGTCGTTTCACGCCCACTTCAATAAAGGTTTCTATGCTGACCATCCCAACATTTTCGACATCTCAGCTGGCCTACTCGAAGTGCAGTGCATGGCATACGGCAAAATTCTGGATATCCAGAAAAGTAAGAAGCGGGCCGGTACAGTGAAGAAAGAAGCATCCGTTGACACATTGATGACTCGGTTTGACTTGGCGGAATTGAATCGACTTGAATTCGTTAAACGTGTCAGTTTTAAATTCCTACCCGTGCCGTCAAATTTGTGAATTTTTGTTACCTCCGACAAAGCTCATCCCTGATGCAGCAATTCTCCGACGAGGCAATCAATTGCCGATTTATCTTTGGAAGACTAGTAAACCGACCTCCTCGCGGTGTCTTCTGGGTAACGCTAACAGGCTTGCACAGCTGAGGGACGCAATTCGGACATGTCTCTCCGCAATTTCGGGACGCAATTCAGATACAACTTTTTATCACCTCCGCAATCTCGGGACGCAATTCGGACACACCTTTTTATCCCCTCCACAATCTTGGGACGCAATTCGCTGAGAAAAGAGGTGGGACGCAACTCAGACGCACCGGGGTCAAGAGAGTCATTCAGCAGAACACGTTTCGGAAGTGGAAGGACGCGCTAGTCATTGGACCAAGGGCGAGTGGACACGAATGGACCCAAGCGCTGATACGCGACCTCAATGGATGGGCAGGATGATTGCACGGAGAGCTGAGCTTCCACCTGGCCCAAGTCCTGAGCGGCCCCGGATGCTTCGTCACGTACCTGCATCGGATGGCGATAGCGCTGAGCCCCGTGTGCACGCACTGTGATCGTGGGGCGGAGGACACATCTTGGCACACCCTGTTCGAGTGTAAGGCCTGGGAGCAGAGAGGAGCGGGATGGCCAGAACAGCGATCGATCCCGGCGGCAGAAGCGACGAAGACGACGGCATGATCAACCGTTTCGCGCCGGACACCCAGTTTCCGGAGATGATGGAAGAGTCGGAGCAGTTGGAACCGGGTGTTGGCCTCTGTCTCGGTCATCATGAAGAAGAAAATGCAGACGGAGTGGTCGAGGCAGAAGGCCGACAAACCATGCTCGGCCCACACCATCGAACAGGACAACTGCGGACCCCCCGGCAGGGCTCCCCCGTCGTCACCACCTGCCTGCGTCGCCACACGGACCAGGACGAGGAGGTGAGGGGTGAGTAAAGAGGAAGCACGTCCTGCTGCGGGGGACCTGAATTCCAGGCTAGTGCTCGGAGAGCGCCAACCTCGGTCAGTAGGGAACGCCACGGTGGCCCTAGCAGGACGCGTGCACCGGAAGCGGTACGGCGAAACAGGGCCTCGGGCCCGGCCACTGATGCAATACTCGGAAGGGTAGTTTCCGAGGCCGGGGGTACGGTGTTACAGGGGTCACTTTGACACGTGTGCATCACTATACGTCCTACCACACCAATCCCCCAGAAGACTCAAGATCTAACCAATATCAGTTTTTCCCGAGAACTTCAAATAATTACAACAAAATAGAAAATGCTTCTGAAATAAAAATTGCTTCTCATTGACTTCTACCCAAAGAATGTCCCTTATAACATCTTCGTAACTGTTCTCAGAATACCAGAAATAATGGGTTCGATATACCATTTCACTTCGCCAAACAATGACACAAGCCTTGCGGAGGGCGTGTTCTCGTCTTTCTGATCTCCACCACTTCAGCGAACAGCAGGCATGCAAAACACCGAGCCCGTTTCTCTACATCCTTATTTACCAATCCTTGAAATAATTTCCTCCCTTCCCCCACCGACCCGTAGACACTACATTTTGACATTTGTGTTTTTCTGAGTCAAAAATGGAACGTTCACTACCACTTCTAAAACTTCCATTAACACAACTCGTCAAATCTAAATACAGGTAGGGGGCGGTTAAACTCACTGAATTCCACGCTGGTATTTGGTCTGTTATAATCTCAAAATCAAAGTACTTTTGAGGAAGCTCTAGTTTCAGAATTTTCAAAAAAATGTAATATGAATGTCGTTTTACAAGTTTCAAGAGTCGCAAAATTCATCTGAACCCAGAGGATTGGATATCTTACCACAGTCAGTGTTTCCCTAGAATCTCGAAAAAATAGCAACTATAGAATAGGCTTTCCAAACAAAGATTGTTCTTCATTGAATTCTGTCGAAAAAGGGGCCCTTATAATTTCCTCGTAACGGTCCTCAAAATATGCAATAAATGGTGAGTTCAATATACCCTTTTACTTTCTTAAATAGTAAAACAAACTTTGCGGAAGGAGGAGGGGGGCGTTGTCATCTTTCTGGTCTCCATTTCAGCGAATAGCAGGCATGCAGAACATTCAAGGGCCGGGCCTCTATATCCCCCCAATTCCTGAAATTGATTCCTCCCCCCTCCCACACCTATCCGTAGATATTACATTTCGAACTCTATTTTCCAGTGTTTTTCAGGCTAAGACTTCCATTAACACAACTCGTCAAATTAAGGTACGAGAGGGGAGGGGGAGTAAAATTAAAATTTTAATTTCATTTACATGATACGGCGGAAGAAAAAGATAAAGGAAAATTAATTTTCTTCATCATCGGCACAGTTTTCAAAATTTGAAGGAGAAACTTCCCCAAAGATAACTTGAACATGGTGGCCATGTTTTTTCAAGAATTATTTTCCATGACTTTTCCAGGTTTTCCAAGTCCATTTTTCTATCTGTCCATGACTTTTTCTTCTGGGTGGGGAAGGAGTTATAGGTTTTGGCGAGAGGCCCCCCCCCATGATTAACATAACGTCAGTAAGAAAAAAGTACATAACTGATATTTTCTAGAGGGTGAAACGTTTTCTCTTTTTGAGCGTGATTATTCACCAACAATAAATGTTGATAGAATATAAGCTATTAACCTAGTTTGTTATTCAGAGAATCAAAATTCCATGATTCGGATAAACCGGTTTTAGGGGCTTCAAACATTCTCGCATGAAAGTAGAAGCGCCATAGCAGAAGTAAAAGTTATAAACCACACTTGACCGACAATGTTTACTTTTTTCATACTTTTTTGAACTATCCCCGTTCCATGACTTTTTGCAGGTTTTCTGGAGTGTGGCAATCCTCTTGAATGACAATTTCAGGGTAAAAATGACCAAAATTGACCTTACATGACCTAAAATGGAAAAAATGACCCAGTATCACCATGTATAGAGTTACGTACTTCGCTAATTGTAATTCCAATTAATCAGTCACTTTTGATCGCTTGATTTTTCAATCAGCTTTCTTCAATTAATCAATTATTTTTAATTCATTATTTTAATTAATGGCTCTATTCAATGATTTGATTTTCTTCGTCCCATCGGATACCGAGCATGCCACAAAAAAGTATGGGACTCATTCGAGTCTAAAAAGGGAGCACCTGAAAAGTACTCAAGCGAAAAACTTTCGCGGTCATCTTCAATGATTTAGGTACGGTATATTCAACCATTTCTACCAATATCAAACGCAGAGTTTTTGAACGAAAATTCTTTAGATCAATCTGACAACTAATAATTTACACAAAATAGGCACACGATTTGGACTTCCCACTGACTTTTTCAATCTGAGCCCCCATACATCGAAACTTTAAGGAACTCTCTGCGATATCAAACGAGCACGAACTCGAATAGGATTCAAAGGAGGGATAAGCCGCAAGACCATACCTCTGAATCAAAAAGAGAAGCACATACACGAAACAACACTAGATTTTCAAGCGGACTCACAAATAGTGGTGTCCAATTCCAAAATACAACTTACGAATTCGACTGATGTTTCAATGTACATTCTTGAACACTCACGTATACGCGTAACGTATTTGATATGAACAGGTACTCACCTAAAACAGAGAAAGGAAATATTCACATCAATACACTGGGCTATTATCAGTAAGCTCTAACTTAAAACAGAGGGGAGGGGCGAGTGGTGACATTTTTTCTCAGGAATTTCCAAAAAACAGTTGTAGTGTGGAAATTTCTTCCGATTCGTGAAAATTCGAAGAAGCCGCTAAGCCAGCACATCGCCTCATCACGAGAGTCAGTCTGTATCCCCGAGAGGGGTACAACGATGGACAAGTTCTAAAAAGTGTAATTTAGCCCCCCTAATGAAACATTTAACAATTTTAGTGTATTTTCCAAGATATTCTGGGGGGGGGGGATAAGTCGATCTTCTTGAAAAGTATTTCCAAGCCCCTTCTCAATATCCAACTATCAGAAATTTATGAACTTATGTTGCTTAGTCTTTCAGTTTTTCCGAAAAGGGGAGACATTTTTTCATACACGGAGGAAGAGGAGTGAAATCAAAATTCTAGAGGGCTTATCGCCCTCCCCCCAACAGCGCTGCGCAGTCCATCATGTCTACTCAATACATACGGCTGGATTCGATGTCAAACTTACACTCAATTCACACATCTTTCCGAAGATGCTGATCACTTTATTACAACATTATCATTCGCTAATTCAGTCGAAGGAAGCTTAATTGTCCATAAAGATATAGTAATCACTTTTTCAAATTGCTCGGATGTCGGTGTGATGAATCGACCCGTACCCTCGCGCTTTCATTTCTCCTCTCAATAATTAATTATGATCCCAGGTCTATTATACCTGTAATAGCATGATACTTTGAACTATTTCATAGGTTAAAAAAATAAATGAAATTACGAGTAAGCTCATTTTGGCAGAAAATAGGGTATTATGGACCTAATGATCATACTACAAGTCACCACCCCTACCCCTTGTACCAATTTTTGTCGGAAGAGTTCGACCCCTCCTCATAACTATCTTTTTCACCAACATCTTGGGACCTATGGCAAATACGAAGAATATTTTCCAATAGAAAATGTTTCTCACTTGATTTCCTACTGAAAAGTTTCTCTAGAGTTTTCCGTATCCGTTCTCAAAATGCCTCAAAGAACGAGGCTGAAAATGACCCTGTCTTTCCCCATGCATTAACAGAACTAATCAGAGAAAACGCAGTTTTTTCGACACGTTATCAGTCTCACCGACTTGAACGATCAGAAGAAATGAAAATCACCGTCGAACCCAGTTCTGTGCATCCTCATCTATCTACTACCTCTGGAATTGTCCACTCCATCGCTTCATCAATAGATACCACCATTTGAAATTTGTGCTTATAGAAAATAAAAATATTTTTTTGATTTTGAGGGGGTGGGGGTCGAACTTCCCAAAAAAATCAGGACAAGGGTTAGGAGTGGTGACTTTTAGTATGATCATTAGGACCATGATACATATGCAACTTTCTGTCAAAAATCAACTTACTCGTAATTTATTTTTCAAGTAATTTTTGCATTCAATTTTCCCAGGCTACTCATTCTTTTGTTTCACGTAATCAAAATCTGGTACGTTGAAATGGGCAGATATTTTTACAATACGAAATGTTATGAACAGAACACTAACATGGACACCAACTATTGGTTGGCCACACCCGTACGTCCTAGTTTTAAGGAAAGAAAATTACTAGGAATGGCTTCATTCCAATCCACCGCTAAGTAGAACCAATGATATTATGAACTGCCTCATAGAAGACGAAGGCTGAGTACCTCACAGATGTCATTCACAATAAAAAAAAAAGGCTGTAAGCAACTGAGTGTGACCACAAGCAACTGGAGGCTCGATGCAGGATGTGGTTAACTCGAATTTTTCATAGGACGTTAGTATCTTGCATGCTTTCAGTCACTTCAAAAAACCCAACGTAATCGTTTCTTGCACAGAGGCCTCCACTTAAAAACGTCATCAGATACTGACCTCATACCGTCTTATTTGCTCTTTTTTATCTCAGAACATCCTAACATGAGGTTACACTTTTAATATGAGCTACAGAATCAGTGGACGCAGCTAGCCTAGGGTTCGACGGGATCTGGTCTTGACCACAGGGGAAGGCTCCCTTGACTGCGCCACTGGGCAGCAGGCCAACTGCATTTAAGTGCGCGCTCAGAAATTACACTACATATTTAGGCTATTCTCCGGCTAAGACAAGCCCTTATACATTTTCGAATTTACAAAAATACAATACCTATTGGCTTTGCTTACATATACGCTGGCATTTACTACGGCACAACGCGGCCAATCGACGGTCATAGTCCGAACACGTTAACAAGCCGACGCGACGTAGTAACGGGAAACCGAATTCGCGAAATTTATACACGTCCGCCACAAATTTTCAAGTTGAATAATAAAATGAACGAATCGTCCCGACGAGACATCGAATACACGCAAATGTCGAACCGCAGCGATCAAGTTCCGAACTGGTACCTCGAACGATACAGATTACAGAATTTTTAACTGAAAAACAAAATGGAGGACGAATTGATGCCACGAGACACCGGACCGATCTGACACGGGCACCAGACGCAACGAACAATGAAAAGCCGAGAACTCGACCCCTCTCCGACTAAAAACGTACGAGCGTAACACGCCAGAACTTGCGCACGGGTGCGATAAGAGACAATACTTTCTTCGTTATCTGGTTCAAACATGGCGCCCAGTCTGCGCTGACAATAGGCGCGTGTACACAAGCGAGTAAAACGCTGCGAATTACTATTCGCACAAGAAAAATGCCAGGGCTGGTGTCTCCAAGTATTCGATACAATTCGCTGGCGAGCACACGCAGCGTTTTACTCGCTCGTGTACACCCGCCTTCAGGGCTCGCTCCCAAGCTATGCCTTTGTGTGTTGTGTAGTCGGCTTAACAAAACTGCTACGCAATGAATCGCATTTCGCACACACCACCAGAGTTTAAACTTGTTCAACGACATTTCAAACGATTGATCATTATTTATCATAAATGACTCGGCCTTTCCCACGAATTTAAAACATCACGTTACTTTGGAAACAGCCGAAAAACGAACCAGGCTTGGGTTTCGGATCGCGTAGTTGTCAGGTTTCGGCGTTAAATTGCAATGCAATGCAAGACTAAAGACGGTTTTCAAGTTACAACCAGCAACAGGTTGCTGAAGGTACGTATGCGGTTTATCGAGTAATTCGCGAAATTCTCGAGACCTTGCCTGAGTTTTCAGTATCATATGGGCGGAGGGAGGAGGAAACGAAACGCCGCACGGTGTTTCAGGACGATTAAAACAGGCACATCGAGCCCCAAAATACAAGTCGAAATTCACTATTAAATTCCGTACCCGATAATTCTCGGACTTCAAAACGCTGACTCGTCACCATTAAGTCTCCCATTTCACTTGCGCTGACAGCGCAAATACAACTGAGGACTTATCTGTAAAAAGGCGGACGCCCTTTTGGCGGAGACCGTTATTTTCAGATTCCTCAGCTTCAGATCTATCCAAGAGCTGATTTCATTTTTCAAAATCAATCAAATTTAGAATATAACGTTTCTTTTCAATGTCTTGAGACACGCTTGCAGCTGATATGTTGCATGGCATCAAAAAAAAATCTTGTTCAGATCTCCTTATCACCGGGTATTTTAAAAGCGAATCTAGGAGAACACTTCAACTAATAACAAAACAGTGAAGATTCCTTGCCTCCACAAAAAGGGCGTCCGATTTAAGAATATAATTATGGAGTTTTCTCGTCTCAGCAAAAAGGGCGTCCGTGATTGGTTTTTCTATCAACTCTCCGGCATTAACTTGTTGATAGATTGTAAATTTAACTATCCCATATTGTAGATCGAATTCTGCTCTACATTTTTTGTAATGACTTTTTGCCGCAAAATTAGTCTTTATAGTGATAATATCGAGTTGAAACTTTACAGTCTCTTTTAGTTTATTCCAACTAACTTACAGCCGCCCTTTTTACAGATAGGTCCTCAATTGTGGTACCGCAGCGAATGGCGTACTTATTTAAAATAACATGTGCCCCCTGATTTTCCTTGCATTTGTTCATATTATGTACACAATGTATGCATGTATGTAACCGTGTTCTCAAATGGGTAGAACTTCTGCTGTTTTGGCAGAATTTTAGGATCCGCGGGAGTACTTATTCTTTTTTTTAGCGAGACACTTAACGCCTACAGGCCATAGCCTCGGTACATCTTAATGTATATTATTTAAAACATAATGGGTACAGTGGACTTAAATGAGGTGTGAGAGATTGCTGTGAGTTATGAAGGAGATGAAGTGGGATATGTTATCGATGAGAAGGTACTGAATGAGGTGGTTGCGGTGGTATGATTTGCAGTGTTGGACGAAATCTTATGTAGTTAAGGGAGTAGAGCAGGTGTTGTATGTTGGTGGTGGTTGACGAAGGAATATGTATTCGTGAATGAGGCGTGAGTGACCGAGGAAGATTCTGTTGATGGCTGTTTCAATAGATCGTGATGTGGTGCATGATTTACTGATGATGTCAGTCCAGTTGGAAGTCTCGGATTTGATGACGTGTAGTTTGCCTGTGGAATGTTTACATTCTTCGCTCCACGAAGCAATGACGCGTTGACGCAGGTAAGATTTCACATCCGTATTGTTTAGGAGAGGAATGGAGATGTTTGGTTCCGACTTGGTGGCCGCATCAACAAGATCGTGTCCGATAATATCGCAATGGCCTGGGATCTATATTAGTACGACCTCGATGTCCAGTTGAGTGAGTGGATCGAGGATAAATAACGTTTGACTGGTCAGTGCATCTGTATTAGAATTTACGTATGCTTGGAGTCGCCGTAGTGATGTTTGTGAGTCCGATAATATAAGGAATTGGGAAAATAAGGTAGTCGGTAGATGAATCAGGCATTGATTGATAGCTACCATTTCGACGGTGTGTATGTTTGATATTTTCGGTACGGCGAACGACGATAGATGGGTGTCTATAAGATAAGCGCCAGTTGCTCGTCTGCCATTTTTGATCTATCAACGAAGCATGTTAAATGTTGAGGGTATCTGGTGAGAATGGCGTCGAATTCTGCTTGTAGGGTTCCAGAAGTAGCCGATCTCGATTTGAATTGGGCGAAGGTCCAATCGACTCGCGTGGGTGTCTTATTCCAAGGAGATTGAAGTATGAAATGGGGGGGGGGAGAATGGGAAGAGATTGTACAGATGAAGGGAGGGGGAGTGGGGGAGGTTGTTGGAGAACAGGATGTAAACGACTTGTGTGGGGTAAATTGGGAAGTTTCGATAATGAGTGGACGACGTAATTGGCTAAGAGGGTATTTCTACGATAAGAAAGGGGTGGGATACCTGTAAGAGAATGGAAGCTAAGAATGGGAGTTGAAGGGAAAGCTCTGAGTGCGAGTCTGAGACATGTGTTTTGTATCGGATTCAGTGCTTGGATGGTTCGTTCGGAAGCTGAAGCATATACGATCGATCCGTAGTCTAGTTTTGGGCGGATAAGAGTCGTGTATATCTTGATCAGCTGGCTAAATGTTAGTCCATGATGTTTGTTGTTGAGCATTTTAACGATGTTGAGTGCGAGGTGACACATCTTTTTTAGGTAAGTTTTTTAAGGAAAATTAAACCAAGGAATTGAGCTTCGTCGAATAAATGTATCTGAGTGTTTTAGATACATAGCTTGAGGCTGCTGGGATGTCGTCAGGTCCAGGAGCCGTGTTCTTGACATATTGCAGCATGGTGGACTTGAATTCTTCTTAAGTTATGGGCACATTATAATCTTCTAGGTTATCACTATCAATGTTGAGACTTTGTTTTTCGCGGTGATAAAGCAGAAAGAATTTTTAGCAGAATTTTCAACAGAATTTAGAAAAATTATCTTATTTAAAATTTAAAATCGAGGGAACATAGCTTCTATAAAAAGCTGCACTGTACTCGATGACTGTACTTTCCATTGGTTAATTGTTGGTGGTTCTACGCTAATCGCTGAAGACTCAGTTTACCATTTACGTAGTCCAGTCACTTATTTAAATTATAAGGAATCTTGAATCGGGATTTTTTTTTTCTTGTTTGATTATATTTTTTATGTATCTTTTAGTCTTGATCTTCTTCTAGTTTCCAAACCAAATTTTTGTATTTTCACGTAATTTTGATATTATATGGGCAAACTTTATGAAATATATAATACATATGTACATAATTTATAAAGTTTGCCAGTATCATATCAAATGTTATGTTTTTTAAATACAAATACATTCTATTTAACAAATTGGGTGTCATTTAATCGCCAAATAAAATAGAGTGTACGAACGATGGGGAAAAATAGAACGATTGAAAAATGAGTTCTCCGAAGGAAGAAAAAAAAAAGTAAAGAACCCCAGAAGACACGGATGCACGATAAAATATTTCTATTTGAGTAGGAAAAAAATGTTACCCAAGTCAGAAAATAAATTGAACAATGAAAAATATTAAGGAGCAATGCAAAATACATATTGTACGTCGACGTATGTATGTATGTAATTGAAACTTGACTCCTAGATGCCTACGAATTGGCGAAACTAAAACTCATTTTCGGAAACACTTTAGGGCGACTTGAGAAAAGCCAGGGACGTACCGAAAGGTTTTTCCTGGAGGGAGGGGGGGAATTGTGAAAGCTCCAACTAGCTCAATTATGAGCAACTTCACGCGCGTCGTAAAACAGTAGACCCACCTACTAGTTATAAAAACTTCGATTCGTCAAACTATGTAACTTTGTTTTCAATTTGATTAGTTTTGTATTTTCACACCATAGACGCTGTCTTCCCTAGGCAGTATTTCACGAAGTTTTTGATACCAATACATTCAACTTTTTTCAATTTTTTTCCGTAAAATCGAATATTCTCTCGTTAATATTCATGCAGTTGATTTCCATAGGTATAAGTATCAAGTTCCTACGTTTCCAATTTGCTGTGTGTGAACAAGGGGTGCGGCAGGCCGGTGCCAGAGGATTATCAGCCCCCACCCCGAAAAATCGCTCTTTCAGTGGAACGTTCTTAGTCCTTCCAGGTTTCAATTTACTTTCCGGTTCTGTTCTTCAGAGGTTCACATACTATAAATTTTGATGTCCCCTCCCCCAAACGCCACTCTCCGTGAATTGCGGTCACCATCGGAGCCTGCGGATTTACCCAACTTCGACGTACCGAATCGAGTTTCAGAAACCATCTCGCCTTGCACAAAACCGCTCGTATGCCGCCAACGAGTTACGTTTCCATTTTTTTTTTTTTTTTATCGAATTCAAGAGAAGTGTTTGCGCTCGGTTTAACGTCGCTCAAATCGGATTACGCCTTTTCACGTTCTCAAGTTGCGCTTTTCTCCATCGGGGAGCGGGGGGATGGTAGGTGCTGAGGATGTTTAAATTGAAAATTATTTATTTAGACCGTTTCCGCTGTGTACGGTACGGGGCTACTACGGTCGGCGTACACCGACGTGATGTACAGAAGGAAGAAAGAGCAGAACACGAGCGAGCATATTGAGCATTTGCAGCCGTGTTCGTTGTTGTGTGTATCGACTCTCTATAATTGCGATTCTTCTGGTTTCGTGGCATTCGGTAAACGCTGGGTAAACTAGCGTTACCGAATTGCTGGAAATAGCGGAAATTTCATACCTGAGCTGTGGCGCGCCGAATTTACAGCTGGATAAATGTTACGCGAACTTTACCCTTAAATATTAAAATGAACGAGCGCTTTCGTGCTTCGGTCGCGTATAAATTAGGCCGCGCCAATACGGAAAAGTCGGGCAAGCGGAAAATAAAAGTTTTTCTTTTTCGTTGCAGTCGATGATAATTTAGTTTACTCTTTGACGAATTCCGCTGGGCCAACGCTCTTGAATGGAGAGCCGGAAAGTTGAAAAATTTGCTCAATTTGCTCCCGTGGTTGCCTCTTGATTTCGGTCGCCGATGGTTGATCAGTGGCACTCTAATGAGCAGAGGTGAACGTCTGAGGTCGGAAGCGAAGGCGGTATTTCATTAGAGGCGTCGAGGGAAAACAATAACGCGGTAGATATAGCTAACTTCGATTCGGTGGCCATTCATGAACTGGAGAGACTATAGGATTTCGAACAATGTAAACGAAGACCGAATTGGGGCACATATGCATGAGATTTAGGCCAAAGATTCCTACACACAGATTCAACTAAGCAGACCTTACTATTTATGTGAATTAACCTAGGTTTTAATTTTGATCGGACTCGATTAAAGTTGCCACCTCAAGACCCGAAAGGAAAACCACAATCGCTCAGGCCGAACGAGTTCAAAATAGCGCGAATTCTGGCACCTTCCCTCGAAGCAGGCAATAATTTTCGACCAGATTTTGAGAATTGTTTACCAATCGCGGGCACGCAGCCAAATGAGTTCTTCATACGAAGTAAGAGTACCACCATTGACTAAAAAACGTTCACTCTGTAAAAAGTTACACTGCAGTCATTTCGTCTAACTTTGTTTCTTCTCCCCCTCCCCCACAGTTTCTTTTCGTTTTACGCTCAGCGGCGAAGAATATCTCGCGAACAGAATTCACAGGGCTCGATTAGGGGCGGTTACCCTTCATTTAGAGAAAGTGGTGAAGAAATCTGAGAGAAAAATACGGCCGGTGAAAAACTGTTCGTAGTCGGCGCTCCGTGTGACAACGACATTTTAAGCGAAAGAACAAACAAACTATAATACTTTTGGCGAAGAGAGCCGCTCCCAAAAACATTTCGCTTCTATAGTTTGCCAGGATCACAATATTGTGCTCATTTTTCGCCGTCGAGTTTCTGTTTGCGAAACGGTACAGGACGAAAAAGTAGAAAGTAATTAACTTGGTGGCTCAAAAACTAAACCTGTACTCGGGCATAGTCTACAAAATTGGTAAATAATTACTTCTGTACAAGAGAAGTTTCTCGTTCATTAGCATAATCTGAAGCAATCTTATCACGCCCATTTGAAGATCCTGAGAACTCGAAATGAGAGACAGACTAACACAATTCGAGTGAAAATATGCGTCGCTTAAATGATAGACAGTTACAAGAGGCCACTGCAGAAGTAAAGCCGGAATAATTACGATTATCCATTAACTACACCGACATTTAGCTTGGATTAATTTCAATATCCACATACTGGAATCTGATGAGCTGATTAATGAGGTTATAATTCAAGCTAAATGTCAGTTTCATTGGAGAATAATCGATGCGTGCTCAACTTGTCGCTTAGCATGCACCGTCACTTGATAGTAATTTAGCGTACGACTGTGTCATTTAAGCAACATATTGTCAGTCGGTTTCTGTGCCGAAAGTTTTACATTTTGGAAATCAATAAGCGATAACCTATCAATTTTGCAATACTGCAACTATTACATATCTAAAACGGTATCACAAATTACGCAATCAACATGACACGACCCTAGTGCATATCTACTCATTCGGGTTTTACAGTTCTGCTGTTAGATGATTCGGCCGTGACACAGCTAGAATTTGGTGGTGCCACAGTGATGATCAACAAGTATTGTCAGAAGAACGTGAGAAAACTGATAGTTCATGGTCAGACAATATTAGACTTCAGCAGAAGGTTGGCAGTGTTCAGTGGCAGTCTAGCCAGTATAATTGGCAGTGCATGAACCGGGATTAGATTGGCCGCATTCTGTGGCAGATTAGTCAAAACTTGCAACAACAGAAAACTGGCAGTATGTGAAAGAGCAGTAAAAATTGCAGTTCAAAGGTTACAGCACTACAGTAAAGCCTCAAAAATACCATAGCAGTAAGATTGGCAGCCTACCGATATATTTACAGCCACCAAGAATTCGTTAATCATGACTACCCGTATTTTATACAACTCTGCATTAGTAGTAGTGTTGGCAAAGAAGCATCTGGCAACATTGCTACCGTATTCGTCATAAGGGGGGGGGATGTACATTGCTGTTGGCAGAATGGGGAGTCGTGAAAGGACTACCTTCATCTATTACACTCGAGATAATATTTTGATCACCCTATTGAACTTTGTATCAACGGACGAGGAAAGTAGAAAGTGGGCTTCACAGAGGAGACGTATCATACTAGGCCAGTGAGTTCGAATGAGAAACACTACAGCATTCCAATCACCATCAGCAAGCGGTGAAGTGAGATTAGGACAAGTAGCGGCGACTAAATCTATTTCATTTTGAGCACTCGCAGTAAACTCACGTCGGGCCTACATAGGAAACTTGGAACATTCCCTCGATATTATTATTGGGAGAAAAAGAAAAGAAGCCCCAGAGGAATTAATCTTCATTGAAAATTATACGGGGGCTATTCAGAGCACGACTGGATTTTTTTTTCCTCCGGCGCAGGTAAAAGGTCGAACGGGTAAATAAATTTTCACAATCGAGTTCGGTAACTCATTTCATTCATTTGGTAGGCACTTTTTTTTTCCTGCCTTTCTTTCTCACTACTACATTAACTGAGGTACTCCTACGTAGACTTTTAAAACATTTTCGTTTACATTTTGGGAGTACACAGAACACGTGGGTCTTTATTCCTTTTCTTCATTTCTCTTTTTAACGTACAGCCGAATCAGTTTTGGGCACCGAGGAAGTGTAACAAAGAGGAGAATGTATTGAGAGCAAACATTTAAATACCTTCTAAGGGTAACTAGTGCTAGGCGGTAAAACAAGGTGCTCCAGAAATGAATGAGTATTATAATCGACTCCATTGATAAATAATCAATATTCAGTAGCGATGTTTTCAATGTTTTACTCTCTCGATTTTCATCCATTTCAAAAAAAAAAAATAAATAAATAAATAAATAAATAAAAATGCTATTTTAAAGGCCTAATAAAGCGCTAAAATCTAAGGACTTACTAAACAAAGAGTACAGGGCGAAGTCATCTTTACCCGTTTTCATTTTATCACTTATCTTCTTAGCTTGGTGCAGTGGAGGCGATCTTTATTTTTCACGGAGGAGAGAGACAGAGAGAGAAAGATCGATATTATTTTCATTTAACCATGAAATTTTTTATTTCAAATACTGAAATGGGGAGGAGAGGCAGGAAGGTATAACTGATATACTTTGCATTACTCGCCTTAGTACCCTCCTCCCTGTTCATACTTTTTATGCCTGATATGGAGCCAATCGTGTTCAGTATTCATTTTCCCAATGGGGTAACTGCCACCTCGGCCTCCGCAGAATCCTCACCACTGACTTAGTATACGGTCAACTCTCAATCATAACAGAATCGATTAATTTCCACTATAAATACAAATTCAATTTCCTCCAGCAAAAATCGATTTTATTAGGTATCAACGCAAGAAAATTTCGTCCCTCTTTCAAAAGAACAAATATGGAGGAGAATAATGATCAATTACAGGGTTCAAAAAAGCATTATTGAGAGGACAATACTTATTATCGGCTAGCGATATTTTTCGCGTGGCCATACGACATTAGGATCAAATGGACTACCAACTGAAGGGTTACCAAAGGAAGGGGTGTATGTGCCGCAACCATCAAATTCGAGTTTTTCAGTGGAATAGATTCTATAAACGTATGCCATGCAGTGGTAGAGGTATACAGTGCCGAACGATTACAGTTCGTAGTTCGTATTACATTCACTAGAGAGCGTGTTTTCTAACTTCCTTTGTTTGTGTCGGTGAAAAGGGTGTAAGTGCCAAGGCACACCAGGTAAACACGAAAATAAACAAACGTCAATGAGCTCCGAGTCTACCAATACCAATCCGCCATGAGTGAAACCAGGTATTATAGCTCATTTTTCAGTCGTTAAATTTTCAAACACGCTTCCTGGAAAAATAAGTTTTTGGCACTTACACCCCTCCTTTCTTTGACAACTCTTCAATTAGAGAACATAGAAATAGCTTTTATGAATTGAAAACAAACTGAATGGATCTATACAATTGTCGTTGGATCAGTGGCGTAGTTATGGGGGTAACCCCTCCCCGAAATTTTCAAATTTTGTCCCATGCGTTATTAAACTGAGACAGGACTAAAAGTAAGAAAGAAAAAAAGGGGGAAAAAAAAAAAGAAAGCTAGAAAATTGAAACCCTTCTCTACAGGAAGTTAGTTCCACCATGAAGATCAGATGTTCGCATATTTCCTGATAACGCGCATGACATTCAGGGACATTTTACTGACGCTTCTTTGGGTTAAATCCTTATACTGGCTCCTCCCTCACACCTTATTTGACCTGCAACAATATGCATTTGACAAGCTAAATTTGTTGAAAATTCAGGATGTTGTCCTCGCATCCACTCTCCAGCGGTTCATTTCCTCTTCCTTCTCCAGATATACTTCATGAGTATCAAATGATCCCATTTATTTTAGTTCTTTAGGCTATACACATTTTCCTTTGATTCTCTTCCGAGCTCCATTTTCGCTAGTTTGTCGACCACATTGTTTATCATCAAAAAGCAAAATCACAACATATTCAAGCACATTTATAAATTGCACACCATTAATCATTATCATCTTTGTAATAAGTGCCTTCATTTCTCTAAAGTAGTGCAGTCTGTTGCAAAAGACTACTTTAGTGAAATTAAGGTACTTATTATCATGAAAACTATTATTTTCAAGAATAAGAAAACTAGATTTAAAAAATAAATAAATAAAATGAAATAGTATTTTTATAAAAGTAGTGTGCATACATGTATGTGTTACCAAACACTTATCTTGATATATTTACGTCCTTCACTTCTTCACAAATCAAATATAAGATGGAACATGAGAAGTCAGTACTGGAGTGACCAATCCTACAAGAAATTCAGGAAGAGCAGAAATAGCAGACGGATACTGACAGAAGAGATACACGACGGAGGAATGGGCATCTATTTACATCAGAGGAAGCTTCGATATAAGAAATTGACTGTAGGTGTGAGAGGGACAGTATGCAGTAAATCGAAAATTCAACAGTGCTAGGTGAGTAGAGGAGAAACAGAAATTTCACTTCTAAATAAAATGAGCTCAACAAGGAAGCTTAAGTTCCTGTACATCCGATCGCTGATATTACATCCTATGAGCCAAATGTTTAGTCAGTAATTACGAGTACATTCGATCCCTACAACAGTCCCTATCCATAAAGTCTCACATTCCTGAACGAAAAAACTGAATTTTGAATCCCCAAAGAATCGGCCAGGCCAAGGGATTGACTACGCGGTACGCTCCACATAGTCGGATTCGGCATCCACCACGGGCACGGGGCGCTCTAAAATGGCATATGTTTTCACTTGTATTTATAGGGCTCGACTTCAACTAGTTCATCCATGTGAAATGTTCAACCAATTTTAGCAGAGTTAAAATCATAACCACTATCAAAATTAATACGAGGAATTAAATCCTTCATAATTATGATAGATTATGATAACGGGAGCATTTCATCTTAATTAATAAAAGTAGAATAATTAATAATTGCAGTGGAAGCTAATAAATAATACACGTACTCGCTTTGAACTTTAATATATAAATAAATAACGAACAAAATAAAAGAAACTGTGAAATAATAACGACTCCAAGGAAACTGACGAAAGGCTTCGGCTTCTTCACTCTGGGACACGATACCCGAGACCACTATTGGGTAGTACCTGTACTGAAATCAGCACGCTGATGTGTAGCACAAACGTTCTTAAAAAACTACTGTCGAATACCAATACCCACGAACGAGTCTACAGCACAGTAATTCGGCCACACGAAAAGTGACCAAGGCTCTTGACCCAAGTCCGGAGCTCAAGGGTTACCACCCCGTTCACTGACGGAGGGAGAGAAAACTTCCGGGGAGCCAATCAGAGCTACCTTAATTGCTGTAAGAAGTAACAGCAATTTGGGGCTCCAATCAGAACAGCCCCCGTCAGTACAGTCCACATCCATAGTAAACGAACCATGGGGAAACCCCATGCGGGTAAAAGGCCACGACACGTATGTGCACGAAGAGCAATAGTAATTAAAAATAGATCATTGCATAATCATCAGGTGTAATTATAATTTAATAACTGACTGATTAATTAATCATATTTATGGTATGAACGGCTATAATATGAAAATTATAATAAATGTACCCGTGAACGTCGTCGAAGTATTCGACAATCCATGTTATCGCAGGATCAACTTGGCTTCAGTGAATTAAGCGTTTTGATGGAGCAAATGGTCAGAGTTTACAAACCACCAGTCGATTTAGACCTTCTTGTACCCGATTAAAAAGAATGACGAACCGACTGGACTGACTGACTGACTCAACACTTCATTCGCCTGCGAGTACCACACTCCTTGTATCAGCCTGTATTCCATTGCGAGCATCACGTTCCTTGTACCAGCCTGCGAGCACTACGCTCTACTGGTGCATGTCTGCAAGATGATGCACTAGCAAAGCGTAGTGCTCGCAGGCTGGTACAAGGAACATTTAAAATAATTTTCGTATCCAATTACTTTCATTGCCATAAAGTGTAATTTCCGTTGCCAGCCAACCTAGCCAGCAAGTAACCCAATTTTTGTAACGCTCCAAGGCAACGTTTTTCCCCGTTGTGTGCCAAAGTAAAGACATAAAAATATCAAAAAATATATCCCACCGGCACATCGTGGCCAACTGACTTTTACAAATGCTTTTTGAGGCTCGTTCTCTGAATAGGTATGTGACCTCCACTCAATGGCAGCGCTGTTTTTTCAACTGCAGCGACTACATTCTGTGATTTCCAGAACTCCAAAAGTCTATGAAGCGCAACTTCGTTCTTTATGAAAACAATGGAGTCGTAGCAATATAGCTCGACTCACGTCTCAGAAATTTTCGATTCTGTAATGAGGATGACTACAACTCAGCAGAGTAGTGATCCAACTAACTATTAGGGACGGACTTTTTTCACATGAAAGCACCGAAGTCAGAGGCGCAGCAATACTACTGGACCTACGTCTCAAATATTTCAGATTTAGGAGAAAGACGACACAGTAATGCGGATTTAATACCTTCGCTCATGGGTTCAACTCGCAACTCGTTATATGAAAGTAAGAAGATCCTGCGGAAGAATACAACATTATTTTCGATCAAATATTAAAGGGCGATTGAGATGAAGCTTGAAAAAGAAATGAGAGGAATCATTTTGTAGAAAAAGAAAGCAAGCGAGTGAAAGATTGAAGACTTCAAAACTTTTGTTAAAATATGCAGGGCACTTGTCTTCCCCATCAGCATGTACGACTTTGTCATGAAGTCACTGCCCACCGAGAGTTAGCGAGTACTTTGGAACACTCCACATAACTGTTTTTATCGAGTCATTAGACAACACTCTCACCAACATCCGATTTGCACTCCGTATATAAACTTAAATTTTTGTATATAAAAAATTCACGTCGTAGACGTCTCGATTTTCACGCAGTGAAAATCAAAGTTTTATATTCATGTAAATGAACAATGACAGAGGCACCGCTGGACTTTTTTTTTTGGGGGGGGGGGGGGGTTGGGGGATAATTTTTTCAGTAATGTTGATCTACATTCATCGGCGTCGGGGGATTTTTTGGGGGGTAGGAGGGAATAATTTATTTCTTTTGATAATTTTGACTCGCGCTCACTAGAGTATTTTATGAGGAGCAGAATATTTTTCTAGATTTTTTGTACTTAGGTATTTTTTAATTATATTAAGTATATTTAAATATTATAAAGGTAATTTGAACGTTTACAATTTTTTCCCAAATATTTTTAATCTATGTTCATTCCTAGGATGAACTGCTCTATAATCCTTTCTTCGGGCACTACGAGTATAAATATAATTGATATTTGAATTTAAAATTTGGGGGTAAGTGTTGCCTGTCTACCCCCTCCCTCCTCCCTAGAGACGCCCATAAACGATGATGATCATCAGTGAGAAAAGCCAGCAATATAAACATGAGAGATAAAAAAGAAAAGGAAAAAAAACATCCTAGATGCGACGTAAATTAGTTCAGTTGAAAGTTTGTAGCAGAACATAATGGCGGCTAGCTGCTGGTTGCTGGGTACTGCAGACCACTGAAGAAACGGACCAAATACAGGTGAAGTGCAAACGTCGTAGTGGTGAATTATATCTACACACTAAATGAAGGTACAAGAAAATGAAAACTGTACCGCAATCATGCTTCAACGAACAGCGAACTTCCTTTATTGACACTAACGTAAGTTCATATAGCTTCGAACTGGAAAGTTGTACTCCGAGACGAGTGCAGGCACATCTCCATCTATCGCTATTCATGACAATTCGCTTTGAAAGTATACACACCACGCGGAAATTCGAGTTGCGAAATGTCAAGAAACAGCCGTAGGCGGTGGAAGTGCAGAGCGGGGAAGGGAAACCGAAATGGCAATTTACGCAGTTCAAAATTTGCAAGGAGAAGCATTTCCAGCATCCTCACGGCCCGTTCTGGAATGGATGACACTGAACGAAAAGATCAATAGCAGGGTGCCTTCTTCAGGTTTATATTTTGTCGTACAAAAGAAGGAGGTCCTTGGCTGAACAATACTGAACTCCGGCCGGTTGGAAAAAGAATTCATGAACTGTAATATGATGACCTCGACTGCTAAAGTCAAGGCTCGATTTGACAGCTTATATCACAGAACCCGGCCAGGTTATATGAATTCAAACGAAACGAAATACCGCACAGAGGTCCCAAAGTTCGAAAATACAAGAAGCACCAGAAACATTATTGGAGGACGATTATAGTAAGTGTGCACCGGATTCGTATACTGGTGTGGTGGGACGTATAGCGATGCACGCTTGCCAAAAAGGCTCCTATGACACCGCACCTCCAGAATCGGGAACTACCCTTTCGAGCATCGCATCAGTGCCGAGGGGAACGCTTTAGGGCCGGGCCCGAGCCCCCATTTCTCCATGCCGGAACGGTGCACGCATCCTGCCAGGGCCACCATGGGGTTCCCTACTGACTGAGGTCCGCGCTCCCAGAGCGCTCGCCTGGAATTTAGGTCCCTCACAGCCGGACGCGCTGCCTCTTCCTCTTCACTCACTCATCACGTGAGACTCATGGTTTCGTATACTGCAGTGAAATGTGAACAAAACGAAGCACCCTACCGCATAATGGTCCGAGACCTCGAAAATGCCAATATTACCTGAAAAATTGAGGATACAAACCATAACTGGGTGTATTAGTTTCGTTCTTACGCATCACGATATTGGCCAGGTATAAACATTGCCGACATTGCTGATACTATGGCATACCCGTGATTTTAAATGGTATTACAGGCCTTATCCAAGTGAAGTCAGTTTTTTTGCAGTTCCCTTTAGAATTACTGTAATATATCTAGAGAAAATGTCAGTCGAGTTTCAAGGTATCAAAAGAATGTGGTCCCAAACCCCAAGAGGAGTGAAATTCAACAAGTTTTGTACTTAAGGGCTTAGTCATACCCGTAGAAAATAAGAAAAATGAACGAAGTAATTGGAGCGGCAGTAACAGATGAAGCACACCCTATAAATCGAGGTGTGCGACAAAGGTGCCTGCTTACACCTCGGCTCTTAAAGCTGCATGCAGAAGAAAACACAGACCACCATACCTTCCGAAAATGTGGTTTCAAAATAAACGGCAGGAAAATAGGTAATATGAGCTACGCCAATGATAAAGTACGAACTGCCAAAAGCCATAACAACCGCAAACAATGGTAAGGAAACTGGCGGATGGAAGCGCAAAATACGGCGGGAAACTCGATGAAGCGAAGACGGAACTCATGCACGTGACAAGGACCACAACAAAAATTATGCTGGGTAACTCAGTCAGTGGCATCCTGCAAGAAGAAGCGCACAATAACGGAAAATGGGAATGATCACGAAGTAAGCTCACGAATAAGTGCGGCTAGAAGTGTTTTCAATAAGGAAAGGGTTAATGTTTGGTGGAGCGTAGTATGGCGATGCACGCTTGCCAACGTGACTCCTGAGACACAACACTAGTCTCGGAATCTACCCTTTCGAGCATAGTGTCAATGCTCAGAGGAAACAACTTGAAAAGGATTAGTAAAGACCATAAAATGTGAGGAAATTCTACTGCAAATGTTAATCGACGGCACAAGGAATTTTCCAAAAGTAAAATGCAAAGAGAGGAGCGATTTCGAAACGTGACCCAAAGTAAAATCATGGGGAAGGCGCCGAAGAGGCGGCAAAGACTCACACTGATGCATGGTGTAGATGATGACCAACGTAATGTATAATGTAATGACTATAGACACCTGTTGTAAAAACAGAAGCCCACACACACACACCAGGTTTGCTCAAAATGTTTCTTAAGGGTTGCACTCATCGATGCAATACATCAAATACCTCGAGGCCGGCTCACTTCTCATACAAATAATACGGCTCCGGAATGTGGGAGGAAGGGTGAAAAACAAAATTTGAAACGGTCAAAAGTCTCTGTTTTCAACTGCATGATTTTTGAATCTGACCTCTTGGAATACAAAACAAATAGAATTTAATCCAAACAAATACTTATTCCGAGTGAATTCAATGTGGAAGACAATCTCCTGCTTTGATCTTCATCGCTCCCTTCCTCACACACTTGCTGGAGCCACTAAAGAAGGATTAAAGGCTAAGAGCCATATCACAGTTAATTTTTCAGGCAGCTGCTTGCCATCCAAAATTACTTTCACAATTACGAGTGAACTAGATACCATCAACCTAACAGGTAATCTTGCACTGAGCTCCTTATGGTAGCACCTGAAGGAGTCGATTCTAATGACGCTCGAAATCGAAATTTACAAACTCAGAACACTATAAATCGACTTTCGATTCACATCTCAATCCATCCCTCCTCTCTTACTTTGGAGTTGAAATGTGAGGGGATCCAGTGGAAGGACAGTTTAGTCCACCGTGTTGCTAAGGGCAACCGTTCGGAATAATTTCGAGATCAGTTAGTTTTACCCATTTTTCTTTTCTCAGCATTCAACATTCACTGATGTGATCTAAAAACTTATTGTAAAATACAATTTGAACTTCACGTCACTTGGGGTCCAGGTAAAAATTATTCGATGAGCATCAAACTACGCACACTTTTCTTTTCCGCGGTTAACACAATTCTAGAAGCTGTAGCACAATAAATATTGTTAATTGTGATAATTTCAGCATGTACTTCCACATATCTCAATTCCGTCCCCCTCCCCGAGGAACAAAACTTAAACAGACCACTCAACATTTCACGGTCACCCCTGGTACATTTAATTGAGTTTACATACGTACAAACAAAACGGCGAACATTTTTTCGTTTTTCGAATTCGTTACGAAAACAAGTACAAGAACCTTTTAGCCTGCGAGAAGCTCTTACCAGAATACGAATGCTCGAATTCAAAACCGAGTAACCACTTTTGTTCTATTTAATTTTCCGAACGCTGATGTCGATTTACATCGAAGAAATACGGATACAGGAAAAAACGCGGAACGAACGCAAAAAAGGTACGAAAAATAGGAAAAGTAAAGACGACTGAGCAAGCAAACGAATAAGAAGAAAAAAAAAACGGAAAAAAAGTTACTTATCACGTACTTTGTTTGGAATGTTGCCGATAGAAAAGAAAAAAATACGAAAACGAAAAACGAAATATTTTACAAATGTGACACTTGAATTCGATAATATCGTCTTTTAAACCCGGCGAAAATTGAATATATCGATTGCTGGGAATAGTGTGGTCTCAGAAGTATCAATTTTCCCTTCTTTTTGCAGTTACTTGACGTACTGACTCACTCCCCCCATTTGACTCGAATTTTCTAATTTTTTTCATTTTCCAGATAGACACTAACACGAGATTGTAAAATTTTCATGTCCACGGTTCATAAGCAGGACTTTAGATTTTAGTTTCGCTACTGTAAGACGCAATTCAACTTGTAGTCACGTCACCAGCCGACTCAAGCAAGGGACCTGCATTCCTACGAGGGCGTTATGAGCCACCAGAACAACCTGGTGTGGTATCTCGAAATCGCAAGGTAATCTTCCTAGTCTCTTTTACCGCACTTCCTTCCCAATATTGACCACACAGCTCGTGTCCCGGTACACTTCGTATACCACTCGCCAATATCGACCATCATATCTAATTAATTGTTAAGTTGAAAGATAACATGTATAAGCGTAAGGTATCCGCCAACAACAAAAAGAAAAGAATTAGCGGTTTATACATAGGTATTAGGTAACCCTTGCATCACTACGCATTTAGCAAAATCTAGGACATTTTCAAATAAATTAATTTTTTGTAACTTTAGAAATGTCGAAAAATTTTATTTATTTTATTTTACAGCCATTGACATACAACCGAATTTCGCGTATCTATTTATTAGAAATTTAACGCGCCCATCTTTGGACATAGGCCTGGGACTCGTTTCCACCGGTCCCTGACCCTCGCATCCCTCCCCCAGGCAACTCCGGCATGTTGCCTAATTTCGTCAACCCAGCGGGTGACAGGTCTCCCTACTTTTTCCACCCCTAAGTAGCCAATCCAGAACTTTCTTTCCCATCTTTTACCTTCCCCTCTGGCAACATGTCCAACATAGTCAAATTTCAGTTTCTTCATTACGTATCTACAGTCCCTAACCATTGATTTTGCCCTTATCCGTTTATTAGTTAGCCGGTCCCTTCTTTTTACTCCGATCATCGCCCTCCCCAATGCCAACTGAGTACTGCTTAATTTTGTTTTTATTTCCGGTTGTCCAAGTTTGAGATCCATACAGTAGTACCGGTAAAATGCATGACTCCCAAATTTTATGGCATTTTACTTTTGAAGACATTTTTCAATGCCCAAACGCTTTACCACGCTAGCGTTCTTCTTTTTACAATTTCTTTCTCTGACTTGTCTTTAAAAAAGATAATTTGTCCCAGGTATGTTGAGCTATCTTCGATTCTAATTTTGTTGCCGTCAATCACTATGTTTTGACTGAATTATGTGTTGGATAATAATACAGTTTTATACGTATTTATAGTTAATCCCACTTTGCCACATTGTAGGGTTAGTTCGTTTAGCATAGTTTGCATCTGTCTTCCGTCCTGAGAGATTCAAGCCACATCGTCAGCAAATCTCAATTTGCTGAGCCATTCACCGTTTATTTTTATTCCTTTTTGTTCTCAATCCAAATTTTGAAAAATATCCTCTAACAAGCTATTGAAGAGGTTCAGGGAGAGGGTGTCTCGCTGTTTAACTCCCCTTTCAATTTTAAACGTTTTCCCTATTTTGCCCAGCCGCACTCTCCCACTGTTATTTTTGTACATTTCTTTTATAATTTTGATCACTGTCTCTGGGATTCCCTATCGAATTAGGGCTCCCCAGAGTGCAGATACATAAATAGAATCAAAAGCTTTTTCAAAATCTATAAATAGCAGGTATAGTGGTTGGTTAATGTCCTAGTTTTTTCTATTAACTGACCAATTATAAATAACTCGTCAGTGGTTGATCGATTTTTACAAAACCAGCCTGTTTCGGACCTTGACATTCGTCTAGTTGCGTGTGTATTCAGTTTTTCAGTAGTTTGCTAAAAATCTTTCCAATATTTGAACTGGGTCTATAATTGTTTATATCATTTTTATCTCCCTTTTATTATTTCGGAAAAGCTCCATTGGGATGGAGTTGTTTTTCTGTTTTTTTCTAAAATCAAATTGAAAATTTTTGTCAGAGTTGGTATCAATTCTTCTGCAAAAAGTTTGAGTTCGTAATTCGCAATCTTATCTGGGTCCATTGCTTTAGTAGGATTTAATTTCCTCAGGATGGACAAGATTTCATTTTCCAGAAATGATGGTACTGTTTCTTCATTATTCGTTTCCATGAGGGTATCTACAACGTGTTCTTTTTGGTCTTTGCTATATAGTTCCGTATAGGATTCTGTTGCTACTTGAACAATCTTTTCCCTGTCAAAAACAAATTTACCTTCTCTGTTTTTAATTTTTGGGATAATAGCTTGGTCCTGAAAAATTTCGCGTTTCGCTTTCTTCACTGAACCTGATTGTTCTATAACTTCATACATTGTGTTTATATCGTGTGTGTGAATATCCTTTTTAATTGCCTTTTCAACAGTTTTTCTCAGTTCAGTCAATGCTGTCTTTTCCTTTAAATCTTTGTTTAATTTCTTAGCCAACAAATTTCTTTTGTCGCATAATGATTTTGTTTTTTCTGATATTTTGTTTGCTACAGCTTTTTTAAACTAAATTTTTCAAAGACCATTTCAACGGTTTTCTTCAATTTTGTCATATAAGGCCTGCATAGAGCAGGAATCATTTCAGTTAACCTTTTGCAGTTCCCTTTCTATATACCTTTTTGCTTCCTCGACTTTCCCATTGGGATCATGCTTTTACTAGGTTTATTTGTTTTAATATAGTTCTTGATTTTTGTTCTTATGGTATCCCAATTTTCATTCGCAATAGCCTATGGTCTGAGGGAAATTCCAACTGGTCATATCTAGAAACGTCTGACACTATTTTTAAGTCGTTTACTATGAAATAATCAACTTCGTTTCTGGTAGTGCCGTCTAGTGCTAGCCATGTTCATTTCTCATTTTTTCTCTTCTCGAAGAAGGAGTTAGCTACTTTCAATGAATTAAATTCAGTAAAGTTCAACATACATTCACCATTTCTGTTTAGAGTTTCTCCTGTACAAAATTTACCAATACTATTATAACATTCGGGGTCTACTTGTTCTCCTATAGCTTGGCATTGAAGTCTCCCATAATTACATTGTAGTATTCCTTCTCCGCGTCGAAAGTATTTTGTAGTACTTTATAAAAGTTTTCAGTTTCTTTTATACCTGCCTGGAGGGTAGGGGCGTAGATTTGAATCATCAAAAGATTTGTATTTTTTTCGATGTTTAATTTTAGCAAACTTATCCTATCTAAGATACCTTTAATTTGTGAAATTTTATTTCCAATTTTTATTTACATAGAAACCAGTTCCTCTGAACCTTTTGGTATGACCGGAGTAAAAAAAGTAGTGACCTTTCTTCTTTTTCATAAATTTTTCCCCGAGGATCCGTGTTTTCGAAAGTCCGATGATGTCAAACTGTAATTTTTTTATATTTCTTTCAAATTCAAAGATACGATAACCGGCTAAACCTTGGGTATTAAATGCAAAAATGTTTAATTTGGTTTTTGGCTTACCTTTATAAATGCCTGACTTTCCTGTGGAAGTTTTGCCATTTGAAAGATCGGTGCCCGATAGAGACGAGCAGTGGATACGCGACAGTTCAGCCCCGCGGTTGCCGCAATCCATATTGGGGCTCTGTCGAAAAGTCAGCTCTCAAAATTTTTTACCATGGCCGACTACAACAAGCAGGCCAGGACAATAAGGAAGTGTGGACAATAACAACGCTGTAAAAATTACATTATGGAAGGAAATCGAACTTTTCTATTCTGCTCGGGAACTATAAAGGATAACTAAGTTTGAAGAACGTAAAATTTTTCACCAATTAAGGTCGAAAAGTTTTTCATCATCAACTAAGGTCAAAAAGTTTTTCAGTTTCAAAATAAAGGAGAGGTGATTTTCAAGTCATAGATATAAACATTTCGAGCCTTGAAAATGGGAAGTTTTAAATCAATTTATTCAAAAGCTCGATCATTACCAAACAATATTTTGTTGTTAAATTTCACAAAATTTATACTTTTGACATTTTTACTGAAAAATTTCAACATACAACTTCAAATAAGGAAGTTATTTGCTAACTGAAAGCAGTTAACAAGTAATTAACATCTAAAATTTTCCTAATTTGGCTTTATTTACTAAGGTACATTCTTTTTAATGGTATCCACTAATTAAGGAGGAATTTCAGAATTTCATCGCAAAATTCATCTTTGTGACAAACTTTACGGCAAATTTCATTTTATGAAATATTTCACCGCGAATCTTTTCATGCTTACAAAAACTCGAACATCACTGGAGAAATCTGAAACGGAAACGAACCAATGATGTTTGGAACTCGTCCCCACGTTATTTTCCGGATTTTTCCGATAATACGCGCATTCTCGAGTTCTCGGACCTCTGTGCGGCGCTCGGTTTCGTTACCACGGCTGTACATCCATATCGCGATCGAGAAAGTTAAGGGATACTTCTGTTCCCGTGTACCCGTGGTTCGAACTCGCCTAAGCGTGTGTGCGGCAGGTCCGTAGCTAACGTCAGGGCAGCCAGGGTTTCAGGTACGCAGCCCTGACTAATACAAGCGAGCAAAATGAGCAAAAAATTTCTTGTGTTGTACCCTAATGGCTCGTGCCCTGGTTGAATATCAAATGCCCTGGCACAAACAAGCGATTAGCTACGGGCCTGATGTGCGGATCAGAAAGGTACTAGACGGGCGTGTGTATTTAGTATTTACGAGCGGAAAAAAAGACGCAGCGCGGTTACGATGGCTGACGGAGCGACGCTAAACGGTGAAGAGCTCGAGTTGGACTACAAGAGAACGAGGAGTGTTTTCGGTTAATGAGAAAATAAAACCGCAACTATTCGGAAAACTCGAATACACGGTTTCTCGTTAAGAGTTGTTAAAATAACAAACGTAAACAACACGCGGAAGGAAGAGTATCCTCCGCGCTGCCTTCGAGTTGGCGTTCGTTCTTTTGGGTTTATTTCCCAGACGTTATTTACGTCGGCCGACTCGCTCAAATTTCATTAGCAGATAAAAGTTTTATTCCTCTTTTGTGTGGCTTTGAATGGTTAATCGCCGGGAGAGCGCGAGATGACGTGAGTGCGTGAAAAAGGCCTACGTGTGGGAACGTGGCAAGTGCGGATCCGCTTTCGAACATGTTCGAGTGTTTCAGTCGATCATTCGTTGCTGTATGTGGGGACGGAAATTTCAGGTTCATATTGGGTACTCGTGGTATGGGAATTGTCGAAAAGTTCCAATTTTCACCCCCCCCCCCCCCATTGAAGAACTTATGGCTGGTTTCCACTCCATCTTATCTCCTCGCGAGGTTTTTTCGGAAATTGTACGAGAGAAATGTGTAGTCCGGACCGCAGCGATGGCATCCAAGATCACTGAAACGAGAGAGCAGAACAAGCGTGTGCATTGATCGATAGTAAAAACAGATCTTCAGAGTGCAAAATATGAACTGTGACTAAATAAACGCGCGTCCTGAGCCACAAAACATAAAACTAAAAACTAAATCGAAGTACTGTCTGGCCAATCGAGGAAGAAGAAAGGAGACAGAGTTATGAGAATAAGAAGAAGAACGCGGTTGTGAAAAGATCACGTACAGGAAATGCAGGTATGCAGGAAACAAAAGACGTTTATAAGATGCTTGTATCGTGCAGTATCTCGACGTCGTATGAGATAAACGCGAATCAGGCAAATTACTTTCAAGTCAGTGGTGGTGAGGTTCACGTAGTGGGTGTATAGATTTGCTACCAAGGTTGGAAGATTGCTTTCAAGTCAGTGGTGGTGAGCTCCATGTCGTGGGTGTATAGATTTGTTACCAAGGGTGGAAAATGTTAAATGTTGATAAGAATTTTCTAAGAATATCGTCGATTTTAACCCTATTTTTCATGATTTACGAAAATTATAATGAAAGTATTCATGTCTGTCGTGCAGCTGAGATCATTGATTTGGAGAGAAAGAAAGTGAAATAGCTAAGAAAAGGGATTGAGGCTCTTTGGGCTTGCCGCACCTAAGTCGGCAGGACCTGAGGACTCTCTCCCAAAATGATGCACTGGATATATACCGGTGTAATACGTCCAGAATCACATATGCGGCCATTGTGTGATGGGGCCGGCTCCACCTGGCCAACGTCAGAGAGGAATTAGACCACCTGCAAAGGCTCGCGTGCGTGATGCCAACAGGGGCAATGAGTACGGTGCCGACAAAGGCACTGGAAAGGCTCCTGAACTTGCCACCACTTCACACTGCTATAGAAGCCGCGGCGATAATGGGGGCTTATCGTCTGGGTCAACCAAACCTTCGGGCCCATAAGACAGGCCACGGAAGGATATGGGAGATGGCCAGGACGATATACAAATACTTTGGGATGCCAAAGGATAGAATTGCGATGGAACGTTTCTTTGACAAGCCATACCGTGCGCTAATACGCACACGGGAGGCTTGGGAAAAGAGGTGGCCAAGCATTCTAGGAAAAGAGAAGAATGTGTGGTTTGCAGATGCCTCTAAGTATGACCAAAGTGTAGGAATCGGAATCACGAAAGCAAAAGGTGCTGACAACTGTTCCGTGGCACTGGGCGAGGGCGTCACTATCCTCCAAGCAGAGATAATGGCGATCACGGTGGCCATTGAAAGAAGCCAGCAGAGGGGCCATGTTAATAAGCAGATCTATATCTGTAAAGACAGTCAATCGGCTATTAAAGTACTATCGTCACACCAAACTACATCCCTGGTAGTGGCGGAGTGTATTAACAAACTATACACCCTTGCTCAGGAGAACCGGGTCACTGTACTATGGACACCGGGACACTGCGGCATAAAAGGGAACATGATCGCTGGCAAGCTAGCGAAGGAGGGCAACAAAAAGGAACTGGCAACGCCCAGGCCGTGTCTTCCTGTAACATACAGCGTCATAAAATCCAAAGTAAAGGCCTGGATGAGTAAGCAGACGGAAATGCACTGGCGGTTGGCCAGTAGCATGAACGTCAGCAAAACACTGATAGGGGACACCCCCAGTAAGTATACCAAGTTCCTATTAGGACTTGACAGGAAACATGCAAGGCTCATGGTCGGACTACTAACCGGTCATGGGGCCACAAAACACATGTGGTATAAAATAGGAGTAGTAAGAAACGGCTCCTGTAGGTACTGTGGAGAAAAGGAAGAAACCTCGATCCATATCATAATATGTCGGTGCCCAGCAATAGCCGGGACAAGACGCGAAGCATTGGGGCTAGAATATCCAGCACCCAGTGAAGTCAAAGGGATAGAGCTAAGTAAAATTCTCACTTTGGCTATAAAAGTAAGGCTACTGAGCTGATCCTTAACAGCAACTTGAGGAATAGTGCAATGGACTGCAAAGTCTGAGCGCTCGGTGCATATAACGCCACCTCACACACAAATGAAAAAAAAGTGAAATAGCTTCCATTTAACATAATATATTTCTGATGATGTACATACAATTGAGGAGCGATTTTCAAAAACAGACTATGTCCATTTTTTTCGAATCTCGTTTTTTGGTGCCATCTGGTGGAGGATACTGTCAGGCACATGCCTACATCATCGAACTACCTATTTGCCGCGCTTAAACTTCTATAGAAAGTCAAAAGATCTTCATATAAAAAAAAAAGTTGTTCCAAAACGGCCTTAGTCCAAAAACTGTATCTTATGGTACTATAGTGAGGAAAAAGAGCGTCAACGCGAGTTCTGCCGAGTTCTGCAACAGAACAAGCGTAAACGCGTTTTTGACTCACTCGTACCGTACAATATTTTTTTATATAAGTGCACGGAGACAAATTTTTTCCCTTGAGATTTCTTTAAAAATATTAATAATGTCTCTTTTCTCGTAAACATCACTCTATTCGCAAATCCACGGAACTCGCAGTATCCACAGTGTGCGATCAGAGCTACACACGTCTTGAAAGAAAATCTTGCGGAAAATTCCTGTGATCAAGTCACCGGCTCAGTATCACGAGATTGATGACTGGCAGGTATTCGATTTCAAAACTCTGAAGTCTGTGAACCAGTTGGAAATGCAAAAAAATCGTAAATGGTTATTCATACGTCGTCAGCAAGGAACTGTTCGTGTTAGTAATTTGTTCTCCGGAAATAGTACTTCCCCGATCTGCAAAATCAGTGTCAAAAGACACTCTTGACACTCTTTTTGAGTAGTCAAAATAGTGTCAGTCCTTGACAATCACGTAGGCTTCGCCCACTTGTATAGCAGAATTGATCGGTCAAAAATGTGTTAAGAAGTCAAAAATGCGTCAGAGTGCTCTAATTAGTTGAAATATTGTCAAAATGTCAAAATACGGAGTCAAAATTCGCAAAATTGACGCAGGTCAAATTTGTGTCAATCCTTGTAGATCGGAATCCCTTAATTTGTTGAAACTAAAACATTCCAAAGTTCGTAGCCAGAAAACCGAAACTATTGTCATCACAAACATACGTTTCAACAGAAAAAAAAGGACGTACTCAAATTAATTGGACTGATGGATTTACCGGAAGCAGAGAAAAGCTTTCACCATACTGAATTGAATAAACCATCTGCGAAGAAAGACGATCTGACACACGCTATCGATTTAAAACCACCATCATCTAAGAAAACCAAACTCGTTAAACCTAAGGATTCCCCTAAAAAACGTATATTGCACAAAACCCTTCGGAAAAACCAACGTCACAACGAAGAGCTGTTGAAAAACCGAAAGTTGCTGTAGAACCTGAACTTACTGAAACACCAGCAGCAAAGAAGACATCCGTTAAAAGACAAAATGTTGAAAAGCCTGAAGCCACCTCGAAGAAGTAACGTCTCGAGTAATTTCTTTCATTTTTGCCAGTACTTTGATACTTTTTTAAACATGAAAGTTAAATTTTACTGATGAATAAATTTTTTGATACTTCATAAAACGTCAATTTAGTGGATTTTTACTTTGATTTTGCTGAATAATCAATTTTACAGGATTCCATCATGTTCGAGGTTCTTTTCAGAAGGATACAGACCGTTTTGGAATGATTTTTAAACATTCACTTAACATTCTGCTTCCGAATTCGGTATAAAAAATCATTCCAAAACGGCCTCTGTCCAGGTACCCAACTTTGTGACGCATTCACGAACACATGGCGCAACAAAAACGAAACGTTTCCAAGATTTTTAAATCACAAAACTCCGTGTACCAAGTTTTTATCGCCTCCTGTAAAAAATGCAAAAGTGGACAGAGTCCGTTTTGGAAAATCGCTCCTCAATTAGGTACAGCAGGGTTGAGTTTCTAGATTCAGGTTTACAGGTCTCATGATATAAGAATTACCAATACGAGGATACACGGATGTCTTAATCGGGTCCTCAGTTTTTAGTGGGTATACGACCTGCCGAAAGTTCACGATAACAATATCATGTCTAGGATTCATGATTACCACCAAATTTACCTATTCTAAAGAAGCGTTTGAAAAAAGTCTCATTTATTTTTTTATTCAAATTATGGGCCCCAGTATGCGGCCAGCCTATTGAGGTTTGCCTGTAGTATATACTACAATCATTTTCGGACAAGATAGATTTGTATATTTAGATGTCATCAGCATATATAGTAGTATTTTTGAGTTATGAATTTCAACTACTATATCGTTAACAAAAAGTAAAAAGAGAAAAAAACCTAACACTGATCCTGCGGGACACTCGAGGGACACATAGGATGTGGAAAAAGCCCAACGATATTGCATAAACTGAACCCGATTACAAAGGTATGATTGAAGAAGTAACTGAAAATTGTGAGAGAAGCCAAAATTGTGCAATTTGTTCCGTAAAATCTGATGATTGACTGTATCAAATGCTTTCGAAAAATCGGTGTGAATTGTTTCAATTTGATCACTCTTATATGAGCATTCGCGTAAACTGATTTTTAATTAATCCGTAAACGCTCTAGTATGAGCGCGAGACATACCACCTAGAATAGTGTTCGAAATAGGTATTCCTTGCTTTTCTTCAAGATATAGTAGACGTTCGAAACTCGTATATGATAGACGCTTAAAATTTGTTTGATTATTTTTATTGAGCAAATCGAAATGGAGGATTGAAACGACGTTGAAGAAGTAGAGAGTTAATTCGCCACTTCTTTTTTCCAGGAACAACATGCTAAACTGCACACTACTCTCAAACTCCGAACTCGGATAGAAAGATTGGAGGACTTGATGAGACCAACCAACATGACGAGAGACGAATGGATGGATGTGCCTAGGGTGGAAAAGTGGACCCAATTTTTCTCAAACGAAGAGATGCACTACGCGTATAATGATCTTGTGGATTGCATTTTACCATTATTTTCAAGTGATGCTGTGAAAGCAGCTAAAGAGATGCGAAAATTGTACGGTGTCTTTTGGCAGATTAGTCAGTGTAGAAAGCCCTCTTCTAAAACCATGTTGACGTGATAATAAGATAGATATTTATCGCATTGTATCTGGCATACAAAACCGTTTCAAAGATCTCACTAAGCAGAGATATTAGTGAAATGGGCATATAGTTAGCAGTATCATGTACCACACGGGATTCATCAAATAATGAAAGAAAACTCAAAATTGGATTTTTTATCGTCCACAACATTTTTTTCAATACTATTTATTTCCTGATAGACGGCCGACAACAATGGCAAAGCCTTTGGTGGACTGAATCTAGTATCACTACTGAATGGACCAAATTCGCTTGGAAATTATAATTTTATAATTTATACTGTTACTAAGAGTATACTTTAGCGGAAACCGTAACGCTCCTCTCTAACGCTCTCCCCGCAGACAGATCTGCAATCCCGGGAGAGCATTTTCATGTCTTGATTTTAATATTGACTTATCAGTAATCTAGGTTAATATCGACTTCTCAGTAATCGATTATAATTTATTTTATCTTATAATTATGACATTTCCATGGAAAATTATTAACAACACGGCTGCAGACTGCAGTCGCGCAGAAACAACACGGCTGCAGACTGCAGTCGCGCAGTAACAACACGTCGTTTATCGTTGTAATTAGCTGCCAATTTCTAGTATCTTCTGACCCCTCCCCCCCACCTAAGGATATATTTTGGCCCAGATATTTGTACTCTTTCAATTTTTTGATTATTAGCTCCTCTAATTTAATAAATTCGACCAGCTCCTCTTTTGTCACTATTTTTGTTTTTCATGTATTCATGCTGAGGCCCACATTGGCACACTCATCTTTTGGTTCGGTTCCCATTCTGATCAGTTCGTTCATATTTTTACCGATTATTATTACTATATTATCCACGAACCTAAGATTGTTTAACATTTTCCCGTATTTTTAGCCCCAGCCCATCCCATTCTAATTTCTTTAAAATTCCCTCCAGAATAGCATTAGAAATATTTGGGAAAAAAGAGTCCCCCTGTTTAACCCCACTCTGAATTGGAAAGATTTCACCATTTTATCCAAGCTTACATAGACTTTGGATTTTTTGTATGATTTATTTATAGCCAGGATACTTTTCTTGAGACGCTATGTTTGGTAAGTGCTGCTTCCATGTAGTATGGGCTACGGAGTCGCAGATCTTGTTGAAATCTACAAAAAGCAAACTTACTTTCATGTTACATACTTTAGTTTTTTTCTAATATTTGATTTAGTGTATGTATGTAATCTACCGTGGAATAGACCCGTCTAAACCCCGCTTGTTCAACGGGTTCGTTAAAGTCTGGTTCTGTAAATTCTGTTTTTTAGAAGCATCATAAATATCTTGCATATATTAGGCGAAAAGCTTATTGGGCGATAGTTATTAGTGTCCGCTTGATTACCCTTCTTGAATAGCAGTATTATTGCCGGAGAGTCCCCAGCTATCTTGTATCTCATCACCTCCTATAATTTTGTTGAAAATTTTGGTAAGTTCGGGTACTATCCTTTCAGCCAGTGATTTTATTAGCTTGTTTTCAATGCCATCCGGCCCTAGTGCTCTGTTGGTTTTTAGTTTTTTGATAACCTCAAGTGCTTCTTTTTCTAGGAATGGTGGTTCAGGTTCATGGCAAGGGGTGATAGGAGAGTGTTTAGCAACTATTCTTCCCTCTCCCTCTTTGTTCTCGGTCCTCGCTGAATAAAGATTTTTATAAAATTTTGGGCTAGTTTAATAATACCTACTCTATTTTACACATTCATGCAGTTACTTGCACTAAATTTAGTGAGAAGGCTTTTGCCTTTGCTAAATCGTTTTTTGCCACCTTTACTGTGAGCCCCCTCTCTTCTAATGTTTCCCACACTATCTTCTCTTCATACGTATTCAAGTCCTTCCTAACCTCTCTTTAATGAGTTTACTCAGCTCTGTAAATTCAATTTTTTCCCTCGCTATTTTGTTTGGTTCCGAGTTTGACTCTTTTCAGAATGAGTTCTTTGGCCCCTAAGCTAATTTTATCATCTGTACTTAGACTCTTCTTCTAAGAGTCAAGCTCGTTGGCAGTCTCACGAATAAACCTATGGAATTTTGTATACTTGTATTATCTGCTTGAAATTGTTTTCTTTTTTGTTTGAGATGAGTACGTTAGTTTGGGATGCGAATTTAAGTCTGCATCTTCCACGATTATGATCAGAGGAAAATTGAAGGGTTGTAAGGTAATCGTAGTTGGCTAATACTGACCTATCATTTATCAGGACATGGTCGATCCCGTTTTTAGTAACTCCATTTGGGGATCTCCAGGACCATCTTCTTATAGTGTTCTTTCTAAAGAAAGTGGATATAAGTTTCAACTTGTGTTTTTCGACTAAATGAATCAAGTTTTCTCCAGTTTTGTTTGTGTTTCCGAGTGCAAATCTCCTCACATAATTTTTGTTTGGAGCTTTTTAGTACTACTTTAGCGTTAAAGTCGCCCATTACTCTTGTATAATATTCCATTTCGTTTTCAAAGGTTTGGTCTAGGAGGTCGTAGAACTCTGATTTCCCTTTCGTCTAATACAAGAGTAGGGCCACAGCATTGTATTATAAAAAGTGCGTGTCTTGATCGACCGTGAAAGATCAGGGTGAACGCTAAACATAAACTCAAACTGCGACTAAAGAAAACTGATGCCCTCCCTCTGGCCGATCGAGGGAGAAAAAGAAGAGTGCGTCATAATAGAATAACAATAAGACGGACTTAATTTTAAACAGATCATGTACAGGAAATGCAGGTATGCAGACGACAAAATACATTTGTTAGACACTCGCCTTTCACTACGCAGAAAGTAGCCAAGCAGAACGATTATACGAAAATACACATTGGAGAAGAGAAGGTCACCGCAAAATTTTAACGCAGTTCAATCAGAAAATGCCTAATCTATTTCACCGAAGTGTGGAATATTGATGGTCTCTATCCTTGAATAGCCAGCAACTTTCGGTGGCCTATAACGAAACTTTTCTGACACAACCATCTCACACAAGACTCGATTGTACAATAATTCCTTGAGTATTTACCCAAAGGGCGTGACCAGCGGTCATCGTCGACGCTCGGACACTTAACGACTGAAAAAACCCTCATCGACATCAACAACGTCCCGTGCCATTGTACGCCAACGTCAATACACCCTTTAAGACGCATTAATAATTTAAATAGAACGATTTTTCCGTTTCGAGGACACCGTATACGGGTATTGACGAAATTACACGGCTCGGTAACATAATATTCGATTCGTAAACACGATTTATATACTTAAATTACTGCTTCGAAAATCGCGACTCAAACTTAATACATTATACATTCTTTCCTCGCCTCGATCGACTCTTTCATCGATTCGCAGGATCAGTTCTCATTTCCGGGTCGCTTCGTTCAACGATTATGATAGATGACCGCTTGATTACGTATTGTGCCCTCCGAAAACGTCGAAAGCTGGACAAGAGAATTCATCAATTTCTTATACATCAACTTGCGAGAACACTAACCAGCGTCCAGCCTGTTATCATTATAAGGTTTGTTATAGTCGCGAAAAAAAAAGTGTCAGCTAGGTACACAATGATTCATCCATCAATGTTACCGAATTTAGTCGCTCGTTTTTTCTCCAGCAGCGCGCAACAACGAGCTGTTCGCCGCTACATAAATTGCTTCTTCGAAGGAAGCGTAAAATTAGAGGAGCGCGAAAGGGCCGCAAAAATATGAAAGAAAACCCGCCCAGAAATACAACGACGCGAGTTTACCTGCCAGACATTTCGCAGCTCGACTGGAACGCGAACTTCGCAGAGAAGTCGCAATTAATAATTTCGACGAAGACCCGTGTGTCACTAAATTAATGATTCCACAAGCAGGAAAAGCGCGTACAAAGAATGTATAAACATACATTTCTAAAAGCTATACACGCAAAAGCCTATACTTACACACCTGCACAGGCGAACGATTACAGAAATAATTAATTTTAATAATGCCGGTGCTTTTCGAATGTGAACTTCTCAAATCATGGCAGTCGAAGGAGAGCAAGATTTTCCTCAAATGAAGGCGAACAGAAAACTACTCGTAGTATGAAAGTAACAAACGATGAGGTTGCCGAAAAAGCGAAGAGTACCAGTACCACCATCGCTGCATGCTGAGAAAGTACAAGAAACAATCAACCCGAAAACCTTTTCTGGTCCATTTCGTATGCTGACCATCGCCTCAAAATTGCTCGCCGGTTCACGTTCCCAGCCAAAAAGTAAAAACCAGTCCAATGCTCAATAGTAGGCGACCCGAGAATGTCCGCATATGGGCGAACATTTGTGGTTGAATCAGACAAGGAGCTATTCGACCTAATCTTCACAAGGGCATCACTGCAGATAGGACATAAAAGATTCAGAATTGACCGGAGCCCTCAGCTTATGAGGTGAGTCAATTGCTCCTTGTATGGGCATACCAGGAACCACTGTGCGGGGTTACCAGACGAAGTAAAGGCAAAAGCAGCAAGCGAGGGGAGCTGTATGGAATGCCTATACTATAATTGGCAACGGAAAAGAGCAGGCTTGCCCGCCTACCGAATGAGAACAACAAACCACAGATCCGACTCTAATTTTTGCAGAACGAAGAGAGCCCTCACGAAAAAATACTGGTCCGCAAGAAATGTGGTTGATGGGGAGACCCAATCACGACACAATACCAACCCAGATGAACACCAGTAAAGTCCTGCTGATCAACGTTAACCTGACCCTCGAAAACGCCAGAAGGAATAGATATAACATAACTGTAATCACCGAACCGCACATAAGAGCTGGGCCGGTGACCGCAACACCAGGATGGATCAGGTTTGTAAGGCCCAACGTGGCTCTCCTCTTGAAACCCGGAATCTCGAAGCGAGAGAGATAGCAACCAACAGCAACAACGTAATTGGTATAGAAATAAACCGGTGGGCGCTAATTGACGCCTACCTGTTCCCCAACCTACCAATAACAGTAGAGCTGAAGAGATAACCCGTATGCTGGACCCTCTTCCTGAGGCAATCCTGCTCGGGGATTTCAATTGCCGCAATGCTAGCCTCACTGACGCGGCGCGCGATATACGAGACCTTCGGAAGCTGGAGGATTTCATTGATCACCATTATCTGGAGCTCGTATCCACCAAAGCACCAACCCCAGTACACCCGGGACAGGCTACAGTTAACAACCAAATTCTAGCCAAGAACATCGGGGTGCATAGGTACCAGGTATTAGACGAAGAAACCCTATCTGACCAAAATTACGTGCAATGCGAACTCATAGAGGTGGCCCTGGATACAGCTCCTAAGACATGCAAGAGACTGGACCAAGAAGAGGTTGTCCGAATGATGAACGAGACAAGTTGCGACAGAGTTGTGATAACAGATCGACAAAGCTGCGAAGAGTATGCCCAGAAAGTTACCGCCCATCTCAGGAGGATTGTCTGCACGTGTACATTGTACAAATTAATATGAAGAGCGAAAGACCTCCTGGTGGTGAAACAAGGAACTCGAGGTAATGAAAGACCAAATAAAGAAGATGGGACGGAAACTCCCCAGGTTCCACGGTTCCAGTAGGGGACCGTCAAAGATGCATATGAACGGATGGTCAAGCGCTGACAGCAGACTTCCGTACCATGATTAAAACAGCTAGGAAAGAAGCATGGCGCAAATTTGTCGACCGCGACCAACCATGGCGGAAACTGTATAAGATCATGGTGAAAAAGCAGACAAAAATTGTAAACGAAATCGAGGATGGAATCCTACTGTCAGCGCGCTTCGGTAACCTAGAGCCCGACCCACGCTTCGGTTCGGTTCGGTCCAGTCCAGCCCAGTCAGTTCAGCCAGTCAGTCAGTCTTCTTCTTCTTCTTCTTCTTCTTATTATTATTATTACTTTCATAACGCCGTGGGGGACCTGAATTCTAGGCGAGCGCTCAGGTAGCGTGGACCTCGGTCAGTAGGGAACCCAATAGTGGCCCTGGCAGGACGCGCGCACCGTTCCGGGACGGAGAAATGGGGGCTTGTGCCCGGCCCCAAAGCAATCCCCCGGCCACTGACGCGATGCCCGAAAGGGTAGTTTCCGGAGCCGGGGGTGCGATGTCCTAGGGGCCACTTTGACATGCGTGCATCGCCATACGTCCCACAATACCACAATTATTTTCATAACGCTCCAAAGTAACGGTTTCTTCCGTTGTGTGCCAAAGTAAAACCATTAAAATGTCAAGAACTATTACAAAAGTCAGATATTAGTGTGAGTATCATACCAACGGGGTAGAAAATGAAACTATATATAGCCCAAAAATGTAGTAAGGTGCTAGAGTCACTCCTATGACTGCGCTTTTCAGTAACATTCTCTCCTCGGGCCTTTCGCCTAAGCAGTGGCACTTCTCCAAAATCATTTTACTCGGTAAAAAAAGGTGAATGGGCCAAGATACGTAATTACTGCCCAATCAGCCTATCCTCTAATATTTGTAATGTATTTATGAAGATATTAAAGCAAAAAATTTACAACATTCTAGACTCTCAACTATCTGTAGAGCAGGCAGGTTTCCGCAAAAACTTCAGTAAAATTGATTACATCCACACTTTGGACCAAAATTTGAAAAATCAACAGAATTCCAAATTAAAATTGCTGTAATGTTTGTGGATTTTAATGAAGCATTTGATTCGCAGGGTAACTTAGCCAATAATGGGCACCTCACCTATAATGGGCAATTTAGATTTCAGTTATTTATAAGATTTCTAAACGCTAATTGGCAACACTGATTATGCCAGTTCATCTTATTCTTTCCAACCTAGTTGTTCTCATTTACTGCCCTAAAATTTCAAAAAGTTGAACCATTTTCGTGATAATAATTTTTGTTTGAAAAAAGGATGACTGCAGTCAAAGTTTTCCGCAGCCGTTAAAAAATAATTAAGGAACGAAGGATATTTCTAGTTTTGATAAACTGAGTGCTAATGCGGATTTTTTATAAGGTAAGTGTAGCAGTGCACTTTATTGAAGTTATGCTTTGATATGCGATACTGGATTCATGGGTAAACGTAATGGATGCCTTCAGAGTACAATAGTACTCTAGTAGGTTTTAAGACAAATAAATGACAAAATTTTCTGCTAAATTTTCTACGTTTAGTTGCGCATCACATAAGTGAAATAAAATTTAGCATTATTCTATAGGTTTGAATAAAATGTAACTTTTTCGTCTGAAAATAACTCCAGCTACCTACATCAAAGTTGCAGGCCTATTTTGTCACATTGTTATATCATTAGGTTATTTAATCGTAAATGATGTTTTTGATTTATGCTTAACAAGACTGACTGCTGAAGAGGGATTTAAAACTCTATCTCAAGAGGTAAATGAAAGTAGCGATAATGATACTGATGATGATATTTTTAATTAATTTGTACATGTTATTTTTAATTTTATTAAATATAAATTTTTGATTTTATATACCTTCATATTTTTATATGACTTGTTTACCCGTTCCCTTGAATCACATAGTACAGGATAGAAAGCAAGCCATTTTCAAAGTGTCAAAATTTGGAACGGTGCATATGGTTAAGTTCCGCACATGTGCACTTATCTAAAAGTGGTCCAAATCGTAGATTGTATACATGAGATAAAATTAAATCGGGGTTAAGTCTATCAAAAATCTAAGAAAATCTGACAGGAATAATTCAAGTGCGCATGCATAGGACTTTACCTCCATTTAGTACCAGGTTAATGTAAACATACCCGATTGTTAAGGAAAGGATTTACCGCTGACTATCCAGTACTGTATGATTCAAGCCCCTCCCTATTCTATATACACCTTTATATTGCATAAAATTATCTAAACACTTTAATATTTGGATTCAGAATACTAAAATTAGTCGGTTTCATTATCCAACTCATATTTTATCATACAATTTTCAGTTTCCTCTTTACCTATCTTCTCATAAAAGTATCTAATTGTCAAAACAATCAAATATTTGGATTTAACATACCAGAATTAGTCAGTTTCAATACCCAACACAGTTTTTTCAGAAAATTTTTCACTTTTCCCTCTCCTATCTCTTCCCCAAAGGACCCAATCGTCAAAACAATCAAAAAATTGGATTCAGCATGTCAGAATTATATAATTTCAATACCAATGTTGATTTTTTGGTAAACTTTAATTTTTGTCCCCCCCCCCCCCACTACACAGCCCCCCCAGAACCGCCAACTGAAAAACTGAATCAAAACTCAAAATTTACATTTAAAATACAATTTAGGAGGAACTCTTTTTTTCTTTTTTGGATCAGATTCTCTTCAAGAATTAATTATGAGCGCTTTTTTAGCATTTCATTACACTGTGCGTCGTCGAATCTTCTTCCTTTTGACGGAATTTTTTAACTTCGGGAAAAGCCAGAAGTCACATGGAGCCGTGTCTGGACTGGAGGGAGCTTGTCTAACTCGTAAAATGCCGTGTTTTGTCAAATAATCTTCAACAAGGTGAGATGAGTGAGCTGGCGCGTTATCGTGATAGAGCATCCAACCACCCCTTCCTCAAATCTCCGGTTATTTTCTTCTCACAGCGTCTCGTAATCATTTCAAAATTCCGAAACAATATTCTTCATTGATAATTTGACCTTTTTGGGCGTATTTATGGTGTATAACAGTTAACCTTTTCCGGTGATCTTGTTGATGCAGGTCTTCCCAAACGAGGATCACTTTTAACCAACTCCCGACCATTTTAAAATCGACTGAACCACTCTTTTATTTGCGTCATTGCGTGCTACCCATGGCTTGGTCTCCAAAACCTGTTTCAATCATTTCAATTGTTTCCATTGCCATATGGCCAAGATTGAAGCAAAATTTAATGCAGATACTTCGATCGATACGTTCGTCATTTTTGTCAAATGCGACGTTCTCAACTTTAGCCATATATCTTATAACACGACATTTCTATCAAAACTGGTCAAGCGAGTTCTGTGATGGAAGGGATTACTGGCAAAAGTTCCTCCTCCACAACGACACCTCGTGGAGAACGTTAGAGCTGTTTGTTTTCGAGTTATGAGTAAAGGTCGGATACTTTCCAGGTAGACCGCGTACAGCAGTCCGCCTCCTCGTGGTGCACCCTGGGTAACGCTATAAATGGACTGCGGACGCAATCGGGTTAAGATCGCAGGGAGGCACATTTTGCGAGCTGGACACAATCAGGCGGTTCCGTTTAATAGGACGCAATTAATTTTTCAGTTCTTTTTAGAAGGCTTTCAGAGGACAACCCCTCCCTATTTGCGCCAATGTACATCAGTACCTGAAAGATAGGTGATATGTTGTTATGTGCGCCTTGTGGGTCGCTCACTTAACGTTGTGAGACATGTGGTTAATAACGATTGACATACGTATACGTTTTCGGCACAGAGAAGGAAATTACTCTAGCAACAAATCAATAGAGATAGGAATGACAAATGACCGCAAATACACCAGATAGCTACACGACATGATCGCTACGGTTCGACGTTTCTATATTGATATGGCCACAAGACAACGAAGATTCACATTTGAAATCACTGTAAGCATCTCAGGAGGGCAAAATGCTGGGACCTTTTCTCGAAAACGCGAAGAAATAGCTCTTCGTCCGCACAAAGTACACAGTTTTCCTCCGTTTGAAAATGGCTGCAATACCAATTCACTCTCCCTGCTTCATTGTGGCACGACTCTTATCATGTCAGCGCTGCCTATACCACGTTTTGCAGGCACAATTCAACGTAATTGAATAGCGAATCGAAATCGACACGCGTACACGCGAAACCTACAGATACATTCTAAGCTAGGTACAGTTGAACGCACGATTCCTGGTACGCGTACGTGTACAATGTACTCGTCCGATAAGCGAAATGAAATATAAAAACGAAGAAGAGTATCGCATCGGCCAAATAAATAACGAACGAGGAATTCAATTTCAACCCTCTCTTTGATAATAAATATACGGAGCGAGTACGGTGGTCATGAGGGCGAGAAAGGTTTCCTAAACACAGGCATTTTCTCCATACGTAATAAAAATGAAACGTAGTTTGTACTTCCGCGTAATTTTGAGATTTATTGCACCCTGAGCTAAGAGCAGGGAAACATAAAAGAACCGCACTTATGAGATCAGTATTACTAGTGGCCATGTTAGCAGAACCATGACAGCGCCAGAGCGGATAACCATGTATCACGAACAATTTGACACTTTTTCTGTTACTTTTTTGAAGTGACTATGCAAATTGATTTCATAATTCTAAATTGTATTTTTTATCTATTTTAATTATTCATTTTTTGAGTTAGGCGTGTTTCATTCGACTTAGCTGGAAAAATCCTGCACAGTCTCAGGCCCCTAGCTAAGCCAGGGCAATCAGGGTATTGCCCTCGTTGACCGACCTGTTTGCTCTAGCTGGCCAAAAAAAATCTTGTATCATCTAGCAACGCTAAGCTGATACTCAGCGCTAACTTCATGCTTCCTAGCTTCGAAGCTTCCGAAGATCAATTATAATATAGGTATTTTAAAATGTTGAAATATTGCCCTGTCTCCAATTTCGTTTGCCCTGACTGAAATGCAAGGCTGACTATGGGCCTGCACAGTCTATCACTGCAAGAACCACTTCTCATCTCACCCTTCCCAGCCAGATTCACCCTCGCCATGATCACTGTAACAACCAAGGATATGAAACTCATTAGTAATTAATATGGTAAGTTTTTTATGCGGTAAAATCTGCGCTAAAAACCTTTAAAATGTACAAAAATATTCTTAAAATTTCCAAAATAGGCAAACATATTCCTTTCCAAAAGAGGGCAACATATGGGTATCAAAACGCAGGATTTTTCCAGCTAAATCGAATAAAACACATGCCTGACTAAGAAAAGTAATAATTAAAATGAAACAAAAAAATATACACAATTTAGAACCTTGCAACTTGGAGCTAGCAGCGCTAGGGCACTTCACAGCGCTAGCGTCCATAAATCAAATCTTTTTCAAGCATTCAGCATGCAGCATGCATGTCAGTCGCAAAAATATGCATACGGAGGAACCTCTCTATAATGAACCCCTATACAAGGATTCCTCTATATTGCGAATTTTTCTTCCATCCCTTCCCCTTCAAGGAATTTTACTTGTAAAAAAGCCTCTTTATACCGAACGAAACACTCTCTATAGCGAATTTTTGTACGGCAAGAAAGGGAAAGCGCTACACGTATTTTAGTGTACAACAGAAAGAACAAGGTACCTCTAAGAGGGTGTTTGCCATGTTTTAGGTTGTCATTTGCTTATTTATGGGAGTTTTACTGCATTCACTGACTATAGCTAATGAGTTGAAATCAATAAAATGAGCTTTTCGCTAGCTTCATTTTTATTCTAACTTCCTAAACTGGTATTGATAAAACGAAAGCAAATCTGAAATGTTGAAGCTTTGAAGCTAATATTCACACACAGTAGGTACCAAAATATACGCCGGAATGAGAATCTTTCATTTTCATCTTTCAAAGTTGCATTCCTAACCGAGAGGAAATATTCATAATAGTAGACGACTTACGAACTGGAAGTCTAGGACTCGGAATCAAAGTGGCTGACATCTAGCGGATGTTTTGTGAACCCTCATGGAGTGATTATGGACAGAAAATAAATGGGTCGCGCGGTATGCGCGCGGGTCGGACCGGCAACTGATGACGTACTTCTCATTTTTTTACTTCACCACACTTCTACTAATTTTGCTACCTGACATATTAAATTTTTGATCGCAAGTTCGAACACGTAGCTCCCTACAGTTCAAATTTGAAGCATGTCCGTCATTTCTTAATTTTATAATGTTTATTTGAAAAATCCGTATTTCCCGTTTACAGTAATGTTATTTCGTTATTTCCGGCTGTAATAACTCAAGAACTTAACCTTTCATTAGGAAATGCACATTAGCGCTCCTACATTCCGTTTCACATCCCAATAGATGGCAGCAGTTGATGGAGAACGAAACTGAACTAAAACTGAACTATGATCTGTAAACAATTCAGTCGTATTTAAAGAAAAAAGGGATGATGATGAAAAATCGATTGCAATAGGGTGCTTGCAGCGCTGCGCGCGGGCAAACGCCCTAAAAATAGATCTGTACTGCATAGGATGTTGACTCATGCTGCTCGGGCTTATCAAGGAACTTGAGTGAACATGTGAACATCTTGATAATACTGTACGAGAGACCTGATCAGGCCCCCTCATTCAAGAAAAGGCACGATGGGTTATAAATATCGTATTAGAGTGCATTACCATAATACACTACAGTATTTACATATTAGTATAAACACTATGTACTCTGTTCAAAATAAAATTTCTATACAACGAATCTTTTTTGTGGTCCCTCCAGATTCGTTATGGAGGGGTTTCACTGTACTTCCTGAAATATGCGCAAATATGAGTAACCAAATTGGGCTAATTTTACTTGGAATTCCATGATCTGGAAGATACCTAATGTGGATATAGGCAGAAATAACACAGCGCAACAAAATTTTGTTCCATTTGTGATTATGATTGTTCCTGGTTCATTTGGTCTTTACAATCCATGTGTGAACCCTGGTTCCAGAAAAATATCCTCATAAAGATGGCAAATCCGCGAAAAAATGCATATTATTTTGCAGCAATTTTACTCGTAAATTTCAGACCAATATTAAACACTAAATATTCCACGAAAATGCTCATCGCTTCTTCATCAAACAAAAACAAAAATTGCGACGACAATCGTTAAGAGTGCTTTATATTCCTCGCTTCACTGGATAGATCAGCGATGAGCATGATGAGCGTTTTCATCAAGACATGGCGAAAATGGAGAGGCATTATCAAGGTCACTGGGATGCATCCACGATGGGGGACTACATGTGGACGTTAGTAAGAGAGGATGAATCCATTCACAGAAGCAAGACTTCTCGAAATCATTTTCCGTGTAGTACATCCGATTTTTAACGTATTTACTCGACATTACGTGGAATTTTAATTAAAAAATATGAGTTATTTATTTATTTTACCTAATTTACTTGTATTTCAGTAATAAAATTTGAGTAACCTAATCAGTTTATTTTGAATATGAAATAGGTTAGCCAAAAAAAGACTTGAGAACGAGCATCAGTGTCTTCAGGGACGTACCGAATAGTTTTTCCGTGGGGGGGGGGGGCGAAATTGTGAAAGTCCCAACTGACTCACTCAAAATTCCCAAATATTAAAGCAAAAAATAAATAAAAAAATAAAATAAAACTTTTCTTGAATTTTCTTAACTGTTGATCCAATCACTGACATTTCTTATGAAATTTCCCAACAGCTAAGTAGAAAATTCCTACAGGGGAGGAGGTTTCCCTCTCTCCCTCCTATCGGTACGTACCTGTCAGTCACAAGTTTTTGTTGGCTAACCTATGAAAATGTAATTTTAAGGTTTACGGTAACTTTGGGTGACCTTCATCCAATTTTTTAGTAGTCTCAAAAAAGTTTTTGCTCGCTCCGATCGCTTACTTTTCTGTTGCTTCCTTACCTTATGTTACATTTAAAATATCACTCCTATTCTTTCTTTCTATTTCATTCATAGTCGCTGACTATTTACTCATTAGCTGATAGCTGTACAATAAACTTATGTTATTGTGGCAGTTTTTTCCCAACTATTTAATAGAATAAAAATTTTGTAGATAATCTACAGCGAAAACATGACTTTAGATGACTTAGATGACCTCTTTTCAAAATAGATGACTTGGATGATTTAGACGAACGGCAGACATCCTGACATGCCATCTGACAGACGGGTTGGCACACGTTTGACATGTGATTCTGCAGATGCGAGTTCGTGTTCATTCAAATGGTTATTCTGCTCCTGGGTTAATAAAATATGTATAACTGAAATTGTCATGTAATGAACTCCGAATCAACAATTGTCATCTCAGAAAAACCGCATAAGAAGTGAAACAAAAATTTCAAGAGATATCGAGAAAGTATTGATTCTTTATTACAACTAATCCAGTTGTGAATACAGACCTCCCCCCCCCCCCTCTAGGGATAAGATTACTACTGTGCGATGAACAGTTGACTGAAACAAATTCGACCAGAGTTAAAAGCTGAAGATTATTCAATTTATTCGAAGAACTGATAACTATAATAATATGTTCTCACTGATGTATTTCAAGTTGTTTTCAGTTTTTTGAATACCTACCCAATATAGAACAACAGTAATGGTTGTACTGTTAGCTTCAAAATGCTTATCACACGACTCTTCCTCGGGAGTCCACCTTTCAACAACAGACGTCACTACTTCCTCAACTACGAAAAACTGTTGCAACTGATCCTGGATAGTCAGACAGCATTTCGCGGTATCCGGTACAATACCCTCACCAATTCTACCAATGGCTATCCAGCCAAACACCGTTTCGCGCAAATACGGTTCACCATCAATCTTTATTCTACCGTTCAACATGAGCGTTTCATAAAGTTCGGCACCAACTAACATATCGACGCGGCTACCACCTAATCTCTCATTATCGGCGAATTCTAAGTTTCTCTTAATTCTAGACGTATTGTAAACTTGAAAATCATCGGCTATAGCTGGCGTAATCTGAAAGTCGGCTTCGACACTAAAATTTCGATACCTAGACTTAATCCTTATTCTGCAAGACCTCTGTACGTTGAGCGTGCCAGGCGTAACAGACACTATCGAGACGCTAGACTCCCTTTTTCGACACTTTAACTTCTTAACTAATGACTCAGAAACCAAGTTTGGCTGGGAGCAAGAATCTAAAAAAGTTCGGGTCATGGCTTCGTTTTCACCCTGGCACGCAATAACCAAAGCGGTAGGCAAGATGACGGCACCTACTTCTGCACGAGTGCAGTAACTCTTTTTGGCCTCGACTTTCTCGTCAGATTTCGTATCATTAGTAGACACGTTTTCGACATGTAACAAAATATGGTGGCGTTTGCCACACTTACCACACCTAGGTGCACGACAAGCCAACACGATGTGGCCTTTACAGAGGCACTGAAAGCACAAACCTTTGCGCTTTATGACTTCGACTTTCTCGTTCAGGGTGCGAGCTGCAAACTTCTCGCATTCGGCAATGGTGTGGTTCTCGGCACAGTCGAAGCACTTTCTCTCGGAACTGGTGGTCGATGAATCGCTGGATTTTCGCAACGCGAAGGACTTCGCAGACGATTCGCTCTTTTTCGTTGTTGACTGACTGGACGTTGCGGCTTTACTCGTACTGGTACCCATGGATTCGCTAACTCGAATGCGCTGCTGCAGGAACGTCTCCAATGCCTCGAATTTAGGATATTCAGGCTCTTTCACTGTCTCGATTTCCCAGGCTTTCCTGGTTTCCACATCCAGTTTCTCGGTTACTAGGTATGCAAGCATATAGGACCAACCGTTTTTGACGCCCATTGCATCCAAGGACTCGATGGCATCCGTCGCTGCATCCAGCAATTTCTGCAACCCACATTCGGCTTTGGCTGACGGTAACTGCGTCAGTGACTGTAGGTGCGTGTTGATGGTGGCCCTTCTGTTCTCGTACCTTTTTCTCAGTTTTTTCCACGCCTTTTCGAAGTTGTGTTCAGTAATCTCGAACTTACGAATGACGTCAGCGGCGTTTTTCTGCATGGCTTGTTTCAGATATCATCTTTTCAACTTTGGTGTACGAGTCATCGTTGACGACAAGAGACTCAAAGATATTTCTGAACTCGGACCACTTTCGGTAGTCGCCATCAAATTTCGGAATCTGGATTTCGGGCCTTTTCACTTTTCTCTCGGTTCTTGACTCGGCCATACTCGTGCACCTACTCCCGGAACCGGAATTGACGCCCTCGGAATTATGCGTGGCTATAAAATCGGCCAGCACAATCTTGGCAGATCTCGCAATTGTCTCAACTCTCGTTCTTTCGTTCTCGTGTGACTCTAGCTGCTCGTCGCCTACATCCATTTCTACCTGGGACTGTATCTCGTGGAACTCGTCCATCTTTTTCTCGAGGTCGGCCTTGTCGATTTTGGCGGCTTCTAGTGCAGTTTTTGGGTCTTCCTCGTTGACTTCCATGTTCTCGATGTTCGTACATACTCGTGGAATACTTCGAACCAGTAGGTCCCGCTTACGGATCGCCTTTTCCAGCACCTTTTTCTCAAGCTCGTCCATTTCTGGAAGCTGCTGGTCTCGACTGGTCTAGTACTCGAGAGTATCACTGCACTGAAATTAGGCGAAGTTTTCGCACTAATTCCATCACGATAACCACTTGATTGGTTTTAGCTTGTAGGCGCACATAAGCCGAAACATCATAACAGCACAAAACTTTCAGTTATTTTCAAACACGCGATGACATGGTCGAATTTTAACATCGTAGCATCACGTCGAGGTCCCCATATGTTATGTCGCGAATAAATGAAAAAAGACGTGCGATCAACCTCACTATATTCGATTCAAAACTATACTAAAATACAAGGTACACATTCAAGAATAAAACTGGTAACATACGAAAGCTTATCAGATAAAATAGGTACGCACACGAATAGGCAGGAAAATGACATACATATAAACATGAAAAACGATAGGTAACAAAATACTATTAACTCGAGCTAACAGTACATTTCACAGCAAATGGAAAGTGTTTGGGCTATATAAAGCTCTCATGTATAGTTGACATTGCTCTTTGAATTCATAAATTTCTACTACTTTCATTTTTTTTATTCAGAGCTTCATTAACCCCAAACCCTATTTCTGTTTCATTAATCGGGTTCAACTGTTCATCTACATTGATAGTTCTGTACGTAATTTTCTTCAAAAATCTACTACCAATATTCTTGATTAATCTCCACAGATGTAAAATTGTTGACTTCTTGCTGATTTTAAAGAAGAAATACAATATTTGTTTTGTATCCGAGGTGCGCGCAATGATTTGAATAAATGAAGTACTAATTTCAATGGATTCAATTAATTTTGATGATAATTGTTGCAGTCCTTTCGGAACATTATGTTGAAAATAGGAAAATTTTCGGAATTTCGGGGCTCTTTTCGTGAAATCGGAACATTTTGGGACTTGTAGACACCGTGGTAGGACTCATCTCATGAAACTACATCCCGGTCAATACAGTAATAAAGCACGAGATCCTAACAACAATTTTCTAACTCCACTAAAAAAAAAAAAAAAAAAAAAAAACCTGCCAGAATTAATCCAAAACTCTTTCATTCGATCAATTAAATTTTTCTAGGTGGTTTATCTACGCTCCTTTCGAAAAGAGGCCCATCATCTACCGTTTCCAAACAGCACCAGAATATGACAAAGTAAAATTCTGACCTGATTTCCGCAAACCAACAAACACCAAAATGTATACCTGTTCTCTCCAGGATACGAGATTCCTGCATCGTCCCAAGCCCCGCCACCCTTGTCGACGGACATCCCCTTCATCCATTATAGTCCGATATACTTGATGGACAGTGGATACCTAATGAACCGCGATAGGCTCCGGCGATTTCTAGATACCTGGAATTGAGTTCGCTTCATTCAAACCAGATTCCAGCTGTTCCAGCGGAGAATTCATCTGTATGAAAACCTCAAAGTTCTCTGAGATCGTTGGATTCTTCTATGCGACCGTTCGCAAAGAGGGCAAATTCGGAATTTAGCTTACCTCATAGGAATTCCAGCGAAACGAAACCTCGCCACAACTCGACATGATCGATGTTTTTATTCACTATTGAAGCAGTTCCACTTGACTCGGTTTACGGAACGCCGGCCAAAGTCGTTAGATGGAGAGGGGAGCCATGGGGGAAGAGGAAAATAAGAGAACATGAAAGATTACCTCTCGTTCATTTCCCTCCTTCTGCAGGAAAATCGAATGGAAAAACGGTGGAATTTGGGCGAGCCAACGTTGATTTATATTACCACCGAATGGACGAAGCAGAAATAAAAAAGTACAGGGTGAAGGAACGATCAAATTACGGACTATCTCGAGATAAGGCACTGAAATCCGAAAGAGTAATGTCCAGGATAAAATGATTACGTTGACGACCGTAAATAACAATCGCGATAGCCTGTGCCTGCATCCAGTCGGGTATTAAGACAGCGTATCATTTTTCAATACATCGAACAGGTCGAGCTCGCCGAGAGCGACGAAAGAAGGGCAGCGAATTCGCGAGGTTTAGACCGCGATATCGCCGCCCGAAAGACGAAGAAAACGTTTTTTTTTTTTTTTTGTTTTTTTTTGAGAAATGAGTCTTAAAAGGTGAACCGCCACGATATACATACGCCGGTTTAAAAAACAGAAAAAAACAGAGTTGAATTACTGTTTAACTGGTCGCAATTTGGCCGGACGACAAAATTCGCTGGTACATGGGGTGGAGGTCGCGGTACGCGGGTCACCACCACACCCCCGACGACCGCGTCACCGGTGCGCGTTTTCCAGCGCGAGCTAGAAGATTTATTTTCGTCGACTGTTTTTTCGGAATATCCGTCTGGCCGGGCGCGATTAAAGCGGCCAGATAAAAATATTGGAACAGACGAAATCCTCGGATGAATTGTTCGCCAACATATTACGGCGAGCGACGCGGCCGCCACATAGCGTTATTATCTTTTAAGCGGATAACTTTTAAAAGATGACGCCCTTAAGCCCGCGGGCGAAGCCGCTTTCGGATCCAATACAGCCGGACTTCGTGCCGTTAACAAGGGGAAGTACGGGGCACACGTTACAGCCAAATTTGACACTTAGCGAATCGCGTATACCGAGTGAAATATTGTACGTCGGGGTTTTACGTGCACCGCGGGTTGCGGTAACGATAGACGGCGCGGCGATAAGGCTCTCATTCACGGATGTGTTCGCTTTTTCCCCTTCATTACAGCCGGCCAGAAAGGGAATGAAAAATTAGCTCCGGTGCGAAGTTGACGAAAACCAGCGCAATGAAAAGAATGACGATGAGCGTCAACTTAGCTAGTTCACAAACTAGCCAGCGCTAGTTAGTTGTAAAATGGATCTGGGGTAGTACTGACTCAAAAATAATTTAGAGGGATTAACGAGGTACAACTGGCAAACGGATTCAGAACCTGGATGACCTGGAGGCACAAGCCAACGTACTGGATGGTGCAATCCGGGGTGCCAACGAGACCTTCCTTCCCTTCTCAGTATGTATTTCGTTCTCGTTTGCAAAATGGTATTGAATACGAGTTCCTTTGATTTCTATAGCATCTTTACAATGTGATGAGGCAACGGGCTGACTTAATGTTACAAAAAGACAGACATATATGAGGGTGTTTAGCACCAGATCAGAAAAAAAATTCCCAGTTTTTCCCGACTAGTTTTATTAAATTTCCCGGTTATTTTGTTTTAGTCCAGTATACTTTGTGATACAAAATTAGCCCCTCCCTACATTAGCCCCGCCCTTATCCTGAATCCCAAAGGAATTAACTCCACGTAACCCAGGGCGTATTAGAGCCCAAGCGAGCTAACCCCACATAACCAAAAGTATCATAAGCCCCCCGCGAGCCAACCCCATATAACCCAGGGTGTTTTAGGCCCCGAGGAAGCTGCCTCAGTCTTTTCCTCCACAGCACGCTTTTCCCTGGCTTCTTTGCAGTTAGCATGCGCGTTTCTCATGGCGTGGATCATTCCTTTGGTCACATCCACATTAAGAACACCACCAGCAGCCGCAATAGCAGCATAAACAGAACGAATTCCAACAAGGGACTTCTCATGTTGGTTCATAACAATGCAATCGGCGTTCAATGGAAAACCCGGAGAAGCCCGCCTGCGTCCGAAATAGCAGCCCTCACACCTTTTTCATAGTCTTATTGCGTCCCGTTTTGACCCCTTGTTTCGAATGGTTCGATTGCGTCCAAAATGTAAACAGTCCGCTTCCCTAATTGTTCGATCGCGTTTAAGCGAATTTATTGATAGTCGAATTGCAGAACTCCTAAATGAAGCAATAACTAATGACAATTATGTGGAGACAGTTGCCTGCAAAAATTCTCCTGTTACTGCATAAGAAAACACAATTTTTGGAAAATAATTCAGTCCGCCTCCTCATGGTGCACTCTACTGGGAAGCAATGAAACTATGAGCCTGGATGCAATCAAACTCTACATCGGCCGCAATTAAACCATTCAGTTTCTTCAATAATTTATCTCCCCTTACTGACCCGGACGCAATCGGGCAACGCCGGAAGTTCTAACGATGCTTTGCCGTGAAACAGTACCAACGACATTTTAATCAAGTCTTTTAAGTCATCTTTGGAAGTCGTAACGGAGGATGCGGTTTCTACAAGATCCATCCGCAAAGAATCAAGCCGTGACATACTGTGGTCAAACGATTCAAGTATTTTAATCGCTGACAGCTGCTTCACCACAGCAACGAGAGGCTTTTAAAGCGATCTGCTTTGGAGCCTGTTAGAATACTTTTGGACGTGAGTATTTCCAGCGCCACAACAATCAGTCCTATTGCGAGATTAGGAGTTTCAACGACTACGACCGGAGCCAGATGAGAAATTCCTCTAACAATTTTGTGAGTTAAAAGAGACCGATCCTGAATCATTTAGATCATTGTAACCAAGACTTGGTGACAATCATTGCTGAATCCTCGAATCTTTGCATCCGGAACTTTTCCCCGATGAAACAATTTAACGGCCGTTTTGACAGAGAAACCTAAATGAATGTTTTTTCTTGGAATCAGATTTCACTTTTCAGCAATATTAATTTTATTCACCGTCGATTCTTTTTCGAGAACAGTTTTCTGTACTACACGCTCCATTAAAGCAGTGGTAAGAGAAATGAATTCCTTGAAGAGCAGTGGAGGCCATACGCTATTCTGACTGAAAATTTGTCAGACATGATTCTACGACAGAAGTAACAGAAGCAAAAAATGCAAACTTAGCACCCAAGAGAGGATCTGAAGGACATTCAACAACTCGACTAAAATTTCGATGATTTTTATTGGAAGGATTCTTGGAGCCCTCGCTCTGAAATTCACGTAGCCAGTTGCACAGATGAGGGAGAAGGCTGATTGGTCGCGTGGCTGGCTTCTCATTCTTCGTCCATCGGGTAAAGCAGAATGACAGAGGAAAGACGTCAGATCCGGTTGTTTTGGTAAAATGGCCACGCAGTGCCGGAGAATCGTTGAAAATGTAATATAGGGCAATCAAAAACTCATTCAGCTCCCACGAAACTGATGTAAACCCTGTCTTGAGTGAATATATGAAGGCCGCAACTTCCTAATTCAAGGAGGTCAGTACCTCGATCTTTCTTAAATTCTGTTTGGAGTTCTTGCAGCATCTTAAGATTTACAGTAGGCCCATCCATCGATACTTGGATCACCTTTTCCTCAATATTTTAACGGTTCTTTTTAAACCAGTACGAAGATCGCACGACTTTGCACCGTGAAGAAAAATTGATGTTACGTATATAGTGACCACTTGATCGACTAAATTGTCCCATGATCTAACCATGACATCCATTTGCTGCTTTAGACAAAATAAATTTAAAGCTTCATCGAATTCTACACTGAGAAATTCAAAGTGCTCAAGTCTTAACTGCAAATAAAGAAAGGAATAAGCCGGTTTTTATCCAATTGAAACCCGTGAAGTAATTGATTTGTGATAATTGATATTAAAAACGCGGACTCCTTTTTCCATTACTTTTATAGACCGTTATAAGGCACTTTGAAAAGTTGTTGCCGAGATATTTGCAAATAACTATACTTTTCTACTTATATTCTTAATTTTCGATTACTCGCACTAAGAATAAATGCTTAACGACTTTTCCATTCTAAAGAGTGATTTTTTTTTACTATGTACTTATACGCCAAACAGACCTAATCTTTAATTCGTCGAAGAGGACCACACTGAAGTTAATAATCCTGCTGTATAGAATGGAGAAAGTGGAAGCTTCCCTGATAACGGAACTAAAGTCATGGAAGAGCTGGAATCAGTTAGCTGAACTGCAAAAAAGTTATGACCGCTTTGTCGAAACAATAAATTAGGACCACGCTCAATACTTTTGGGAAACAGAAAACGGATGAGTGCACTGAAGATAAAGTATCTGAAACAACCAAAGTCGTTATAGTAAAGAGAGAAGAGTTGCTTCACATACATGACCCAACCCCGCTTCAGAAAATTGAATGTTCGGAGCTTCATAAAGCAGACTGCAGGAACTTTGAAAGAAGAAAGGTTCAGGAGATAGTTGAGAGTTCATGGTCAACGAAAAAATTGAAGAAAGAACTGTGTTATGGAAAGGAAGTGGCTGTGGAGGTACTTAATAAAAATGGCGTGAGAGAACCGGTCTGAGTTGATTCAGGAAGCCACTACATTCTATGAAGAGCTATACAGCCGGTACCAGAGGAGCCGGACACAGGCGCAAGGCTAGAGGACCAGCAAGTCCAAACAATCCCCCACCAAATAAAGAGCCATTTCCGAGAATACTGGTACAAGACGTAGTGGATACTTAGAAAAGACTGAAAATAGGAAAAGCATCAGGACCTGATGGTACTGAGAACAAGACACTGAATTCGCTGAGATAGTGGCCGAACCAATAACGTTTTTATTTAACCGAGTTACTAAAGAGGACGTAGTACCAAGTACATGGAGAAAGGCGGAGATAATCCTAACTCACAAAAAATGGGACACATACTAGTTTAATAACTAGCGGCCGATCAGCCTCTTCTCCAAAATAAACAAAGTGTTTATGAAGATCCTGAAAAACAGGGCATATCTCCAGCTGGACAGCGCCAAACCCGTCGATCAAGCAGGGTTTAGGAAAGGCTCCGCTACGGTGGATTACATTCATACATTAAATCAACTCATAGAAAAAAGTGGGCGCGTACTAAACTGAAATGCCTTCGGTATTCGTTGACTTTAAGACTTTCGCTGTCGTCGACCATGCATACTTCAAAGATGCCCTAAGGAAGCAGGGAGTTGACAACGACGTTGTGAGAATATTGGAGGTCCTCTACCAGAACGCGCACGCCTATGTACGAACGGATGAACCCGGACCCCTATTCAGCTCACACAAGGGCTTTAAGCAAGGTAACCCCCTGTCTCTGAACCTATTCAATGGGGCTTTACCTGAACCATCTGAGGTACGCCGATGACATAGTGTTGATAAGTGGAGACGGGAAGGAAGTCCAGGGAAAGCTCCACGAGTTGGTCGCAGAAAGTGAGAAGGCGGGACTTCGGGTAAACCTGAGCAAGATCAAGGTTATGAGCAATGTCACCAGGGACGGAATTTGGATAGGGAACAAGAATTGGAATCTGTAGAGGAGTATCCATACCTTGGCCAGATTATGTCATCCAGGGGGAAAATGAAAAAAGAAATCAAGACTCGTATGAGACAAGCTTGGAAGGGATACTGGGCTCTAAAGACAATCTTTAAGGAATCTGCAAATACCATAAAAAGTCAAGATGCTCGAGTCCTGCATCCTAACAATTCTAACATACGGGACCAAGACATGGTCGATCACTGAGGACCTGACCGGAAGGCTGGGGGCCACGCAGATGGAGAGGAGTATTCTGGATATCAAAAGGAAGGATAAGATTAAGATAAAAGTTATAAGGGGGAGGACTATGTGCAGGAGGGTGGTATACTTGATTAAAAAACTGAAAATGAAATATGCGGATTACTTAGCAAGAATGAGAGAAGACAATGGGAAAAGAAGACAACGTTTTGGGTAAGGAAGACCAGGAATGAGCTGGAAGGGGAAAATTATAAGAAGGGTGGGACTCCCGCGGTGCAGGGCGGCCAAAACCCGTAAAATGTGGAAAAACATCGGGAAGGCCTATGCTCGCAATGCCGGGGATCGGTATGCAAAATAATAATCGGATAGCTACAAATTTATCTAGGTATACACTATTAGGTTACATTTACGTATTATGTCCTCACCAAAATAAAGTCTATTGATTATTATTACTCCTCAACGTTCCAGTTACATTATTTTTACCCCTTTGCCTACCATCCGCTCCAATTTTGACGGTAATTGAAGCTTTTTCAGAAGAAAACCAGACATTTTCCTTCTCCGGTGTAAGGAAAATGAACGTAAACGTATTTATCCAGTGGTATCCCATTTCGTAAAAGCGAACTCTCAGTCGCACAATTTTCGTTCTTCTGACCCCGCCACCGTACTTTCTTTCATTCGTTCATTTCGTCGTTCTTTTTTACCTTTCTATCTCAACTTTTTCGTCGAATGCAATCATCAATAGTGCAGCGGCAGACAATAAACGATATAAAGGTCACTTGAGCTGGTGCCAAAAACTTTTCATACCCGGAGAAAGGAAGCCGAGAAGGGAAAAGGGACCCGGAGAACACGTGGGGCATTTCGCAGATTAGATACGCGAGATGAATCGTGCGCTATCAAAATGTATTTGAAAATGAGAAGAGGAAAAAGAAGAAAAATGAAATTAAAGCAGATTTGGTTGGATCTGAAAGCCGAGCTATTTAAGCGAATTTATTATACTCCGGAAATTATACTTTAAAAGCTGGGCAGAATGTTGGACGAAGCTCGTTTTTTTCTTTTTTCCCCCTTTCGTTCTTACTCCAGTTGGATGGAAGTTTTACGCCGAGCGCTTTTCTTCTTTCGCCGCTGCCGATGCAAGGCAATGCGATGCCGGGTGTTGAAGACGGACCCGCGGCTGGATGTATTATAGGGGTTTCGCTCGCGAGAAAATGTAATCGACGAATTTTAAACGAACATAAACAAAAAAGTATAACGGTACGGTTTCCTTTCCTTTGCAGACGAGTATTATACTCGTACGTGTGTCTATTCTTTTAGGCCTCAGGCTGTGTGTAGACTGTAAGGCGTGTGCGCGAGTGGAAGTGGCGGTGAAGAACTCATTCTTAAATGATACTTGAATTTGAATTGTTTACCTTGGTAAGAGAAAGTTGGTATAATATACGTACACGAGAGGATGAAAATTATCATAAGCTGCCTTACAAATCCGTTTGGCGAAGTTTGTAGTAGCATACGGAGAACTTCAAACGACGTCAGGAGGAAGCCGCGGCCTGGAGTCGAGCAGACTTATGTGTACTGTGTACTCTAACGAGGGTGAATTCCAGATCGAGTGCGGCAGTCGTAAAGTCCTACTTTTGCCACGTATAGGTCCCGCGGAAACCGAAAGCATTTGCGAAGGTCGTGCGAACAAATCGAGCGTGTGGCTAGACTGGCCAGGCCTGCGAGAAATTATACATGTAGAAAAAGAACGTGCATTTCGTCACGAAAGGGCACGGCACGATCACGGTGGAAGCTAGGTCATGAAATTCTCGCCAAATACACCCTTGGTGCGGCGTTACCTACTTAGTGATCGCGGTACTTTCATGAAAAATTCAAAACTGAACAACATTTCCCCCTTTAAAAGTAATATGAGGGTCAGGAACGTTTGGGCCGTTACGTCTATGTTCCCTCCAAAAGGAGCGAAACTGACCTATTTTGAAAAACTGAACGAAGTTCCAAAATATGAAATTACTGTGTCGCTGATTTTTAATTTATGTCGATTTGCGATCCGATCCCGATTTTGGGCCCTGAAATCTAAATTCCACTTTGGAACGAGGGGAAATTCAACATTGGTGTAAAGAAAACGAAGTAAGTGTTGATTGGTTTCAAAATGAGAATTTTCCTCTTCAAATGTGACGCGATGCCAAAAAAGGAGCATGATCTGAAGCTTTTTGTTTCCATTGAATCGACATTGGTTTCTTCCATTACATCGGCGTTGGTTGTTTCTCTTATTTCATCCAGTGTTTGCTGTCGCCTGTTATAATTTTGGATCCAAATTTGCATTGAAAGCTGGGGTAAGTAATAATTTCCGATGCTCAACTGTCATCATTTTTTACATTACATTTGTGTGTGAGGTGGCGCTACATGCACCGAGCGCTCAGATTTTGCAGTGCATTGCACTATTTGTTTCGATAAGATTCTAATTAAACTCGAATATAGTTACTGGACAAGTTTATTATACGAACTGATTCTTCAGTCTCGTCTTTCCTTCGACGTTAGTTAAAAATAATAATCTTATAAATATTAGTAGCCGGATATTTCTGGATATTGCTTACATATTATTTATAACATCTCCTGATGTATACTTCCAGTTATCATCAAACGGTAGATGGTATCTGGGAAAAATAGAGGATAAGGTAGGAATACGCGAGTACGTCATAAATCATAACGGGAAACTATATCATCGAAACACTATTCCTCAAGTTGCTGTTAAGGATCAGCTCAGTAGCCTCAATTTTAGAGCCAAAGTGAGAATTTTACTAAGCTCCATCCCTTTGACTTCACTGGGTGCTGGATATTCTAGCCCAATGCTTCGCGTCTTGTCCCGGCTATTGCTGGGCACCAACATATGATATGGATTGAGGTTTCTTCCTCTTCTCCACAGTACCTACAGGAGCCGCTTCTTACCACTCCTATTTTATACCACATGTGTTTTGTGGCCCCATGACCGGTTAGTAGTCCGACCATGAGCCTTGCATGTTTCCTGTCAAGCCCGAATAGGAACTTGGCATACTTACTGGGGGTGCCCCCTATCAGTGTTTTACTGACGTTCATGCCACTGGCCGACCGCCAGTGCATTTCCGTCTGCTTGCTTATCCAGGCCTTTTACTTTGGATTTTATGACGCTGTATGCTACAGGAAGACACGACCTGGGCGTTGCCAGTTCCTTTTTGTTGCCCCCCTTCGCTAGCTTGCCAGCGATCATGTTCCCTTTTATGCCGCAGTGTCCCGGTGTCCATAGTACGGTGACCCGGTTCTCCTGAGCAAGGGTGTATAGTTTGTTAACACACTCCGCCGCTACCAGGGACGTAGTTTGGTGTGACGATAGTACTTTGATAGCTGACTGACTGTCTGTACAGATGTAGATCTGCTTATTAACAAGGCCCTTCTGCTGGCTTCTCTCAATGGCCACCGTGATCGCCATTATCTCCGCTTGGAGGATAGTGACGCCCTTGCCCAGTGCCACTGAACAGTTGTCAGCGCCTTTTGCATTCGTGATTCCGATTCCTACACTTTGGTCATACTTAGAGGCATCTGCAAACCACACATTCTCCTCTTTTCCTAGAATGCTTGGCAACCTCTTTTCCCAAGCCTCCCGTGTGGGTATCAGCACACGGTATGGTTTGTCAAAGAAATCTACCATCGCAATTGAAGATACGGTTTCCAAACTGCTCTTAGTCCAAGAAAAATCGAAATGCGGTTTTCAGCGCTACCTAGTGGCCAATGCGAGCACTACAAAAGTAACTTTATAGAATCTCGATACCTCGTTCAATGGTCGAATTCCGCGCATTCAAAGAGCAGCGCTGGTGGAGGCAGCGTTTTGTTGTTTTCTTGTATTACCTCCAGTGCCAAACTGCCCTTTGTCCACGATTTTCGACCACTTTTCCTTCAATAATTGTAGATAGGCTGCATTCTCATTTTTGTGCGTCTTTGGTAGTATGGCATAGGATTCAGGCTACTCGCTTGTACCATTTACAGAAGTCTTAAATGAACTGGTACAATGTAGCACAGTTTTTATCGATTTTCCCAAAAAAATAATTTTTGGACTAAGGGCAGTTTGGAAACCGTATCTTCAATTCTATCCTTTGGAATCCCAAAGCATTTGCCTATCGTTTTGGCCATCTCCCATATCCTTCCGTGGCCTGTCTTATGGGCCCGAAGGTTTGGTTGACCCAGACGATGAGCCCCCATTATCACCGCTGCTTCTATAGCAGAGTGAAGTGGTGGCAAGTTCAGGAGCCTTTCTAGTGCCTTTGTCGGCACCGTACTCATTGCCCCCGTTGTCATCACGCACGCGAGCCTTTGCAGGTGGTCTAGTTCCTCTCTGACGTTGGCCAGGTGGACCCGGCCCCACCACACAATGGCTGCATATGTGATTCTTTGGCGTATTACACCGGTATATATCCAGTGCATCATTTTGGGAGAGAGTCCCCAGGTCCTGCCGACATAGGTGCGGCAAGCCCAGAGCTTCAATCCCTCTTCTTATTTTATCTGAAACGTGATCCCTCCAGGAGAGTTTTTCGTCAAGATATACTCCAAAGTACTTCACCTTTCCTGTGAGGGCTAACGGTCTTCCCTTGTATTGCACCTTGATCAACTCCTTGCCTTTCCTTTTACGAGTGGAAAGAGTGATCTCCGTTTTGTCCGGGTTTATCGAAAATCCCTTTTTCACACACCATTTTTCCACACATCGGAGTCCCCACTGCGTTATCTCCGCGATGGTTCCCGGAAATTTGCCGGTTACCACCACAGCCAAATCTTCAGCGTAGCCCTGTGTGTATGTTGTTTGCCCATTTAACTCCTCCAGAAAGCTGTCCACCACCAGGCTCCACAGTAAGGGAGAGAGTACTCCCCCTTGTGGGCAGCCCCCTGATGGTAGTTGCATGGATCCGTTCTTGTTGGTATGTTATCCGGATTTCCCTGCTTTTTAGCATAGATACAATCCAGTTTATTAAGCATTCCTTCACTTCTCTTTCCCTCAGGGCTGTTTCTATGGATTCATGAGAGGTCGCGTCAAACGCTCCCTGTATATCCATGAATTTTTCCAGGACATAATCTCCGCCAGTCATCCCTCTCTCAATTGCTGTAACAAGTGAGTGCAGTGATGACTCTACTGATTTGCCTGCCCTATATTTATGCTGGTTCTCATTTAGTGGGAATCTTTTCAGGGTAACTGTCATCATATTGTTGGTGATGATACAGATAGCTAATTCCTTATAATAATGCATAATCCATTTCAGGTATAATTCGAAGGGTAAATTCCTACACCCCTGTTCCTTAAGAAAATCAGGGATGTAGCGAGAGGATGGTGGGGCGAAGGTTCAGTCGACATTTTTCAAGATCCGACTATTTAGTCCAGAATTTGGACAATAAGTCGACAAGACAAGAGAATTGTCAACTTTTCCTTGCTTTTCAATGTTTCAGTCATTTAGCCAACATTTTCGAATCAGTTGGTAAAATTCAAAACCCGTAGAATCATTGACTTTTTTTCTTCTTCTTCTTTCTTTTTTTCTTACTTGCATGAAAATGTTTTACACTGAATCGGCTTGCTGGGCACATCAGGTCACTAAAATTTTGCTGTTCAGTAGACATTTTAACCCCCCCCCCCCAATACACACACACACAGACACATACAGGTCTTGCAACGCCCCAAAGAAAATACACAGCGTTGCACAATTTTTACGGATGTGACCTGGAATCATGGAATGTGCCTCTCGTGCGGAAACAGGTTTTTGAGATAAACGAATGTAAAGATGGGATGGTGTTAGTGGTGCGCACAGATGTACACAGGCGTGTACATCTGTGGTGGTGCGTTTACACGTTGCTATGACAACCGCGTTTCAAATTCTTGTTCACTGTCATTCCCCTAGGCCCGTTTCACACAATATCATGTAAACGGATGTTTTAAAACTTTTGATGTAGTTTTGAAATGCAATTTGTGGAAATACGAATGACAATAAGAAGCTGCAATTTGTTTCTTCCAGAAGAGCACACGTGAATTCTTCTATAAGAATAACCAAAAAAGTGGAAAATGATTTTTTTACACCAGAGGCACATTTCATGATTCCAGATCACAGATACAAACGTTTAAGCACGAGTATTTCAGACATAAAGCACAACTGCTGGAACTCTACAGTATCTAATATATCTGTAATGTAAGAAGAAGGACCGAAAAGAAACTTAGGATTTCAGATGAAAAGAGATTTCGTCAGATTTTCCACTTTTTGAAAATGTTTGAGGAAAAGTTCCTTTCCATTCCGCTTCCTTTCTGTGTGTGTCCTTGCAGGTGATGATACGTATGATTACGTAGAAATCTTCCAGGCATGCTTTATACCAACTGTGTAAGAGTCTTCGGCATTCATTCACGATACAAATTTGATTGAGATTTTTGAGGTTGTTCCAAAAGTTTCAAAATTGTTCAAGACTGTTCGATACTGGTCTACACGGGCTTAATAATCTTTCAGGCTTTTCCCCAACTCTTGTCAGACTATGTACACCTTGTTTGTTAGTATACAAATCAACTGGTTAGTATGAAGTACGGAAGAACTTTAAAGAGTCTTGAACGAGCCAAACTATCCTGAAAAATTTTTAAGAATCTTCACCGCTATATTTCGACCTAGGCCGATTTTTCGGCAAGATGAGAAGAGGGCTAAGACAGCCCTAACAGCTTCCCCGACGTCTCTGAAGTAATGCTCGAAAGGGCGGATTCCAGGGCTCAGGTTGAGAGAAAATTAGAAAAGAGAAGCTTTGAACAAGTCTTGAATAGTTTTAATGAAGTCCGGAAGATTCTACACAGTCTTAAACGAATTTTGAAGTCATCAAATCTTGAAGAAAACCCTTACAGGTGTTAAACAAATATCAGAGTTTGGAAGCGTCTTAAATGAAAATTGAAAAATTTTAGGTAGTTTTCACGAGCCAGAGAATCGTAAATAAAAACCCTTGGACCATATCTGGAAGAGCTTTAATCGAGGCTAGAAGAGTTAAAAAGAGTCGTGAACAAGTTGTGAATAATCAAGTGCTGGTCAAGTTCAGTAGCGTCGGAATCGGGAAAGGTATACAGATTACCATTTATCCCCCACCCCCTGATACACACAGAAAAATGAGGAAAAATGAGGAATTATTCAGCAAGTCGTAAAAAGTCACATTGAGAGACTTCAGAGACGAGATTTCCAAGATATTTTGGATATTTACAAGACTGTTTGTTCATTACCTCCACTTCTTAAAAACAAAATACCTACCTTTCACTTTTTTAATAGAAAACAGAACTTTCCAGCAACACTGACCACGTTTGAGAGAATTTAACAGCTAATTTAAACGACCATTGAAGATCTATTCTTCAAGACTGCTCCTCACTCCACGTTCCCCTCTCTCACTAAGGAAAAAATTAGTTTCGTGGTGAACCTTCGAAAATTCTTCAATAATTATGTCGAAGTCAAGAACCTATAAAATTAAACGAGTCTAGAAAAGTTTCAACGAATTTTAAATAGTCTTAAGAAGAAGTTCTAGTCAAAGTCGGGAAGAGTAATAAAAAGTTTTAAAAGTTTGGATTTTTAGACAGTCTCTTTAAAACAATGAAAAGAAAAACCTTTAACAATCTTAAAGAGTCCTAAAAAGTCTGTAAAAGTCATTAAAAGCCTTAAGCAATTTTTGAACCATCGATGAGTCTTGAACAATAGCCTTAAAGAATCTTCAGCGAGCTTGGAATAGTATTAGTTTTAAATGAGCATGGTACAATCTTAGCTAGCCTTAAGGAGCCTCAGAATATTCTGAGTATTACTACACGAGTCTTAAAGAGCTTTGGACAGCACACAAAAGTTAACAAATGTTCAAAGATGTCTCATGAAAGTCTGGCAAAGGTATGAAGAGTAATAAATGAGTTTTGAACGGGCTTAGTAGGTTTTAAACAAGTCTGGGAGAGTCTGAAAGATTCTTAAATGAGCATTAAAATAGCTTAGCTAATCGTTAAACTGAACCAGCTGGCTAGTTGCACAAACCAACTGAGTAATATGTAAACCAACTGGCTAATATGCTAATTAATCAGCTAGCGTGAAAACCAACCGGCTAGTAAATGTGAACCTTATTTATTAGTACAAAAATCGACTGGATACTATGCGAACCATTTGGCTAGTATCAAAATCATATTTATTAGAACAGGGATCAACTGGTTAATATGCCAACTGACTGGCTAGCATGCAAACCTCATTCATTGGTGTACAAATCAATTAGTTAGCATGAAAACCAACCAGCTAGTAGGTAAACTGATTGACTAGTATATAAACCTTATTTGTATTAGATAATTTGTGAAGCAGCAAATTGTTTGCAAACTACCTACCCGGTTACTTTGAACAAATATAGACAATTTTCATGATTCTCCATATTAGGTAGCTGGTTTCTAAACTAGCTAGTTATTTTAGAAACTAGCTAGATAGTTTGCAAAGTAGCCGTAAACTAGCCGGTTACTTTAAAAACTCTTAGAAGATTCCCTATCTTTCTCACATTAACAAGTTACTTTGCGAAATAGCCAGTTATTCTACATAACAGCTAATTAGTTTGCAAAATAACTAGTGGTTTGTACACTAGCCAGTGAGTTTACAATTTAACATTACTAATTTTCCATCATATTAACGGTTATGTTGTAAACTAGGTAGTTTGTTTATAAAATAACTAGTTAGAATGCAAACTAACTGGTTATTTTATTCACTTTTGATTATACTCCATTTTCGTGAATTATTATTACAACAGTTTTTTATTTCAGTTTGTACAGTAACATAATATTTTCCTCAACATAAGGCATGTACAATTTGTGTTATATTTGTGGTGTATCATCACTCGTACACATTACCCCTATTCAACTTCCTACAATGATGTACTGCAGAACTCAAATTGCCCGTTATTGGGCCATTTTCCAGAAATGCCAGTGTGTGTCCGAAAATCAGGTCAGACGATTTTATTATTTTTCTCCATTTAGAAGTACAATTTTCCCTTTACTCCACAAGGCTTTCACTGCAATTTCAACTCTAATTGATTTTAATGGCGATTTTAATTTCAACTTTAATATGATGAAATAATATTTAATTATAAAAGTTATAATTCGAAAATTATGAAATTGGTTACACAGTCTCACTCTATAGATAACTGAAAAACTGTGCTTTTGGAGTAATGACTTTGTTACAGTTCGTGAGCAATAGCAGAAAAATCAAGCGAAGGTCACTCTCGGCTAACCAAACCTCTCGAAAAGGAAGTAGCCAAAAGAGCAAACCTTGAAATATTCCCTTCCAAAACAAATTTCAGAGTTGAAAAAAACAACAACAACAACGAACACCACAGCAGTGAAAATACGGAAGTATCTCCATATTTCTCGCCATCGTAATTGCTGAGTAGGGTCGACAATGGTGCACGATTGCGAAAGCTAACCTCGACAGCCACTTTTCCTAACCCTCTATAACCCTCATAATACTTTGATCAGTAACTCTGTTTATTCGTTAAGAATATGGCCGCAACATTTCAGTTTGTTTCAAAGGGGCGAAGACTATTAGCACGGCTTAACCTCAAACTTCGTTGGCCAAGATTACGAAGTTATACGTTAATTCCAACCATCCAAGTCCCTGTTATATGTATGTATAGACTACTTCGGAAGAGACGGCCATTGGTGCTAAAAAATTCGAAATTCCATTGCGACTTTTCCCTGGGGATCTTCAGATCTTCGATTGACATTCGGTCCTGAACTCTATTAATCAGTCCTTCCGAAACTTTTGGATTCAATTTCGTTAGTATAGGCTGTCTGTAATCCTTCGAAAACTATAGTGAAAGAACTGGCCGAGAGTACCTTTGAATCTAGTTTTGTCGGTTCGGTGTAAATTGTACGCAGGAAAATTTTTCGCAGAGAAAGTTGTACACACAGGTTGTACGTACGAAAATTGTTTGAAAAAAAACAACAAAAAAAAACGCAGATGCATATCCGTTTGGCCCCCACTATTCCTCATAGCTATGTGGAACTGATGCGAGGCCGCAGTCGAATCTATGCTGAAAACGAATAATGCCGTGGAGAGTGGCTTACAGGATTCGAAGCGACTGTCGATGCGTCCCATCCGAATATATTTCGGTTCATCGAAGCCCTTCATCAAGAGCAAGTCTTAGCGGATGTAAAGTACGAGCAGGTCATCGCTGAGGAGCCTCCCACTAAGAAAAAAAAATAATTATCGTGATTGCGCTGCAGGGCTTCAAGCACTCGTTGGCCGGTACTACCTTCGGAATGACAACGAGGACGAAGAAGACCATATGCTACGCTACTTACACAGCATCGCGCATAATATTGCCTACTGCAGTTTTCTTGTCAATGGGCGTGCTGGTTTTAATTTTGCAGATAATTTTCATATAGAACCAGTACGGCTTCACGAAAGGCAGATCCACGCAACAGGCTATACTATGAGTTCTGAAGACAGCAGAAGATAGTGAATACAAGTACGAACTCGCAATATTCCTGGACATTAAGGGAGCCTTCGACCGAGCATGGTGGCGAATGATCTTAGTGCAACTAAGTACCCTCGGCTGTCCGGTAGATCTGCTAAGACTGATTGGCAGCTACCTGGATGGTCGCGTGGTCATGATGGAGGAAGAAACAAAATCGTTCGAGCGGGCCTCCACTACGGGGTGTCCCCAAGGTTCGGTTTTGGGGCCCTTCTTGTGGAGAGTCCTGTTCGACGATCTCCTGAAGCTGCCTTTAACAGAAGGGTTTCGGGTGATAGCATATGCGGATGATGCAGAGGTGATAATCGGAGCCAACAACAGAGAGACGCTAACTAGAAAAGGAAACAAAGTGATGAACACACTTATAACATGGTCGGAAAGGGCTAAAATGATCTTCGCCCCGAATAATTGCGAGATGATGCTGATGAAGGGCAGCATCCACTTGGCTCCGATCAAAGTGACGATGAGCAACACGAGACTGAAATTTGCAGAAGAGATCAAATACCTCGGCCGGGTTGTGACCACTACACCCCGGTCAGTCCACGGCCACATCAAACTAGTTACCGGAAAAGCTGACGCTCTGTTCCAGAAACTAAGAAGACTGACGGTTCAGGAATGGGGACTGAGGCCCTCCCAGTTGATACATATCTACCGGGGGGTCTATGTCCCTATCGTATGCTACCCAGTGGCGACATACCCGGAGAAGATGCTAAAGGATGACCGCGACCTGTTCAGATCCAGCCAAAGGCGGGCCCTTCTGACGGTGATTGGCGCGTACAGCACGTCGAGACACGACGCGTGGCACGTCATCGCGGGGGTCCTGCCAATAGAGCTGGAGATACAGTGGCGAAGACAGTACGCCCTGCTGCCAGCGAAGCACTGGCCGAGAAGACGTGTCAGCCTAACGCGTACGCGAGGTTGTCCGGTCAAGTATCCGAACGCGGCAGATGCCCGCTAGTAGTGAGACTGGGTCTATCAAGCGGCACATTGTGCCTATAGATACCTGAGCCAGGTCGGTGCAGTAGGCACCCGTCTTACCAACACCATTGACGTTGTCGCCGGATGTGCATCGTGCGAGCGCGCGCGGCGCGGACGGCGTACGCTGAAATATCGCACAAAGCGGCAGCAACGAAGCCCTAAGGGACGTTGTGATGCGCAGAAATACGCGCACACGGCGTCTTCGCCGGGCATGATCGCGAGACACTACGCGACATGAACGGCGTACGCTTAAAGACTCGGTCCAAGGAACCGATCGTCAGCCATGACACGTCCTACCAACACCGGATATGACAAAACACCCGAACATGACAAACACCGGATATGAGGAAGATACTGAAGTTAAGTTATGTTATTATTATCCATAGAAGATATTATCAGTTAAAATAGAATTAAGATGTAAAATGTTAAGTTAGGACTGTAAGGCGATGAACCATAGTGTGTGATTAAAATGAATAATACGGAGCACACACTAGGGGGAGCCCCCTCCCAAAAAAAAAGAGAAAAAAAAGACCTGTCTCTCCAGCCGGCACTAACTCAACTGTAAGGCATGCACCAAGCTCGATTCCTTTGGTCCTCTGGTGGCGGATAATAGATAGAGAAACCAACACGGGCCTACAACGAAATAATGCTTAAGCCTTTTTACAGGAAACAGATTCTATCCTTTACAGCGCCGGCTCGTCATACGACATGCTTTCGAACTTTTCCAATCGCCGATTGTAGTTGAACAGAATCGCGACACCCGTATTCGCGATCACATTTTCTTCGAGTAAAATATGCCGTAAAATGACGTACTGTCGAGAAAACACGTTCGCCGTACGCCCGGCTAAGGTTGAAAATCAAAATAAAATCCCTCTTCGACGCGGCAATCGTTAAGTTTCCATTCGTTCTATTGAAATAAAATACCGCCGAGGCGACGTAACGTTCCAGAAATATCGTGACGCCTCCGCACTTTTCTCTCCAGACTTCAGACTCGCGTCGCGTACTCACACATACGAGAGAGAAAGAAAGAAGCCATTCGAGGCGAAACGTTGTCGGATTTCGTACAACGGATAAATTTATTATAATTTATATTCGCATCTATTTACCGCACTATCGCAAAGTATATATTTATAAACCTTCTAAATATTATGAAGCATACCAGCGACGAGTACGCGCAGAAACTGGATATAATACATTTTCGTCGTAAAGTTTCCCCGTAACGCCACGGAGCTTTCTTATTGACTTCTCGTTAACTCGTATGATATAACTCTGGCGCAGGATATTTCGTCTACGTGCATAAATACGCGTGTTTCCGAAAATAACACACGCGGGAGTGCGATGCGGAAGAGGAAACAGAACTGTCGTCTGAAAGCTCTCGAGAAATGCTACTCGGTGCCCTTCAACGATGTGGCGAGCCTAATTACGTATAATATGTATTATACACGCTGGCAAAATTTATGTTCTACAACCGAGTCACTCAGAAAGCTCATATTGCTGCTAGATGTCATATTAGCTCACTGTGCTTCCTTTGTTCTTATAGTGCCACAATCCAGACATCGGCAACCGTCGCGATCAAACCGCACAGCTTGCAGAGCAAACAGAACCGGGTACTCGGGGCAGCTTGCCATTGCTTCCCCCACGGTTTGCTGTGTTAGCGCATTTCCCAGCACCGCATCCCTCGCCGTCCCGGAAAGTACCCCTTCGAGTATCGCACCAGTGACCAGAGGGACGCATTGAGGCCGGCCCGAGCCACAATTTCGCCTGTCTGCAAGGGCCACCACGGAACACCCTGCTGACCGAGGTTAACGCTCACCCAGCATTGACCTGGAATTCAGGTGCACCACACAGCCGGACGCGCTTCCTCTTCCCTCACCCCTCACCTCCTCGTATTTATACGTTTGTGACGCTGGAAGATGGTGACGGCAGGTGAGCCCTACCAGAAGCAGCTGCAGCAGCTCTACGATGGTACAGAGTAGTTGTGTTCGATGGTGTGGGCCGAGCTTTGTCCGCCGACCCTCTGCCTCGACCACTCTGTCCGCATCTTCTTCTTCATGATGATCAAAACACAGGGGTCATTCTCCGGAAACTGAGAATATTAAGGCGACACTTCTTATCTTGTCAATTTCCAGTATTTTTCGTGAGGAGAATTAGCATTCTCGCTCACGCCATAAAATCCTTTATCGTATCACATCTTGTGGGACAGTTTAGAAGTTTTAGTTCTCACCAGAATCGGTGTGCATCTCGCATCCACCGAAATTGTCAACGGCATGTGTATGCTCAAATGGCCTTCAAGTGGATGTCACTAAGACATCCACTGGTTACACGATCGAAATTAAAACGCAGTATCGAAAATCAATACACCTTCCTTGAGTTCCGAGAACTCGACCGCTACTCTTCTTCACAGCCATGGCCTCCGAAGTAACCGCGAGCGTCTGCCTGTCACAGATTCTATATTTCGACATCAACCCACGCGTGCCATATGCAAATTCGAGAAGACAAAGAAAGTACAACGTATCGTTTCTATACTTACATAGCATTATCTATATTTCGAATTACGAGCATCGCTCCCAATCGCCTAGACTACATGTGCCGGCCTTCGAAGATAGTCAACTACGTACGTCCCTTGTATCTCCACTCATCCCACGATGGTATCTCCTCTTGGGCGGAGACACTATCGTCAAACGTATATCGGATAATTAGTATATAACTCCTGCACAGAGGCTCAGTTTTGGTCCTCACTACGCTCGGAGTCAGGCGGAGCCCTCGCTGGCATCTTCTAACCAGCCCCTTCTTGGACTTAGAAAAATCTGTCGTGTCGGATGTACAAAAACCTAATAGCTATATCTTAACATATTACTGTTCGTATTTTTAAAAGTATAGTCAAAGTAATCATCCTTTTGAAACATATAACGTAACCTGCTAATCGATAAAAAAAATCAATAAATAACACTACCCAACAGCCAAAAAACCGCAAGAACGAGAGTAGCCGATTCTAGAAGTATTTTTCACGCTGAATTCAATGCCGTTTTTTGTTTTTCTTAATTAGCTCTCCTTTTCTCGTAAATTCATTCTGAATTATTTCCCGTAATTTCCCTCTTGTGTTGGAAATATTAGTGAATGTGGCCACACTGCATGTATCACAAAACAAACTCGCCATGTCGCCAACACAGTGATGCGTGTGAACGTGTTTTGACGTTTTGATATCCGAACGATCTAAACAGTTTCAACTGATTCTAAGATTTTATCATTAACGATGAAGTGATGGAACAACAATTTTGAGGAAGGCGATCTCTTCAGTGAAAAAATAACGCCTTTTCTTTCCGGTATTACAGTTTATTGTTTCTTTTACGAAATGTAAGTGAACTAGATAAATGTTTTCCGACAATAAATTTGATGAATATGTGTTCAATGCCCGAATATTCATGATAATCACAACGCTCGTTGTTGAATTGGAATAACACTTACGGAACACAGAGGGACAGAGAACAACACGGAAGTTTGCTATTCAGTACCATCGAAGACGAAGCTTCTCGGTAATATCAGTTTAATACATACAACATCAGTGTCGCCACATAAAATAGAACAATTTCTCATAATACACTATTAAGTTTCCCAGCAAACGTAAAAAATGATTAGCTAACTCAGCATTTTTAATATCATATTTGAATTCAGCGTGAAAAATACATTAAGAATCATCTATTTTCCTTCATGCGGTTTCCAAAAAATCTCAGTTTGTTGTGTAGTGTAATTATATATTCTACTCTCACGTCTTGGCAGAGTCAATCCAAGGAAGCCGACGCTGGTTCGCAACTCGCGGTACCGTACCTCGATCATACAAGTCGGTTCCATCAATCCGATTTGCCGATCCACCGATCGATCGACACCACCACCCTCACGACAGTATTCAAGAACTCATAACTTCCGTTGAAGCCGTCAATGTTCTTTCGTTACTACTCGTAGTCTGTCATAATAACAATTTTATTTTCGTATTTCTCGGTAATCGACAATAATTGTAGGTAATTTAAATGGACGTGTCGTACGTTGAACCTTTTCACGACGAAAAAGCTCAGAAAGCCTGAGAAAGCACCGCGACTAGCGCACATGAGACTTCTCAGGAGTGGTATTGCCTGGGAGAGGAAGGTGGTTACCCAGCTCACATGTCAAGTCGTTTCAAATTCCGGAACGAAAAGTAAAGAAAAACAAAACACTTATAGTCTCATATTCCGCAGCAAATGCCCATATCCCCCCTCCTTATAAAGAAGAACTTCGATTAGCACCGAGTAACACATTTTATTCCGCAAATAAAAAACAACGACAAACAAAAAAATGAGACCACATGGCGGATGGCGGACACCAAATAATTTACCAAAAGAAAAGAAGAAAAACTTTCCGACATTGTACAGATTCTGGTGGCGAAAAGCTCGCGCACCCGCGAAAAGAGCAATTCAGAAGAGAAGTCAAGAAAAAAAAGTACAAAAGTTCAAATGGAAAAATAATCGGCAAGATCGTTCTCACAAGAAAAAAATTTTAACTAAAAAAAAACCATCAAATCCTACGTTTGTGACCGCGTCACCGAAGGCCAGTTGTACAATCGTGAGTTGGCTATCACGTGATAGTTAACTCGCCGATTTAGTAGTTAATGATAACTCACGATTGCACAACTGGTCCCGAGGGAAGAAACTAAGTAGAAGGAGAATTTCATCGGGTGGATTACCCGGGGAAGAAGACGGAAAGGTTAGTCCATAGAAGGAAGAAGGGGAAGGAGGTGAAATGAAGAGAGTAAAGGGAGAGGAATCGGTACGTTCATACGTCAATTTAGCTGAATGGCGATTTTATCGTTTTACCAGCCACACTTCATAGCCTTATTTATTTCTGGGCATGCGTGTCAGATATGCTCAAGCTCAGTGGTTGTGCATGCGAGAAAGTTCAGTTTATGCGCAACATAAACCGTCCACAGCAATTTTCAACTTCAATTAGGATAAAATGATCATTATTAATCATAATCAATCAAAAAAAATTTATTTATTTATTTTTAATATCCAAAAACTGACCGGGTCTAACAACGTTGGCTACAAAATTACATGTGAAAAACGCAGGCCATATGTTCAGGGGTAACCTGGATAAATGAAACATCAAATGCACACTCTGGGAACCCCATAGCGACAAAAGGAACAATCTATACTAAAATATTTTGGACTCTGTTGGGGATGCACTGCGACGAACCATAAAGCTTGGGCAAAGGTGACGGAGACATAAGCCTTACGGTAGGCGGAGTAGGTTGTGGCTTACGTACATGCAATACAAAGAAGTATACGTTTATCTTTCACCTACTCAGTGTAAAAATAAATCAATAAATAAAATCCTCTAGTATTACTAAGAGACCCATAGGTCAATGCTCAATTAGTGCAACTGTCTTGTAGCTTTATAATTCTCCAAGTGAGCGCAGCACCGGGGAGGAGCAACCACACGGAGTTACAGATGATTAGCCTGGCACAGGCGATAATCAGTCTGCAGTCGTATTGTTAATAGAAATTTCCATGGAAATGTAAACCACAAAGGCACGGTTTTCGAAGGATAGACATACACACAGATACACACACAGACATACATTCATTTTTTTTTGTTAATAGAAATTTCCATGGAAATGCCAACCACACTTCCCAAGTCTCCTGGTATCTGGACGAACAGTGTAGTCAAGTCTACAGCCGTGATGTTAACAGAAATTTCTATGGAAATATGAAGAACACACACACACACACAAGTCGGGTTATTACACCATCCATAACTCAAGAACGGCTGGACCGATTTTTATGATCTTTGATTTGTTGGATTTGTCTCCATCCAGTCTAACAGAATAATTATTAAAACATCGGAAAAATTCACGGGGAAAAAAAATGTATTAAGAAAATTTTTTCTCATACATTTTGTACATGGAACAGCTTTCTTTTAGTTTTTCAGTTTATCTTATTTTCGCCTGTCCATGGAAATCGGTTCTCGCCCAAGTATACCCATAGCTGGAAGAAAAATAAATTTCCATGGAAATGTTAACCACTAAACTGAACTGTCACCATGAAGAGCTAAATCATGCGGACTGGCTTCACGTCGGGAGCACCGTGTCGGGGGAGCGTTACGGTTTTCGCTCAGGTATACCTAGTAGTAAAAGCATAATATAAAAGGCTAAAACTTCATGAAATTGTGTTGAAAAGTATTAGATGACTTTTGCCAATTTCAAGAAGTTTTAATCAGTTATAAAAAATCTTCTACTACATAAAAGTGTAAGTTTGTTTCTGTATTTATTTGTTTGTTCGAGGTTGGCGGATACACCATAAGAACTGGCGGGTTCGTATTTTCTGGATGTGTTCGTATGAACCCCGAATAGGTTTCAGGCTATAAAAAATTTCGGTACTGGGTAAGTCACACCGTTTATAACTGAAGAACGGCTGGACCGATTTTTATGATCTTTGATTTGTTGGATTTCTGTATCAAATAACATTCAGTACACCCACCTACCGAACAGATATTGCAACTCACTCAGTGGGAAGGGAGCTTCGCATTTGTATCCATAGCCTTCTTCAACTTCTTATTCGCAATTTTCAGTGTGTGTCAGCATGCACTTTCCTTTTTACACCCAACTCGTGCTTTTTGTTTATCAAATCATCTTCTAACGCAACTAATGTCCTTTTATCTCCTACTAGTTCTTCTTTCTTTTTTCTTCTGTCTTCTAGTACCCGCTTTTCTTCTTCACTCTTCTTTTGGGCCTCTTCAGCTTCTTTCTTCTTTCTATCCATATTTTCCCTATATGATGTACCAGCAACGCGGACCATTTTCATCATTTCATTTGTTATTGGAATATTTTCCATTTTATTTTCATACTGTTTCAATGCACTTTTGACATTTAATCCAGCATTCAACAATTCTACTGACATGCTAGTTTTCTCATCTGTCAATATGTTTGCTGAGTTGGAAACCGATCGATCCATGTCAGCGCTCCCATGGTAAACCAGAAGCGCCGCTTTAACCAATACGGTTATATTTGGGTACTTGTCCTCTAGAATGAGATCATGATCAAATACATTTTTCCAAAAATCTAACATGGGCATATTTACCAATAATAATTTCAGCTCATCAATAGTTTCATCCGATGGAACTGCTAATGAAAGAGCCTTATGAATAGTTCGCACATCTTCTTCATTTCTCTGCTTCTTACACATTATTTCGTGAGGCGATAAAAACCTGAACTTTCTCACAATTCCCAGAGATGGTTGTAAAACACCTTTCTCTAACAAATGTTTGATTGCTGCCATATAGAAATGTAAAAATTTGTTTGTAGTATTAAATGAATGAAAAGAAGAAAAGAAAAAGGTGGAAAGGAGGAGAGTAAGTCGAAAGGCCGGTACGTTGGTAAATTAAGGGAAACTAAATGAACTAGAATTTAACGTATTAACTTTATTTTACAAAATGAAGATATAACCGATATTGTCTGTTAGTCAAGCAGGTTATGCGGAAACCTTGTAGGCGCGAGGGCCGGATCTTTAACGCGTCTGCCGATTGGTACCACCTGGAATTTAAAATAATAATCGCGTTTGAGTACCATGATTCGAAATCTAGCAAGACATGTGTAAACTGTGAGGTATGACCCTCATGATCTGTCCCGTGGCTTGAGTGCAAGCCACACTGCCTCGTTGGCCAGTGGAAGGTATCGCAGTAGGTACGCCGCTAATCCACCCTGGCCACACTTGTGCGGGGGATAGGGGGACCTCCGCCTCGAGGCCTACGTACTCCCTGAGTACGGACCGCCCTGCTACGTGAGACCGCTCACGTGAGGCTGTACGTCATATTCTCGCCTGAGCATCCCGCTCTGCATAATGAGCGTACGTCGATACCCGGCAAGACAGTCTGGGTATGCGCAACTCGTTATCCTAATTAATATAATGAAACAATTCAATATCGAAGTAGGGTAAGCCTACGAAAAGATTGGTACTCCGTGAGTAAACTCACCTAAGATGCAGTTTGGCTCGTCCAGCTGCCACTTCACTATCACTGTACGAAATACGATACGGAACAGACGACTCTCGCAATGGTAGCCTGTCGAAGAATGCACCAAGCATCCCGGGGTCGTCCCTACGAGTTCCTGTCCGCGTGGCGGAAACACATTATGCAGACATGTAGGTGGCAGCTAGAGCCTGTTTTTGCACCATCAGTTGGGGGATGAGAGAGGATTACCTGCTCGTGAGAGCCAGTACGAGCTAACGATATGACTTCGCTGCAGCGAATGCTGTCTGCAGTGATTCCTAACATATTGAAGCCATGCATCTCAAAATTAGGAAACTAACTTTTACCATTTCTTTACAGAAATTACGCACATTATTTTTGAACATCACAAAATTCTGTTCTCTCAAAGTTCCCAATTTTTCTAGGACTTCTGCACACAATACAATTCTATATGATAGCAAATTATTAGCAGCAAAGAGTTCACTTTCAGCCAGTTTTGTTTTACAAATACGGTTAATCATGATAATAACTAATCCATTCATTTCCTCATGTGACTGGGCCGGACATTATTGTCCTGAACCGCGAATGCGTGTTTACTATTATTAGTTCGAAATAACTGTATCCCTACACTAATAGGGTGCACCGTGCAGCAATTTTTTTTTTGGTTTCCTCTAATTTTTTCCTTTATCAAAATAGTGAATTTTTTGAGTCAATAGTGACAAATAGTGGCCCAGGTTAAAAATAGTGATCAGTTGGCAGGCTTGTAACATAGATTAGTGACGAAAGATTTGTACAACGTCTACTGTATCTATTGACCAGGCGCGGATCTGCGGTGGATCCCCCCCCCCAAAAAAAAAGAGGAAATATCAGTAGGGGAAATCTGTGGCGGGAGAGGCAGCAAAAAAATTTCCGCGCGCTTTTCCTTCTGCCATTTCCTCTCCAAAATGGTCGTCTGGATTCGCGCCTCCATTCACACATAATACCGTTTCGCAAATCTGCACATTTTTTATTTTTAAATATACCAGCCTAAAATAATGTGTAGCCGGTCCCAAGTCTGGAAAGCAAATGTGAGGAAAATTGTACACCAAATAATTCGTTTGATTAGTAATAATTTACGCGTACTGTGATACAGAGCTAGGTAGTTACCAATGTCTTCTATCTAACTCACTTAAATCCACGATCTAGATGGCCTGCAAAGCGAGTCAGCTAGTTTTTATGTATATAGAAAATACTCGTAGATAGATAGACAGATGAACATATGCCATGACTGATACTTTGCACTCGTAGATACATGTGGGCGGAGCAATACTACGTCACTGCCATTACATATTTTCGGGTTCGCGTTCGTTTCATTTCTTCTACGTTGACTAGCCATCCTGAATCTGCGTACAGCAGCTTCGCTTTATAAACCGCGAGGATTATTAGGAGGTAAAATATGATGTGTTCTAGATACGACAAGGACAAGATCACCACCACCACCTGAATTCGGGTTTTATTCTCTTCTCACCGGACACGGAAGAGTATAAAGAGACAGCACAGAGCCAAATGACCGACATCCGAAACAACGACAAAATACCTTCTTGCAAAACATCGTTAACCTCAGATGAGCAAATTTCTTAGTCAACATCTTTGAGTGTCGCAATTCACGATTCGAACACACCGTAAAGCTTTTATGCCAACATTATCGTCATTATCAGAGAGTTATCAAACAACGGGAGAGAGTGAGAGAGGAGAACTTCATAAAAACCCTATCAGACGTCCGCATAAACTTCCGTTTCGCTGTACGCGAGCAAACTCCAATTAAAAAGTTCGCCAGCAAAAGAGAGAAAGAGAAACAACGGCGAAGAAGAAAGCCGGGAGTGGGTTTCATTTTCTTAATCGAACCTTGTTTTCAAACATTTGTCGTCGTGACGACAGTTTTTAGAGAGTTTCGCGCTGACATTATTTTCAGAAATGCTCGAGTGGAAACGAAACGCCAGATTATCCCGTTAATTTCGTCGATTCGTTGACGGGACTGCGGGAACCACATGCGATATCGGAGGTAGAAAAAAGTCGACATTTGCTCGAAATGGCGACGGCGGCGGCGTTTTTTGTCTCCTAATGGGACATAAACTGGCCGACAAATCGACGTTCGAGTTCGGAAGATGGAATCAATGTAATTCCGAACACAACTGCCGCGCGTTGACTTTTCCACTCTCACTCTCCCCCACCTCCCCTTTTTATCGAAATGACTGAATGCAGAATTTTGAAAAGTTGTCTTCATCGGGGCACATAAGCGTGTGCGGCTTGTTTACCGTCTTCTTCTTCTCTCTCTCTCTTTAGCTCGCTATCTTTTCTATTTCGATTTAAATTTTCTTTCTTTCCTCCAGCGGCTCTATAGCCACGGCGCTCCACACAGAAAATTCGTCTAGTTACGACGTTCGCTCAGGCGCCATACCGAATTATTTATACGCGGCTTCGGTTCTTCGTTTTATTGTTACCCCGAGCAGGATGTTGCCTGGGCAATATTTTATCGAATCCCAGGCAGGCGAACCTTAAACGGCGGCGCTTTTCTCCCGGGAAGTCGCAGGGCAGGAGCGTGGCAATAGTAAAGAAAATTCACACGGTCGTAAAGAATTTTTTCTTTTAGGTCTGGACCGACGAGGGTGAGCTAGCAGTCGAACGATAAGCTCGGAAAGTTGGGGGCAGTCGACTAAGTAATCATTCGTGATGAGTTAGAACACGAGTGCGGTGAAACTGGGTGATAAAGACAGTTACGCAGATCCCGGTTGACATTCGAATTTATTTCTCAAAAAGTATACGCAACACAGCATCTTTGATTGCGTCCCAAATTATATCAGTATCTCGCCGGGGCAGACAATTCGGAGAAATAGCGGAATTCCAATCAGACCAAAAGGTACTTATGCGCGGTGTAACTGAAGTCCGTGTTTCACAATTACTGTAATATATTTTTCCCCTTTGTCGTCGAACTTCTGTGAAATAACGGAAATTGAATTCGAGACGGAATGAGAGCTGCCAGACGTCGGGAATTTCTCTCATCGTGCGAATCGAAAATGAAATCTAGATGGAATGGAAAGTCACGTCAGTGGAATGAATATTACGCATTATTCACTTAGGGAGAGAGACAGTTCAATTATAATAGAATCAGTACCAAAAAAACAACGTCGCTCTTCAAAGCGAAAATGAGATTGATCAAAAAATGTAGCTTACGGGCTATAAGCAGTTCTTTGGTCAATTACATATGTTTACAAAATTTCCTAACTTTGATCAAGTCCACAAAGGTGTTTTATAGCTGCACACACTTGAGGAATTCTTTCGAATTTCGAGTTCGTCACCAAAAGGTACAGAAAGATTATTATTAATCATTACGAGGGAATAATCATAAAGAAATGTATCAATTCGATTATTTTGAGAGTGTTATCTCGGCAAACGTCATACTACTAAAAGTCGTCTTCTGAAGGAACATGAGCCGGACACAAGTTTCCGTCTTTTCGGGGGGTGTCCAGAGGGTCTAGACTCCTCGGTAAAAAAGGTTTTTTCTAGGAGTTATATGAGGTAATTCATGGAAGGAAGGTGTAAAGGGTCAGCAGGACAAAAAAAGTTGACTCCGCCCCCTCCTTATAATGAGGCTATCTACGCCCTCGTCTGGAGCGTTGGGGCGTTGCTGGATAGCGGTAGCACCTCTCTACCACGGGCAGCCGGATCTTCGTCGAAGATCTCTCACCTGGAGTTTGGTCCGCCCGGCACATCCAGCGGCCCCTGGTAACGAAGTCGGTCTACTGGCTAAATTAAGCAGGCGGCATGGAAGACCACTACCCACCCTCCATGTGCAATAGGACGCAGAAACCTCATACACCAATCACTTTCACTGTATAGAAATAGCCAATTCCACAACATCCAACATACATAGAGAGCGGACACCACACAGCAATAAACCGACCGCGGAAGCAAGTGGAGACCTGACGCGTGTATATGCCTGAAGAACATCATGGAACGCTCGACAAGAATCACAACCAGGCCAAGCGACCCGACTCGCAACCCGCGCTGCGGATCCGGGCCAATCAGTGTGGAATGTCTTACCGGCCATAAAGATGTGATAATCCAGATCGTACTGGCAGTAAACTAGACGTCAGAAAGGTGACGAAAATAGCAACGTGGAACATCAGGGGTCTCTTGAGAGCTGGCAAGCGGGCAAAAGTCGAGAAAGAGGTTGAGGACTGCGGAGTCGTCGACCTGACAGACCATTGGCGAGGCTCATGCCACTATAAGACGGAGAAAAGGAAATTTAGCTACTTCCGTTGCAATGACACGAAGTCTAGTAAAGGAGTCGGCTTCATAGTTCCAAGAATCTAACGGACAAGATCAACTGATACCGACCAGTAAGTGAAAGAATCGCAACGCTAAGGGTCAAAGCATTGCCCGTAAATATAAACATAGTAGCCTATGCACCTACTACGGATGCACTGGACGAAGAAACCAAGGAATTCTACGATATGCTCAAAGACATGCTCCAGTGCTTCCCGACTCGCGACATGACGATGAATATTCACGACTTTAATGACAAGGTAGGAGAATCAGCTGATGATGCCAAAGAAGTCAAACATGCAATGAGGAGATACTCCATTGGCGTCAGGAATGAAAGAGGCGAACGACTGATGGACTTCTGCAGCGCGAACCAGCTATTTATAGCTAACATAGTCTTCCAACACCACAAAAGGCGACTGTATACATGAACTTCGCCAGATTCCAGTACGAGAAAATCAGATCGATTACGTCTTAGTGATGAAGAGGTGGAGAACATCGGTTAAGGATGTGAAAACGTACCCGAGCTACGCCTGTAGCACAAATCACGAGGCGCTGGTGGCCGAGATCCGGGCCAAGCTAAAACGAGCAGACACGAGCTCGTAAAAGAAAGAGAACATGTAGTGTCTGGGCATAAACGGGAGGTACCCGGACGAAGTTCAGGAGGCTCTAAGGCCGCTTAGAAACGGTAACACTGCGCAGATGTCGGCCGAACAAATATGGATAGACATGAAGGCAGCCATGATATGAGTATCAATTGCCAAAAAAGAGAGGGTAGCCAACGAACCTAAGCAACCGTGGATTTCGACAAACACGCTCGAGCAAATCCATCAGAGGAAAGAACGGAAAATGACCGGCCTAGACACGGAGGCTGCACGCAAAGAGTATCGTAAGTTGGACAGAATGATAGCCAAGAACTTTCGAGCGGATAACGAGAAATATCTCGAGAAGATATGCGAGGAAATACAAGAACACGAACACAGAAACAAGCTGCGGGAATTCTTCCAAAAAAAAAAGAATATTACCAACAGTTTTCAACCACGGAACCGCGTCATACTAGACGAAGACAACACGCTAACCGACATGGCCGAATACTCGACAGCTGGAAATGGTCCTGCGAAAACCTAATGAAAAACGATGAAGAACCCAAACCAACAGATGAAAAGGCGCTTCTAGCGAAACTGGAGCCGCTGATACTATTTGAAGAGGTCAAAAACGCAGCGAAAAAGCTCAACAGCCGAAAAGCGGCAGGACCAGACAAGATCGTAGCAGGAATGCAACAAGCAACTGAGGAAATCGGAATGTAGATCCACTCGATATGCCAAAAGATATAACAGAACAGAACGTGGTCTAACGACTGGAGAGGATCAACTTATAAGAACAAAGGGAAACACAACGAATGCTACAGCCACAGGACGATCGCACTGTCTCCCATGCAAGTAAGATCATGATCTACATTATTCTAGAGCGACTGAAGAATATCTTGCCGCCGCAGATTCCGCAGGAACAGGTGTGATTCGTACCCAGAAGAGGCACTCGAGAACAAATACTAAACATCCGCCAAATAACCGGAAAAAGTCGAGAGTTTAACATGCCAGCCATACTGTGCTTCTTGAACTATCAGAAGGCCTTCGATTCAGTAAACTGGAAGGTGCTGTGGTCCGTGCTGAGGAAGATGGAAGCACCTAACCATTTAGTAATGCTGCTGAGGACACTATACGAGAGTCCGCTGAAGATAGCCTGCCGGGCCCATTTAAGGTCGGAAAAAGTGTTCCAACATCCACGGTGAATGGATCATTCGACAGGCCACAGATAACTGGAGAGGCGGGGTCAACACTGGAGGCAGAAAGGTCTCGAATCTCCGCTTCGCGGACGACACGCTTCTGCTGGCATCACAGCCGACGAGATGGCAGAGTTATTGAATCGCGTAGAGAAGATAAGTGCCAAGGCCAACTTCCTTCCGAATCGCTTAAAAAGTCAGGTCACGATGGTCGATCGCGGCAATATGCCGCCACCGAGCAATCCAGAAAGACTCTGCCACATAGAAGTGAAGAATAAAGTCGTATACTTAGAAGCACTAATTTTCAACAATGGCGGCTGCCTAAGAGAAATCAACGACTCACTCGCTAGATTCGCCATGGGGCGGCACACACGCTTATGGAGAGACTGCCACGTGTCTATTCAGACTAAAATGAGAATTGTGAAAGCACTGATCTTTTCGATTACAGCCTATGCATCTGAGACCTGGACGATCAACGCAGCGGCAAAAAGACGCATCGAAACCTTCGAGATGTTCTGCTGGTGGCGGATGTTGCGCATCCCATGGACAGCACGTAGAACGAATGCCTTCATACTGCGATAGTTGAACATATCTCCGCACCAACGACTCCTGCCAATGATACAGCGGAGATCGTGTGATTCTTTGGTTACGTAATGAAACGGGGCCAGACTTACTGAAGAGAATGGTAATACAAGGGAAAGTCCCCAGAAAGAGATGACGAGGCCGGAAACCCCTGATCGCATGCATACGCACAACAGAAAACCACTAAGAGTGGCGGAAACTGACGGAGGACATCCATCGGTGAATCACGGCACCCGACACCAGCGACGCCCCTCTTACAAACTGGAGATGATTAAGTCGGTAGTGCATTCAATAATGTTTTTAATTACGTTTTATATCATCAACTTGCTGGAATCTCAGTATTTAACGCTTTGGCAACTCTTTTGGGGCCAAGTTAACCCGTGAATAGATGCTCCTTCCATGACACTTAGAAAAGCATGTTGCATTGAAACTTCGGGGAATACCGCTGTTGACAGAAATGAGATCCCGAGAGGTCGTTTACCTCACTCATGAAATTTTAGCCCCCTCACTCAATAGAAAGCTAATAAAACCAACACAAAATCTGAAATTAATGTACACAGATACATGGTTTTTGTACTTATCCTAATAACTGATGAAGTATTTTATTCAGAATGAACCGCACTAAAAATTCAGAGCTGAAAACTTTCTCATTCTGACAGGCTCTTAGTTTAGTACAGGCGAGTGAATGCACAAAAATGTACTTTGGAGGCGATTCGACCCCAACGGGTACAAATTCGTTAAATGCGGAGACTCCCCCACATTGATGATCTAAGGTTAATAGTAACTTTTGGATTTTAGGTTCTATAGAAACCCCTGATATCATGAAACATGAAAAAGAAAAAGTTGGAAAATAAAAAGTATTTTGGAATTGTATCAGTAGTCAACGTTTATTCTAATATGACGTTGGAACGGAGAGGGAAGATAAGAGTATTATTTAACCCCCCCCCCCCTCAAAAAAGTTAAGACGCTAACAATTATTTACCAAATTGATAAAAGACGAGAGAAGAGATTTACAATATTTTCGGAGATATTCAAAATTTTTAACTTGTTATCTTCACTGGTGAGCCAGAAGAGGACTTTTTTTTTGACTTGGTTTATATTTCAAATTTCTGTGCCTCCTAAAAAAATGTCTGATCTCAGGATCTCACTGTATCAAGGTGTCTACAAGAATGGAAAAATATAAATTCCTGACTTTTTCCAAACTTTTTCTTTCTCTTCTTACCTTTACAGTATAGACAGTATATATTTATGTTTATACTACTAGACGCTATGGTTAGAATGAACTGAAATTTTAAGTTGATTTTTGGGTGAAAGCATTAGGAAGGTGTTCACAGATATACATAAAAACAAACAAAGCGATGAACTAAGTTATGAATTATATTTCTTCAAGTATTTCATTCTGTGAAACTTTACCAAGGAGATGAAAAATTCCAAACTTCTTAAAAATATTGTTCAATTTCCTGACTATTTCCAAACTTCCTGACCTACTTTTCAAATTCCTGACTTTTTCCAAACCTGTAGACACCTTGTGTATAATACCGGTAATATGACTGCAGAATGATACGTCCCTAGGGATTTTTAACAGTAAGTGTAAGCCTCTCACTGGAGGGGTTTGGTTGGCTGAATGGATAGTGCACTGGTCTCGGTCGGATTACGAAGGTCTCGGGTTCGAGCGTCCACGTAGCAACTCGCCACATTTCGACCTAGGCCGGGTTTTCGGTTAGAAGAGAAGAGGGCTAAGACATCCATAATAGCCTCCACGACGTCGCTGAGATAATGCTCGAAGGGCAGATTCCAGAGCTCGGGTTGAGAACAAAGCTTCGAGGGGTTGAAATTCTTATCGGAATTAAATATTTATTTTGGAATTTGAATTGCAGTTGTGGGGAAAGCCCTTCTACATGAGCCTAAAGATCATCAGGTGTTACAAGAGAGGTCAAATCCAAATTAAATAATTTCTCGTCCAAAAAGCAAAGAGAATGAAGGGTCCATGCATTTATTTCCTACCGACAAAATTCGTATAAGGAAATGAGTTGTGCTACTAGATATAGCTCAGAAAAGTTTAATTATAAAGTGGATCGGTACGAAAGATCAACTAGCCGATGGCTTCACCAAAGCACTGGGACCTACTAAATTCAAAATGTTCAGAAATCAGATAACCTATAGTGAAAGTAATCAACTAAAATATTTCTAAATTGCAGATGAAGAGGAAACCATGTTCACGTCAATCAGCGGTGACTCAATTTATGCCATGCAAGACTGACACTTCAGCACGCGAGCCTCAAACCTTACTAAGCGAGACAGTAATGCTTGTAAGATTCTAATCTAAGTTTCCTAATTTTTAGATTAAAATGTAGGAAGATTGCAGTCAAAAGCGATAAGGATATTCCAAACGCAGCCCGTGTGTGCAGCAAACATTTCTTACCTAGTGATTTTGTTACACTTGGTGAGTTCAAGTTCACTTCTGATTCGCTTTTTCAAAATGTGCTATTTAAACTGCTGAAACATGTCGCAGACAGATCTGCAACCACGGGAGAGCATTTTCATGTCTCGCAGCCATGTGCTCATTGATCTTGATCTTTGCTACGTCCTGCGCGACTGCAGTTTGCAACTATGTTGTTATTAGAAATTTCCATGGAAATGTCAACCACTGAACTGAATTTTGTCATCACGAAGAGCTAAATCATACGGATTGGCTTCATGTCGGGGGGGGGGGGGGAACGGTTTTCGCTCAAGCATACCCATGGCTGGAAGAAAAATAAATTTCCATGGAAATGTCAAACACCTAATTCGTGTCGGGGGAACGTTACGGGCGCTAGAGTAACGCTTTAAAGTAACGTTTTTTGAAATTCTTTTAATGTGCCAACGCAAATATGTACATGAAAATGCCCAAAAAAAATTCCGTGGAAATTTCTATTAAATACCAAAAATGGCTAGAAGAAATAAAAATTTCCACGAAAATGTGGACCACTGAACTAATTTGTGACCATCAAGAGCTAAAGAGCTAAATCATACGAACTGGCTCCACCCAATACGCACCCCTGAACTGAACTCGTGTGGGGAGGCGTTACGAAGAGCGCGCTGAAGTAACGCTTCAGAGTAAACTTTTTTTTTTTTGAAATTTTTTCTATGTGTCAAAGCAAAAACATGAAAATGTCAAAAATGACAAAACGTACCAGAATATAGTTGAAATCACCAGACATAAAGTTGACATGTACCAGATCTGGTACAATATACAAAATCTGGCAACATTGCATACATGTTACTAAAATAAATCTCGACATCTGAAGATGATACTGTTGTCCTCAGGCTGTAGATGTTCACAAACATTACTCAATACAGACGCGCTTCATCCTGGAGCCATTATCTCTTCCACTTCACTATGATAGAGACTATACACGCTACAGTAGCCTAGTTTTTCAAAATAAGCTTTTCAATATGATTCACACGGACATGTACTTTGAGATGGCCAGAGGGCATTGGTATCGAAGGACATCACTAAGACAGTAGAATTTGGGTGAATTTGGACATGATACGCACTGTTATGCCCCTACCAGTTCGAATACAGACTCTTCTACACCGAAGCTGATCGCAGACGTTTCTTAATCAACCGTGAATCCGCCTTGGCTTGATCAAGAAAAACATGCGGAAATGATTTGGACTAAAGTGGTTGAACTACTAATGACAGGATCAAGTGTCTGAAGTTTTCACGAAGTCAATGAAATCTGCTGAGGTACATTGAACGCCACTCAATTCACAAAAATAAAAGTCGGTATCAGAATTATACTGACGTTGATGCTCCTTCCTCATTTAAAATTTGGAGCACGAGTGTACTTGCGGACCGTACCAAGATCGATTGCCCGGAATCGTTCTACGGAATCAGTATAGTCAATTTCAAAATTTTTACACGGTGGTAATTGGCAGCAGGGCGTTGTTTCGAAATAAACTACAAATCAAACATATTCGGAGTTACGCCGTCGATAGGAACATGACAATACTATTCTTCGAAAGGAAGAATGCAAAAAGACATCCCAAAAAGACGTGACACAGAATACTATTTGCCTTTGGCGAAGTATTTACAAGCCCGAAGCTAACGATCTTGTACATAGTTTTGCCTCGCGTTAGACATGTAAAATAATATTTGCTCTTCTTTCCTCCATACCATAAGACGCAAGGGAAATATTGACATTAGGGAAATCAAGAGAATATTGATTTTCAGGCGAGAAATTATTAATCGGGCAAGCGTGTTCTGACACCGCATTAAAACACAGCACGGTCATGGCACGATCGCCAACAGGCGAAAAATCTGAAAACATCGCAGCGGGGAAGGGCGATTAATGGGTGTTTGTTTTGCATTTTCGTTCGGCTGTTCAGCATTTTTCGGCGGGCGCGTTCGACCTGCGCGACAACACACGCTGGCGGCGTTAAATTTCACGCTCGTTTCGATCTACCGGTTAGTATTTAGTAGACTACCGTTTTGGCAGCTCAGATGGACCTACAAGTTTATATTTTGCGTTCCAGACATTCTCTTCTTTCTCCTTCTCTCTTTCAACCCTGCGGCAATCAAAATGAAGAAAAGCTTGGCTACAATCTGAGCCCTTTCCACAGACACCCTGGAACCGACCTGGCAGGTCCCGTTAGTTCAACACCGAAGATACCTATACACCAGGGTAGTCCTCATCTCGAATTATTTTTAGATCGATGGTTGGATTCCTCAGGTCTTTTCACTTGACGAGAAAACAATTTCTTATAAATTATTAAATCGTGGCATTCGAGCGGTGAACGCTGCGAATAATGCGGCAAATCATAAAGCATCGAAAAATGCACAAATTTCACGAATCTGAACAAAGTTGTCTTATAGGAATAGTGAAATTTCAGCCGTTCACGTCTACCAGTTGAAGCACGTTTTGAGTTTCTGGCAGTGAACGGCATGACGCGCTACTTGAGGCTCTCCATGGTTACTTGTTGGTGAGGGTAGTAGGTGGAATCAAGGGCGCAACCAAGGAGGGGCTAAGGGGCTACAGCCCCAAGCAAAATTCTTCAACATTTAAAAAAAAAAAGTTTGAAAAGAAAAAACATTGATGCCGATGGCCTGATTCGGTTACATTGCATCGCGCGTAGGTTCGTACAAATTTCCAGCACATGAAAATGGGTACGTACCAAATCAGGTAGGTACAGAATCAAGCTTCCACTTCTGTCACTTCTGCCAACTTTTTTTTTTTTTTAAATTCTATCCCCCACCAAGAAAATGTACTGGTTGCACCCCTGGCAGGAATGACTTCAAAAATGAACTCCACAACTCTGAAAATCTCATTTTCGATATACCTATCGTTAATAATATTTTTGTTCAACAGCCCATGCTGTACAATTTACCTCCTGTGGGTCTGTGGGGGTTACGAAAGAACCGATTTCAAAAATGAAATCAGCGACTGAGAAAACTTCCATTCAAATATTTTTTGAGCTATTGAAAATGAAATGTCATCTTGTTCTCCATTTTGACCCTACACTCCTCGGATCCTCAGGAGTGATTTCGTTGGCTCCAGGTCCAAAAATACTCTATAGGGTAATATCTAACAATCGGATGGTTGGTTCTTATCTATTCTTAATGGAAAACATTTCACGTTTTCGGTCGGGCCACTCCTTTCATGGGTTGAAAAGAACATTGTGAGTAAGATTTCAGCGAAATCTAAAAAGGTTAACCCGTACTACAAGGAGGAAGAAGTTCTCATGGAAAATAACATTGATTTTTGGGTTTTGAGCTTCATTCACTGGAGGAGTCTCCCTATATGAGTCGAAAAATAATTTTCTTTCCCAAATGTAGATTTTAAGGGTTCCAGAATTCATTTCTACAGTTAGTTTTCCCTTCCCTAAACCATTGAAGCTCAACGAGGGAGGGGCTCATTCCGGTAACTCTAGTTTTCAAATTCAAAATTTGTTACGTTGTTAGTAGGGTGTTTTGAGTTCCTAAGACCTGTTTCCTGGTTCCTTTCTCTTCTTCCTTCAGTCTTTCAGATTCAACAGTGGACTAATGTGCGATTATGCCAATCTTCACATTGTTTGTATTGAATACAGGGTTTTATTGCTTGCTGACATAAAATTGAAGAAAGTGTATCAGATTGCACATTATTACATAAGTAAATCATACGTAACGTATCGTACTTATCTTACATAAGAAATTAGTTATTAACAGAACAACAGTAAGACTAACTATGCAGTTTCGTTTTGCTCTCCGTGGTCAATTTGGCTTTGAGAATCTCGGATTCCAAAAATCACTGTCAATTTCCATCATAACTTCTCTCCCTTGCGGAACGGATTTACCTTTTCTGATTCTGCTTAAACTTTGCAGCAAATATGTTTTCAACTCTTGAAACCGATTTAGGAGGTATCCTTTCAAAAAATCAGAGGTCGAAAATAAGGACCATCCTAGCGCTTACTAATTTCTGTTACCTATCAAAAAAGGGAGGAAAATATATTAGGCCTTCCATGATTTGTGTGGCAATTAGCATCCTAAATTAAGGGCTATGTATGAAAGTACCTTTTCTGAATTCAAAGAGATATACATTTCCAAACTTCCAGCAAACTTCAACCATGCAAATACTGATTCTAGTTCTGGGTACAGAGGTAAATCAAAGGAATGGAGTTGACTGAATTCAAAGCGACACGAGGTAGAAATTCTTAAAATTTCGAATAAAATTATGAGAAACATGAAAAACTAATAAAAATACTTGAACTTAAAGTCTTTCAAGTCTAGGATGAAAGGCATATCCATATTCTAAAGTTAATACACGAATAAGGAACTAGTAAGTATCGTACTCACAAAATTGAAATTCCATGATGCCGAGTATTGATCAAAGGTAACTTACCTGAAACAAAAACCAAAATACTCAGATTAAACTAAATTAGTAGCAAATAAGACCAATTCAAAATAGGATTACATCAGGCCACTAGCGGCGAGAACGCTGTATGCAATAAAAAGTTATGATGAGCCTATGTTTCAAGGAGAGCATCCTAAAATATAGACTAAGTGACATTAATTACAACATTTTTGACGTAGTATGTCTTCGGATTGATATCCTTTAGTACTAGCCCTTTCTATCAAAGCCGAAACGGTTGGTAGGAGAAAGAAAATAGTCCCAGAAATGAATTCAGAAACCCACAAAATCAAATTTTCAAAATAAACAATGTGAAAATTTGAGTATAATTGCGGATAGCCCCCTGCGGAGCATGAAGGTGGAGGCGAAGGGAGAAAGAAACCTATTCATAAAAACGGATTCAGAGACTTAGAACGCTCCAATAACAACGTAAAGAACTTGGACATTGCAGAAATTTGAGTACTCGAATATTAAGAGGGGAGTAAAGGAGCCTCGTGGGTGGAGGGAAGGGGAAATACCTTTTGAAACGGGTTCAGCGACCCAAAAAATATGTACTATCGATGTAAAGAACTTGGAAATCGGGGAAACTGAAAAACCTAAAAATTAATCCTCTAGGGAGTTTCCCCGACGTCTCTGAAGTAATGTTCGAAAGGGCGGATTCCAGGACTCGGGTGGAGGGCAAATTAGAAAAAGAGCCTGAACGGTTACAGGAAGGGGAGGAAGAACTGCCATCGATGTCAAGAATTCGAAATTGAGGGAAATTAGAATAACTGACAATTAGCTCCACGTGGAGTCTAAAATATTTGAAGAATCGAGAGGAGATAATCCGTAAAATAAATTCAGTCACTCTTGAACCTCCTATTTGAAAAATAAAATAACTTTTCAGCTCATATGGGACGACTACTCTAGCGACTGAAGCTCAAATCCCAAAAATCAATATTAATTCCTATAAGAAATTTCTTCTCCCTTAACTTTTTCCACTTTTACTCAATGTCCGCAGAATTTTTCCCCCAATATTTGGAACCAGTTTAGGTGGTGGCTCGTTACAAAATCAGAACTCGAAAATAAGGCCCATTTTAATTAAACACCGTACCCTGCATCTCGTGTTTAAAATTTTTGCAGCATTCGACGAACGTTTGCTTCTTGCGCACCAACTATAATACCGTATTTACGGGGAATTGAGTATGCAATTTCATATGCAAACAAATGGTGACGAATACTTGGGATGTTGACCTGAGTTTTCGAAGTTGGTATCCTTGCCGGTAATAATGAGGTGAAAAGGTACATAAGGGGGATGATTTCACGAAATCAACCCCCTTATAAATTCTTATCAGTTTTTCTCGCCATTGTCACCATACCACGATACTAGCGCTACCTAAGTGAGGTTAACATCCCAATACAGTGTGTAAAAAAATAGAATCCCCTCCATCTTTTTTCTCTGAACGGGAAGTCGGATCGACGCGGGCTGAACTTCAAATTGAAGCGTCTGATTTCTTTTTGTTTCGCGAAAAATTTTCTCTCTTGGAAAAGGGGGACTCGACTGTATCAACAACTTTGGAATTTAAAACAGAGATGTACCGAATAAAAATATGAAAAAATTGTTTTCTCGGGTCCAAGATTTCGAATCAGATTTTTGATCGGGTCCTCTTTAGAGCCCAAAAATTCAAATTTTGGACTAAGAAAGGTCAAAATTGAACGGACTGGATAAATTAAAGAATGTTTCGGAGTAGGTTTTTCTCGCGGTTGATGATTCTGAATAGCGTATCAGATTTACTTATCTGGCCCTGATTTGAGGCCATACATTTGAATTTCAAAACCAAAAAGGGTTCCGAAATTGAATAAGCAATCGTTTTGATAAGGACTAATTTCGAATATCACATCAGATTTTTGACCTGGCCTTGATTTGTACAACAAATAATACATATATTCCCCAATTAAATTAGCAAATTTGAGTTGAATTGAAAAGTTTAATGCCGCAAATTTGAACCCCTACAATTCAAATTTCATCTTAGAGAGAGAAGACGTATCACTTTGTCTTAAAACATGAAATGGGGATCCTGATAAGTTTATCTACGATAGTCAAGTTCAAGCTATTACTATTTTTCATTTTGAGAACAAAAGTAACAATAATTTTTCAATATCTTTTCGCATTTCAATTGAAAATTATCTTCACTTGGTTAAAAAAGTCGCAACTCTATGTTACTTTTAATAAGAAGGGCAGCGGTCTTATGGCACGTGTTCCCCTTATCTGATCAACCTGAAGTTCTAGAGTGAGTATCTCTATTATTTTAGCACTGATCGGTGGGCAGAAATCAAGGATATGAGAGAGATTACAAGATGTGTGACACTTTTTATACTTGGTTAAGACTTTTCTCATATTCTAGTTTTTCCAAACGTCCTTCAGATTCTTCAAGACTTCTCTAAGACTCTTCCAAACACGATTCAAACTTTTTGAGACTCTCCTATGCTTCATTAAAACTACCGTTTCTCGAAAAGTCTCGAAAAGTAAAATTATGTTTTAAAAACTTTAAAACGGCATGAGAAAATATCCAAATTACCCGTTTTTGCTTTTCACATCGTTAGCAAAAATCTTCACTAGCTCGGCTTGCGGCTACAGTTTTACTTACGACACAGTTCTTTTTTACTTATAAAATTGTGAACTGTCCCCCTCCCGGCAGGGTCTTCCTATTTACACTAATGCACTAAGCCACTTAATTCTTGAATATGTGAAGTTGAGGTATTAGGTAGCAGTGCCACAGGGACTGGGTGTTGTTCCGTTTGATGGACATTGGACAACTAAAATCCTGAAAAATTTAGGTTCGATTAAATAAATTTAATTATTTTCCTTAATCACGAGAAAATTCGTTTTATTTCGACTGTCACATCCCCAAAGGAACATAAAAATGGAATTAGAAAAATCCTACGCATCTAAGCGGGGGACACAGAAATTGTTCCTCCCAAAAATGTTGAACGTTTATGCGGACAGCTAAGTTAATCAAATTTCACCAACCATAATTAGTTTTGAAAAAGTCTCAATTCTCACCGCACTCCGCACCGATTATTAAAAAAAAAAAAAAAAAAAAATGGAAAATATTATTTTTGAACTTCTTTTTGTATAAAGAGGAAGGTATTTAGCGTGCGACGGTTACAAGTGGAGCATGCAGAAGCTTATTTTCTCAGTGGTCTTTCTGGTTCCAGTCCGCCCCTGTCAGGTACATTCAAACATCCCTTCATTATTTTTTGTATATTTAAATTATCTATTGATTTTCCAACATTATACTCATTCACTTTGTTTATTTCGTTCGGTTCATTTCCATCCTTTGCCTCGTTCAGCTCAAGTTTGGTTTACTGTGGAAATAATGCATGTAGTTTACGTTCAATTCAGTTCACTTCTCAGAATAGCTCGTTCACACGTTTACGTTCAGTTCGCGACAAAAATTGGTGAACTGTACAGAAATTTCTCGTTCACAAAGCGACCGTGTCCATGTGTGCAGTCAATCGGCGATCGAACTAGTATGCAATCACAAGACAGATGAAAAATACAGAAATAACTACAATGGTGTCTACAGACTAGACTGTGACGAATGCAACATGACTTACATAGGAGAAATAGAATAGAAAAATTCATAACAAGAATGTACGAACATAAGATCACAAAAACTGCGGGATGACGAATCTCTTTTTTAGAATACACTGGAATGATCATCAACATGACAATAAAGTAAATAACACAATTTTAAAAACAAAACAACTAATAACAACAAAGAAAATTGCAAGAACAAATAAAGATAGGATGAAGCAATAACTTGATAAATACAACACTTCGGCAGCGAAATACTTTACAAACCAAACAGAATTCGACAACAGGGATTGGTCCACCAGACCTTTACCAACAACCAATCAGAACACAGGAGATGACACGATAGTTCACCGTACGGTACTACCTTGACCAACATAGTATCTTGCAAACAGACCGTTGCTTTAGTAACTAAGATGGGATAACACCCAAAAACGTTCTGATAAAAATACAGGCTGCTTTCAAGTCAAATTGGTACAAAATTCAAAAACTGTAAGTAACTAATTTTTCACTTGCAACCTCAACGGATACTGCTAACCCCTAACAAGACTCAAAATCGATAAATTTGAAGTTGTTCTTGGCAGACATACAAAGAGTCTTTCTTCAGCCAATTAGAGAGTTTTATTTTGAATTCAAGAAATCCAGCGTTTCAATTCATTGTTTCAGATTAACGAGTAAACGATAAACAAGCAAAATCGTTTGTTACATGAGTAGAAAATAAATGTGAAGACGAGTTGTTCATAATTTCAAGTTGACTCAATAGTAACGATGGGTTCAATGCCGTTAGTAAAACTGTTTGGAAACTGTGCTGACATGGAGAGTTGAACTACCATCAACTGGGGTAATATCGACCACTCATGACTGGTCTACTGATAACGATACTAGCGCTCCAACAAGTCATGAGTGGCCAATAATACCGCCGATGTCTGATCCCAGTTGACTGTACTGATAACGATACTAGCGCTCCTGTAACAAGTCATGGATGGTCGACATTACCACCAGTGTCCGATATTACCCCAGTTGATGATACTACAAAAGCTAAATTGAAATCAAAATAGAACAAAGGCAGCATTGAGTACATACAATCGAAATTTGGAAAAACCGGCGGTACACTGTGTAGCATCACAAACATCAGATGTCTGCACGAGTTACCTCAGCAAACCGACACATGCACGGTACATATGTACGTGCCCCGTACACCCAAACGACCCATTTACACGACTCACACAGCAGTAAAAACTTCTTTCTTCATCCACTTGGGTACTTTTTTCTTTCGTCTTCTGTTTTTACGAACTACATGAAACATATTTCCGGTCAACAGAAACGTGGTTAGTGCCAGTGTTCTTAATACATTTTACCACCAAGTACTTAAAAAAACTTCGCCAACCTATAACCAGGCGCTTGCTCGTATTCTCGCCATTTACGAACGATAAAAGCTTCTAACTTTATTCCACTGTCTTCTTCTTCCACTCCGACGTATTTAAATAGTAAAAATTGCGGTTTTATACTTTCGTATCAACTTTTCCTCCGTGTTTTAAATAAACGAGAGCATTTTTCATTTTTTCCCTTCCTTATTTCATTTTCTCTCCGTTTGTTTCTCTGTTTTTACCGCGCCCCAATGAAAAAAGAAAAAAGTAACTCATTTAAAAAAATTAAATCGTTACGCAGTTTATCAAGCGTAATTTTTGAAATTCGACGTATACATCAACATATACTCGAAAAATGAAAAAAAAAAGTTCTGTTACCCTCGAGGAAAACTAAATGCAGAAATATTCAGAGCGAGGGTCGTTGTACTATTTACAAACTAGGCAGAGGGTTCGCGAAGTCGAGAGGAAACGAGAGGAACGTATAAAGAAGGGTGTTGGGAAGCAACGTTAAAACAACCTCGGAATAGGTTGCTATGAAATTACACTTACGCGTTCTAATTATTACTAGCCAGCTTTTGTTTTCCTTTTCCATTGTTACTTTATATTCTTTACTTCATTCGTTCGATTCTCTACAATTCTACGCGTGAAAATATTTTCCGTAATAAATTAACTGATGTTCGCATTTTTGAAAAAACGATTCGAAAATATTCAAGGGGGATAGAGAGGAAGAAAGTCGGGGCGCAAAGTCAAACACGCTCATCTACAAAAATTAAACTTTTTGTAACGCACTTAAAGTCGACAATAGAAAATAAATGCGGAATTTCTATTGACACACACAAAAAAGGAAGACGCGGGAAAAACGACAGAGAAATAACGAGTACAAGAAACGCGCAAATATACGAGCCGAAGAAAAAATGAAAACGTCTTTTGAAAATAGCACCAATTGTTCGTTCCATTTTATAAACTCCTCGATGAATTTTCTCACTATTACACTTTAGTCTTCCCTTTCCCGGTCTGCGATTTCCAAGAATAAGGCAAGACTAAGAAATGTCATTTCTATCTATTGCACAAGCACATACCTATAGTACACTAACTGCTCATCTACACCGTGGGCTAAAGTGAGTTAAATGAAGGAACATTGGTATTTGAGTGTTCTAATTCATTTGCAGTTCATCGCTTCATGCTTGTGCTGATCAGACAAATTCAATCGGATTGTTAAAATACGTATGCTGATTATGGTTTCCAAAAACTGAAATTTTTGGAATACGGGGCTAAAAATGGACCAGGAAGTACATAAACGGGAACAATCAATATTCAAATATATTATGGTCGTGTTAAATCAAATGTAAATGTGATAAGGTATTTTAAGCTCATTTTGGAAATTTCAGATTTTCAACCTCCTAATAATTTCTGAAGGGAGACAGTTATAGCCACAAAATTTCAACATAATGTGGAGAAATTCAATGTGAAACGATTCCGAAAAATCGAAGTCAAAACAATATGGGGTCCAGAAGGGGTAAAATTCTGTGGTACCCTCCTAGAAAGGGTACATACCGATTTTTTAGTCCAAAGGTATGGGCCGTATGATACATAAATAAATACGAGACAATATCCAAGTATATTATGGTCGAGTTAAATCAGATATAAATATAATAATTAGGCATTTTGAGCTCGTTTTCAAAATTTCAGGTTTTCACCCCCCCCCCCAATTATTTATAAAGGGATACGGTTACCGTCACCAAATTTTAACATAATGTGAAGACGTTCAATGTAAGACAATTCCGGAAAATCCAAGTTTAAAAAAACGGGAGCAAAGTTTTGTGCCGCCTAATTAGGGTACCAAAATTTTTTATAGCTTAAAACCTATTGCGGCTTCATACGCACACATTTAGTAACTCCCCACCAACTCTTACGGTTCACCCACCAACCTCGAACAAACACACGCAGACAAATAACCACTTTTATATATTGGATTTCCGAAATCAAAAGCGACAAAACGAGTCGAGTTTTTTACTACGAGTAAACGGAGGAACAGACAAAAATAACTAGGAATTCTCATAAATCTCTGATGTTTACTGGTAGTAAATTACTGTAATTCGTAACAGAATCTACGTGATAAAAGTTACAAAAATTCGTAGTTGAGGAGTACGTAAACTGCTGAATGTCAGAGACTTACGATTAAATTTCTGTCAATACTTTTTCGTATCGTAGATATAATCCGGATTCAAATTAGCTTTCAAGTTTCTACGTATCCAAATTAGTTTCAAAGGCGAAACTCAAAGACAGTCAAATAACTCCTCGTAAAGTTTCGAAATGCTTACAAAGGGGAAGATCGAGGTTCAAAGGAAACTAATCATTTTTTTGTCGAAGTAAATTCTAGATTATGAAATACAAAGGAGGTGTCCTGAAAATAAAAATAATTATTATCGCAGTATTTATGAAGAGATACAAGAAAATGCAGAGAATGGCAATGTGCATCTAATGTACAAGAAGATCAAAAATATAACTGGTCAGTTTGAAATGCGAAATTGGGCCACAGAAAAAACCGACAGGACTGTAGCTTCGTCGGAGAAACAGACATTAGCAAAATGGAGCGAGTTCTGCGCAGATACAACTTGTGTATGGAAATGTCGAATTAGAACCAGATATTCCGTGTGTAGGGTGTACCAATTCACTTTTTCTTCTTCTGTATTCAAGGGCGCTTTCGGCTGTCATGCCATCATCAGTAGAGTACCGTAAATGAGACTTGTCTCTTGTGGTCCTGTAGTTATAGTCGAGAGTAGTACCGTATGGTAAACCTGTTTAGTCGTGTGCTCCTATTGGTTGCCTGTGATTATGCAGCCTGTTAAATCAATGAGTGTTATTAGTTGTGTGCTCCTATTGAAGAAATGCAGCAACTACAGGACCATTACTTTAATTTCACATGCCAGTACGATCACACTCAGAGTAATCAACAATAGTCAGAAGAATTTCATATATGCAAAGATCCCACAGGAGCAGACTGGATTCATGCTGACACGGGAACAAGAGAACAAATTCTGAAACTGAAATAAATTATTGAGAAAGCTCGTGAGTTCCAAAACCTTCGACAGCGTGATGTGGAATAGGTTGTTCTCATGTTGGAGGAAATGGGTGTTCCTCACCACCGATCGTGCCTCTTGGAAAATCTGTATCGACAGGATGTCTATTCTTATTCCGAAATGATTCTCCCTGACTTTTCCAGGTCAGTTTATTCAGTTTTCCAGACCCTTCAAACACAAATTACACATTCAAGGGGGAGGGGTGTCAAATTTTTTCGAACATCGGGAGCGACGAATATTGTCAATCACTTCACAATCTTTTTTTTACTGCCGTGTTCTTATGAAGCTGTGGCAGAGGGGCTGTGTAAAAATTAAATGATGGAAATGAAGACGAGCTCTATGGGTTCAGCGGGGTGCAATGTCAATTAACGACTTCATAGATTTTTTTCGTGTGACTTAATGCCGACCGTGAAGGGGGTGAAAGAATAAAATTCCAAAATTGGTTTATAGGTTTTCGAAGTCGCTGTATTCCATTTTAGGTGGGCCAGGCAGGCAACCTGCAGCGACTTGTGATCTTGAAGATTATGGGTAATTACGTCATTTTATGTCTTATTATGTCGGTTATGTCTTAAAACTTAGAGATCTTTTATGTTAGAACAGATTATGTCCTTGAAAGTAGCTGATCTGCCCCTGTAATTTTTCTACTTTTTAGGTAGGCAACCCGCAGTGTTTTTTCAGGAGGGGGAGGGGGAATGGGAGGAGGAGTTTTGGTTTTTAATATTATAGAGAGTTATGTCATTATATGTCTTTTTATGTCTGTTATGACTTGGACGAAGCCCGGGATTTAGATATCAGGCTCCTTGGAGGTTTTTTTTTTAGGAGGGGGAAGGGGAGGAGGAGTTTTGGTTTTTAATATATAGAGAGATTTTTACATCCTGTCCCTCCTGGTGCGACCAATGAGGTAGCAAGAGCGTAGGACAAGCAACGGTTGACCCCCGAAATTCACCCTTTCTAATTACAAGGTAAAAATATAGTTTTATTTATTCAAAGTGTTGCTAATAAGAAATAACGTCGTAAAAATGTATCAACTGAAAAAGCACAGGAGATTAAATTTGGTCCAGATTAAAAATCGGAAGCGATATTCGCGAAATCAGCGACACAAAATCATCCCTATTTCGAAACTTGGTGCAATTTTTCGCCGGAGAAGCTGAATTCGTATTACGACAGTGCTCTGGAAGGGGTTGGATAAAAATATCTGCGGCGATATTCGAAATCAGCGACTCAGAGCTTGGTTGGCTATCTTGTCCAACAAACTGACTTTAGAATCTCGTAAAGTATTTGGAACTAATGAATTCTGGAATCCAGGTGAAAAAAGCAGCAGCATATCTAACGACAAATGCTATGAAAGTAAGAAAGTGGTTAGCATTTGAAAAAGTATGGCACCAAGGGAGGCTTTAATTTATAAGTATCGACAGATACCATATAACGTCATATATTTGAAAACAATGGACTCTTTCGCAACGCGATAATAATTATTATGCGGTCTTTAAATTTCTTTCAAATTTTGTGGATTAATTACTCTGTCCCTAAAGACCCTTTCATTACCTTTATCTACATTTGCGAAGAAGAGGGGAATCGAAGAAAAATCCGACGGCAGCATGTCCCTCAAGATGAATTCATTGGTTTTCAAATTTTCGTTTCATTACGACTTTCTCAAAAAAATTTTTACATACCATGAAAACTATTTCATCACACCAACACACTCTGTATTACTGCAATAAGAGAGGGGGTTGTATTACTCACGCCCTTCTCCTGTGAAAGAAAAAAAAAAAGAAAATTGCCTCAGCGAAGCGAAGGAAAAATTTTTTTTAACGAAATAGGGTAAAATCTGTTTGAAATACTGCAGGATTTCGCAGTCGATTTTTTTTACAAAATTCCCTGACTTTCAGGTGAATGATGCTGAAAATTCCAAAATTTTATGACTTTTACATGACTTTTCTAGACGGACAAAATTCCCGGACTTTTCCAGGGTTTCCAGAGAATGGACACCATGCTCGAGACAGTACCGCCTCTATATGAGGGTAAATTATGGGGAATCGGATGCCTTTCCAGTTGGAAACGGCGTCCGGTAGGATCTGTGTCGCCCCTGTTATTCAAGAATACGGAAAGCACATAATGCGGGAAGTCCAGACTGGTTGGCAGGGTGGAGTTTCTATTGGAGGAAGACGCATCAATAACCTTCGATACGCAGATGACACGACAATTCTAGCGGACTCGAGAGGAGCTGGAACAGCTGCTGGAGAAGAGTCAAAGAGTAAGCGCTGGATACAGTCTTCTGCTAAACAAGGAAAAAAACCAAAGTGATGCTCAGAGATCGAGGAGGAGAAATTAACCTCACAAGACACGCACATGTTGGGTTACGAGATGGGACAATCCTTTGTTTACATTGACTCCTTGACATATTGTCATAGGACTAGCGAGACCAAAATAAGAAGAAGAGCTCAACTTGCTAGACAGGCTGTTGTAAAACTAGTCGTATTTGGAAGAGTCACGACATCAGGAAAAACACAAAAATCAAAATGGTACAGATACTGATCTTCCCTATTATGCTCCATGGAGCTAAAACTTGAACATTACGCAAAATCGAACGAAATAGACTGAACAGCCTGGAGCTTCGGATCTGGAGGAGAATGGAGAATGCTTCGCGTCTCATGGACTGCAAAGCCAACAAATGTGTCCACTGTGGATGGAAATAGAAAAACTTGAACGGCTAAGTGTCCTACTCTACGCGTCTCATGTTAAAATATTTTGGTCACATCATGAGATCGTAGACCGACAATCTGCACAAGCTAGTTATAAATAGAAAAACACAGGACAGGCAGCTCCATATTCGCAGCCTAATGAGAGTGGATAGACCAAATTCGAGACAAATGAGGAAAACCAGTTCACGCGGTCGCTAGAAAATCAGAGGACCGGGAAAAGAGGAGAAATTATGTCCGCAGCTCTGCCCAGCTGGTGTAGCTGTGATTGCATCGACCGGGACTTTAAGAAGAAAAAGAAGGGAGATTACAGGCAAACTCCCATTTAGACCCATTTTTTCCATAACTATAAACCACTGGTATCGGACACATGAGCTCCAATCTTCAAACTTAGCCTTAGGCCTTACTACAATTAATTAAATTTGATCGACGAAACGCAGGATCCTTACGAAATTTGGCGCGAATGCCCCGCACCATGTCGTTATCGAACAGGCGTTGATAACTCTCGTAACTTCATTTTTATCGAGTACCTCGCTCATTCGACGTTGCTCTCTCGCTCCGCAATCCCATCACTCGAGGAAAACGCGTTCGCAAATGTGAAAAATCGTCGGGAAAATGGTCGCAATTCGTTTTCTCGCCGGTTCTCGAACATGATATCCTTGTAACGGCGCTCGCCCTCCCAGTGCCGCGGACGTCGTTGAAATTTTCCAAACACGCTCGAATTACAAATTGCAGAGAACGAGATGTTGCATTACGGGTATACGAGTACACGGATACACACATGTACGTATACGAGGGGAATGTAAGAAAACTTCTTCCTGACAGCGCTCGATCGTCGATATCGCGTACCACAGTCCCCCGCCACTCTTCTTCAGCGTATATTAATAAATTTCCTAGCGTTGGATTTGTCTTATCCGGAGTCGAAAACCGCGCGACAGCGAGCAAGAGATACTGCGTACGGAATGAGAAAGCCTGCAGGGGGAGAGGGAGAGACAAAATGTGAGAGAGATAGAGAGGGTGAGAGAGAGTCGTTTCTACCACTGGAAACGTGTAACTAACTCAATAATCCTCGACAGCGATTGAAACCACCGATAAATAAATTCTACGTCTTTCGTCACCGCGTGTGTACACTGCTGGGTATCTCGTCGTCGAGTCGGATATTTACCGCATGAGGGAACGCTGGGAAGCCGCGAAATTCGCAATCCGGCTTAGCCTCTTAAAATATTGGCGGCGCGAACATGACCCTAAAGATGAGCGTTTCTCCATCGGCGGATGCAGGCCTAGTAATTATTTTTCTCTTGCTCCCGCCACAGATTCCGCAAGGCCAAGTACAAAACAGTTGGCAGTTCGTCATCCCTGTTCGTCATTCGTCATTTGCTTGTGTTCACGAGTGTGTCAGGTGAAAGGACGACCGTCACTCAGCCAGCTTCTCTCGTTTACGCGTTCCGCACGCGTAGCCTGCGATTACCGAAATTTCCGCGCTAAACTAATCTATCATCCGATTGACGTTCCTTTGATTCGTTTACCGTTCGTCATTTTTCACGGCAATCCGACAGGCCGACATACGTAGGCAGTAGGCAGTGCACGCGGCCGGGCAGAGAGAGCCTACAAAAACGAAAAAATTCGTTTCTAGTATAGCTCGCGGTCAACAGTTCACTATGTTTCAAAATAGCCTCAAACACGCAGAATTAGAAAACAAACATTTCACGCGGGCACAGACGCAAATGGCGGACACCAGCTTGCGGGCAAGTTTTCCGATTGCGACCCAACCAACACAAAAATGAAACGCACCTTATTGCGGCCCCTCGATTGGCTAACTGCGGCCAGTTAAAGAATAGTCCGATTGCGCCAGTATAGTAAACTGAGTGACACTTCTGAATACCGATTTCGATTTGCAATTGACAAATCCTCTTGGGTGATGGCTTAGGCTCTTTATGGGGCTATATATCGATAAAAACGCGACCGAAAGCACCTAAGAGAAGACAAACTCCGACAGATAAACCCAGAAGCGGATATGCGCTAAAATTATTACCGGGCATTTGGAGTGGTGCGGCGCCGTAAGAGTTTTGTTCTCCCCCCTCCCCCAATACATACATATAAATTAAATTGACTTTCTTAATAAAGTGTACTTATAACTGAGAAACCCAAGAAAAATGTTTAAAAAATGATATAAGTACTAATGAAAATTATTTAAAAAACGTGTCGGAGGTTAGAAAATATGGGGAAAGACCGGCAGAAAGGAAGAGAGGCAGCTATCTATACTACTTTGGTTCCACAAAAGGTTACAGGGGGTTGGTTTTTATATTAACAAAAATATCAAACATAATGGGGAAATTAAAATAATATCTGTAAGAATATGCCTACTAAAACTGAAAATAGATGAGAAGACAAAAATGCTAATCTTGCAAGTGTATGCACCTATAGCCGGAGCAGAGAGGGCAGAAGCAGATAAATTTTACGATGAGCAGGAGGCAACAATCCAAAAAGAGAAGGAATACCATCAGGTAATAATGGGGACTTCAACGCAAAAGTAGGAGGGGAGGCTAATTCAAAACACTGCGGCCCATTTGGTGTGGGGAGAGAAACGACAGGTGTGGAAGATTAGTAGAAATTGCCCTATAATTTAACTTATGTACAGCAAACACTTTTTACAAGAAAAAAAAGTTAAAAGGAAATGGACATGGATCTCGCCAGACGGAAAAACCAAAAATGAGATTGACCACCTACTAATAAATGACCTGTCAGTAGTTAAAGATGTAACAACACTGTCAAAATTTGGCTTCTCATCAGACTACAGCATATCACTCTGTAAATTGAGCATCCCGCAGAGAGTCTAGTATAAAAATCACAGGAAGAGTACAGGGAGAGGAAGGCGGATCATCCCAGTCAGAAAGAAAGAGGATGCACGCCAGAAACTAAAATCAGTGCTAGAGGAAATGAAAGTCGAGGAAAATTTCTACGACAATATGATCCAAGCTTTAGAAAACACGGTTGAAGAGTTTGGAATGACGAGGGCTAAAGAGAAAACCAGGGATAAGCTTTCAAAACAGACTCTCGAGTCAGGAAGAATAACCTTTGGAAAAATAGAAATAGAACACCATTGGACAAAACTGAGCTAACTGAAATACAAAAATTGGGGTATAAAAATGTTAGAGAAGATATTAAAAAATATATGATTAGGAAAAAATTCAAGATATTTTGGAAAAAAGTTGGTCCACTAAAAAAGTTGTGGCGGGAGAGACGTTATGCTGAAGCTAAAAGATCAGACAGGAAAAGTGACTCAACATCAAGAAGAAATTTTAACAAGTTTTTACGAGGACTTTTACCGCTAGCGAAACGAGCTATCGAAAATAGCCAAAACTGGAGGGTGGAAGGAGGAAAGAATTCCGGAAACAATGGAGAGAGAAGTGGAATACGTACGAAATAGATTGAAAAATGACATAGCCCCAGGACCGGATAGAATTACGAACGAAATTCTGGAAAGGTTTGGCGATCAGAGAGTGTCACAACTGGCTAAAATATTTAACAAAATTCTAATTATGAAAATCCAAAACAGTGGAACTTGGCCGAAATAATATTATTATACAAGAAAGGGGGAAGGAACTCATTGAAAATTACAGGCCAATATACTTAACATCGAACATGTGTAAAGTATTTATGGCAGTCTTAAAAAGACGTATGTGTAACCATTGGGATTCAAATCATCAAGGAAATGAACAGGCGGGATTCAGAAAAGGCTTCTCACTTTTACGAATGGTGTGGTGGGACGTATGGCGATGCACGCATGCCAAAGTGGCCCCCAGAGACACCGCACCCCTGGCACCGGAAACTACCCTTTCGGGCATCGCATCAGTACCGAGGGGAACGCTTTGGGGCCGGGCCCGAGCCCCCATTTCTCCTGATGGGAACGGAGCGCGCGTCCTGCCAGGGCCACCACGGGGTTCCCTACTGACCGAGGTCCGCGCTCCCTGAGCGCTCGCCTGGAAATTTCAGGTCCCCCGCAGCCAGACGAGCTGCCTCTTCCTCTTCACCTCTTCACTCACTCATCGCGTGAGACTCGTCTGATTGTGGCTCCAGTCCTTGCACTGAGGGCGAGCTATGCTCCAGCCCTGGTGCTACGGGCGAGCTTCGCTGGATGGTATCCGCCGCCGCAGCAGCAGCAGCAAGCCCAGCTTCTCCTCCTTGCGTCCTCTGTCTCGACCACTCAGCCTCCATCTTCCGTCCATGATGGCTGAAACGAAACCCGACACCCGGTTCCAACCGCTTCGGCTCCTAAACAGCTCCGGGACCAGAGTGTCCGGCGCAAGACGGTCGATAACGCCGTCTCCGGGATCGATCGTGACCGCCTCGCGCCTTCCTCCTCCCAGGCGTCGCACTCGAACAGCGTATGCCACGGCGTGTCCTACTCTCCGCTTGTGCAATGTATGCACTCGGCGTTTGCTGCCAAACCCATCCGATGCAGGTACGAGCAGAAACAAGCGTGCCCGCTCAAGACCTGGGTCAGTTGGAAGTTCAGGCTCCCGTGCTTCCTACCTTTCCACAGGTCGAGCTCACCGATCAGCTCCCGGGTCCACTCGCCTTTCGAAGACTGGGCGAGTCTCTCCGTCCATCGCTGAGGCGTGGTCAGCTGAATACCACGCTTCGCCTGGCGTGCCTCCTGCCGCGTCCTCGCCTTCTTCTGCTTCTTGTACGACTGTACCAACTCATCGACCTTCAGCTCGATGGGTGGAAGGTGCGCCAGCACGCCTACCGCCTCCGAAGACACGGTGCGATACACGCTGACGCACCTTAGCGCGACTCTCCGCTGCACCTTCTCCAGCTCCACTCTCCGGTACGGGATCTGGATGACGTCCGCGAGTACCGGTGCTCTGTACATCAGGACCGACAACACGACGTTCGCGTACAGCCTCCGCTTCCGCTCCCTCGGGCCGCACAGGTTCGCCATCAGACGCGACAGCTGCCCGGCGACCCGGTCTGCCTTCGCCGCCGCTCTCCGGAAGTGCTCGCGGAACGACAGCTTCCCGTCGAACCACAGCCCCAGGTACTTCAGCGCTGGACATGGCGCGATCCTCTCGCCTTTCAGCATGAACGTTGGTTGGTCGTACTTGCGGCGCGTCGCGAACAGAACTGCCTCCGTCTTCTGCACCGCCAAGCACAAGCCCGTCAACTCGATCCATCCGGTCAGCAACTCCAACGCCCGGTTGACTTTTGTTGTCGCGGCCTGGCACACCACCAACGAGTCATCGGCATAACAGATGAGTTTCACGCCTGGTAGGACCGCCAGCCGCAGCAACCCGTTGAAGGCGACGTTCCACAGGATGGGTCAAGGACCGACCCCTGAGGAACGCCGCACGTCATCGCTCGTAAGACTGGTCCTGTCGCCTCCTCCATCTCGATCCGACGCCCGCAGAAATAGCTCCGGATAATCCGCACGAGGTAGCCCGGCACCCGCGCCTCCTCCAACGCCGATACTATACATGAGTACGGTATCGAGTTGAAGGCGTTGCGAACTTCGAGACTGACCGCCGCACAAAACTCTCCGTCGTGTATCGCCTTCGCCGCCATAGCCTTCAGCCTGAGTGCTGCATCCGCTGTCGAACGGCCGGTCCTGAAGCCGTACTGGCTGTTCGAGATCGTTCTCCACCTCTCCAGGTGCGCCTCCAGCCCATCTACGATCGTCCGCTCGAACACCTTCCCCACGGTGTCGAGCAAGCATATTGGCCGGTATGATGATGGCTGCCCATCTGGCTTCCCTGGCTTCTTGATGAGGACAAGCTGCGCCGTCTTCCATCGGTCAGAAATGTCCCCTCCTGTAACGCGCGGTTAAACACGTTGGTCAGGAGGGACGGCTCCACCCGATGCACAGACTCCCACACGACGTTCGGGATCATGTCAGGCCCTGGTGCCTTCCGTTTCTTCGTTTGGATCCGCTCGATGGCACTGTCCACTTCGCCGGTGCTCAGTGGACAGAACACCTCCGTGCCCTTTCCAGACGATGATGCTGGTAGTGGTGGGCGCTGCGGGAACAGCTCCTCCACTAACTTCTGCAGCACTCCCGACTCCATGTGGCTCGTCACCGACGGCCCCTCGGCTCTCCGCATCACGACTTGATACGGCTTGCCGAAGGGATCGCGGTCCGCGTCCTGCCGCAGCTCCTCAAGAAAAGGCTTCTTAACTGTAGAAAATATTTTCGTAGTGAACCAAATTATTGAATAAACACATGTGCCCTATGGCTCATCCGCCCCTGGATAAACCCTGTTGAAAGCAATGGAAAGCTAAAACAGTATCTCTTTCCAGGAAATGTAGGTTTTCCAAATAACAGGTTAATAATTTTTCCGGACGTGAAAAGCTCACCATGGACAACTTCATTTGTCAGAGGACACTTAGCCACTAAATGCTTAAACATTTCCTTCAAAAAATCACGACATTCAGTTTTCAATTTTAATACATCATAATATTGTTTTCCTTTGATGGCCTCCGATGCTCCAAAACCAATGCCAACGTGGTTCAAATCTTTCAAATTATCATTTTAAATGTCACTTGTCAAAACAACTTCTTTCATGAACTTCTTACCAATTATTCTGACTAAATTATACATGTCACCATATAAAAATGGGAAGAGTGCATTATTTGATTGGAATTTCAAAAGAAATGGGTAACACTCTTCCGAAATTATTAGTAAAAAGTGCATCTTTGCTTTTAGAAAATCATCTTGTAAGTTTTTGCTGAACGATAAGTATTACTATCAGGTGGATTCTTCGCAACACCTTTTATATACGCTCTCATTGGATCTAGAATCTTGAGCCATCGAATAGCGCAAAATTTCAGAGGGAGATATTTTGTTTTTCCTAAATATCTGTATGCAGCTCGAATTGTAGGAAAATGTTTCAGGAGAAAATAACATGATCTCAGAAGTTTATTCACAGTCCATGAGACTTTCTTGTGGGTTATTTTGTAACTGTTGTGAACAATATGAATAGAACATGACCCCACATTCAGTATTTTGTAAGCAATAGGTTCAGGAGCTGTCTTCATAGGACCGATACACACTGAATAATGTGCGCACTCTATATTTGATTCACATAATCACATCACGTTACGTCGCAGACATGCAACTTGCAAGCATAGCTATAAACGAGGAGTTACATGTCAAATAAAAGAGCACAATGAACGGATGCCCTTTTGACATTTATAATCCTCATTAACATTGGAAATTATTATTTTTGTAGTTTTTTGAACATTAATTGCCTGGCTAGTGGCAGTTCAAAAACTTGCCATTTTCTTGCTTTTTTCAACTTTCTTGCCCTCATGCAAATTTCCACGCTATTTTCTTGATTTTATTGCCCAGCAGACACCCTGTCGCACTTCTGAAGGCAATTACCATTTCTTCCCTTCTCAAATTTTGCATAACTTTGCAAGGATCGTGTCCAGCCATCCGTGAAATTTGTCATCTTCCATCTTCTAAATACAGATTTTCTTCATTCACCAAACATTAGCCTCAGGGCACATAGACCAAGTATCATTCTCCGCGCTCAAAATAAATTTGGCATTTCATGGATAGCCTACTTTTATTTTCCAGCTGTTTATAAGAATTTCACAAGCGGTTGCCAATTTTGAAGCTGTCGACGTCGGGAAAATCGGTGGTTCTTCGTTTCCTTCGAGATGAGTCACATACTACTCAGTTCCTAGTCGGCGGATTCAATGTATACGAATTTGCAAAGTACAGTTTTCGGATGATTGCAGAATTTCTACCAGAAACATCGAAACCAAATTCGTATTACATACATATCAAACGCATACACGACAAGCCACTCGGCAGTCATCAATCCAGAATGAACACCATGGTTATTGTAATGACAGGTTGGAAACAGTAGCACCGACGCGGAGTTGTAGTCGAGTCTGCATACAAACGAGAACGATACACCGCAGGTCACGTAACCCACGTCCGCCTTTCGAACTCATAGATCGCACAGCTCGAATGTTTGAAATATTTCCGAGTCGAAAAGGGGTGCTCGCTGTCGCGCGGTATGCGTTCGACGAACTGCAGTGTACGAGAAATTGCCTATTCCGTTTGCCGTAAAAACGTTGGTTCGCTTCGAATCGAAATATTTATGCGACATTCCCAGTTCGGATAAAAAATGGTTTCACAATACCGTCGGCGGTTTCGAGTTTTCGATGCGAGCTAACTTCCTACATCCCTGGCCGTATTTATGCAATTGCAGTGACGTGAAAACCTGAACTCTTAGTCTTGTCAACAACATACACACCAGTAACCAATACCTACGAGATCGTAAAATCACGAACATTCGCTGACACATCCGACTGCAACACAACTTTTCAAAATCTTTCTCCAACCTAGTAGTTCGAGGCAGAGTTGTAATCAAGAGGGAAGCAAATGAGGGCATGGCTCCCGGCAACTTGGTTTATCTGGCGGCAAAAAAGAGAATTAAGGGAACGACGGCTACTGGGATCAGTGGTTCATGGGGATTAGAGAACCCTTTTACGGAGTGTAAGTTGTGATGACTTTTCGCTGACCCTCAACGATAGAATGGATAACCAATCGAATCGATACGATGAATTGTAATACTAAATTCAAAAAACCAAGAAGCGAAAAAATTCCACGGAGAAAAATTCAAAATCAGGAAAAGTTTGCCAAAACTGTACAAGCTTCTCACGGGAACTTTTCCGACAAAGTAGCCCGTAGTGTCAGGTTCGAATATTTTAAAATAAAACATAACCAGCGCTGCCATTACAGTTTTAACGTCGGGAATTAAATTATAATTTTTGTTTTTTCAAAAACGAGACATACTTTTGAAACTTTTAGACGACTGTCATTTAGCTGCAAGTTCGAAACAAGAAGGCAACTTCGAATGGCTTAGGGTCGGCTACTCGTAGCTATCAGCTGGCGTCCTTTGAACCTACCTCCACTTTGGATACTTTAGCTGCTTTACTTCCTGATATGGATTTTGGCTAATCTTTTTGGAAAGCTCTGCTCGTTCTATTTATGAGGTAATTTAGGATGAAAAAAAATATTTATCAAACTGTTAAATTTGGCGCATTCTCTTCAATTGTTATTCTGATCTGGTACGCACAATTCCATTCGCTCATGAGGCAGAGACAGGATAACTTATTATATCTTAAGTTACGATTTCGGGTCGTAACATAAGGCATAAAAAACATAGTAAGACAGACCAGCGAGACATAAGAAGACATAATAGTTGATTTTGTCATATCTCATCAATATCTTCCCGCAGAACAAAAAAGATCAGCTCCTTAATATATAATGTGTGCCAGAAGTTAGTTCACATGTGCCAAGAAAAGTTGTTCACTCACGTTGTGAACTAACTTTTGGCACATACGTTGAGATGCCGAGGGACACCATCTGCTTACAGATTCTTTAACATGCTCTGTAACTTAGTTTTCACAGCGCTTGGACAGTTTTTTTTTTTCTTTACAACAGCGTCATCGTCTGTGTTTTTGTACCCACACTACTCATCCTACCAGTCTTTGCTCTTCGCATTCTTCCTACAAAATTTCCGTCAAAACTGTCACTCAAGATAGGATCTTCCTAGTATCCTAAAAACGTGTACAACGGAACGCCGAGTGCTGTTCGAGTCCGCGTTTCAATTTTGTCCGAATGGCGCCTTCATTCCCATAAACTTTCGGCAGCAGACAAAGTTTCCCGTTATATACCTTTTTCGCGCTGCTCTCAGTCTTCTCTTCGGCCCGAGTCGTAACACGCTTTATTCTTAATTTTCGGTAGCGGTTAATTACTCCCGGAGTAATAAAACGTGTTTCTCGAGTTCGTCGTGCGACAGGAAATTAATAGCCGGCAGACGTGCATCGTCGGGGGGAGGGGGAGGAGTGAAAACGCCGACGACCGGAGGAGGACACAGGCGCCTCTCACTCGCGACCCACCGTTTGCACGGTTTATGAGAAAAGTTTGTTAGAGACCATTGAGTACGACACGCATAGGGTGCTCGGAACTGACGAAATGAAATCCAAAAAAATGAATTCGCACGATGTGGAATCGTTTTCCAAGTAGGGTGAACGTTCTTTGACGACATATTTACCCAATATTGAAGAGAGAAAAAAATCGGCTCGGCATTTCGTTTCGAGAGCAGGCAATGCGGGTGAAGAGCGTTCGAGATACGGCAAATAGAAATTATTAGAACGAACGGTATCGTGCGTGAGATGAAACTGGAAGTCGAGTGGAAAATAATGATAGGAAATTTCTCATTCGAAGATACAGAAATATAGGCTACGACTTCGCAGCGAATACTAAAATGTGACACGCTGCAGAAGTTTCAGAAATCTCTCCTGGCTAACTTTACTTCTTCGGAAACTAGAAAGTTCAGAGCCAGAATATTTTTCAGTGGGGAAATGGGGTTAATGAGTAACTGCCTCAGGTGCAATAGTACTATTTCTCGTATCAGAGAAGCAGCAGTAGCTCGATCATTGATGAATGAAGGAACAATTTCTTGAGAGTAAAATAAATGTATAAAAAGATACCGCGCATTGAAGGCTAATGAAGATCCCCAACTCCATCAGCAACACTGACCAATAACGGATTGCGGTTATAATCTACAAGAAGTTAATTTAGTTTTCTCTCTCCTTTCTGAGGACTATTTGGGTGGTGATTGAGCTAACAGATGAGAGATAAAATACCTGAGAATTTCCTCTTGGCGTTGAAACATACACTCTTCGTTTCCTGTTACAATTTCTTTTCATCATCTGGGCAACTAGGTCTGGAAACTTCTGGAGGTTTATTACAATACTATCAAATTTTTCTTTCGGAAGGAAGATTTCAGTCTTTCAATGCGCAAGTGAATATCTTTTAGACTTTTCTAGACTGGTTTCAAAACTTTTCAAAACTTATTTACAGGTCGCTAGTACATCGCACCGAAAAACAAATCAAAATAAGATATCGAAAGCACGGAACACGTTTTGGTCTCTCAAAACAATATTGAAGGGCCCTAATAAAAATCAACAAAAAAGCGCCGTTTTCAAAATGCATTGTCCGGTCGTTAAAACAAGGCTGTCAAACATAACCTCTAACCGTCAAAACCCTTCAAAAAACAGCAACCATTTAAGATTCGATAGAAAGATCGATCCTAGGGCACAATCTTAAAGATCGTAAGAAAAATTAGCAGACTTAAACGTTACCAAATAATGTAGACTTAGATACATCTAAAAGATGAAACAGAAGTGGGCAGGAATGTAGCAAGGCTGAAAGATGGAGCGGTTCCGAGTTCAGTCTCGTTGACCTTTTTTTAACCAAGTTTAGTCCCACGTTAAAGGCCGAGTTTAGTCCGAAGCTATATCCGAGTTTAGTCCCTCGCAGTTTTGTACGCCTGTTAGCTTTATCAGAAGATACCTGTCGGCTTACCCAGTCCACCAAAACTAGAATTTTGTAGGGAACGTCATATCAGCTGTTGCATCGTCATGAAAAAATAGGAAAAGAAAGCACGTTCAGCGTGGGGGGAGGAACTTGAAGGAAACACGTTTGAAATATTCCGGACATATGAACTCTCCTATTTCGCGCACCGTGTCATGAGATTTCCTATACGAGACTCCTTGTCAATAACGTTACGTCTCCTTTGTGGACGGTGTACGTCGAACATTATCCCATGAACGTCACATTGAACTTCGAGGAGGACGTGAAGCAATTTGAAAATGTTGGATGGGCGGCATAAAATATTCTGGAATGATTCGCACGCATTTGTAGTTCTAGTTATGGTCGCACTAAACGCTGCCCACATGCTCGGTGGGAAGCTACAATCATCTGCGATATAACACTCCAACACGTAATCACAGAAGTTCTGGATCTGGGTGTTCTGCGGTTCAAGTTCAAGAAGCAACCCTGTATTTCGTGTGGATCAAGAAAAGGCAGACCGAAAAACAGCTCCAAGAAGTTGTCGTCATCCGAGTCTCTGTCCATGTACACTGTAGCCCGACCTAGCTTTTGAATGTTTCGCCACCAGTTTTGAGCTAGGTGGAAGCGACAGCCGCGAACCTGTGAAGAAGGTAGCACCCTCGCAACAGCCCCGTGGATATTCGATTTGAAGTCTCGGCGTACACTGTCAGAATCGCCTACTACCTACTTGCAGGCGCCTAGAAAGTTACGGGACTAAATCGGACTATTTGCATGGACTAAACTCGACCACTTGCGTGGGCTAAACTCGGAATCACTCCCGAACTAAACTCGGCTGCGATATTACCATTTCGGGACTAAATTCGGATGCAGCCGAAAGATGACCGATAGACCTACAAGACAATTTTTTGGTATTTAACACATTACAAAAGGAAAAATAGGTTACCAAGGCACATCAAAACGTTGTCGATGGGGCGAGGAAGGGGTGGTAAAAGACTTTCAAAGAGTTGCAGGTAAGAGAGAGAGGAGAGAGAGAGAGAGAGAGAGAGATAGACTACAGGAAACCTTCGCTCTTCGTGGGCCGAAGATAATCAAAATGAAATGTCAAAAATATTATATGCTGTGATATCCTCATATTTTGATTTGATCTTACAAACTGTTCAAAATTCGTTCATGATTTACTATGATTCTTTCAGACTGGATACCGAAACTGTAAAAGCATTTCAAGATTCGTACGAGACTACAAGGTTTCTGAAGATGAACTACGTAAACTCTCCAATGCACAAAAAAGACGTCAACAAACTTCTTTATAATGCTACGGCTTTTGTTCGAGATCCGCAAACTTCTAAGACTTATTCAAGACTTTTTATGACTCACCTAGGCTTTATCAAGACTCTGCAAGACTTGGCCAACATATTTAAGGACTCTTCCACACTTGTGCAAGATACAGTAGCCCTTTGTCAGGCTCTTTTACATTTTTTCAGGATTTGCTAAGACTGTTCACAATTCGTTTTAACTTCAACACAGAATCGCTACACAGATTCGCTAAGTGTGTTCAAGAATTTTCATGACTTCCATACTGCCTAAGAACTTTTTAGAACTTTTGAAGAGTTCGTTACAGCTTTGCAAGACTCTACGATACTACACAAGACTTTTCAAGACTCATTATTCTGGATTCTGTACGACTTCCAGAACGCCATGATTTTCGAAGAACGACCTCCAAAGCTCTTTTACATTAGTTACAGATCTTGTGATACTCGCTACAACTATAGCCAGGCGTCTGAGACTTGGTAAAAGTTATTTTCGAAATGCTGAGAGGAAAAATTTCCTTCATTGCCTACCCCGTGTATCCGTGACTGCTACCAGCTCACACTCCGTAGATTGAATATTTCATAACGTATATTTTAAATGACAGGATGAAGCTCGAGGAGGTGAAGAGGGGATCATCATGCGCCATCGATAAGACCAACATTCCAAGAGTTTCGAATATTATACGACTGTGTATGGTAACACGCAAATACAGTTTACGTGAGAGACCCAAGTACTGCCTAAGAAGTCTTTCAGATTCATTCAAATACAAATACTCATTCCATAAGAAATCGGACAAAAACTGAACATTTTTGACTTCATATTTTTGTTTTGTTTCAATTTTTTTTTTTACAGTCATTCAATAAGAATTCGAACAAAAAATGAACATTTTCGACTTCATATTTTTGTTTTTCTTCTACTTTTTTTTTAACATGTTAGGAGCGTCTACTAGAACAATTAGTGGCGTTTGGTTATTTTTACCAAAAGGTGTACTCTCGCCACTATGAACCTAAATATCTCGAGTTACGTTTATTGTAAACAAGAAAACACCAACTGAAAGTGAAACGTATGCATCTTGTTAAGAGGGTGGAGCTTGGCTGAACGAAGTACTGATTCAAATTTTGGGTATAATTGAAATGTTCAATATATATTTCAAGAATCATCGCATAAATGAAAAAACTTTTCAAGAAAAAATGATCAAGTAATTGATTTGTGAAGAAGTTCGGGAGATTTTGAGCTAGGCGCTACCAGCAGTCGACGTGAGTCGGGAGAACAGGAAGAAAAAAAGACGAAAAAAAATAACATGCTCAGAACGAAGTCTATACAAGGAGCTCCAGCTGAGTATACCAAGATGGTACTAGATGGTAATACTCGACTGAAACAAAAAACTTTAGGCACTTATAAGGCCTATACTCAAGACTAGTTTGAAAATAAGCGAACTTCTGAGAGTCTGATTAAATCACATCAAAAGAGTAACGAAGATGTACTGAATTTAGTTACCTAGGATATGAAAAGGCAACATCAGCCTCAGGATTCGAATCATAAAATAAGAGTATAATTTTTGGAATGCAAAACTTTCATTTTTTCGCCGGCGCTTTAATTTTCAAGATTGGTAACAGGTGGTAATATTTTTGTATCATTTTCAGTGCGTTATCGACTGTTACCCTTCAAAACGGGTCGCAATGAAGCTGTCACGAATAAAATTCAATTCCAAAATTCAAAAAATTTTGCAAGAGGTTGCAACACTTTTCGAATAAAAGTGCACTGAACTAAATGCCATAAATGAAAGTTGATCATTTTCAACTTTGAAGACGTATAGCTCCTTCAATTTTGAGTATAAGTCATACCAGTACATAATGTGTGTCCTCTCGCCGAGCACTATTACCCCCTAACGGCTTGGCACATAAAACTGGGATACCCTGTTTGGTGGTATATGTAATATCAAAACGATATTTGGAAAATCTAACGGATATGCACTCACTTTCGCTAGTCACTCAAGATAATCCATCCCGAGTGTTCACTCTATTCCATTCAACGATGAACAACTCATTTAAAACTAGACTGAAGAGATTAAAACTCCTTAATTTGACGGTAACGGATGAAAATTTAACGAGTTTTCCGAACAATCTGAGGAACTCATTCCTGAAAATATACGCCGCGGAGGGGAGTTCAGAGGAGCCTTTTTAAAGGTGGACTCAGCAAGTGTCCGCCAGCTGCCCTGTTAAGTCCACCACTGATATCAAGCCAAGACACGTTAGGACCTGAAGGGTTACATACATTACTACATGGGCTGAATCACCTTTGGCAGGTTATTAAAAGTGGGCAGGGTTTGTTAAATCATCTTCTGTGGATGTATCCGTGTCTGTGATTCGAATACTCCCTGACAAATTATGATGTCGAATTTCAATATTTTTTCTTTCTTTCTATTTTGTCTTCGCAACAAGGCAAGAGGTACTAATGGATAAAAAGGATCTTGTGTTCACTGGTTCAGCAGAACAGGGTCTATTTCAATTTATAACATTCATCTTCATATTTTCGCATTGGATATAGAAAGAAGCACGGAGGATACACATGAAAAAATGGTAACTAAAAATACAAGGAAAAAATTATCTTCATTTTCAACTGAATAAGGATTACAATGGTTTTATTTTGTATGTATCTACGTATCTATGACTGAGTTCATACCTTTAATAATCTCCGGAAAAGTATCATCGAATCATTTCCTGTCCGTTTACTTAAACTCGTGATTCGAGTGAATTTTATTAGGAATTTGCCCAACTCTTGAGGCCATAGCCACTCCACAACTTTATTCAAAATTGCATACACTTTTGACTCAGTATAGAGTAATACAAAAATGAAATTTATCGACCAGCGAGAAAGTTGTCAATGTCACCAATCCAACTAATTCTGCTCACAAAATGAAACTCCCAAATCAATGGGTTTATTCATTACCTCACGTCAGAAATCAGCCTGTACTCACCTTTTGCTCACCGAGGATCACAACAGGCGATCGCCTACATAGCCCATGCCGGTCGAACTGCAGAAACGCCGGTTCCAATCTCCGTTTCGAGCATATCCAAAACGATATTACGAACTAAATTTCCGTATATATTTACTATCACTGACAATAAAACAGACGACCACGACTTGAACACAATATAGAGATATTCACTTGTACGCTCTATTTAGCGTAGATAATATATGAACAACAAATTTTACGAAAAACTGGAAACGATCGACTAGATTAACGCATTGAACGAAACCGAAACACAAAAATAGAATTTTTTTTAATCGACGAACGAGTACGTACGTACAACACAGATAAAAAAAAATTAAACGATGTAAGTAATTTAATAAAAAATTAAAATAAAACGCGAACGACCGGAAAGGCGAACGAGAATAACGCGAACCCAGAGCAACGCGGCCAGAGATAAGAACTCGACTGAGCCGAAAATGTTCCTTTGCATTGCGACCCGAACTATACATCACAAACCCTCAAGCGAACGCACACACCCCCTTACACCCGGCACACAAAGTAGCCCCCCTCTAATCGATAAAAGAAAGGACGGATAGAACGCGCCTATTTATTACACGCGCTTTTTTTTTTTCTTTTACCCATTTTCCGAAAATTTTTCTTTTTGTTTTTCTATTCATTTTTTCTGTTTGTGTCCCATTTTCGATAATTTCGTTAATTCCGAAAGGCTGTCGTCGTATTATCCGCCGCCCTTTTTTCGAGTCTAGACAGTCAAACTTGCTTCAGTACTGCAAAGCGTCGAGAACACAAGCCTTTCTCCCGGCGATATTTTCTCCTCAAAATCTCTCGCAGACATTCTATAGCGGAATGACGTGATGCTCTTATAGAGGACACGGGTGCTCCAAGGTTCGGATGTACACCCCCGTCCACAACCCTGACAGCTTACTCAATTTTCACGCTACAGTCATGATATTCGGTAACTTTGATAACCTATTATTAGATACCCATAATAGTACATTTTAGTATTTTCCCTTTTGACGTCCCCTCCGCTAAACCACACTCAGTGTGAGCTACCTTGGCGTGGTGAAATGGCTTAAAGTAAAGCTAAAGGCACACAGGAGAAGGAAGACTCCGACATTTAAACTCTGATGAAAGCAAAGGAAAACTACATCAGTACTCTTCTCTGGAGATGCATCAACGCCATCACAATTACGATGGCAACTCACACAGTGAATAATAATTCCGGACGTAAGAAGTCTCCCATTTGGATGTCCGGGCGAAGACTACCTAGTAAGAAACTATCAGAATTGAAAACAGGCACGTGGAATCTAAGGACACTGAATGAGGTAGGCAAATTAGAAAGTTTAAAGAAAAAGATGAAAATATTAAAACTGAATACAAGAAGGAATTAGTGAAGTGAAATAGCCAGAAGAAAATGATTTTTGGACGAGGGAGTACAGGAAAATTATTTACAGCACCGAAAGGAGACAAGCAGGCATAGGTATTATTATAAATAAGACTGTAGGGAATATAGTGCAAAGTTATATATCCAACATAGTGGGAGAATATTAATTGTGAAAATTTCAGCAAAACCAGTATCTTTGGTGATAGTCCAAGGTTATATGCTTACATGACGTTAGAGTGAAAAAAAAGTCGAAAAAATGTCTGAAGAAATTGATGAAGTACTAAGCACGGTGGAAGGAAAACAAAATTTAATTATTATAAGGCGAGGTTAGAACGCCACGAGTAAGAGAAAGAAAAGAACAAGGGGTGTATGCGGAAAGCATGGTTTGGCGTATTAAGGAAAGAAGCTGCTCTCGGCAATATAAAATTTGTCGCCCTATTTGAGTAGAAATACATTGTAGGAGCATGTAGAATCATAAATGCGCCCAATTTATAACGACCATGTGACTATGAACTAAGCTGCTAATTGTGCTAATACCCCTTATAGGTCAAATTGCGGACCTAAATTCACTTCGTTGTCAAGAAAATAATGCTTAGTTTGAACTAAAAATTTCGTACACTTTGATAATTCGGAGAATGGTTATTGTTTCAATAATAATGGACCAAGAATGCCGCTGCAGCAGAAATTTTCTCGATAAGTTGACTAGGAAATTTTTGCAAAACATTTTTCAATAGGAACGGACTTTTCGGCCACCGCGTACATGCCCGCAATCTTCCAAATGGCGTAGTTACTTCTTCTATTTTATTCCTTCTCCATTTTCTTACTTTTCTCATTCCTTTTTTCCTTCATTTTCTTGTTGCTTTTTTAATCTGAAAATTCAAAATTTTGCTGCCTTAGATAGTTGCCTAGGTTGCCTAACGGTAAAAACGCCTCTGTTTAGGAGAGCGAAATGAAAGCGGGGCGAGGCTCATAGAATTTAGTGAAGAATATAAATCAGTTATTGGAAAGATTCTGTTTCAAAATCATATTGGAGAAGCCCAGGAGATGAAAGAAGATATCAAATATATTATTATTATGACGAGAAGATAGAGAAATCAAAATGTCGTGGATTTGTAATGTCCGTAGAAGCAGATGTAGATAGTGATCACAATTTAGCAGTAAAATGAAATGTAGGTAGATGAATAAAAAGAAAGTAAAAACAAAATGAAATTCGGAGTTGCTGAAAGTGGTAAAAAGAAAAGAGAATAATATCAGAAAGAAATAACAGAAAAACTTCGTAAATTACAGAAAGGAAATGATATTGAAAGGGAGTGAATAGCACTAAAGAAAGCAATTAAGCTGGCACCAATGAAGAAAATAGGTACCCAAATAATAGAAAAGAGAAAACCATGCGTGAACAGTAAGATACTGGAGTTAATGGAAGAAAGGAGAAAATATAAACAAGCCAATGATGGAGAAAGTAGGGACAAATATACGGCTTTAAGAAATTAAATAAAGAGAGGATGCAAGAAGGCAAAAGAAAACAGATTATTCAGAATTGTGAGGAAATTGAGGAGTAAATGAAAGAAGGAAAATCCTATCAGGCATGTAACAAAGTAAAAAATATTTTGGAGCAAGAAGAAAGAGAACAAATAATTTAACAGATGAAAAAGGAAAATTATTAAACTCTAAAAACGGAAAAGAAAAAAGATAGGTGATGTGGTAACCGACGGCGAGGCTCCTATGGGAACAGGAGGGTTGGTCGGTTAAGGGAAGAGGAACCACTGTTAGGCCACGATTAGCTCAAGGGACTTACAGGGCGGATGGAACGGCACTGGGGGCTTCAGAGATTCTGTGTGTTCGAATGTCGGAGTAACCCAGGGTTTGCTGAGTATATCTAGTAGTTGGAACACCTCGAGTAACAGATCCTGCTCTAGTCTGATGGCAAGTAGACAAGAAACCGTTACGAGATAACGTGTACTTAAGAACAAGAAACAATCAAGCGTACGTTACGTGTCGTCCAAATACTTATAATTCTACGTGAACAGGAAGAAAACAAAACGGGTAGCTTCGGTGATCGTTTGGACAGTACGGGTCCTCTTGGATGGTCGTACTATGGTGATGGCACGAGGTTGTCTCGGCGAATCACACGCGTTCCAAGATATACGAGCGGTGTCACAAGTTACCGAGTGCGAATACGTCAAAAATTAACGAAATTCGAAAGAACCCACGAATGAGGAAAGTTTAGATTAGCGAATAGTTCACAAAAAATAACAAGAAGACTCAAATTTGGAATTTTAGACTGAAAAAGGCGTTAGCGAATTTCGATGGTCGTACTTCGTCCACGTCCAAAAACCGAGTCCTCGCTGCCGCATTTTCTCGGATGGTCATCGGTGAGTTTTCCCCCTCTCTCGTTAGGTCAAGGAAGTTACAGATTGTAGGAAAAGTCGATGAAATCGAAAAAAGAGCGGGCTGAAGAGTATTATCAGGATAGGACAGGAAAATACGTGAAAAGACATGTTTGGAGAAGTGAGAGAAATAGAGAACTCGTTTTAATATCTATCGAATGATTCGATATAAATGCCTTGACCATCCGGGAACCGCGTAGCTCGGTCACCACAGTGAGATATGTAGAAAAATCGTATAGGAATGGAGCAGGTATAAATCTATGAAAAGAGAAAATGGTGTGGAGGATGAAGACACAGGAGATCCTATTTTGTGATCGGAATTTGATAAAGCTCTGAAAGACATCGAAGCAGGTAAAGCAAAAGGAGTTGATGAAATTGCTAGTGTGTTATTTGTAAAATGCGGTAGTTTTAAAAAATCTATGTACACGAATTAATTTGCAGAATGTATGAGGAAGGAGAAATGCCAATAGATTACCAGACAAGCACGCTGTTTGTAATCCCTAAAAAAACAGGAGCACGCAAATTTGAAGATTATGTTTTAGCTAGGATAATAAGTAAGAGAATACCAAATGAAATGGGAGAAAAAGTGAGTGATCAGTTCGGAGTCAGGAAAGGCAGAGGAACTGGGAAGACTGAAAAAAGGTTTGAACACATACGTAGCATTTGTAGATTTAGAAAAAGCTTTTGATAATGTTGAATGGTCAAAAAGTTTCAAATATTGAAGGAGATAGGAGTTCAGTATAAAGAAAGAGTAATATCTAACTTATACAAGGTTCAAAGGACTCAAATGCAAATGGAGGATGAAGTGAGAGAAACTATAATTTAAAAAAGGAGGGAGACAAGGTTGCTGTTTGTCATCAGTACTGTTAGACCTGTTTATAGGAAAAGTAATTGAAGAACTGAATGAAAGGAAATCAGGTTTAATAATACATGAGACGGTTAGAATGATAAGGTCTGTAAACGACATTGTAGTACTGAAAAGAAGTAAAGAAGAACTAAAGAAAACATTGAAAATATTAGAAGAGGAAAACTTGAAAATTAAATATTATACTTGAAGGAAATCAGTATATGGAAACTAAATCCAACAAATATGGAAAAATGAGGTGAAAAAATAAAGGAGGTAAAGGAATTTCAATACTTAGGTAGTCTGATAACACAAGATGGAAAAAGTCAAAACGAAATGAAGAGCCAATACAACGAGCTAAGAGAGCCTCTTTTCAAAAAGGAGACATATTTAGGGCAAATATAGATTTAAAAGAAAGACTGCGATGTCTTCGTATACTTGGAGTATTGCATTCTATGGATGTGAGACCTGGAAAACAGGAACACAAAAACGAAAAAGGACAGGAGTTTTTGAAATGTGGTGTTACCAGAAAATGTTGAAAATCAAACGAACATAAAAGATCAGGAACGAGGAAATATTGATGCAAATATAGGAAGGAAAACAGAAATTCGGAATATAATTGTAAAGAGATCGAAGAGTTAAAATGATAGGTCATAACATAAGACATCCAGAGATATTGTTATTACTGCTAGAGGGAATGGCTGAGGGGAAGAATTGGAAAGGAAGGCAAAAAATGAGCTATGAAGAGCAAATAATGAAGGATACAAAGAGTAGGTGCTTCTTGGAAATGAAAAGATTAGCACAGAGAAGAAAAAGTGAAAAGATGCAACCTGCAAGTTCAAAAACTAAGGACTACTGTAACAAAAAACAAAATAAAAACACGTTGTTACTCCAATTTTACCATAGGGTCAGAATTATAACAATAATGAAATCAGTTGGTTCAAAAACCTACTAGTTACCCATGTTTTATTTTTGGAAAATTTTAATCCTCGTCTTCACACAGTAGTCCATAACGTGTATCGATTGAAAAATTAGTTCTCGGGGGGGGGGGGGATAGTAACAAACCATAGAAGAAATGAATGCACAGTAAGATATTTCTATTTGAGTATGAAGAAATGTCAGCCAAATTGCAAAATAAGTTGAATAATTAAAAATATTAACTAGTAATACACATTGCAGGTCGACATATGTAATTCAAACTTGACCCCTAGACGCCCACGAATTGGCGAAACTAACTCATTTCTGGAAACACTTTAGTGAGACTTGAGGAAAGCCACAGGAAACAGGCACTTGGAGAAACAGTGAATGAGTGAATGGAGGACTTGAGGATGGCAATGGATTCTTAGAATCGAGGGGGGTTTAAAAAAGAAATAAAAAAACTGGGATTGGGGTCATACTAGCGGAAGGAGGCGAGCGAGGAAGATTGGAGGCTATCATTCGGGGAAAGAACGGAAAGATGAAGTAAAGGGCACTTTGACAGAGCCTAATCTTTTTTTATCCTATATCCGCTACAAGAAGGTAAAATTTACTCGGGTCTGAAAAACATTTAAATGAGACTTGAGGAGAGCTGTTGGAAAAAAGCATTTGGGGTAAAATTTAAAAAAAAAATGAATTTTCCATTAGGTCAATTAATTAGCTTTCGCAACAGACATGAAAAGGAAAATGAAATGAGAGTCAATTTAGGCTGGAAAAAATATTGGACATTAAAAAGAATATTTAAGGGAAACTTCAAGGTCAAAATTAAATCCAAAGTATACAATAGCTGTGTCGTTCCCGCTCTTTGCTATGGATCGTAAGACTGGGGCACTGAGAGAAAAAGACAAAAATAAATTACAGACAATTCAGAACAAAATGGAAAAATCTATGCTAAATTCAAGACAAAGGGAAAAAATAAGAATTAAGAAAATTAAAAAAACTGTTAATGGCAAATTACAATATAGTAAAAACAAGTTTAAATAAAAAATGGGATTGGGCGGGACATTTAGTGAGGAGCCGGAGCAACTGGGGAACAAAGATCACATTTTGGTTTTTGGGACAGGAGAGAAGAAACAGAGGAAAACAAAAAAAGAGGTGGGCAGATGATTTTTCCAAATTACTGAGGCACAAAATGTTCCATCAGGTGGCAATATTTACCAGTTGGTCGCACAGCACGGACTCCTAAATCGTAGTGTCCGAGTTGAGTCCCAAGAGTTGCAGAGGCTAATCAGTATGTATGTCTGAAAAGTCCCTAAGTTTAAAGTTTTCAATCCTTATTTCCCTTCTCACTTTTACAGACTTAGGACTGTTGATATACGTCGGTGGGATTGAAAATGTGTACAATTCGTCTTTAAAATACAGTATGTGTCACACTAATTTTTAATCTCAGTACTCTGTGCATATCTCAGCTTGGATTTATCAGTTTCGTCCAGTGAGCATTGCAGAACTCGAGTTGTTTTTGCCTCACTCTACAACGAAAATCTTCGAGCTCATTTGGTCTTCGATGCTCTAGACACCACCCAAGATCTGCTACTGTGTGAATGATGGCATGAGTTTAAGAAGGAGCTTCGACGTGTGATAAACAGATCGCAGTACGCAATGAAAGTTTTGAAAGAAAGCGCAAGGAAAATTTTGTACGGACCCGATTTTGCAAACTTATCTATACATTTGGGTGTGCTAGTTTTCGAGTTGCGTATCGTCATCGCAGAAAATGCGAAAGTTTGAACCGAGGTCGTATACATTTTTTAAAAAGGTATCTACCACTCGAGCCTGTCTCGGATTCCGCGATAATTTGGAACACTCGAACTTTTCGTAATTTATTTACACGCGCGACATTGTAAATCAACGCGCGCCGTGCGCCACCCGCGAAACCGCAGCGTTGACATGGAAAATTAAATTTTAAAATTCATTTCCAAACGATGCGTTTCCCGTATAATTGAATGAAGAAGGAAGTTTCCGAATTCCATTGCTCCAACTTTAAATGCTGTCGGCCATCTCACGATTTTTGCCTCGCTCCTGTTCCCGTCCATGTGCTCTTTCTTTTTGCTGTTTTCAGCGTTAATTCGAAATTAAGTTTAAATTCTTGGTGCGCTTTCGTCAACGCTCACGTTCTCTCTCTCTCTCTCTCTCTTTCTTCTCAGTCACTTGCGAGTGTATACCCGATGGCTGAACGTGAAACCTCTATTCAGCTCACGTAAGTTCATTAATTATTTTCCGTTCGTCACACTCAGCGATCGGAAATTATGGAGTTTTTGTTCGTCGTATTACGAAACCACGAAAGCGAAATCCAGCCGTCGAACCGCCATCGATTGACAGCCGAGTAGGGCGTGTGGGAGGGGGCGATCCGCTTCATGATTGAGTTTTGAAAGCGAGCCTACGAAAGTATGGAAACACTGTTGCTCTCAACATGGTAAGCTGGCCACCGGTATAGGAAAGGCCGCTGCGTTATGGAGAAAGTGGCTTCAACAAGGTGGCTTGAGATCGTGGATACCTTTGCCCTTTTTGATTCAGAAACAACAAACTACTCTTGATTGTCTTTTTTTATTTCTCTTTCTTACGAATGTTCATGAACTGGCATAAGTGGTTTAAGGGCATACTGGAGGTGTTTTTCACCTTACTGAGAAACGTGCTGTTTGGCCTGAAGGTCCAGGTTGTGCTAGAATGACACTTCTCTCATTACTATGAAATTTTTCATGTGAGACATGATGAATAATCTGCAGCGAATCAGAAAACTGATACAATTCTTGTACAAAACTTTCGGTATTACAAATATTACCAAATGATGTGAATGTACGCGACGCCGTTGTTTTAGATGTGAAAAACACGAACTTCATTCATTACTAATCACGTTGCCACTTGAGGTATGCAAGGAATGTGTATTTTGTGGTTGTCAAATCTGCTAAATTCAAGGTTGATGTTAATTTTACACATGGAATGCCAACTGTAGGAGAGCCACAGAAGACTGTAGCAATGTAAAATTGGCTAATCAGCATATACCATTCTCAGTAAGTAGTTACTTTGTAGGATTTGTATAGGTCACTGAATTATTTTTTGTGTCATTTTTAACGTAACCCCTACCCAGTGTACTCATATGAGAAAAGTGAAATTTAGCTGTAAACGAACCAAAATTCTGCTTTATTCTGTTGGAGAGACCTTTAATTATGCCATTTTTTCTTACACATAAATGTCAAATTCCGCCGAAATTTTGTTCAATTTTAATAAATTTTATATTTTTTTTCTGTATCTATTTTTTTTTTTTTTTGCCTGATTCATAAAAATGCAAAATAAGCTAATTAATGCTGTCTTACTCTGTGTAAAAATAATTAGGACTCTGCTGAAAATTCTGCGCTGTCATTTGTATTTTTCCACCTTTGTTCTACAATTTTTTGGGGAAACTTTAATCGCACGTTGAAATAAAGTGAATAAACGATAGGAACATAACGATAAGATCGAGTGTATGAACAATAAAAAATGTGCCAATTAACATTACACTTTACACGCTTTTCTACAATGAAATACCATTAACTTAAAATGAATTCAACGATTGAAAAATATATTAAAAGTATTTTTTTCCATGTTCCCTCTCTTTCATGGGTCTTCCTCAAGTTTCTTCTAACTTTTTTTCAGGTCTAAGTTAGTTTCACCCTTTTGCAGCCTGTATAAGATAAGGGAAAATTTATCACCGTCAAAAGACACCTTTCCTTTCTACTTTCCCCAGGTAATTAGCCCTTTTTTCACGCCCTGGCATCCTCACACAAGTATGACCCGGATTCGAGTCGGTTTTATGTAAAGATTCCTCACCAATCATAGGTTCGTTATTCAATTTTAAATTTATTTATTGCTTTCTTACTCTAGGACATACAGTCTTATATATTACTCCAATTTTATTTCCGGTTACAACGGCCCTAAAAGTATTTATTCCCAGAATGGGAGAAAGCTTTGCCACTCTGTTCTGCATAACGTGCCCGCTTCGCAATCCTTACGTCTCGGGTTCGAGTCCCACCAACGCCGGAAAGCTAGTGATATTCGAATACTCTCACTGACATTCTAGCAAACCAACACTAAAGATATTGTCTCTAAAATAAAAAAACTCAAATTTAAATTTGCAGTATATCTGGCGAGAGATCCTGTGAACAAATGGCACAAAATAACCACACAGGGGACCCCTTACAACTTAAAAAGAAAATGACGCAAACCTCCAATTAGGTGGCACCAGAAAAGCATGGGACAAGGTAGTGGAGGCATACGTCTGAAGGTAAGGCGATTGGCTGCGGCACCTCACCATCCCCTGTCTTGTCAAATCCAATGCTGTAAATAAAATAATAAATAAATAAACTAGTTAGCGCCGATCTTTAAATCATTAATTTGGTTATTCACTTCTCTTAGCTTTAATAGACAGGTAGCTATTATCACGAACGTAAGGAAGATCCACATAGATTTCTTCCTTGTGCAGTCAATTTCCGGTTATGGATACTTTGCATTTGATCTCCATCCCCGGAAACACCGTTACAGTGATTAGTGCCCTTATGGTGTTAGCCCTGGGACCGCCAGTCACATCTTTAGAGAATCCGGAAGAGGGCTTGAAGCAATTCATGAAGAGTCTGTCCCCAGAAGACTTCATAAGTAGAAGAACTCAGAAGAGAGTGGGCTGAGGTCACCCCTAACAGCAGATGACAAACACCGACCGTAATAAGAAACAGCGGGATATTTACCAAAGTTAGGTTTTCATTTCAGGGTGCTCCCTGGAAAGCTGAACCAGAAACCTTCGGGTAAACACATGGTGCTCCAGGGAAACTGAATAAATTGGAAACGTGATCATATTATGGACATGGTACCAATAAACGACCTCCAGGACCTCTGAGGGAAAATTAGAAAAATAGTAACAGAAAAAAAAATAGGTACTCGTTGAGATTCGGATAGCGAGCAAGAGAACTGTAAATAACTGATTGTTTCAAGTATCGGTGGTTTCTTGGTAGAACAAAGAAAAACCATCGACACTTTCATCAATAATATCAGTAAAGAATATTGCTTTTACGATGACAGTGATTTTCATTAAAATATGAACATTTTCAAAAGTGTTTCAGGAAAATTTCAATTTCTATACAAATGTTCATTATTAGTAGCCGCTTAAAGCTATCAGTACGATAAATATAGTCAAACATAGCATTCATTATTGATAATTTTTACAAGTTTAAGCTAGACATGGATCGGTTGTCAAGGAACATACCGGCGGACTTACACACAATTAAGTAGGTATGGTAAAATCATTGAGCATTTATTATTGACAAGCATATGTTTGAAATGCTTCTGAGAATTTGTTAACTGAATCAAGTATTTATTAGTGACGAGCAGTTGCTCAAGATCTGAGCATAACTTATTTCGAACTGAGTTCAATCACAATTTAGTCAACTCAGAATTAAGAATAAACTATTTTTTCAAGAGTTAACTCTGACTTAAATGTCACCTTTCAACAGCTGTAGCACGCGAGCACCTGTTTGAGGAGGCTCCGTGATTTGCCACAAAGAGAATCGAATGTGAGTCGAAACACAAATAATTTTAGGGGGAAAAAAAGAAAAAAAAAGACTGGAATTTTTATTCTTAAAATATTATAATAAACTTTCATGAACAATGATGTAGAAAAACGAAATCAAAATTCTACATACTCGTATATCCATTATTGAGACAAATTATCATGTTCCTAATTTCCCATCTCTGAACAAAACTTATGTAAGGTTCATAAGAATCTAGCACTAGAAACAGGGTAATGACAGATTCTTGATATCGGTTCGATGCAATTTGCCCAATATCATCAAGCAGTACTTGAAACCATTTTTGATGATTGTTCACTTCGCATATCTACATTAATTTCCATCCTTTTGGGCTTCGTGATATTACACTGTTTGTACGTATAGACTAAAGTAGGTATAGGTATATAATCTCGTACGGAGAGTGGTCTAAAAACAAAAAACTCATCTCAAACGGATAGCAGCAACTGAAAAGATATTCAAGGGTCGAAATATGGCGTTATATTTTCCTTTATTTCTACTCCTGTACGGAATAAGGCTGCTGGAAATGAAGCTGCTTGAAAGAAAAATACGACCTTTAACTCGCAATAATAATTTTAAGCGTTTCGTTATAACAAGAAAGTATACATATATATTACACTCTTATACTCGTACATTCATACAAACTTTCTTAAACTGCAGTAAAGCTACAATAACTCGGAAAATGTGGCCAATTTACCTCCTCGAAATTTTTAGAAACCCAACTTTTAATCGTTTTTGCGCAGGATTATTCTTGCGCGTATAAATAACATTGTTAAAAAGATTTTGTAAAACGAAAATAAAGCGGAATGAAGAAGGAAAAAAAAAGAACAAGAAAAGAAAACGTACCTAAGGTGCCCATTTATGGCATGAATAATTTCGAAGTCGAATGTTAACGTTTATGTTTATTATTTTAATTTGCTTGTAAAGGTTGTTTCATTTCGCTTGTTTAGTGGCTAGTTGAGGCTTTTAAATTGGAATTTATTTATTCGAATTTCGGGATTTGCCGTCGAGAAAATAAAAGTTGTTCAGATGAGGGAACCACTACAGTTTGAAAGCCATTTGTTTTATAATGCTATTTCCAACAATATACATTATGTTTCGTTTCTTTTTTCAGATGATAAGTTTCTAATGGAAGGCTCGGCTCTGTGCCTATTCACAGAAGCCCTCTTACTCATACAATTACTCGAGTTTATCTCGGAGGAGCCAGTTTCACTTATTTTATTGGTCAGAACGTTATTGAGTCGCACCAAATCTTCAGTATGACTTGAATGACCGAGCTTCACGAGTCAGTTGAAAGGAAAGTAAATAAAATTCGGGTAAGTTCCTCACGTTCAGTGGTTTCATCCACTTTTCAACTAATAACTTTTACTATAAAATTTTTCTCAATACGGTAAAAGTTTCAGCAGTTGCATATTTCACGCGGTCATGTACGTCATCATGTCACCAAAGATGGGTCATATTCGAAAACGTTCTCATCAATAAAGCTATTTTCATATTTATGAAACTGGCACATTTATTTCAAAGTGCGAAAAAATTTTTCACTCGTTTCTCGAGACAAATAATATTGATCTCAAAATTAAAACCTATTTTACTAAAAAAGAATGGAAGCTGATGTACATGTACAAGGGAACATGTCATTAAATCGTTCCAAGAAAACAAAATGGTGCGACTATATCCACTTTATCCATGAGAACCAACAAGGAACTCCGGTGTAGCTGGGTAGCTATGCAGGCGAAACCTACTATCAAATCATCTGTCAAGAAGGTTTCCATGATTTGGCGAAGTTGAAATCTCAAATTCAAAATATGGAACCTCAGTAAGGTCTGAGGATTCATTTTGGCACTAATTTTTGGGACAGAGAGTTGAGTGGAGTTGCCAAAACGTACAACATTCATTTTAACGGAGAATAATGAGGAAACTCTTCGAAAATGGTAGAATCTGATGAAATTCATGAGACCTACGTTTAAATTGGGTACTTCCATTCGGGATTATGCATCGTGAACAGCCTGTGCCGCAGATACCCCGTAGTGAATCCCAGGATCAAAATGGTAGGATTTCGGCAACCTTTCTTTCAGGTTAGCTTATACTTCGACAAAGCTTATTTAGCGGTTCGTTGTTGTGTTGTTTCTCTGTTGAAAAAGTTTCATTTCGAAAATGTAACGAGGATATACTCGTACCATACTACGACGGCCACTCATTTTACGAACCTCTGAATCGTGACTAAAGCTGGTCAGATTTTCAATATTTCTGATGAAAATAAGAAATTCTGGAAATTTGAGCTCAACTAAATAGTATTAACAGGTAGCGCTACGACCCGTCTTCATTCTTGAAGGAAAATGCAGTGAACATTATTTAATGGTGTAATAAGAAAAGTTTTTCAATGAATCATTTGAAAGTGACTAAGTTTGGATTCGTAATCCACTAATAAGGGTCCATTGGGGGCAAGGATGAGGAAAGTTTAAAACGATTCAACACTGTTTCAAGTAAGGTAAAAAGGCATCAAATATCGCTCACCTTTTTTTAAGCCTAAAAAAATTGTACTTGTAATGAAGATATCAGGAAAATTGCACATCTGTTGGTAGAGGGAATTCTTGGCTTGAACTTCACTGAGTTTTGGGTCAAATTCACAATTTAGGGTGGAAGCAGTCACATTTTTTGTAAAGAGTATGAAAATGAGAGTTTCAAAAATGGTCGCCTGGGATTACACCCATTGATCTTCAGTTAGAGCAGATAAATCGAATAAAAAAAAATCAAGTTGGAAAGCAAAGCTGATGAAAACAGCAGAAACGCATTGAGGAGGAAGATTAAATAAGTAAAAACAGAAACCACAAAAGTATGGCAAGCTAAATATGAAAAGGAAAAAACAGGGAGACGAACAGCAATTACCAAATTTCGAAGTTGATAGGTTTTTAGAAATGCAAACTAGGGTGGTCCTTAAAAAAAAAAATTCACGTTCTCGGTCAAGCCACTTTCAAGTCAGTTTCATGGGTTAAAGAGAACATTGTAAGATTTCAGCAAAATCTAAAAAGATTCACTTGTAACACAAGGAGGGAGAAAATCTTACAAAACAATATGTACAGATTTATGGGTTTAGAGCTTCTGTCACTGGGGGAGTCTCCAAATATGTGACTAAATCCCCCCTATTCTGACGCAGGCCCATTCGGGCGTTTCCGGGACAGGGGGCGCGGTGTCCCGGTGCTAATTTGGGGTATACGAAAAGTCGTCACACGAAATTGATCGCGCGAAATTTCGTAGGGAAGCATGTTTCTAATGCAAACTGTAAGAAAATCTAAAAAACCACAGAATAGTCTCCAGCGGTACATGAAGGGTTGAAGAGAAAGAAGCTAAAAAACGGACTCAAGGACTTGGAAAAACCTACTAACAACGTAAAGGACTTGTAAATGGGGGAAATTAGAGTACTTGAATGAGGTGGAGGGGAGGGGGGAAATACTTTTTGAAACGGATTCAGCGGCCCAACAAAATGTACTATCGACGTGAAAAACTTGGAAACGGGGAAATTCGAGTACCTAAAAATTAATTCTCTGTGGAGCCTGAAGGGTCAAGGAAGAGTAGGAAGAACTCCTGAAATCAATTTAGTAACTCACGGAACTCTACTACCGATGTAAAGAATTTGGAATTGAAGAAAATAAGAGTAACTGGAAATTAGCTCCTCGTGGAGTCTAAAATATTTGAGGTACGAGGGGAAATAATCCGTAAAATTAATTCAGCCATCCTAAAACCCCAATATTAGGCCCATGTGGGAAGACTTCCCTAGCGGCTGAAACTCAAATCCCAAATATCAACGTTAATTCCTGTACAATATTCTCTCCCATCGCGATACGGGTTAACTTTTTCCAATTTTGCCCAGATTGCAAAATTCCCCCCCCCCTCCCAAATAATTGAAACCAATTTGGGTGACGGCTTATTACAAAATCAAAAGTCGGAAATAAGGTCCATCTGAATGCGAACCTTTCAGCAGACTTTCTTCCCGTCACTAATTTTGGACAAAAATGAACGGAAGGAGTTTTACAGATTTTGGGGCAGGGTCGTTAATCATCAAAGAACAAAATCTGAAGATCTGAAGACCTAAAGTAGGACAATTTGATACGGAATGACTCATTTACACTAAATGCGTGTACGATCAACCCCTTTCCTTTCTTGGGAGTCGAATCATTTTTCATGATTTGGAAATCAACTGATTTAACTTCAATACATCGTGACACCGAATAAAGGTTCTTACGATTGTGAGGGTCACATTGAAGCGCTGCGTTCAATAACAGCGCGGCCCGAAAGACGAATTCACGAAGAAGGGATACGCGAATTTCTGTTACTTTCCGAACTGCCCGTCGATAAAATGTACAACAATCCCCGTGGAAATCTCCACACACTTGTTAACATCATTCCGGAGCGACGCTCGCGTATTTCGAATTTCAGGAGGCCGCTGGGCTTCGGAGGTTAAAAAAAAAAAAAAAAAAAACAAGCAAAATAAAAAGAGCAACCAAGTAACCTCAACAAACGGTGGACGCGCAGTTTTAAATAATTCATCCGAATCCTTCTCGGCGCAAAACTATCCCGGCTTTCGACGACAGAAAACTTCACATCCGCAAGCCGCCCCCTCCCCCACTTACGCGCGGCGCTTATACTGTATAATATATACTTTGCCGACAAACGAAATAACTTACTCGATGACAAAGCTCGGTCGGATCGCGAACACGAGGGGCTGGGGGAGGCGGACGCATAATGAGCCCTTAATAGGTCGTATGTTTCGTACTTTGTTTTCCGGCTACACATACACACGCGCACTCAGCAGAAAGCGAAAAACGTCGAACTGTCATTAATCCAACTGCGATTAGCGATACTCGAAACAATCAATTATGAAGTCTCGAAGCGGGCACACGTACAGTTTCGAAAATTACAAATTAATCGTCTGATAAAAATGTTACCGTCCAAAGTTTTAAATTAAATCGAAACTTGCTCGGCGTGAGTAGCGTCGCGACGACGGTCCTCGGTAATTTATCAAAATAAGTCACACGCCGTGAAACGCTACATACGCGACTCAATTCGTCCATGCGATGCAAAATAAAAAATAAATAAAATAAAATAAATAAAAAAACTTGGTCGGAGCTAAGCTACGATAGATAGGCGAATTTCGCTCATCAACCTATCAAACGACGTTGTGTTCGATCGATCATAAGCCCCTATAACCTTTTCTGCCCAATTTATTTATTTTTTGCTTGGGCTCCAGTGCTTATCAATACTGAAAAATTTGCGTTTGTCACCGATATGAAGCCATAAGGGACTCCTACTTGAATCTACATGGGGGCCATTCCATAAGAAATCAGAAAAAAAGAAGCTTTAAGTGCGGCTACCCGCCCCAAGCCGGACAGCAGTCACCGTGAGGCGCAGAGACTGCAAATTCCACCGAGAATACAAGAAGGAAGGTAAATAAGATAAGAAACTGTAAGCTAGATTTACTTCATTTTAACTAGAGGTTTAGTAGGCGAAGAAAGGTTAACTAAATTCGAAAGCGCACTACAAGGGACACGCTGGGATGTAGTAGGTTTGGCAGAAGTAAGAAAGGAGGGGGAAGCTCTTATTAGAAGGAAAAATGGGAACTACTTTTATTATTTCGGGGAAACGAAAGGATATAGGGGTGTAGGGTTTTATATAAGGGAGGAAGCATATGATAAAATTTACGAAATAAAAGCAGTAAATGAGAGAATAGGTATATTAAATATAAAATTTAGCAATAAGATAAGAATGACAATAATCCAGGTGTACGTGCCTATTCAAGACGCATCAGACACGGAGAAAGATCAGTTTTATGACAGGCTAAGGGAACCTATGATAGCGGAACGAGAATATTATACAATAATAATGGCTGATTTCAATAGTAAAATTGGAACAATGGGTACATACTACATATAGCGACTACACGGGTGCATTTGCGAAAGGAGAGTCCAACGATAATGGAATTAGAACGATAGCATTAGCGTCAAGCGGAGGGCTAAAAATTGCGGATACATACTTTCGTAAAAGACAAAATCGAATATGGACATGGATTTTCCCAGACAGGCGCACAAAAAACGCTATTGATCATTTATTGACTAACGATTTATCCATAGTGATGGATGTATCACCCATATCGGGATTCCCTTTTTCCTCATATCACCGAATAATAAGATGTAAGCTGAAATTCCCAGCACGGGCATTTTTTATGAACAACAAAAGGAATAATAGAAATGCGCTGAAAACTATAATTCCCTTATACAACATGCAAAACGGCAAACGACTTCATAACAGAACAAGTGACGGAAAGAATGACAGAAATAGAATGTAAAGGAACGCAAGAGTTATACAACACAATACAAGGAATAATAAAGGCAGCTACAAAGAAATTTGGTAAGGAAAAAACAACAGCGCAGACGGATGATAAACTATCCCCCAACACCAAGGCACTCTACAAAAAGAGAAAAACTCAAAGAATTACCGCTATTAACTGCATCACAAAAAACAGAATTAGCAGAAATCCAGAAATGCATGAAGAAAGAGGTGAGAAGAGACATATACGAATTTGACAATAAGGTAACAAAAGAAATTAAGGAGGAATCAGGGTCAACAAGGAAAGCCAGAAAAGTACTCACGAGAGGTTACGAGATAATGAATAAGCTGAAGGATGAGAAAGGAAAAATAAGAAAAGTGTTAGAGGTCGCCACGAACTTCTACAGACAACTCTACTCCAAACAAAACACCCAAACACAAATTGATGCATCAACCATGCCTCCACCCTCATCCACTCCCCTCCAACACATAATGGTGCAAGAAACCCACAATTGGTTATCTCATTTAAAATCAGGAAAGACCCCGGGACCAGACAGAATAGGTAACGATATACTCAAGATGTTCTCGGAAAGCCTTGCACAGACACTGACACAGATTTTTAAGAAAATAGTAGAAACCGAGACAATCCCACAACAATGGAAAATCTCAGAAATTATCCTGTTGCACAAGAAAGGAGACAGAACTGTAATTGACAACTATAGGCCTATTAGTCTCTCGTCAGGCGTCGCTAAAGGGTTCATGGCTATACTAAGAAATAGAGCATATAATCAAATAGATAGATACATTGACGAAGGACAGGCGGGGTTTAGGAAGGGGTTCTCCACAGTGGATCACATATACACGATCAACCAAGTAATGGAGAAGGCAAATGAATATAACCAGGAATTACACCTCCTCTTTATTGATTTCCAGAAGGCATTCGACTCCATCGACCACGAAAGCCTATGGACGGCATTGATTCAAGCGGGCTGTGACACTAGAATAATAAAAATTCTACAAAATGCATATCACGACTCCAAAGCTTATATAAAAGTGGACGGGAAATGTTTGAGATAGGGAGGGGCGGGGTAAAACAGGGAGACCCGTTCTCACCGAATTTATTTATATGCACACTAGAAAGCGTGTATAAAAAAATGGAATGGGAAAGTTACGGGATGCCAATTAATGGGAAAAAGCTGAATAACCTAAAATTTGCTGATGACGTCGTTTTAATACACACGAACAATGAAGAACTGGGAGAATGGCAACGGAATTATCGGAGGAGGGCGAAAAAATAGGGCTAAGAACAGATGGAAGCAAAACAAAATATATGAGTAATGAACTAGAAACGCAGCTTACGATCGGAACAAATAAGATAAAGAGAGTTGAGGAATATTCATATCTAGGACAAAATATTTCGTTTCAAAAGGGTCTGGAGAGAAATTCAAATTAGAAGATCAAAAGCATGGAGAAGTTTCTGGGCTTTAGGGAGGATTTTCAAAAGAAATGGGAATATGGAAGCCAAAACAAAAGCCCTCAACATGTGTGTAACGCCGGTGCTAACCTACGGCGCACAGACCTGGGCACTCGCAGATACACAACTGGAAAGAATTAGGTCCACACAAAGAACAATGGAGAGGAGTAATCCTGAATCTGAAAAGAAAAGATGAAGTTAGGAATATGATAATCAGAAGAAGGACGGGCGTGGTAGATGTCGGATATAAAATCAAAAAATTCAAATACGCGGGACATATGATGAGAGGAGATGCCGAAAGATGGTCAAGGAGGGTTATGGAATGGCAAACGTACGAGGGACAGAGAAAGAGGGGAAGACCGCCCACGAGATGGAGGGAAGAAACTGCGAGGAGGGTAGGAATAGCATGGGGAAGGAAAACATACGATAGAAGTAAATGAAAAAGGATCGGTGAGGCGTATGCTCAGCGTTGAGGCCGGTTGACGGCGAGTTTGGTACATACCTATGTTGTAAAATATACATAATATAAATAAATAAACAAAAAAAAAAAAAAAAAAGTATTGAAATTGAAATTGAAATTGAAATGGTGTATTTCGTTGCCAACTGAGCTAGGCTCGTGTTTAGCAACGGCACTAAATTACATTATTTTTCCTTCTTTTTTTCTTCCTACAATTCCTTTAGTTAGTGCACTACTTACTCTTTACAATAGTTACACATATTGCGGTTGTTATTAGTCGGACTGTATGCTGCGCTGTTTTTTGTTTTTGTAATTAGTAGTTGTATTAGTAACTGCATTTCGTATCAAAGTTTTGTAAGTTCTGTTGTTAGTTTGTATTATTTTTTCCCTATTCTGCTGATCAAGTTTGTTAAAGTTTTTGAGTCCAGTGTAAATGCTGTTTGTTTTACCGATGTTAGTTTTTATTTTTGGTAATGTTACTGTAAATTGTGTGTTCCTCGTCAGTCTAGTGTTAGTTTTGCTGTATTTCGTTAATAAATTATGTTTTTTCACGTATTTTATTGCACTTATTTCATGTAGTTTTTCCAAAGTTAGCGCCTTTGTTTCCTCAAAAAGTTGTACTGAGCTAAATCTTTTTGGTTTTTTGTAAAGTATTTTCAAGAATTTTTTTTGGTTAACTGTAACTGGTTTTAAATTAGTTTTATAGGCTGCCCCCAGCTTGATATTCCGTACTGTATTTTTGATTGCACTATCGCTGTGTAAAGAATGCGCTTTACTTCTTGAGAGATTATGTTCCTGAATTGAATTGCAATAAAAATAGACTTTAATAGTTTTTTTGCTAAATATTTGCCTTGCTGTTTCCAATTTAGATTTTTATCTATTATTATCCCTAAATATTTCATAGAGTCGACGGTATTTATTTGCTGGCAATTATTGTTTAATTGAAAACATTTATCATTTCTATTACACTGATTTGTATGAACGTTAATATCTACTTCCTCGTTATTTTTCTTATTTTTTAGTGCAAATTGTACTGATTTAGTTTTTTTTTGGTTCAGTATCAGTTCATTATCATTCAGCCAGGTTATTACTTTTCTAATATCTTTTTCGGCTTTTCCCCTTGTTTCTTCCCAGCTATCTCCTTTTTCTATTATGACGGTGTCATCTGCATATGAAATTATTTCTCCCTCTATGTTAATTTCAGTCAAGTCATTAATATAAATTAGGAAGAGTAACGGTGACAAGGCAGAACCTTGTGGCGTGCCTCCTTTTAGTGTGAGGATCTCGCTTTCTGTTGTTCCTATTCTTACTTTTTGTTTCCTATTTTCCAGGTATGAGGTGACCCAACTTAGTACTTTGCCCTCACAGCCTGCCCTTTCAATTTTTCCAATTAGTTTTTGATGATTCACTAGATCAAATGCTTTAGAAAGGTCTTGAAAGATCGCTAGACATTTTTTGTTTTCATCTAAATATGTGGATATTTTGATGTGCAGGTTATTGATAGCTTCTTCTGTTCCCATATTATTCCTGAATCCCAATTGATTGTTTGAAAAGAATTTGTTTTTTTCCAAAAATTTATTTAGTTGAAACTTTACTGCCTTCTCTAATATTTTTGAGGCTGTTGAAAGTAGTGAAATTGGTCTGTAGTTGTTTACGTCTAGAGTATCGCCTTCTTTGTAAATTGGTCTTAGAATGGCTAGTTTATATATTTCCGGGAATTTTCCTGTTTTCAGACTGAGATTAATTATATGTTTTATTGGAGTTACTAATTTATTACAGTTTTCTCTTATTATTTTTGTGGGGATTCTATCTTCTCCTGCTGCTGCGTATGGCTTTAAAGACATTATTATCCTTGTCACATCATCCTCTTGCAGTAAGCGGAATTCATAGAATTTCCTAGTAATAAATTTTATGTTATTATTCCCGTAATTTTCGTTTATATTTTTGAAATCATTCCTGACCGTAGTTGCTATATTTGTGTAATGTTGATTAAAAAAGTTTGATATTTCAGTTTTGTTGTCATATATTATATTGTTGACTGATATAGTTTCTGGATCTTTGTTTTTAGGAGTTTTCTTGGAGTTAATTTGGGTTATTCTGTTCATATTTGCAGAATAGTCAACAAATCCTACGCTATAAACAAAAAAAAAAAAAAGTGCAGCTAAGAGTAGAACGACTTTTCGAAATGATTTTGAATGGGGACAGGGGCATTTGGTAGTTTCTACCAGAGAACATATTATTCTCTTCAACTGGAGCTGGAATATCTGGCGTTCCAATTATTGTAGAAAAGACCATTAAACACGATTTGAAAGCAAAACGTATGCACCGCCGAAATCGATGACTAAAATTCCTATCTGGCATTGCTCCGGCGACGACGAAGGAATTCACGATTTAAAAATCAATTCCAAACCGGCGAGTGAAAAATCGGATGCGATTATAGGTCTCAAATGTAATAGCCATTCAAGTTATTTTCTTCTCGCCGTTCCACTCTGCTTAGTCTTGGCACACTGATAATTGTCGATGAATTTTGATGAACGAGGTGGGTTTTCCTGTTCGTCAATTTACTGTGACGCGGTTCGACTCAAGGTTTTGTCGTCCACAGATTTGATACATGGCTAGTTACTCTATATAAATACGAAACCAACAAGTGGTTCGAATTTTCTTTCCTTCAACAAAAGCGTGCTAATGCTACAGTGTTAACGTTCAGTGACGCACACGCCGGTTCCGATGGAGCTCCTCGTATCCTAGGGCTACTGAGGCTCTTCTAATATAGACGCTGTGTGAACCTCCTCAGTTCTCTTCATTATACCATTTTAGAAGATTGAATACGTCGTAATCTCGCGAAAGTAATTTCGACGCTCGCGGCGAATACATCCCTTGTTTTTAATATAAGGTATAGCGCCGAGTTCCCATTCTGTTATTCTTGTGAACTTGACATCACACGGCATATAATAGGCTTACTGCGTAACAACAATAACACTATCGTATAACAGTACTGATACAGCGATGGGGATCGAAATCTTCATCGCTTGGCAAAAATCTCGGAAATTTGTACCATTATTAATAAACATAAGTCTTCCGATCTCCTGTATCATTTTCTGACGAATGCGACAGTATTGGATTTAGGTCATTGTCACTGTTTCACATTTTCGATAAAATTTAGTACTTTCATCTGCTCGAGGGTTCAGCGACTTAGTCATATTTTTAAATGTAAGCGTGACAACGAGAGCATGTTTGGCGTGCCTGCTGAAAAGGAATCTCTGAACCTTGATCAGATATCGAACTCACTAGCAGAAACAAAAGGCTACGCACAGTACAGACAGAAGAAGAACGTATACCTATGTGCGTCTAGATAAACTCGCATTTCTCGGACATTCCGTAAAATTATCAAAGGTATCCACCGTCTAAATAGGAATACCGACTTAATAGAAATCAAGAGTTATTCACGGAGCATCCGCGCCCTGTTTCTGATCTTGATGCCGCAAATCGAAGTAGGGGAGAGTCGTGTACCATGGGACCAAAAATCGAATTTTGTCTCTAGCGCCCGGACCAAGTGAGCTTTTTTGCAATATTCGAAGTCCTATATTAGCGCCACCTTTTTTTTTCTTTTATATTTTTTTATTACTTTTTACAAAGATTAACATCTTAGGTGGAGGCAGGATTGACGCATGTCTTAGCCCAGTCCCTCGCACTAAGTTATTACGGTTAATATTAATTGCTTAATTATCTAGTCTATAAATGAAATTAATTAGTTCTTATTTTGATTAATCTTAACTATTATACTCTGGTTTTATTTTCATAACCCTGTGCAGATAATCCAGAAATATTTTAATCGTTAAATTATTTTTTGTTGGCGCCAGATCTGATAGACTGTTTCTCTTGATTCCCATTTCCGAACGTAGTTTCATAAAGAAGTCACATTTCAGTAGGGTATGAAGCACATCCTCCTCCACACCAGAGCCACATAGATGACATTCCCGACAGTCTGTTATTTTGAACCGTTCCAAATATTGTCCAAAATTTCCATGTCCACAGAGACATTGAATGATGAAATAGTTAGTATACCAGTTCTTGTTTTTGTAGGTGATGTTAATTCGAGGTAGTAACTGATAGGTGATATTCTTCCAGTGAGACTATTTTCGTATTCATTTTGCCATATTTGTATAGTTTCCTCAATTATATTTTTGATTTTTATTTTCATTTTTTGTTTATTACTTTTATCGGGGTATTCTTTATTATCTATTAATAACCTACTTTCGAGTTTTTCGCGTTTGATTGTATTTGTTAAGTTCATTTGGTAATCGATGGGAATAATTCCAGTGATCGCGTGTATAGATGTGTAGCTTACTGTTCGATACGCGGAGGCGATATTTATCAAAAGGCTTCTTTGAAGTGATTTTAATTTATCTTTTTGTGTTCTATTCAACTTCGGGTAGTATACTGGGGAACAGTATTCAGTAATTGATCTGAAGATTGCATTATAAAGTGCTTTTCTCTTATTGAAATCAAATCCGTAGGTATTTCCATACAGTGCTCTAAACAGGTTGAAATACTTTTTTATTTTTGCGGAGATGTAATCTACATGTTTACAGAACTTGAGTTTGTCATCGATTATTAAACCAAAATATTTAATTTCATCGCACATTTTAATTTTTTCGTTATCAACTTTTACTACGTTTTGAATTTTGTTTCTTATTTCCTCTTTGTCCTGCCTTCTAGAGATGAGTATCATATTAGTTTTAGCACTATTAAAACGAAGTCCAAATGACCTTATTTTACCATTTACTTTCTCAATCACGATGTTTACCAAATCCATATCCTTTGTGTCATTTATCCCACAGACCAGCAATATGTCGTCCGCATAACTTATCGAATGGATTTTACCTGGAATGTCGTACCCATGGATCTGACTGATGACAGTGTTGAATAGGATGGGTCCTAATACAGAACCTTGAGGCACCCCCGCGGTTAGTTCTTTCTTGGTGATTATTCTACCTTCGTCATCGTAGTGACCAACTGATCTATTAGTTAGGAAGGATTTAATCAGGTTTATTATCGTTTTTGAAATATTTCCCTGCTCAAGTTCACTTAAGATAGCCAGCCAATCTATGTTGTCAAACGCACCAGAAATGTCAAAACTAATTAACAATACGCGTCTTTGGGTAATTTCAAGTTGGTCGATGTAGAACATAAGTTTGTTTGTAGCGGTTTCGGTGCATCGTGATGGCCTGTAGGCGAACTGATTCGTGTGTAAAATGTTGTTAGAATTTAGCTCTTTTTGAAGTTTGTTTTTGATTATTTTCTCCATTATTTTACCTAAGGTTGGGAGTAGTGTTATTGGTCGAAATGCTTTGTGGTTGTTTGGTTCTTTATCTGGTTTATTTAAAAATTTTATTTTACCTTGTATCCAGACCACTGGAAAGCACATCAAATCGAGGCATTTTTGGAATATTGTTTCAAGAAGTTTTCTGTCTTTGTTGTGTAACCATTTTACGAATATATTTGTTATACGATCGTAACCACAAGCCTTCTTATTCTGTAGGTTCTTAATTATGTCACTAAGTTCCTGCGTTTTTAATTTTAATTTTATATCTTCTTTATATGTAGGTAAATTTACAGCGGTGGTAGGGAATATTGCGTTTAGTGGACCAAGTGAGCTAGGAAGGGGAAACTCCGGCCTCGGATACTTTGGTCCATTCCTACAAAAGCAGCAGTGTATAGCCCCCTCCCCTAATTTTATGTATTGTCACAATTTTGATTTTAAAAACCTTCTTTAGCGTCCCACGGTACCTAACTTAAAATGTACCATGAAAAAATGGGGTTAGTACCAAGGGACATTTTTTTTTTTTTTTAAAGTTTATTGATGGACTACATATTTGGAAAACATTCACATCTATGTTTCAAAAGGTTGAAAACACATAAACGGCTCCCTTCTACGAGTCGGCAGCAATGTTACATTAAGAGCTTAACAATTAGCTAGGAACAAGTTGACTGAACTGTTTCCTTTGGAGCCTTCTGGTGTCGTGACTGGTGGAGTAAAGTTTTGCGATCATCGGGTTTGTTAACTCGTTTAATAGTAGATTGAAGTTCACTATAGAAATAGAATCAGATAATAAAATCAGTTTCTTCGATTTGCTAATCATTAGAAATAATCATGAGTTCAAAACTGATTATTTTATTAAACCCACAGCTAGTGGACGGCTACTTAATTTTTATTCCTTTCACCCTCTCTCTCAAAAACTCAATACCTTAAATAATATTGTTTATAGAATTCTTACTTTATCCGACAAGGAATTTCATAAGAAACAAATGAATTTTATAATTGACTTAGCTAAACGTAACGACTATAAATATAATGACATTCAGAAATCTATCAAATATTTTTATGAGAATAACCAAAAACGTAATGATAATAATTTTAACAATGATAACAGAATGGACAATAAAAAATTTTATTGGTTGACATACTGGGAGTTTAGTTATAAAATTAAAAATAAGTTGAGGAATATTTGTGACAATTTGTCAATTGATTTTAAAAGTAATAGTAATTTTTATAAGAAATTTTTTACCAAACTAAAAGACAAAAGTGAAAAAGACAAACTCTCTGGTTTAGTTTATAAAGTAAATTGTGAAAACTGTGAGGTGGTATATACCGGTGAAACCACACAATTTTAAAAAAAACGTATGAGACGACACGAACTTGATATTGTAAACAATAAAAGTGTAACCGGATTATCTGAGCATGCTCTTACTGTCAATCATAATTTTAATTTTAAACAATGTGAAATTTTACATTCTAACTGTATGCAGGACAAAAAACGAAAATTTATAGAAAAATGTTATATTCATAGATCGCCTAATAATATTAATATTTACACCGACTTAGATAAGATTAAACCATTTCACTGTATTTCAAATTCAATTGGCTAACTATACACCCCACCTCCTTACTGTTTTACTGTATTTTATATTCAATTAGTTAACGTTACCCCCACTTTTTTGTATTATGTTCCGTGTAACTAGCGTTTAGACCATGGATTTCAGAGTTGCTTAGTTTGTACATGTTGTGTTACCTGATGATGACAGTGATGTCGAAACGTCGTGTTAATAAATTGTAATTGATTTTTGGAGTGATTTGCCTCTACGAGTATACTTAATAATTGGATGTTAAGCTCTCTACAGAAACAAAAATGCTTATTGATAGAAGGAAAGTGCAAAGCTTATAAGGTCACCTAAATAAATTTGACAGGATCGAACTAGTAAAATTTAGAAAACCATAAAGAAAAAAATATAGGAGGATATTCGGAACCACGGAACGGAAAAAATATTAGAAATCATGAAGGAGTCCAGATTGATGAAAGAAGTCAAAAAAGAACTATATCCCCATAGAGGGCTAATTCCAGGCATAAGGAATGAAAAGGGTCTGAAAGGCAAGGGAAGAGAGGATATTGTAAACACGGCCACCAAATATTACAGTAATCTCTACTCCAAGGAGAGGTCCAACCAGTAGGAAATGATAGAACAGAATGGCGGACGGGCCAGCAACTTAGAAACAATCCCACCTATCCTAGAACACATAGCCGGCGCAAGGTTGTTTTCCCGGATGGTGCAGGGGGGAGAAAAATTTTTTGTAAGTTTTCCTATCAAAAAATTATCTTTGGGGCAATTTTAAGGGAAAAAAGGTGGGAATGGAAAGATGGGTGTGCTACGGGACACCCCGAGGCTGACAGACACAGCAGCCAGCACTCAGCAGTACGAGGGAATTGAAACATTGATAATTTAATGATTTTAGCTTTAAGTAATACTAGATTTGTTTTCATTTCTCTTATTAACGCGTAATTTTTCAAAATTTAAAGATTATGTGCCGAAAATTCCGGGTGGTGCACTTTTTCCCGTGCACCACTATCTACGCCGGCTATGCTAGAACATGACACTGACGTAACACTAAAACAACTCAAAGTAGGGAAGGCAACAGGACCAGACAGGATAACTAATTACATACTTGAAATATTTGCAGATAAATTAACTTCAACTCGAACGAAACTTTTTAACAAAATAATGAAAACAGAAAAAGTACCAACAGAATTGAAAGAAGCGAACATAGTAAAGGTAATAGAGACGACATAAGTAACTACCGACCAATAAGTTTAACTTCCAATATCTGCAAAGTATTTTCAAAAATACTTAAATGTAGGATGTAAAACAACCTAGACATGGCACAAAGTCCAGAACAAGCGGGATTCAGGAGGAACCACTCAATAACGGATCATTTATTCACGATTAACCAATTGATTGAAAAATCCAACGAATATATTTAGAATCTACACATACTATTTATTGACTTCGAAAAGGCATTCGACACTATCAACTTGTCATACCTTTGGGAGGCACTAATGCGTCAGTGGATTTCACAAAAATTTACAAACATTATGAAAGAAATGTACTAGGGGGCAAGTACACACATCAAGCTAGATAAAATTGGATCAAAATTTAAAATTTAAAGGGGAGTAAAACAAGACGTCCCCTCTCCCCAAATCTATTCAACTGCATTATCGAGGAAGTATTTTGGGAAATGGAATGAGAAAACAGGGGTGTCAAAATTAATGGAAAATTTCTTAGTAAGCTAAGATTTGCAGATGATGTGGCACTATTTTCCCCAATTTGGACGACCTTCAGAAAATGGCAAGGCAATTTGAAACAGCTACTACAAAAGTTGGCTGAAAAATAGATATTAAAAATACAAATTCTTCTTTTTAGGCCGAACAAGAATGCTGAAATTATTTTAGAAAGCGGGACAATAAACTTTTCACTAGAAACAACGTATCTTCAAGATACGAGTAGACTGGATAGGAAAATTACAACGAGAACGGCAAAATCTTGGAAAAATTTCTGGATAATAAAGTCAGTATATCAAGGCCAACTACCAACGAACTTGAAAGCTACCCTTCTGGAGACGTGCACCTTCACAAACCTAACTTACGGTGCTCAGACATGGGCATCAACAGCAACACAACTTGAAAAAATCCACAAAACTCAACTGGCCATGGAACGAAGTATAACAGGAACAAAACTTAAGGATAAAATAAAAACTTTAAAAATAAGAAAAATAATAGGATCGAAGAACATAAGATACACAATTAAGAAACTAAAACTGAACTACGCTGGTCATATCCAAAGGAGCGGTGAGGACAGGTGGGAAAGAAGGTTGCTGGAGTGGACGCCACACGAGGGAAGGAGAAACAGAGGGAGACCCAGAAGAAGATGGGAAGATGAGATTATCCCATACGGTGGAACAGCCTGGGGCAGGGATACGAGGTTTCGTAGCCGTTGGGCCAATGTGGAGGAGGCGTATGCCCAAAGATGGGCGGAGAAGAGCTGAAGACCGTGATTACAACGCTCACACTAAGAGCAATTTGCTAGACTACCACATACAAATGTTACCAACACTGTATCGAAAACCTTTCATTAAACGCTGATATTATTATTATATTTTTATCGAAAGGAGCATACCTTGTCATTCTGTACTCATTGCGTGCTGCAGTTGAGAAATGGTCGGCAAGAATAAGTTTGTTTTTGTTACAAATAACGTCGGTTCAAATTTTTCGTACTTTTGTACTCCTTAAAAATTCAGAGCCTTTATCAAAGTTAATACTCCTAGCGTACAAGTTATACGAGAGGTTGATAATGCGTGCCAACAGGCTTTTTTCCAAAAGGGCAGGGGGTCAGTTTCTCTTCTCAGGAGAAAAACATGACTTTTAATGAAAACAATGCTGCTTTTGGAAAACCGGAAGGGGCAAATGCCCCACTTGTCATACCCCTGGCAACGTTCATGCGGCTGATATTTTGTTTCAGCGCTCTTGGAGAAAAATCTTATTGGTTCAAGGCTTGAAGAAGAGAACATTCTTTATCTAAAAAGAAACTACGTATATAAATGTAATGGGGATAGTATCCTGTAATTTGTTCGATCAAATATTTTATTCATGTGTTAATTAATTTGTTAATCAAAATTTAATATTCTCATAAGTTCAGTACCTATTTGTTGATATACAATACCAGCATCCAGCATATACTTGAAATTCCAGATCAGGCTAATCTAATCATCGTAATTACTCAATCTTTCAGTTTGTTGTTGTTGTTGTTTTTTTGGCAAGGGGGGGGTAAAAATGTAACGAAAGATCACAATATAGGTTACTTAGTTCAAATCATCTTAGGAATGACAAATAATTTATTTTTTTATAATGCACGAAACTGGCGAAACACAATTTTTTTTATTTTCCACAAACGCTGAAGAACAACTCGAGTGTACAAATCTACTCCAACTGTATGATTCTTGCGGCACCTAATGAATTGCATGAACGTTTTTAAGAGACTTATGACAAAACAGAAGGTTAGGGTGTCTACTGGATTCGGGAAACAAAATATCATCATGGGGAATATAAAAAGGAAGTAGAGGAGGGGCAAACTCAGCGCTTCGCACCTCACCGGAGGCTCAATACAGAGCGCGCTAAACTTTCATAATAAAGAGTAGCCACATTCCCAAGTGACTCAAGTCAATTTTAATGAAAAATGAGTGAACAGCGCTACCAGGTGGAGAAATTTGTCTCCGACACAATGCAATAACGTACAACGCTCTATCTATTTTAGTTTTAGCGTTCTAAAAGGTATCGAAAACTGTCTAGAAAAAAAAAATCATATTCAGGACTGACAATGTACCTGTAGAAATAGGTACGGTTCAAGCAAAATCAGATGATTATCTTGAAGAGGACCCTCTTTTATCTAAGTCGTTCATTTTGAAAAGTCATGGTTTAATCTTGTACTTCAGGGTTTTTGTACTTGTATCTTTACTGACAGCCAAAAATAAATTTCAATTTTTTGTTCTAAATAAATGGATATATCACCTTAAATTGCCTGTATTTTATTTCACTCGTTTCTACTGCAGTACATAACCACAAGATACACTATTCCTGATTCCTTCAGTTGATGATGAAATTTCTCACGCCAAAGTGACCTAAGTCATCTATTTTTCTTCTTTCATTCGGTATACACAGAGGGTGTAGCTATGTTTTCTCTTCACGTTTAGCAGTTCATACTGGTATTACTCCACTGTTACCATTAATACAAACACAAAATCCCAGTTTTCAAGCATCAGGTGTGAAGTAGTAGTTATCCAGTTTTCCTTTTTTTTTAACTAAGGCCACTTTGGAATGTGACAACTCTAAATATTCACTTAATATTTTTTTCTCATTAAATGAATAAAACTGATTATTTTTCTTGGTAACGGAAATATGGTGAACTATGATAAGATAAAATATCATGACTTTTTATGATTTTCACGACAAATTTTTGAAATCACGACTTTTCATAACTTTTCATCAGGCCAGTAGACACCCTGAAGCTATAACTTTACATTATGCAGATCTGCGTAACAAGTTCGAAAAGAATCACTCGACTGACAGACATTTCGAAATAAGATTGGGAGAAAATCTTCCAGTAGAGACGAATGGAAACGATGTTTCGAAATAATATATCATATACCCTTCAGATTATCCAGATTTGACGCAATAAGCTGGAAAGATTGCCAATAATTCTGACACATTAGCGAAGTACCTACACGATGCGAGTTCACCGCGTTTTCTGTTCCCAAACATATAACTGCCTGGTTTTTAGAAGTTACATACTTCAGAGAAGACTGGCTGAACACGCAGCTAAATTATACCAACTCAGCAGGAAACACAGAAGACCAGTTTTTCCTTTTGATGATCAAAATTTTAATTCGAATTTCTTATTCGCGGTTTATTGGATCGTATTTTTGGTTTTAACTACATAGCAAATCGATATACGGAATTCATATAGCCACACAGAGTTCCGGAGCATGAGGAAAAAAAACAAAATCAATTCTTAGTAGACTATGTACCATTAGTTTCGACTTCCACGTTCTCACAAACCACATTTGAACGTTACCATTCTATAGTGTTTCAATTCAACGGCTTTCTACGCACCACCCGTGATTGTCAACACATGCAGTATGGTACAGAGCTACAGACTACAGAGAACTGGAAAGAGATGAACAGGTAGATAGGCGAAGTCTAATGCACGAAGGGAAACAAAACTCACACGTAAGATACAAAACCACACACGACAAAGCAATATTTCAGCTAAACGCATTCGAATATTCTCGCCATCAGTGCACGATTTGTGTAAATAGATTCCATATGCGCCTACCGCGTTCACATTTCCCGCTTATTTTCGCCTCAGCCAACAAATCGAATCTTCTAGTTTGCGAGAAATTCGTTCCCTCGTACAATCACAAAAGGGGAGAAGTCGAAACGTCAAAATACACCGCCGTTCCTGTGTTTACCACCGACAGTCTTGGTAGCTTTTCGAGAGCTTCGTGTCTAGACACAATAAGCGTTCGTGGGTGAAGTCGACAAGATACACAAAACCCCGTAAGTCTCAATACGAAGAGGAAAAATTTAGAACAGGAGAGGAGACGCGGAGACGGTTCAATTCATTGGGAATGAACACTGGCATATACGAAGGTCATTGCCAAGAATGAAAAAATTTAAGCACACGGTTGGATTCAGGCTTGGATACAGATTTGCAGCACATTACCAGCCTGACTACGTTAATGATACACGCGATATTTCATTCAGCGAAAACTTAGAAAGTAAAACAAATCTAGTGAATTTCGATTAGGTAGTGGACGTAATAAGGATCCACATTGAGTTCATTTTCCCGGACAAAAAGAGAACAAGCTTCGAGCTATATGCGCTCGTGGCAAGAAGGTTTTTGCATAGAAATGAGAAAATATAGCTAATCAGAATAGCGCGCTCGCCATTCGCTGTTAATTAAAATATCACAATTCAATCAGTCGGAAAAATGGCTCCAGGAACTCACATTTTGAAGGAACACACAGTTGTTTAGGCTCGCTAGTCGACAGAAAAGTGATGCTGAAATCAATTTGAATCGATTTTTAGGAAGAGTAAATCGATTTAGCGGACTTCAAATTGATTTTTTCGTTTTTATGTCGCTTAGCATAGTTTATAAATTGATTCTACCTCTTAGCATAAAATATAGACCTTTTTTCTGATGATGACGTGAGGACAAAATTCCCAGTGTTACCGCGTGCCAGATTTTTTTACTTACATTTGATTGATGGAAGAGCCCACTTCCGATGGGAATTGTAATATTAATTCGCAATTGTCATTAATTTCAATAATATTAATGAATTCTACGAAATTTCAACGTCAATTTCACGTGTAACATGTGCAAGTAAAATGAAAACATAATAAGGCAGTGTTAAATATATTTGGAGAGAGGGGATCACCCTGGCGAACTCCCCTTTCTACTCTGAACCCTCTACCTTTCACTCTTTTTCTATAAATACCTAAATTAAACAGTATTGGTGACAAACAGCAACCTTGTCTCACTCCTTTTAGGACTTTCGCTTCTCCCACTTCCTTCTGTATTTGCATTTCAGTTTTTTGATCCTTGTAGAAGTTCCATAGGGAGTTCGATTAGATAAGTGAAACAAACGTTGTTCGTGCGAAGAGCAGCCGCCAATCGCAACAACTGGGCTCGGTACGGAGAGGTCTCTGCCCGAAGAGGGATCTAAGCAAGGGGGATGGGGACTTTTTCCCCCGTTTACATATAGTAATACTTAAGTAGATGATACTTGCTTATAAATAAATAAAAAAGGCTGTGATACAATATAGGTTCCATATTACTCTTCTTTCTTTATAATTAACTCCCACCTCTTTCAACGTTTGAGGCATTTTTGACCATTCAACATCCAAAGCTTTTTCTAAATTTACAAATGCTACATATACCTATCCAAATCTTTTTCCAGTCTTTTTTTCAACTGAAAGCCTCAAACTTATAATAAATTGCTTCCCTAGTTCCTATACATTTCCTGAATCCAAACTGATCTTCCACTGTTTCTTCCATTTTACAAAGGTTATCAGAAAAGTACTCAGACTAAAATTCGTATGGTGTGGGTATCTATGCAACCAGTCGAGCAAGTAAGTAATGGAGGTGGTAGAGCAACTCATTCTAAGGTAGTATATAAAGTTTCAACTCGCTAACTATCTTCATTACCAATTTATGGCAATTTAATAGAACCATAGTAAGTGAACCCCTGTCACTTTTTTTGAAGAATACAAAAAAAAGAATCTGAAACACGTTTTTTGATACAATTTCTTTTGTCAATTACAACTGTTGGTCTTCTTCAAAATATTGTTCCTTCGAATCAATACACATCTGCCATCAGGCACGCCATCTTCAAAACCTTTTCTCGAATTCAGCAAGCGGGAGTTGTCTGAAACAGTTGTCGACGTTACGCAGAACTTCATCGTTGGGTTTGAAGCGCAGATCGTGCAACTTTGCACCAGGGAGCAGCCAGAAGTCACAGGGTGTCCGGATCCGATGGCAGATGTGCATTGATTCGAAGGAACAATATTTTGAAAACCGACAGGTGTAACTGACAAAAGAAATTGTATCAATACGTTTTTCCGAATTTTTCGTATTCTTCAAAAAAAGTAACATGGGTACCCCTAACATGCTTCCATTAAACTGCTATAAATTGATTATGAAAACAGCTAGCGAGTTGAAACTCTGTATACTACCTTAGAATTAGTTGCTCTACCACTTCCGTTACTTATCTGCTCGACTGGTAGCATAAACATGCCAAACGAATTTTAGTCCGAGTGCTTTTCTGACAACCTTTGTATTTTGTGTTCTCTTATTTAGCAGCCTAGCTAGAATCTTTGATGCATGCGATAGTAAACTTATAGGACGATAATCTTCACATTTGCTTGCTCCAGTTTTTTAGGAATCATAATCAACTTGTTTTTCTGGAAATCTGTTGGCGTTTCTCATTCCCCATACATTCTGTAAATTAATTCCTGTAAATTATTTAAAACTATTTCTCCTGCTTTCATTTCTGTCAGAGCTTCATCAAATTCAAATTTCAAAATAGGTTTTCCTTTTTCTTTATCCACCACCTCCACACACTATCTTTTTTTTTCATACATTTACTTATGCCTACTCCATTCGTATACAGTTTTTCAACATATCTCACCCATATTTTCATTTTGTTTCTCTTATAGACCGATAATAATTTTCCTTTTTCATCCATTAAAGTATTTGTTCTTTTTCTTCTTGCTCCAGAATATCCTGCTTTTATTTGCTCCTCATTTCCTCACAATGCTGATTAATCCATTTTTCTTTCGCCTCCTTACATTCTTTCTTCATTTGATTTCTTTAAAGCCTTTGTAAATAGTCCTCTAGAATCAGACAAGTCCTAGATCGTGTCTCGAAGAATCATACGCATAATCAAGCTAACAAATTATAAGGAATCATATACGAGTTCTGAATAATCTTAACAAGTTTGGAAAAGCATTGAAGAGTTTAGAACTATTCTATTATTATTGTACAGCATGAGATTCCCATATAATCGACATTTAAAGTAACTACTAGTATTGTACATATCACCCTACTGTCATATGTGGTTGTCTCAACATCTTGCTTCCACCCATTTTTGGGCCTATGTCTCCCCGTGATCTCTCCATGATTTTTTATTGAAAGCTAACTGTTTCCATTTAGTTTATACTTCACTTCTGATTTCATTTCTCCACCTGGTGATTGGTCTATACCTACTCTTCTTACCTTACTGTAGAGTGTCCAAGTGACCAGCGTCTTTCCATTTTAATCTTTTAGTTACGTATTCAATATCCTTTATTCCAGTTTTTCCTCTAATTGGACACTGTTTAACAAAAGGAAACCAACTAACATTTGTAAACAAAATGAGTTATTAGTATCGTTGGAAAGAGCGTAAAAAGCAGAATTTTTCAAAATTGGGCCCCTGATTCAAAAATGTATACTCACGTTGAAAAAAGCTTATCAGTAAACGCCATGTCATATAGATTCTACATAGCTCTTGAACCTCGAATCACGTGTTCTCAAAAAGTGGATTTTGCTAGTTGATTCCCTTTTGCTGAACAGCGTCCAATTGAGTAGCTGTTAATTTGAGCGTTGAGTTTGATCCCTGGCATAGACCTTTCATATAGCTTTCTATGAATTTCCTAACCTGGCTAAGTCTGAGCTACTCAAAGCCCAGGTTTGCGCACCGTAAGCTGATGTTGATTGTATACAATTCTTCCACACCTTACTCTTCAATCTAATTGTTCTTATCCCTTTGAATACATTTTTCAGTCACCAGAATCTATTCCATACCTTTTGGAGTCTATTAGATAGTTCGTTTTTTCTCCGGTCTGTAAAAAACATTATTTGGCGAAGGTATTTAATTTCGTTTGAATTTCCTGTTGGATTTTTTTGTCATTAGAAAAAATAATACATTTTGAAGCATTCATGATTAATCCAGCTGCCTTACATTTTAATAGAAGTTCCTCACCCATTTGTATGAAATCTGTTGCTTTGTTTATCATTAGTATTATGTCATCGGCTAAAACTAACCTAGGAGAGTCTAAATCATTCACGCATGAGCGTTGAAAAATGAAGTGTCTTAGCGAGTCTCGAGAGTTGCTCCCACTTTCTTCTAAAGGGAAGAAATTGGATGGTATTATGATGAAGATAAAAAATTACTCAATTAAGAATTCAATTGAAAAAAATTGACTAGTACATACTTTGGAATGCATTTTTGTTTTCGATGCTAATAAGAGAACACACGATCGTACAAATCACTGAAAACTCTCAGACATTATTTAAAGTAAACGTTTACAATCAAATAAAACTGCTTGAAAACTGAAATCGAATGACCTTCAAAGTGTTTTGTCGATTTTATACTCAGAAAAATGTAATATCCGCAAGAACCATGAATTTCCGAAAGCAGATTTGAGATATCGTAAAGAGATACATCAGACAGACAATTGGTCCAACAGGAAAGATTTTCAAGAAAGTCGATAACACTCTGGAATATCAAAAAATGTCTGATTGTGCTCGTGCATTACTTGTTCACACTGAATCCGAATAATCTGGCAACAAAACTGCTCTATCCGGGCACAGTTTTCTTGTCAAAGGCCTTTAAAGTGGCCAAAGAGGTCATTTGGGTGTTTTTCCGACTCGTTTGGAAATTATTTACGATCGGTACAAAAATTAGAAGATACATTATTCTCGGCCAATCCCCCTCTGATCACTAATGCTATACTCGAAAGGGTAGTTTCCGGTGCCGAGGGTGCGGTGTTTGGGGAGCCTCTTTGGCATGCGTGCATCGCCATACGTTCCACCCAACATTCCGGGCCACTTATGCTTGTAGATTCCATGTCTAACTTTTCAATTTCGATACACACCGATTTTCTAGCTAAAATGGTCTGAAGCACGTTTTTTTTTTACTTAGTGATAAAATATAGTATTTCTAGAACTATTTTTTACTCCTGCTCCAAGTCTGAACTTCATATTTTGATGGAAGCCTTTTTTCGTTCTGAAAGTAAGCATTCAAAGATCCAGGAGATCAAAATGTAGAACTTGCATATCTTTGGGCAAGTGATAGAGAATTTGAATATTTCACTTCCTTTCACTTTAGATTTACTATGCAATAATCGATTCGTTTTGATGCCCCTACAATGTGCTCAGTTTTGATCAAGGGGGTCCAACTGATGAAAAAAATTTGCAAATCACTAGAAATTATTTCAACTAGATTTCCTCCAGAAAACTATTGAAAGAGAATGGTACAATAGAAGACCTTAAATGAAGACTACGTGTATGAATAGAAGTTCAATATATTCAGAATGATGGGATCGGGACGAACTAGTTGATAAATTAAGTCAAAATTTGAAGGTAGTCAAATTTTCACATAGGTACTGCTGTGTTTGCCCGAGTTTTCAGACGCACTGGCAGGCTAAAAACTGTGAACAAATTCAGAGAAATGTCGATCGCGTTATTTTCCCACCAAATAAAACTTTTCGAAGAGACCTAAAATTTTTCCAAAAAAGTGTTTTTTTCGTTGCACTCTTATTTATCCATTCAATTTTGCATGATTCATTTTCAACTAATTTTCTTTTTTGGAGAAGGATGGGCTGAAATAAACATTTAACTTCCATTATGAAGATAACGGAGAGAAATATTTCAGAAAAGACGAGAGTAGGAGGGGACTTAGGAGTTAAATGGCCTTATAGTACAAGACATACTGTAGTGGTAGAAAAGATAAGTCATCAGAATCAGTGAGCAATTTTCCGACCATTGAAAAGGATGAACTTCCCGGCGGTTCAACTCTTAATTATTCCTCCCTTCTGTGAGTACTGCAAACAAATCATTACTACCGAAAAGCAGTCTGTTACTGTTTGCAGAACTGACACAACAGAAAAAGCAGTACCTATTGGCTCGCAAACGGTAGAATGTTTGAAATTCAATGAACTCTTAGAAACTTTTTGAATACAAAAAGAAAGAGGGGAAAACTGAAACGGAAGAAAAAACCGCTTCAAATTAATCCTGTAACATTTTCTTTAATTTCGATACACAGGCAGTAATTTAAGTAATTCTTTCCGACGTGAAAACCAGAACTGAAAAAGTGAAAGAGAGAAGAAAAAAAAGGATAACGCAATTTCCGAGCTGAAGTTGGAAACCGAAAGAAATTTTTAATTTTCATCTTCGATTCACGAACTCGGTAGTTTTCCTTCATTTAAATAAAACATTAGCCTAATCTCCATTTTTGGTTCCACTTTCGCGAGGATCGTTACTTTGTTTTTCCGACTTCGCCGTATAATACTTCTCGACGACTTCCAATTTTATTAGTTTTATTGTTATATATATTTATCGCTCATTTCGAAGCACAGAGACGTCCTGCTTCTTCTGCTGGCCGTTTTTCATATTCACTCTAATCTAAATTCAAAACCCCCCCTCCTTCCCTCCCACAAGAAGAAAGGAACAGTGACACCTAATTCTCGTATTCCGCTTGCTGCTTGCAGCGGCAACGAAAAACGAAAGTTCCCGCCTAATTTAACCGTCTGCCAGGAAGTCCATTAAGGTATGTTGAATTTTAATCGACACTCTCCAATTTCTGGACGAATTGAAAAAGAAAAATAGCCGTACGAAGCTTTCAGTTTGCCGGGAGCGAGGGTGGCAAGGGTGAGCCGGAAATACCAGTTCTGAGCTGCTTACATTAACTTGATTATAGTATGAGAATGAACGAGAGGGGTAGAAGGAGAAAATGAAACTCAAAATTTTATTCGAAAAAGTTTCATAGAACTGATTTATCGTCTTGTTGCACGCAGTTGCGTGTTTCGACGTTTACCGTACGATAAATGAATCGGACGAACAATTGCTAAAAATGAAAAATCGAACGTCGGTTTCCAGTGACGTCAAAAAGTAGGAATAGATCCCGTCGCTGGAGAACGACCACGAAACTAAAGGTTTTCAGGGTACATACAGGAAGTTATACACGGATTTGGCCTCCCTCGTTTCAGATTAGGTTCTTCAAGGCTTAGTTCCATTCTGAGGGAAAGAATTCCCTTTCCTCCTGGTTGTACTATCAACTTTTGAATCTCAAATGGAAAGGTATGACATTTAAGTATCGAAATAAAGGTATCCTGAGTCACGGGTTTCGAATATCGCATTTAATTTTTGATCTGGTCCCGATTTGGGCCCAGAAATTCAGATTTTAGACCAAAAATAAACAAAATTGACTTAGCTTGACAAATTGAATACTGTATAGAAATTGAGGGTTTTCGGGTCGCAGATTCAAATATCGCATCAAGTTTTGGATCTGGCTCCAATTTGGATCCAAAAATCCAACGTTTGAATCCAAAATAAGCTAAATTGATGGCTTGAAAAATCGAATAAATTGTCGAAATTGGGTTTGGTGGGATCACTGATTTCGAATATCGCATTGGACTTCCGATCGCACTCCGAATTGAGGATCAAATTCGACTACCCCTCCCCTCTTGTGAGGACTGGTTTAACCTCGCCAAAAATGTTAAATGAAATATCGAAAGAGGATTTTTTTTCGAACTCAACGATATAGAAAACCATCAATCCGGTATTTCGTCAATTTTATAAAATAGAGTCAGTTTTGCCAATCTAAAGGGATGAAATTCAAACTTTGATACCCAAACAGAATAGCCTTTTTAGACCTCTTCTCCCGAGATCTTACAACAAAAGTCCACCCATGGAGACACGATTTGTTAAACGTCATGGCGATGGGACAAAACTGCCGATGAATTTGCTTTAAAAAACCATTGGAAAGGCGGAACTAGAGTATCAGGGAAACGGTGAGGGGTTGAATTTGCGAATTTGGGAGCTGATGGTGCTGCCGACAACGAAACGAGTTGAAGTGGAAAGCTCGAGTTAATCGTGTAGCGGAAGAAGTGTGTCGATATACTTTCGTCGTATTATTGTTTCTCATTTTGCGATTTGCCGGCGCGTGAAATCTACGGTCAGCTCGTTATTCGCTTGTTTTGTATGCACGCTTTGGATTTCGTATCAAAGGAGCGAATCCGTTTAGACGAGGGTTGTGATTTACAAAAGCCCATTCGAGCTGGAATCCGATATTCGAATCGTCTCCGGTCCGCTACGATTGCTATCTCGGTTCGCGCACAGAACGTTTTCCTGGTTCCTCCGAAACGTGCACCTAGCTCTCTCTTTCTTCCTCGTATTCTTCGTCCAGCCTCGGTTGTTTATTGAGTGAGCGAGAGGCGAGCTTGTTATGTGTATCCAATTGAACCGTGACCACCGATTGCAACGCCGAATAGATGAGCCTTTAAAATAGGTCTAGCCTAAATTCGAAAATGAACCAGCAATGAGGGAAGTAACTTATTCTGGGCGTCTATCGACCAACGCCGAGAGGACTTTTGATCTTGACCACCGGCGTGCTCGTTAGATGTAAAAAATCTCCAAGAATTTCAGAAACCTCGTCCCGGAAATCTCACGGCGCCTTTTTATCAACTTGCTTAATAGTTTTCAATTTTTTGTTTGTGTAGGGAGGAGAAGAGGTTGTGCTTTCGACGCGGCTCGAGTGGAATAATAAAGGACTAAAAATGGACGGCGAATTCCTGAACAACTTGAGATTCGCGGATGATGTTTCCCTAACAGCAGACAATCCGAAAGACCTGATAGAGATGGCAGAAGAATTTATATTTGCATGTAAGATGGCCGGTATTGAGGTAAACACAAAAAAGACTATCCTACTCTCAAACGCCCAAGAGGAACCTATTATGATAGCAAACAAAAAGATCACATGGGAGGGCGGAACAAGATATCTCGGCCAAACAATATGCTTTCAAAACGCTAGGGACAAAGTGCTGTCTAGCAGGATCAAGAGCGGGTGGAGCAATTACTGGAAGTTAAAAGAAGTCTTCAAAAGTAAACTTCCAGTGAAGATTAAGGCGGAGGCCTGGCAGAGCTAATACAACCAGTGTTAGTATACGGCATCCAAACTTGGGCGCTAACCAAGGGTAGGGTAAACAGGCTGCGTACTGCACAAACCGCTATAGAACGCAGTATGTTGAACATGAAGAAAACAGATAGGGTAAAGCTTTCGGAAATTAGGGCAAAAACAAAACCGCGGGACATAGGGGAGGTAGATAAAAGCCACAAGTGGAAATACGCAGGTCACATTTGGAGAGGAAGAGATGACAGATGGGAGAAGAAAATGGAAGGGTGGACCCCGGGTAACTACTGCAGGGCAAGGGGGAGACCCATTACCCACTGGAGGGATGAGCTTGACAAAACTCTGGGAACGAAATGGAGAAGTACCCATGATAGAGAATTTTGAAGAAAGAAAGGGGAGGCATTTGCTCAAAGCTGGACAGTGTGTGTGGCAAACGAAAAGACGTAGGGGGCCGTGGTGCAAGGCGTCGCACTAGTTCGTAAATATACTCGTAGGTTCTAATGTTAGCTCAAACTCGCCGTGTCCATCTCGCCTGTCCGGGAAATGAAATAAGTAGTACACATATAATAAACACTTATATGCTGCTAACATTAAAAAAATAAAAATAGAAAAGTAATTGAAGAAAGGAATGAAAGGAAATTAGGTGTGATAATACAAAGGGAGACAATTAGAATGATAAGGTTTGCAGATCACATTGCAATAGTAGAAGGACGTGAGGAAAAACTAAAGAAAACGTTCAAAAAGTTGAATGAAAAATTGAACATAAAATATAGAATGAGGGTGAATAAGAATAAAATAAAAGTTATGGTCGTCATAGATGGAAACAAAATCCAATAAATATGGAAGTAGGAGGTGAAAAAATACAGTGGGTACAGGAAATTAAAACTTAGGTGCTCTGATAACGCAAGACGGAAGAAGTAATACAGAAATAAAAAGTAGAACGGAACAAGCTAAGAGAGCTTTTTTTTTCAAAAAGGAGACATATTCAATGCAAATACACATTTAGAAGTAAGACTGAGATTTCTCCAAACACATATCTGGAGAATAGCATTGTATGGATGTGAGACTTGGACAATAGGAACAGAAGAAAGAAAACGGATAGAAGCTTTTGAAATAAGGTGTGATCGGAGAATGTTGAAAATCAAATGGACGGAAAAATCAGGAATGAGGAAGTATTGAGACGAACAGGAAGGAAAAGAGAAATTTCGAATATAATCGTGAAGAGGGGTGTTAAAATGATCGGTAATTTGATCAGGGAGCGGAATTCTAGGAAATTATATGTATTCCAGTTTTTTCTGAGAAAAATGAGCCCTATTTTATTCTGCATATTTGGCATATATTGCCTATGAAGGCGTATATTCTAACATATTTCCGCATATTTCACCGTTTTAGCGCATATTTCGTCAAATGTCCAATTTTTAGAGCATATTTCGATAATTTGCAATATTTGTCACAAAAAAACACGTTTTTTCTCAAATTTTCGACGAATTTGATTTTTTTTACGCTGCAGAAAAAAGTTGTTTACTAGCGCTCCAAGCGCAGATTCGTACAACCAACTTAGCAAAGTGGCAATAGGGCTTTCACACTTCTAATAATTTTATAAGGCTTGTACATTATTCGAGATTTCCAGTTCTTGTTGGAGCGCTAGTATCACTGGACGAAAAGGGGTAAAAATTGTGACGTGTCACAAGAAAAAAAACCTTAGTGGTAGGTGAACACTTGGACCCTTTTCTTGTGACATTTCGCAATTCTACTGATAACGAGGATAGTAAGGTAAATGCAAAAAAAGTACTTCAAAAACCACAGAACAGATGTTAGCTTCACGGTACCATCGACTATCGTTAACAGCGGAATTTATACCCCTTTTCGTTCAGCGATATACTAGCGCTTCAACAGGAATTGGAAATCTCGAATAGTTGAATAAAATAACGATTAAAATCCAAAGGTGAAATAAAATATTCAGTAGTTGCTCGTTGCCCGGTATGAAGTTGTTCACAGTTTGCCCACGTTGAAATGAAATTTACGATATCATATATGATTATTTCTTTTTTTAAACAAATTTAGCAACAAAGAATAAAGATTTTTTTCCTTGATTTAAACAATCATTCAATTTTTCTTTTTTTAGCGCGAATTTATCGAAAATTAACATTTACATGTCGAAAGTAAGTAGATCTCATAACGCTCTGTGGAATGACACCCATATTGTTAGCGCATATTTTCCTGTTTTTAGCGCATAAATATTGCATATTTCACCATCCTAAACCGCATGAAATTCATCTCCCTGGTCATTATATAAGATATCCAGGGATATTTTTTTTTCTCGTGTCCGGTCGACTCAGATTCCCTTCCTACCCCAGTACTCTAGTAACTTTACTCCCTCGTCGTCGATTGTATGGTTCAATCTGTCCGTGTCCTAGTCTCCGTATAACCGACACTTGAAAGAGTGTCTGTCACTTTGTACCCCGCCGCACTCGCATAGATCGTCGTCAGCCAAGCCCCATCTATGAAGGTTATGTTTTGAGCGTGTCGTTTTGCTTCTCAGCCTGTTTAAGGTTTTCCAAAGACCGTATTTTAGGTGGCTGCTATGGGGTAATGATTCACATACAGTTCTAGCTTCCAATGCTGCATTCCAAATTCGGCAGCGCTCTGATTCAGCGGGAGCACTTAATTCGTTTTGACTGTTCTGAGGAAGCTACGCCTAGATTTCAGTCTTCCTTCTGGTATGTCGTCATAGCCATACATGGGATGTAGGGGGTAGTGCACTGCCTTGGATTTTTCGACTCTGGCTGCAACCTCCCTGCACACTTCCGGAGGAGCTATTCCTGTAAGGCCATACAGCTCGGCGAGTGGGGTCGGCCTGAGGCATCCTGTCACTAAGCGATATGCTTCATTTAAGGGCACATCCGCCTTCTTAGCATGTGCTGAGCGCTCCTAAACTGGGCATGCGTATTCTGCGACCGAATAACACAGAGCTAGCGTTGATGTCCGTAGAATCCCAGGCTTTGCTTCCCATCTGCTGCCTGTCAATTTTCGAATTAGGTTTATTCTTGCTGCGACATTCATTTTGGTATTTTCACAATGCCACCGGTAGGTGAGTGATCTGTCTAGAGTCACTCCTAGGTACTTGGGGTAGTCTGTGTGGTTCAGCGCGATGTTACCCCATTGTATATTAAGCTGCCTTTTAGCCTCGCGATTTCGGAGATGGAACGAATAGGTCTCAGTTTTGGATGGGTTTGGTGTCAGACGGTTGGCCCTATAGTATGCGTCCAAGTCCACTATTGCCTGACTCAGTGTCTCTCCCACTTCTACGAAGGTGTCGCATTGTGCCATAAGTGCTAGGTCATCTGCATAGAGGAAGCGGCGAGTGGGTCCACTGACGGGTTGATCATTAGTGTAGATGTTAAAGAGAATTGGTGACAAGACACTTCCTGGTGGCAAACCATTCTTTTGCCGTCTCCAAGCGCTGTCCTTCCCATCTAGGGTCACGTAGAACCGCCAATATTTAAGTTACATTATCACAATTTCCGTAAATTTGTAATCCTTTGTCAGCTGCAGGGGTGGAGATTTAGATTTTTCCTACATGCCGTAAAATTTCAATGGGAAATCACGATAATCACGATCAACTCTGATAGCCTAAGCAGAGTTAAAGCTAGGGAAGAAGCTGCGAGGTGTAACCGGGGGCAGCTAGAGGTAGCCAGGGAAACCTCACACGCCCCCTACCAGCTAAATGTCGTCTTACTGAAGCGCTATAAACACGAGTGGGAAATACGTCTGATTTTTTATCCAACTGCGCCCGTCGATGCCGAGTTGACTATGCGGTACGCTCCGCATAGTTGAATTCGGCATCCACGGGCGCGGTTCGATAAAAAATGGCGTTTCCTCACTTGTGTTTATAGTGCTCTAGTCTTACCTTTGGAAAGGATCTTCTGCAATCTGTTGCCGTGTTGGAAATTCATTTCATTTATCGCGCGGCTTTATCGGGTGACTATCAGTGATTTTTTTTGTAAGACAGACTTTTGATTTCTTCCTCGTTATTTTCCTATTTTATGATCCAGTTTTAAAAAATCAACATACGTAGTTTATTTTATTTTTATTCGATTTTAAAATTTTAATTTAAATTTAAAGATCCACCGCAATCGTGATGTCCAATCTCAATATGAACGTGGAACGTCGTGGAAATTGAAGTGAGTGGTTGATTTGTTTTGGTTAATTACTTAGGCTAAAACAAGTTGCGACTCTCTTTTCTTTAGAACCTGGCTCCCCCTGCTAGTTCCTCAGGCTTTGATCTCGGCAACTAACAGAGCAGGTTTATCTTGGACAAATTATGGACAAAAATACCCCCTTGGTTTACATTTTTGGTTCGTCCATCTTGAGTTCGTCATCTTGGTCTCCCTACTCAGTCGACTTGTTCAATAGTTCAGGGTAGACCAAGGGTATTGTAGGGGTCATGGCTTGGTTCTCCAAAGCAGTGTCGTAGAATCGCCTCCTTCAGGGACAACTCCGGGTTTTCGAGGCACTCTGAAAATTTTAGACTCTCTATCTTAAGGGCGCAGTCTGAACCACCCCTTCTAGCACCACTGTCACCCATTCTAGCCGAAATATTCATGAACAACTTTGAAAATGACATACTAAACAACAGCAAACACAAGAAAAACATAAAGCTATGGACACGATATGTAGACGACATATTGATCATCTGGACAGGAACAGACAGACAACTAGACCAATTCCTCACAGAGACAAATAGCATTGAGACGTGTGCCCGGATCCTAGGGCCAGCAGCCGAAGGGGTTGAACACGTTCACTAAAAAAAAAAAATGTTTAACGTGGTGTAGATGTTCTAAAAGGACAATCTACCACACTGTCTTCTATTCAGATATTGGTTCATAGGTATAAAACAAGAAACACTTCTAGTATTGTGGAGTAACACTAGTGGCTTTTCGGAGTTAATAACAGCTCTGGATCGTGATGGAAAATTCGACATCAGGATCAAGTCTACACGAATCGTGGTATTTATCAGCAGGATTACGTGGACCACCGAGGGGGCAGAGTACAAGCTCAATGCCAACACTCTCGGACAGAATTCCCGGGGGGAAGGGGTAAATAAGGAAAAGGTATGATTGAGAGTTGGGAATAAAACTGTTAATAACCGCTACTTCGACCTGCTCCACCGCAACTTTGGTGAGTCAGGTGATATTCCTATGAACAAGTACCATCATAGTGAGTAAACATAGCACATAGCTAGTCGGACTCAGAGTATAGACAATTGAAAGGGGGTACATTTCCTCAAAAACAGTAGGAACGATGCAGAATAGTGAACTAATGAAGTCTGAAAATAAACAGTCATCTTCTATGACAGGTATATTACTTCACATGACAGAGAACTCAAACTACTGGATAACTCCACACATTAATTAGTCGGCTCATCTTTAAATTTTCTAAGTAGAAGTAAGCCCATCCCCCTATCCGGTACCACCGGGGTCAAAACCACGGCAGTCCATCCTACCACTACTCTAAATCGTATTTAAGCCATAAAGGCGATCATGATTACAGAAGCAGAAATTATAAAGTCCAAATTAGTCTCTTATCCACAAGGGGTGGTGGATCTTTCACCGCTCCCCCTGCGAGGCTCTCGACGAATTCAGTCCCGGCGAAAAGCGATAAATCGCCCGCTAGTAACTGAATTAAGCCTGTGTGCAAAATATCTTTCACTCGGCGAAAAGCGATAAATCGCCCGTCAGTAGCTACTCGATATGTAGAAAAATTGTCAAAGAGTCAACTGATCCAACAAAAATAAGAGCAAAGGTATCGGATACAAGTAATATAATGTACCAATACATCCGCAGTAGATCAGCTCAATTCGGTAACTTAATGGATAAGAAAAATGATATTTTATACACATAGCAACGTATGTTATCTATGAGTATCTATGGTCAACGCGCGACATAACGAAGTGAAACTAGTTCAAATGCCGATAAATGAGTGATTGATTTTTCGTTCTAAGCGCTTCAAAATAGATCGCAACGTATGTTTGCGAAGAAATAATTTTGGTTTCACGAAATTGCGGAGTCAGAGCTCCACCTGTCACAGCATAAGCAACAACATAAAGTTCACAATGGAAAAAGGCAACAAAACCATCAACTAACTCGACCTTACAATACAAATAAAAGACAAGAAGATACAATACAGCATCTACAGAAAACCCACCCACACTGACGCAATAATACCTAAAGACTCATTTCACCATCAAAAACACAAAATGGCAGCACTACACAACTACTGCCACAGAGCAGTCAACATACTAAATGACAACAACCTTAGAACAACAGAAATTAACAAAATTAAACAAATAGCAATTAACAACAAATACCAACCACAAACAGTAGACAGAATAATTAACAAACTAACACAACCAAAAAATACAGACACCGAACCAATAACCACAAAAACAGACAAATACGCAGGAGCAATACCATTCACAGGAACACATACATACAAAATACAAAAAATCTTCAACCAATACAACATAAAACTCAGAATCAAAAACAGACCACCGCTGATCAAACAAATAAGCAATGACAAAACAGAAAAAAAGGACAGAAACAACAGCAGCGGAGTATACAGACTGGACTGTGAACACTGTGACATGACCTACATTGGAGAAACTGGCAGAAAATTCAGAACCAGAATCAAAGAACACGAAAAATCACAGAAGCTAAATGATGACAAATCACTGTTTGGAAAACACTGCAATGACCAGGGACACAACAATGACAAATTGACAGAAAAGTACAAAATTTTATACACAGAAAACAACACAAGAAGAAGAAAATTAAAAGAACAACTAGAAATAATAAAGGCAAAAACAAAACAAAACAACCTAATAAATACAACAACTAACTTCCAAAGTGAGAACTTATTCCAACTAATAACATAACACCCACGGATTGGACAGACTGCATATTCACAGACAACCAATAGGAACGCAAGACTAAACAGGCTCACCATACGGTACTACCCTCGAATATAACTACAGGACCACAAGAGACAAGTCTCATTTAAGGGACTCCACTGATGATGGCATAACAGCCGAAAGCGCTCTGGAATACAGCAGAAGGAAAAGTGAATTGGCACACCCTACAAAAGGAATATGTATAACCAAGTTAACTCACACTCCACAATGGACACTATACCCTTGGCACATTAAATCGCGCAGTAAGTTCCTACAGCGTTCTTTTAGTTTTATGTACTGGAGAAGCCCGCACTTCTATATGCGACTGACGGACATTAATTTTATTGTGTCCGTTACATCCTGCTCGAACTCTGAGGTGGACCGTGGCACCAAATAGGGAGCAGAGGCTCCAGCCCCCTGTCTCCTGTACATTTATATATACATCGCTAAGCTGTAGATTAGGAGGAACCAGGCCCGTACCCGTTTGGTCAAAACGACGGATGGAGGAGACATCAAGTGGCATTAATTTCAGGGGTAAGCGGCTAGGATATATTTCGACTTAGTTGGTAACTTGGTATTTTTAAGCTGCCACTGCGTTAGTCTGTGAGTGCCCCTTCCTGTATTCCTGTGACGTGAATCCCCAACAGGTCACCAGGAGAGCCCAGCAATGGTGAACGCACCTTTTACATCAAATGCTGAATTCGCCTAGATGTAGTTGTGTAACATTCCAATAGGTGTTGCTCAGTTCAACCATAAAAGTGGTTTTCTTTTCATTTCACTACGATTGAAAAAATTGCGAAGAAAAGCTTTTTTCCGAAGTCCGACGAATTTTTGGCATGTCGCAAAAAAAAAATCTGACATGTCGCAAGCGCGACACGAAAATCTCCGCCCCCGGTCAGCTGATACACCTTGAACCGAAGTATCCGGTGACACACTATATTGAAGGCTGCTGTGAGTGAGGTCCACGAACACAGTACCAGTGACCTTACATTTCTCTCGAAACTATCTTCGATATGCTGTGTTAGATTCAGGACCTGGCCAGTGCAGGACTTTCCAGGTCTGAAGCTCGCCCGTTGCCTGGTCAGGCTTTTATCAATACATTCAGACACAGGGCCTAGAACAGCTCTATCGAATATCTTATACAGGTGGCACAAGAGCGATATAGGCCAGTAGCCTTTGCATCATCTGGATCTTTGCCTGGTTTTTGGATAGCTATTACGTAGGTTTGGCGCCATTAACGAGGTATTTTCAACGTTTCAACACAGGTATTGTACATTTCCTGGATCCAGGCAATAGTTTTTTGGATATTGTGTAAAGAAATGGTAAATTGTAGTTCCCTAATTTTGGGATGCATGGCTTCAATATGTTAGGAATCACTGCAGACAGCATTCGCTGCAGCGAAGTCATTTCGTTAGCGCGTACCTGACTCTCACGAGCAGGTAATCCTCTCTCATCTCCCAGCTGATGGTGCAAAAACAGGCTCTAGCTGCCACCTACATATCTGCATAATGTGTTTCCGCCACGCGGACAGGAACTCGTAGGGACGACCCAGGATGCTTGGTGCATTCTTCGACAGGCTACCATTGCGAGAGTCGTCTGTGCAGTATTGTGTTTCGTATCGTGATAGTGTAGTGGCAGCTGGACGAGCCAAAGTTTACTCACGGAGTACCAATCTTTTCGTAGGCTTACCCTACTTCGATATTGAATTGTTTCATTATATATTGATTAGGATAATGAGTTGCGCATACTCAAGACTGTCTTGCCGGGTATCGACGTACGCTCATTATGCAGAGCGGGATGCTCAGGCGAGAATATGACGAACAGCCTCACGTGAGCGGTCTCACGTAGCAGAGCGATCCGTACTCAGGGAGTACGTAGGCCTCGAGGCGGAGGTCCCCTAACCCCCGCACAAGTGTGGCCAGGGTGGATTAGCGGCGTACCTACTGCGATACCTTGCACTGGCCGACGAGGCAGTGTGGCGGGACAGATCATGAGGGTCATACCTCACAGTTTACATGTCTTGCTAGATTTCGAATCATGGTACTCAAACGCGATTATTATCTTAAATTCCAGGTGGTACCAATCGGCAGACGCGCCAAAGATCCGGCCCTCGCGCCTACAAGGTTTTCGCATCATTTGCTTAATTAACTGACAATATCGGTTATGTCTTCATTTTGTAAAATAAAGTTAATACGTTATATTAGAGTTCATTTAATTTCCCTTAATTTACCAACGTACCGGCCTTTCGACTTACTCCTCCTTTCCTCTTTTCTTTTCTTCTTTTCATACATTTATACAATTTTTACAATTGTTGCTACTGTTAGAGGGAATGGTAGAGTAAATTCTTCTCATAAATGAAAAAAATTAGCGCAGGAGAGAAAAAAGTGGAGAGACGCAACCTACTAGTCGAGAAACGAAGGAGTATATCAACAAAACAACAACAACAATTGAAACTAACCCAAACACTCATTCCACACTCCTGACTTGTTTCAAGCTCTTTAAGAAGCAATTCAAGTTTCGCTTTAAGATTTTTATTACAACTGTTCCGTGTTCAAATAAATTTTCAAACCCGGGTCATGACGAATAAAAATTCTTCCGCGCTTGTTTTAAACAAATACACGCTTCTTAAAAGTTTCTTCTCCGTTCAAAACTGTTTATTACCTGATCATGACTCTACAAGACTTAATCACTACTTTTCAAAACCCATTTAAGATTCTTAAAAGGATTTGAAAGTCATGACCACTCTTGAAGATTAGTTTACGAATTTTGAATCTCTTTCGTACTGGTTAGGATTCCTTAAAACAATTGTAAAGCATGTTCAGTAGTATTTTGATACCAGTCAGCCATCAATGAGCCCACGCTCCCCTTCCCACTCTAGGTTGACTATTTACGCTTATTTTTAAGATTCTATCAGACGCGTTCCAGACTGGGTAAGACTTCATTATTCCTGAAGCGTTTCTGGTTTCAGTTTTTCTCTCGAGAAGAGACAATCGCCTCGCTGTTCTCCCCCTGTATCCATGTACCCAACTCGTACGACGAAGTTATCCGAACATGATCAGTACTACCGCGGATTTCAAAGCATCGAGACTTGACATACAAAATCACGACTATTCCCATAGCCGCGTGCCCGCCCGAGATGCACACTGTCGGATAATAAATTTTTAATGGGTATTCGTAGAGAATTCGCAGTTGCGGGAATTCGAGATTGGAAATAGATTGAAAAAAATTGATTTCAAGATGCGAGAGTCGAGAGAGTAAAATGCGGCAGCCGTGTGTGTAGCGGAAAAAGAGGAGGTAGCGCCGAATAAACAGAGATGGCATGTGTTTCGAGTTCGGATTCGTTACGTGATAGGAATTTCATAAATTAAACTTCGGTATAATTTCGCTTCCGTACTCCTCAGCAACCCTCCCAAAAAATCAGAGATGTGCCAGTGTGTTGACAGGAATCGCACTCGGAATATTTAATTTACGTCGCGTGTACTATAATACGCGATACGCTATTATAAATCGATTCGACGTCACCTTAATTCGCAAAAGGCCGCCGTAGAAGACGATGATGACAAGAAGGCGTCTCAGAAAATATGTATTATGTAAATGCCGAAATGAGCCAGCTTAAAAACGTAATCCGGTTGATCGATGTTCCAACGGGTTATAGGTTCGGCAGTTTTCATTTTCCAGAGTTACAGAACCCATTTGCGAAGAGCCAACACGGTTTTGAGAACTAAGATTCAGCTTTCAGCATGCACACCTTCTCACCAACCAAAATATTCTGTGAGCGATTTCACGCCACTCAAGTCGCTTTACCGAAGTTGGTCGTCGATATCGGACACCGGCCGACTGAAATCGGGATCAATATTCGCAGGTATGCCTTTCGGAGAGACGGTGAAACGAATCACTTTCTAGCGCAAATGGTGGATGCGACGGAAAAAATGTTTTTGCATTTTCAATTCGATTCTAGCCAGCCGATATACAGCGATGAACACCTTACGGCGCAAACAGCCGAGCTGCTACGAAAGACAAAACAAATCAAGAGAGAAGGCGTTCTGGCTTTTGTACCGACAAACGACTGTCAGGGGTTCGTAAAAGAACACTAAGACGACACCCAGTCCTTCAAAATAATCAGTCCGGAACAGCTCGACTGGTAACCAACCACACCAGGAGTACTGACGGCGGGGGAGGACGTGTTGGACACGGATGAACAACAAACTCTCCAACAGCTGCAAGGGGCCATCGGAGGGGTGACGCAGGAAATCCGAAAACAAATCGAGGCGACCAGCCGGGCAAAACGGAAAGTGGAAGACAGAAGCCTTGGAGAACTCAAACAAGTAGAATCCACTAAAAAAAAGTTACAGCTGCGCAAAAAAGACAGTCTTAGTATAGCAGTTATCCAGCTCAACCAACACTAGACAAATTCAAATTCGGAGCATCACATAGTCTAGCACCAACCAATGGCATCGAAATTAACAAGATTCGAACACCGCGATGAGATGTAAACCAAAATCACCAAAATATAAAGGAAAAGACATGTTGAGCATTGGGGAAGATACTTAAGGGTACGAACAGGAACTAGCCCGAGCAATATATAGACACATACTAGAGAAAAAGAAAAGGGGGTGGACAGGATATGTGAACAACTTTCGGAAGCCATAACTTGGACAGCTCAGAAAGTTACGAACCAAAAATCAAAAAGTAAAAAGGAAAATATTCCCAAAGAGATACGAGAATTAACTGACAAAAGAGAAAAACTGAGAATCAAAATGTACAGGAGCCCTAAAGAAAGAATAAAACTACGAGAAATACTGAAACTAAGAGAAAACTACGGGAATTTAGAAACGAGCAAATTATAAATCAAACACAACAAATTCTTGATTCGACAAAAAGCACCAAAACGATAAGAAAATTATCCTCCCTTGGCAATTATTGGTTGACTTATTCAGAAGACGATAGTAAAAATAAAGTGTATGACAGAAAGGAAATCAACAAAGTAGCACGAACTTCTATAGTAAGTTATATGGAAAACAAGAGAAGGAACTACAGATGAAAATAACGGAAAAAACAGGCGAGGGGCGCGTAGGTCCACAGGTGGCAGTTGAAAATTGTGAATTGAGAACTGCGGGTTGAAGGTAGACGAGGGGCCGAAACAATCCACATTTGTGCGGTATAAGGGACAAGCAGGCTTCCGGAAAACATTCTCGACGGTTGACCATTTACACAGCCTGAATCAGATCATGGAAAAATGCTCAGAGTACCAAATCGACCTATACCTAGCGCTGATCGATTACACAAAAGCCTTCGACTCACTAAACCACTCTTTTATGGAAAAAACACTGAAAAACCAAGGAGTGCCAAAAAACTATACAGACGTGATAAAAGAAATGTATACGGGATTGAAAGCCCGAATTAAAACAGAAAATACCGGAGCATACTTCGAAATTAGGAGAGGGGTCAAACAGGGCGATCCGCTGTCCCCGATCATATTCAACAGTGTGCTGGAGGGTGTGTTCAAAGAGCTAAACTGGGAAGAGAAAGGAATAAATGTGAACGGCGTAAGATGATCTAAACTCAGAAAAATAACTAAAATCGATGATCGAAGAACTCGATAAACACGGCAGACAGTCACGGCTAATAATGAGTGCGAGCAAAACGAAGATAATGATTAAAGATGAAACAACCCCTTCAAGATTGGAATTAAAAACAGAGTCAGCAGAATTAAAAATAGTGCAAGCGACCACATATCTAGGACAACAAATATCATTTGACAACAAAACGGAAAAAGAGATAAACACGAGAATAACCAAAACCTGGTCGAAGTACTGGTTCCTAAAAAACATTTTCAAAGGTAACTTTAGCAATTTCCACAAAAGCCAAATATTTAATATGTGCGTTATCCCCACCTTGACCTACGGCGCTCAAACATGGACCCTCACCGGAAAAAAGATTGGCAAAGTAAAAACAACCCAAAACGCAATAGAAAGATCGATGCTAAACATCAAGAAAAAAGATCATATCAGGATATCCACAATAAAAAACAGACTGAAGTTCAATACGGATGCAGTGTCATACATTAGAAATCAAAAATGGGCATGGGCGGGGCACGTTTCGCGACTGAAAGACGACAGATGGACATATAGAACAACATTTTGGCAACCCATAGACAGAAAAAGAAAGCAGGGCAGACCACCAACCAGATGGAGGGACGACATAACTAACTTCCTCAGAAACAAAAACTACCCAACAATAGCCGCAAACAGAACGGAATGGGAGAGACTGCAAGATACACCTTTGCTTGTTAAGGGCCGAAGAACCTACCCATAGATGTTAAGAAATCTATAGTTAATAGAATGTAAATGCAAATAATTCTCCTCAATAAAGGTATTTAGATTTAGAAGGGAAAGAACTGCAGAGACTAGGTAGGACCTACATACCCTCGAGTACTTTAATGACGATGAAATATACTGTTTCCTACTCATTAAGATTAGGTTGATTCCAGGGTCTTTATGGGTAATATTATGTAACGCTAGAGTATTGTCCATACTTGATGCTGAGCCTCTACGTGTCACAAATAGATCAGTATTTCTTGTATTAAATGTAGGGGCCTGAATTGAATATGTGTTAAGTTGTTGGAATCCAAAATTTTGTTATTCAAAACATCCCTCAAGAAGATTTGCAATACATATAAGTATCTGAAACATCTTTTTTGAATTTTCTCAATTTTATCTTTACCTTGTTGAGTTTTGGGATCCCATATAACAGAGGAGAATTCCAATATTCGTCTGACGAAACTAGAATAAAGAATTTTCACTGTTTCTAGACTTTTATAACAAGTTTCATTTCTCTTTATGAAGCCAACTATTTCTTTAGATTTGAAAGTTATGCGATCGATATGCATATTGAATAATAATTTCGAATCCAAAATGATGCTTAAGTCTTTTACAAAATTTACTGTATCTTCTTTCATTTTATACTCGTGTAAAATGGGGCATATTTTTTGTATGCTATGTAAGTGAACATCACCCTGAGTCCACAAACTCAACTTCTCATTTCTGGTTAAAGCCTCCCGTAAAATCTTCTGGTTACAGCTGAAATTACCCCCAAAAAATGAGCACAGCTACTCGAGATAACCCATTTTTGATATTATTCGTGCCCATATACACACTCTTAATGTTTCAGATGACTCACATATGAATTCGGTAGCTCAAGAAGCCTTATAATCGATATATTCAAAGATAATTACAGCAATTTTCATGGGCCAACCCCCGTGGGGTTCTTTTAGGATTGAAGTGCGCCTAACCTCAAGAATGGACTCAGAGAATCCGAAAACCACAGAATTTATCACGTGACATTTACTTGATCAACACTGGGTGAAAAGACATTATTTCATTTACTCGATCAACACTGGGTGAAAAGACATTATTTCAACAGTCCCACAACGGCGCTATTTCGAAGCCCTCGAAGTTCACGCGGCGAGAAAAATATCGCGTTCGACATCCACGCGCTTCTCAACCGAGGCCCAACAGCCAAAAAGCCGTGTTCAAAATTAACGATTTTTGTAATGGAGTTTCCACGAAGGGGGAAAAAAGCAGCTAGCTCTTAATGTAGGTATTCCGAGAGAAACAGATAATCGTAATGCCTCGAAGTTGAAATTTATAACCGCCTTCGATTCCGGGGGATATGCAGTATTAATGACACAGAAGCCGTCTTCGTTTACGGAACACGGAGCGCGATACATCTCTTTCGCTCATTCGCCGCGTCGCGTCGCCTGTCTCCACGCAGCGTAATTTCCGCGCGAAAATGCTTCGCACGATTATATCGCGACTGGATGTTTGCCCAAAATCTTTTCGAAACGAATTTCCCGATTCATTTATTACATTTCCGCGTCGACCTCTCACGATTCGGGTTTGCACGAGGTTGCAGATACTCGTATACTAATTCTGGAAAGTACAGACCTCGCAGAAAACGAAGAAATGGAAGAAAACGGTAAGCCGAAAGCCGAAAGTTTCAGAACTCTGGCATATTCAAGGGTAACAGCCAGAAGGACAAAAACCAGAGTATCAGCATATATTAGCTCTCAAGAACAGAATCCAAAAACTGAAAGGCGAACAAACGTAATCTAAAAGCTGAAAGTCCGCAAGCTGAGAGCTGAAGAAAATTCTTTCGTGCGTTTCTATTGAATATGTCTCAGGAAAATGTACCTAAAAAGATATTTCCATACGGTTGCTTTTTCAAAACATCGTAAATTAGAAATAATCACACAATTAGGAGGGGAAAAGTCAAAAGTCAGAAGTTTTCGATTCTTTCGTGCTGAGGGCAAACATTGAAAGGAGAAGCCGAAAAATAATGTTTGAAAGCAGAAATCCGAAAGCAAGAACTTCTTGGATCGATCATCTCCACGACTCTTCCAGGTTTGATTATGGCTCTTCAATACATGGAACAACATTTCAGAACTCTTGAGCATTTCAAGACTCGTGTAATACTGCAAGACTCCTTCCAACTAAGACTATTTAATGCCCATTTGAGACTCTCCCGAACTTGCTCAACACTAGGTACCAAAACCGTAAAATATGGAACAAAATAGGGAAGGTCTATGCCCGCAATAATCAGCTAGCTACAATTTTACAAACACTATTGGGTTATACGCATTGATGTGTTATGTTCAGACCAAAATGAAGGCTGTTTATTTATTTATTATTAAAATTATGCTGAAGACTCGAGTATTGTTCAAAGCTAGTCTCAAGACTCTATACACTTTCCACATTTCATTAACTCTTTGATAAAAGTGGACTGAGATACAAATTCTTTCATATTTGTTTACGACAAGAAGACGATCTTTCAAATTGCTGAAGATTTTCTAGGCTTACTCGAGAAGCTTTTAAGATGTCTTATGATGTCTCCACATTTGCAAACGATCTATTGGTTCCATTCAGGTATCTTCCGCACTGGCTAAGGAGTCACCTAAACTTGATCGGGATTTTAAAAGACTCCTCGAGGCTCCTGAAGACTTTTTAACTCTTGAAAACTTGTTCAAGAATCAATAACCCATAATATTTGCTACGACTCTTGACTACAACTTTCTCAACGATCTGTAGGTAATTCAAAATAATAATAATAATAAGAACATTTTAAGTTTATTGTTTTTATGGTAATGAATGATTTTAAATTAATAATAATAGTAAAATTTATAATTTTATTAAATAATTTATTTAATTATATAAATTTAATGTTAAATTTTTTTATGTTAAATTATAATATAATAATTTTAGAGTTGTTTTTAGAGTTTATAAAATTAAAATTTTTTAATTTGATATATTTAATACTATTATTAATTTTTTTTTTAAATTTAATTTTATTTAAATTTTAATAATTTTTATAAAATACAACAAAATAAAATTTATGCAAAGTTTCGTCGATCGGATAAGAAGAAAACGTAGCTCAAACCCCTTCCTCGTCTTATGGGAAAATACACAGAGGTTCACATTTTTAACGAAAGTTTTCTTTCCCCTCAGTCTTTAACTGAAGAGGTCAGAATCAAAACCGACACTGCCCTACCACTCAGCGAAAACCTAGTACGTCTACAACAGATGTTTTTAAGGCATGCAGAAATTAAGGTCCAGGAAGGGAAACAGAGAAGCTGAAAAGATCTGATGGCGAACTGTCAAGCCATGTACAATTATCAATTTGCCATTTCTGCCATCAAATGGTGCTCACAGTTTCTCTATTTCCGTTCCTAAACGTTAATTTCTGCATTCCTTAAAAACATCTGTTGTGGACATACTAGGTTTTCGCTTAGTGGTAGGGACTTGCCATTTTACTCCAAGTGCGCAAATAGGCAAAACACTGTCTCTAGTTGACAGGCTAAATTCATGTACTCTTTTTTACCGCGTTGTTCTTGCATCAAAAGATCAATACTAGCGCCTTGAAATTTGGTACAGTAATGCGATGTTAGTTACTCTGCAACCTCTACTAGTTTGTTGTTTGATGGGTTGCGTTCTCTTCATAGCAGGTGCTCAGTCCTTTTTTTTTAAAGCCATTGTAACGATATGGTAATGAAGGGAATGTCCGGCAACACTGCTACTCGAATGTTCGAGTGCGTTGGTTACTAGTGGAAGCCAAAAAACAGTGAAATACGGTGATAAGATGTCTACAAGAATGGAAAAATATAAATTCCTGACTTTTTCCAAACTTTTTCCTTCTCTTCTTTAAACCCTTACAGTATAGTATAGACAGTATATATTTATGTTTATACTACTAGGCGCTATGGTTAAAATGAACTGAAATTTGAAGTTCATTTTTGGGTGAAAGCATTAGGAAGGTGTTCACAAATACACATATAGAGTGCTGAAGTAAAATTAAACGACGAAAAAAATTTTCCGTGAGTTTATTCTTTGTTTTTTCCCAATCTTCTTGAAATTATTGTTCAATTTCTTGACTATTTTTACAAACTTCCTGACCTACTTTTCTAATTCCTGACTTTTTCCAAACTTTCCAAATTTTCCAAACCTGTAGACACCTTGGGTGATATTCAAAGGCACGTGTTATTTTCATGTTTCAAAAAAATTGAAATATTACGAAATATAAGTACATTTTTGAAAAATGTATTAATATGGTATTAATTGTATTAGTAGTTAGCTACAATAAGACATTTTTGATTTTTTGATTACGTTCATCCCATGCCATGCCAATATGTTCGAAAAAATGATCCCCCTAGTTTCCTAATCAGGTCCATCATCGTTATTATTATTTTTTTTAATGCGTTCTGCAGGATGGCCAGCCCCCCCCCAATAATGCACTGACTTTTCCAGGTTTTCCAGAAACTGGTCATCCTATTCTGCTATCTCCGACCATCAGAACTTTTTTTTTTTTAAGCTGTTTCTTTCATTTCTAAAGTGATTTCATAATTTTTTGTTATATTTGTATTTAATTTGATTACAGAGTACATGATTTTATTTATTCCTCAGTATAAGTATTTGTTCAATAATCAGGGATGGCAAACGAAACGGTTTTTTTCTTTCATTTTGTTCTTTCGTTTCGTTATTTTCAACATTTTCGGTTTTTCATAGGCGATTTTTCGTTTGTTTTTCCGTTTCGTTTATTTCAGACCGGTGTCTATTCATTTTCTTTACAACAAAACTAAATCATTTCGTTATCATTTTTTATTATTATTTTTTCATGTCATTGGGTACAATACAGATATTAGTTCAAAGGATTACTGATTCCCACGCATTTTGGAAACTGATGTAATTTTAATTTTCATTCGTGGTATCTTTCATTTTTTGTACTTTTCAGTCACAATTCGCGAAAAACAGTAATAAGATTCACAATTATTACAATTAAATAAGAAGTAAAAACGTAAGAAATTCTTTACGTTTCAGTTTAGTTTTTTCGTTAAGTTTTCCTTCGCTCTATTTTTCATTTCGCTTTTTTTGCTACATTTTCATTTCGTTCCAATATTTTACACAAAAATCAATCGTCATTTCGTTTTGTTTCGTTTGCCATCCCTGTCAATAATGAGTAGCTCAGAAAAGTTGGTTTTGCTTTCGCTACTGCGAAAGCTTTTTTCCATACCGTATTCAATGTTCAGGGTTTCCGAGTCTCCAAACACGTATTTCTGGATTTCAGTAAAACTACCAAAACCTGCAAATCGAATATTGTCCTCGCAAAATTAAAAATCTTCAACCCCAACAATTATTTCATGCAGAAGATAAACTGTAAATTCGTATGATAGCACGTATGGCTTATCTTATCTTAGACCATGAGCATAGCATCAGGGGGCAGGACCGTCATGAGTACACTTCTCTATATGTCAAAAATGAAGGACGAAAAAGTTTTTTGCCAATTCCACTCGAAAAAACATCGACTGGGTACCCCAATTCTTTGGTTTATGCTACGCTTTTGTTTAAACGTTCAACACCTAAAAATCGCTATTTCGTGAGTTAGGTGGTATTGCTTCATGTACGATGATATATGACGTAATGATCCATTCTAGGTATCTAAATCCGAGATACAGGATAAAGTACCTAACACCATAACACAGTTACTTTCTACAGACTGAATTTTAGTACCGAATAGATAAATGGAAAACAGTTCTTAGACGAAGGCAGCACTCCACTTGTTTCATATTTCCTTAATTAACATTTGGATTCCGATCGTATTCGTTGTTCAAATACCTACTTTAATTATCGGATGACTACATTTATTCACAAGAAGTCGAAGTTTTCGTTCATAGTACGTAGTACAAATGGCGAACAAATAACGCGCCGAGAAAATGTGATCTTACTTCTACGAGTATTATTTGATTACACGAAGTTGAACGAGCAGAGTGAAATTACACACAGACACACACGTACAAGACGACTGGAAATGTTATACGAGCTGAAAAACCACTACTCGTAACCTTCTCGCACGATTATTAAAAGACAATTATTCTTCATACATTTAATTTGTAAACTCCGAACTGCTGGGGATTATATGACTAATGAGATCGTGGGATACAAATTAAGCTTCTCACTTCGTATAAAACGAGCGGTATTCCCAAAAAAACTCGTCTGTTTCTCTCTGAAAAAAAAGTCCACAGTTTGTTAGCCAATAACTTTGGAACGGCAGGGTATTAGTCATTGTCATTTTAGGGATGGCTATCCTGAACTTATCAGGAAGTTACAATGGCATTTCTCCAATTATTGGCTAACACAGTGGTGACCCTTGTTCCTTCTTTCCACCAGCAGAAAAATATGTGAACCATTTCGGAATACTGCTCGTCCATCTCGCCACGGATTTCTACTCACAATTATACCATAACAAGCTCGAACCAGATGGTGGAGCAGTCTACACTCTGGCTAAAATTAAGGAGAACGAACTACCCTTAACCCTTTGGGAAGTAGAAAAGGTTAAATCGTTGAAGAATAACTAGCCCTCGGGTAATAACAGGATACCGAATTAGCATGCGAAATATAGAGAAAAAATCTTAATCAAGATTCTGATAAAATTGTTCCATAAAATTTTGCAAATTCAACAATCTCAGAATTTTGAAAAGAGTCGACAATAATATTAATATTTAAAAACGGTAATAAACGCAAAATCAAGATTATCCGCCAACAAGCCTAAGCAATACTTTGGCAAAATTGATATATATGATTCAGGAACTGAAACCACAATAATTAGCAACCTACAGAGCAGGCGGAATTCAGAAAGGGCTTATCTACGGTGGATCACTAGCAATCCATACATCAGCTCATTGAAAAATGTCAATTTAAATCTAAATTTAGCTCGTATTGATTTTACAAAAGCATTTCGACGCTGACACAAACAAACCGGCATCAGGACAGTTACCCGAATCCAACTGCCCGGCAGTCCATTTCACCGACAAGATATTCTCCCGAAATTTTTTTCACCGAATCCATTTACCCGACACCCAATTTCCTGAAGCTATTTCCCTAAAACATTTCCCCGACAAGACATTTCCCATTTTTTAAAATATTTTTTTAACCTGAAATAATTGTCCGTCATTCTTATGAAGTACCAAGGTGCAGTGAAGTAAGTGTTTGCAATATTGAAAGTATCATGGGGAAAAAATTACCATATGTGAGGGCGCATACAAAAAGGGACCAGGTGACCAATTTTTCGATTTTTAATTTTTTGGCCAAATTTATATAAAACCCCAAAGAAATCAAATAAAACCAATTCCAGACTTCTATCTTGAAAATTCAGCGAGATATTGCAGTTTTAAGTGAGGTAAATCAAAATTTACTATTTCAAAAAGTACAAAAAGGAAATAGCTATGTAAAATTAAGTAGTTCGAAAACAATTTTCCATGAATACTGGACGTATTTCCTTCTTGCCCTTTCAAATGCGAGAGCAGGCAAATACATTTACCCATTGTCAGAATGAGTTGCCTACGTACCTTTTGAAAGGGAGTCTCGCATTTCTCGCTGCCTGCTGCATGAATGCCTGTCTACTCTTACCGTTTAAGGGACTCAAATTCGAAGATTTTCGATGAAATTATTCGGAGATCATCGAACATTTTTTGAGATGATTTTTCATAAAATGCTTCAAAACCATCGGAGTTCTCCCTCGAATATTTTCTACGAAATTCTTCAAAATTTAACAAAAATTCTTCTCAAAGTAATTTGTAGAGAATCTTTGGAAAACACTGGTAATTTTTTCTAAAGGTTTCTGATAGGATTCTTCGGAAATTATCGGAATTTTTTTCATAAAAATTTCCGGTGAAATTCCTTAAAAACCATCGGAGATTTTACTTACAGGTTTTCGATGAAATTCTCCGGAGATCATTAAACTTTCAAATTCTTTGGAAAGCATTAGAAATTTTCTTAAAGGTTTCCGATAAGATTCTTTGGAAGTTATAGGAATTGTTTTCCAAAAATTTTCGATGAGATTCCTTAAAAAACATAGATTTTTCCCGAGAATCTTCGATGAAATTCTTCGGAGAACATTTTTTTTTTAAAGATTGTGGATATAAGATTTTTCAAAAACCATCAGTTTTCCCCCAAATATTTAAAAAAAATTTTTCCGAAAATTACTGATGAAATTCTTTGAAAATCATCGGAAGATTTTCTCAAAATTTTTTGATAAATTTGTCAATTTTTCGGTTTTTTCTCTATTTTCCTCAGTCCTTACAATTCAGGAGAATCGTTCATTATGGTCCTAATTTACTCGCCAGAATCTTTTCTTCAATCAGAAATTAGATGTTGTGAATTCATTACACTTTTAGAAATTTGATAAAAGAACATATACACTGGTTTTACTATGTTAAAATCAAATGATGGAAATTCATCCTTTCACTTTCTTTGCGAATAACTCTAAAACGAAGCGACTCAGAGACCAGAAGTACAGAGCTGGTTTGAAAGAGCCTAACCTTCTTCGATCGTTACGCGTAAAATATCGTAGTATTCATAGGCTTATTCCGGGAGTTACCGTAAAAAACAGTGTTTCGCGTCAATTTTCGATTTTTTTCCATCACCTTTTTTCATTTTTCTTGGTCCCTAATGAACAAAAATTGTTCGTTACGGTCTTAATTTGCCCGCTAAAATCTTTTCTTTAATTTGGCACTAAATACGATCGATTATCTCTTGACTTAGAAATTTAACCAGCCAAAACTCATAATTCTGGGTTCGATTTTCCGACAGACGATAAATTAATGAAATTTATTTCTCGACACCACAGCGCCTTCACGTTGCGGAGTGATGCAACCCGTATAACATCGATGTACTTAGTCTGGTGTACAACCAGGTGATGTTTTATGATTTTTGAATAAACTCAGTAGGTACTAGGTAGCAGCAGCAGGTACCTGATTAATATTCGGCGAGCCGAAAACCTGGGACGTTTACGAGAATCCGGAAAACGGAGTGCAGCACTCAAGTGAAAAACAATCGAATTCAACGTCTCTGAGAGGTGAAATCTTAACAAGTGACTTGCTTATTGGCAGCACGAGAACATCAGAACAATAATGCCGAGCCGATAGAAGTTGCGATACGAGATACAGCCGGTTCAAATTTGTCTTATCTCTCTTTTTCGGAAAACGCCATAGAGTGGACCCATTTACATTACAATGCCTTATCAATTAGACAAAACCGAACTGCGACCACAGTGTTGCTGCCCTTCCTCCTCACTATGAGAGCACACGAGCATTCAGATGATAACGGCTTGCATGAGGATACTCATGCGATAAGAGTGTATTATATCTGTGTGTGTGTGTGTGTGTGTGTATATAGCAAACTAAGGCAGCCTCTGACATACCCGAACGTTGCACATGGAAAAGAGCTCGATTTTGGCGGTCATCGTTTCGATTTTTAGCCTACAATGTACAAATAGAAAGCAGAAGCACGTATGTGTGTGTATCTTTCGCTTCTTGGAAGGGCATGAATCATCATACAGCACGCACCTGCCTGGTCTACGCTTCGATGTTTCGCCTAAACTCTAAAATACATATGTATGTATGCAGCTCAGCAGCTGATTGCACATAACAGCTGGAAAACTGAAGTACATATGTACATACATTCTCATATTTTTGCGACCACTCGTGAAGAGACGCCTTTCCTAGAATAATTGCACTCACTCGCTGCCACAGCGATTGGAAAACTTCGTCCACTCGTAATTATATAATTATTTGCCGCCTAACAAAAAGCGGCCACGACCACGATTTTTAGGAAATTCATAACTGAAACAAAAACAACTCTGAACACAAAAGTTCTTCATTCATGACGGATGTAGTTCACCATGTCGCCGAACAACTCGGGACACCTAAGTCCTTCTTAAACACTGAAGTCAAGGCTATCAGTCCACAGCTTCGGCCGGCGATTTACTATGCCAGCGTGCTTTGGTAGGCTTCCTTATTTAGTAAGATGGAAGCCTCCGCGTTTACCTCAATCTACCCTAAAGGCTGACAGTGATTCGAACGCATACGAAAGCACTTTTCCCCAGACGTCCACAGAAGCATGGAACATCTGGTCCCTAAAAGGAGATCTATTAAAATGACTCCGGAGCATAATGGGTGAACATCCGGAATCCGCTTCACGTATGAATGGATGAATCTGTTTATTTACCGGCCTCTGCAAACCTTCACGGTTATACAGAAGGTTGGGCTTCCGCCCTGCGTCCTCTTCACGGTCGCCAAGTTTTCTGTGCGTGCGAAATTTTGCGAAATTTAACCCACACGCCTACCCATCACAAAACTAAAAGAGTCTTACAGATTCTTTTACGGTTTGAGCCCACAGCACTCCTGCTTTTAACTAGCGCGCATGAAATGGTCAGAGGATCAGTAAAACGAGTATAACTGAACGTTGGCCATGTAGCATGTACCTACAATTACCAAAACAGCCTTCGGCCCTTGGCTATGTGCACCACCGACGTCTCCCTTCATCCCCTAGATGGCCGATATCGGAGTCCGGCCGTCGACAGAGCAACCAGTGTTGCCGATGCTTGACCATCGGAAACAGAATCTCGATTTTCGCACGCCACAATGTAATATTTCTTAGAGCACTATGGTAGACCAGGGGAATGAAGTTATGCCTATAAAAACGTCGTTATCTTATTATTAGGTTAATGTAACACTTTTGACAGATACAGAGTTCTGGAAATGGACTATTCATGTACATATGTAATCGAAAAAGGAAGGGAAAGTGGGTTCGAAATAAAATTTGATAAGTCGAAAATTATAATAACTAGGTACAGAAAATATTGAAAAAATGGTATAAATTGGGAAATATGAAACGGAGTGTGTAATGAAACCATAATATACTCGGTCAAACAATCGGGTTAAGGTTTCGTACAAGCAAAAACGTTAGCCGTAGAATAGCCTTGGCATAGAAGAAAAACTGGTCACTAGGAAAAATTTTCCAAGGACAGGGTCATAATTTCAGGAAAAGCCAAATCTTCAACTTGTGAGTAGTTCCTGATGTTCTTACCTATGGGTCCTAGACGTGGGCTCGCAGCACGCAATGGAAAGGTCAATGTTGAGGCTGAGAAAGAAAGATAAAATAAGAATGTAAAAATCAAAAACCTTCTAAAAAATGTCAACTTGTCAACATAGTTGAGGAAATTAAAAAAGGGCACAGGTGTCTGAGATTATCCTGCTCCATAAAAAGGGAGATACATACTGAACAATTATAAACCCACAAGCCTTTCCTCAAACCTTGGCAAGATTTTTCTTAATATTTTGAAAAATAGAATGTACCTAAAGCTCGATTTTCACCAGCCAAAAGAACAGGCAGAGTCTAGGTACGGCTACTCAACAACTGACTACATATTTACCCTTAATCAAATCATCAAAAAGGCGAGGAAATATAAAATGAATGTTAATTTCATGTTCATCGATTATAATAAGGCTTTTGATTCAGTTTGCTATGAAAGCGTAAGGAAAGCACAAAGAAATCAAGGAATCGAACTAGATATTTTAATTTTTGGAAAAGCTTAATAAAAGTTTTACAGACTTTATAAGTTTCGACCAAAAAGCAGAAGTATTCATATTGGGCAAAGGGGTTAAGTAGGGTGTTGGGCAAAGGGGTTAAGTAGGGTGATCCCCTCTCGAATTTTTCGCAGGTTGGATTGGGAAGGTAAAGGGATCAAAATAAATGGTCAGCTTAGTAATTTCAGATTTGCGGATGACATTGTCCTGGTGAGCAGCAGCCTAGACGAACTGGAAAATATGGCGATTGAAAATAAAATGTTGGGCCTTACAATTAATGACGCCAAAATATAAATAATGTCAAATGTGGATATGAATGACCTTCTATTAGACGGAAACTTGATTGAGTGTGTATCTGAGTGCAAACACCTCTTTTTCTAATTTACTCTCAACCCGAGCCCTGGAATCCGCCCTTTCGAGCATTACTTCAGAGACAACGGGGAGGCTGTTAGCGCTGTCTTCGGCCTCTTCTCATCTTGCCGAAAAATCGGCCTAGGTCGAAATGTAGCGAGTTGCTACGTGGGCTCGAACCCGGCACCTCCAGATTCCGAGTACAGCGCGCTATCCACTCGGCCAACCAGACCTCTAAGAGTACAAACACCTGGGTCAAACTCTAGCCTTTGAAGATAGAATGAATAAAGAACTAAGCATCAGGAAAACTAATGCATGAAAAACCTTTTGGGCAAATAAGAACATGCTAAAAAGCAACTTTAATCTGGCATCGAAAACAAAAATTCTGAATTAATGTGCGATCCCAAAATTAACTTATGGGTCTCAGTCGCAGGTCATAACCAAGTCACAGATTAAGGGGCTAAGAAGCACGCAGAATCGTATGTTAAGGAGCATAATGGGGATCAAACTGAATGATAAGATACGGATTGGACTAATAAGGCAAAAAATTAGGGCTCTGGACATTGGGTGGATGGTCAGAAAACTAAAGTTTGGGTATGCGGGTCACCTGGCTAGGGGAGGAGATACTTGGAACAAAATTCTACACGAGTAGACCCCATTAGATTTCAAAAGGGGGAGGGGCGCCCACCCACCCGCTGGAGGGATGGTATTGTCGACCATTCTGAGATCTTATGGCACAGAGGCTGCCCATGACAGAAAAAAAAGGAAAAGGATAGTGAAAACCTATGCCTGCAGCACAGCGACTTATCTGTGCCGCGGACCCAAATCCAAAGGTAAAGGTGTTAATAAATTTTTTTTTTCAAGACTTATACATTGGTGACAAGTTAGATAAGAAAATCAATAATTACAATAATACTGCAGAACTGACCGAGGACGGGCTGCACTAGAAGAGGCGCCGTAGTTACTAAGTATGAAAATACGAACTAGTTAAACGAACAAAGAATTAAGCTGGCAGACCGGCGCAATGACGCCGACGGGTCGACGCAGAATTTCCGAATTGTCTAGCAGCTCCAGTGCAAGGACATTCGGGTGATGGTGGAGACGGCGTTCGAGGCGCAGCGAGTGCGCTTGGACTGTTTCGTCAACCGTAGGAATGCATAGATCTGCATGTAATGTATCATTCCGGACGTACCACGGAGCATTTGGCTAAAAGATGCAGGGCCTTGTCTTGGAACCTCTGCATGATGCGTCAGTTAGAGGTGCTAGCGCATCCCCATACAGAAATAGCATAGCTTCAAATTGCCCGAAGAACGGTTAGACAGAGAAGGCGTTTGTTGGGCAGGGACAAGGCCGAGTCCCTGCGCAGCAGCCACGAAATATTACATAAGCGTAAGTCAAGCTCCTTACATTTGCTAGTTACATGAGTTGCGAACGTAAAGAGCTCATTGGAGTGAAGGCCAAGGTACTTCACCGTACGATGGTAAGGTACGACCGCCGTGTTCAAGAAGACTGGATTGTGTGGGTGCGAACACAAAGTGAATGTAATGTCGACTGATTTCTCGCTGCTAACAGCAATTTTTCATCGGCGGCTCCAGGCGAGGAAGAAATCCAGGGAGCATTGGAGGCCGCTGACTGCTTCTGTCGTATGTAGGTGCGACTGACCGGAACGCAATATCATCTGCGAACGCTGCGAGCGTGGAAGTTGGCATTTCAGGAATATCTGCAGTATATAGCGCACATAACAACGGGCCAGGTACACTGCCCTGTGGTACGTCAGCAGTGATGGGGCGAGTTGTTGAGTATGAGTTACCATAAGTCACGAAGAAGGGCTGCGACTTGTAAGATAACTGCGCTAAAGGGTGCAGAGATTCTGCGGCAGAACGCGAGATAACTTGTATAGAAGTCCGTCATGCCAGACACGGTCGGACGCCTTCGTAGACCAAATAAAAAATTGTACGAATGTGAGACTTGGACAATAGGAACACAAGAAAGAAAAAGGATAGACGCTTTTGAAATGTGGTGTTATTGGAGAACGTTGAAAATCAAATGGACAGAAAAGATAAGTAATGAGGAAGTACTGAGATGAATAGGAAGGAAAGAACTTCGGATTATAATCGTCAAGAGAGAGTTAAAATGATAGGTCATAATAGAAGATATCCTGCGATATTTTTATTACTGCTAGAGGGAATGGTGGAGAAAAGAACTGGGAAGGAAGGCAAAGAATGAGCTACGAAGGGCAGATAATGAAGGATACAAAGTGTAAATCCTTCTCACAATGAAAAGATAAGTACAGCCAACCTGGCAGCAGATTGGAAGGCCGAACCAGAAGAAACGTCAAGTGTCAGACTCGCCCGAATCTGAGAGCTCGGATGGCCCAGTTATAAATCGTACGAAACAGCCTATCAATTCAAAACCAATCACACTGAAAAACCGGTTTACTATACTTCGGAATGACACTAATAGCTCAAACAATGGATCAGGTGAGTCGCCTAACAATAACGATAACAGTCAAACCGCAGCAACAGGTAGAGCATCAACTACGATAAATAAAGTTCCTGCTCCCCCTGCGAACTTCATTCAAGGCGTACAGAAGTTTGCTGAGTTATTTAACCTGATAAAACAGTGCCTAGACGAGGCCAGGTTCACAACTAAATCGCTCGCAAACGACACCGTCAAAGTCTCTGTTTTCGAAGTCCCTGATTATCGAAAGCTGGTTGGCCATCTCAGGCTGCGTAAGGTTAAATATTATACCTACCAATATTGAAATCGGACAGAGCTTTCAAAGTGGTAATTCGCCACTTACACCACTCAATAGAGCTCAATGAAATAAAGGAAGCGCTTCGAGATGAAGGCTATTCGGTACGCAACGTTGCTAATATTAGACATTGGCGTACGAAAGACCCGCTTCCGCTCTTCTTTGTCGATCTTGACTACGACGAAAACGTTAAAAAGATCTACGATTTAAAAACTTTGCTTCATACTCGTATCATGGTTGAAGCCCCCAAACCACGCCACGAACCGGTCCAGTGTAAACGTTGCCAGCAGTTCGGCCATACTAAAACCTACTGCACCATGTCATCTTTAGCGTTAAGTGTGGTGGAGAGCACGAAAGCAGTAGCAGTAACTGTAAAAAGAAGCCAGAGGACAAACCAAAATGCGGACTGTGCGACGGCGAGCATACCGCAAATTATCGGGGCTGTCCCGAATATAAGAGAATAACGAGAACCGATGTCAAAAGTACTACAACTTCTGCACAGCAATCAATATCCGCACGTACTCTATCAAATGTTCGTGCCGACGTGGCTGACCAGCCTGACGCCAAACCAGCCACCACAGACTAGTCAGCTTAGCCCAAACCGCCTTGAAGCGATGTTTGAGAAAGTGTTACAGCAAAATGCTCAGATATTAGAGCTTCTCACTAAACTCATCACTAAGCTGATATAATGTTCATGACTCCACAGAACAACGCTTCCCGTCCTACTATTCGTATCCTAAACTGGAATGCTAATGGGCTACTCTCTAGAAAAATCGAACTGAGTCAATTCTTATCCACCGAAAACATCGATATTGCACTCATCTCTGAGACGCATTTAACACCTTGCAGTAATGCCAACATCAGAGGATATAACCTCTACACGTGTAATCATTCTACTGGGTCGTCACATGGTGGCTCAGCTATCTACATACGCAGCAGTCTATCGCACTACTCCAACACCAGCTACTGCACTCCTTACCTGCAGGCCACCTGCATCACAGCCTTGTCACACTGTAACACTAAGATCAATATCGCGGCTGTCTACTGCCCACCGAATAAAAAGATCACGTCAACAGAGTTCAGGGATTTCTTTAATCACCTCGGCGAAAAGTGGATAGCAGGCGGTGATTACAACGCATAACACCCATACTAGGGCTCGCGTCTGTACTCTTCCAGAGGTTCGCAATTGTACTATGCAATCACTGCCGCAAACGCACGCTGCATTTCAACCGGAAACCCAACTCATTGGCCTAGCGACCCCGATAAAAGACCAGATTGCATTGACTTTTTCATCGCGCATGGCGTTGCCTCCAACTACACGGATATCACCAACATAAGCGATCTCTCTTCCGACCACTCGCCAGTCATCCTAACGCTGAGCGACGTGATCCTCCAAAGACCTCCAAAGCCTAGTATCACCAACAAACTCACCGACTGGAACTACTTCAGGGACGAGGTTAACTCACGGATCAACTTGCGTACAAGACTGAAGACTGACAGAGAACTTGAAGACGCGGTTGAGGCACTTGCTGGCAACCTGATAGACGCTGCTAGGCTGGCCACTCCAAAACCAGCAGTCCTGGAGTACGCCCCTGCCTCCTTCCCAAAGGAGATCCTAAACGCGGTCAAAGAACGCAGAAAAACAAGACGCAGATGGCAGACTACCCGTGATCCCCGTGATAAAGCTGTCTTCAACAAACGCAGTAAGGCAGCAAGGGACCTGATCAGAGAAGTCAACCAAAAATCATTTAATGACTTTCTAACCACGCTAGAAACCACCAAAGAATCCAATTACTCGCTTTGGAAGGTAGCCAAAGCGGCTCGTCAACCTCCCGGCTATACTCCTCCACTCCGCAAATCAGATGGATCGTGGGCAAAAAGCGAACAGGAACGTGCCGATGTCTTTGCTGACCACTTACAAAACACCTTCCAGCCCAACAACATTGACTCTGACATCCACCCAGTAACGAAACATGCTGACGGACAGTCGATCAAACCTTTCACGCCAAAGGAAATCGGTTCGGCGATTAATAAGCTGAATCGACGCAAGACCCCTGGCCTAGATCTAGTTGATGCCAGACTCCTCAAAGAAATCCCCAAGAAGGCCCTCGTCATGATTACGTACATCTTCAACGCCATACTGAGACTACAACACATTCCGCAACAATGGAAACTAGCTGAAGTAGTTATGATCCTAAAGCCCGGCAAATCAGGAGAAGATCCGAAATCGTATCGACCTGTCTCACTGCTACCCACAATATCAAAGCTGTTCGAAAAGCTTTACCTGGTTCGCCTGCAAACGATAACCGAGAAACTCAATATCATTCCTGACTACCAGTACGGCTTCCGCAAGAAGCATGCAACAATTGAACAGGTCCATCGTGTTACCTCAATCGCAAGACTTGCTCTGGAAAAAAAGGAATTTTGCCCCGCGCTGTTCCTTGATGAAAGTCAGGCCTTTGACCGGGTATGGACTCAAGGGTTGCTCCACAAGGTGAGCAACTACCTTCCAACTCAACAATGTAAAATTGCTTGAATCCTATCTGAATGAAAGACGGTTCCAAGTACACTATAGGGATGAAAAATCTTCTGTCCGCCCAATAGCAGCTGGAGTTCCCTAGGGAAGTGTGCTCGGCCCCCATCTCTATCTATTATACACTGCTGATCTTCCCACAACTAACTCCACCGCTGTAGCAACGTTTGCAGACGACACAGTTGTCCTCGTATCACATGATGACTATAGTACGGCTGTCTCTAACTTGCAACTAGCAACCGACGGTATTCTCGCATGGACCAAAAGATGGAAGATTCGCATCAACAGCTCCAAATCTACGCCAATTGACTTCGCGCTCAGGCACTCAACTCATATACCTACGACCATGGACAGTAATGTTGTCCCGACCTCTAGTAGCGTTAAATACTTGGGCATGCACCTTGATAGCAATCTGAACTGGAGAATACACATTAAGAAAAAACGGGAAGAACTCAGACTTAAACTTAAGTCGATGTTCTGGCTGTTCAGAGCCAGGAACTCCTTATCACTCGACAACAAAAGACGCTTGTACATATCCGCCATCACGCCAACATGGACCTACGGAGCTCCCCTCTGGGGCTGCACCGCAGACTCGAACTTCAAGGCTTTCGAAACGTTTCAAAGCATCCTGCTACGAAAAATGACGGGTGCTCCCTTCTACGTGCGCAACAGCGCAATTCTAAACGACCTACACATAGAGGATGTCCACTCCGTCGTCCGCAGGTTAGCAGCCTCTTATGAAAGAAGACTCCACCGTCACGTTAACTCAACTGCCATCCAACTACTTGAAGAACCACCTATACGGCGCCTCAAACGCAAAATGCCCGTCGACGTAGTATAATGTCGCTTTAACCATAACACAGTATATATTCTCATGTTATACCTAATTAAGTTGTAAAATTTATTCCTAGGACAGTCGTGGGCTGCGTGGCCTTTCTTATTCACGTCCAAATGCCATGTCACGTCACTTGTCATACATGTAAGTGAATGCCCTAGGGCAGTACCTACGTAATAAAGAGAGAAAAAAAAAGGAGAGAAAAAAAACTGGAGAGACGCAACCTACTGTCGAGACACTGAGGACTAACAACAACTACAACAAAACTTTCTACCAAGGCTCAGGTTGTGCACCGCACGCCGGTACAAGCTTTCGACAAGCAAAAATCGCCGAAATCATTTCCACAACCCCGAAAGTAATTCGTTTAGTAGCTGGATTAGTCCATCGACAGCGTGAACCGCGCCGGTATACAACCGGACGTAAGAATATAATTAATTGCCATTCGAGTTAGATCGAAGGTCTGACACAGACAAGTGGGGTTTTGAATTTCATAGTCGCTCGCTTTAATTAACAAGGTCTAATTAAATACACAAAGCTTTAAAGCGTATCTGGACCGTTTGCACGGTTTGAGCAACGTCAGTAGTAGGTATCCACTATAGCTGTACCTATACAGCATAATATTCTCTCGTATATATACAGCCGTTTACATTTCCATTTATGTGGTAAATGATAAGTAACTCCACGTCAATACACGCTTTCAACGCAGGGATATTTTACCATCGACGAATGCTAATGCTGTACGTACACTTTAAAACGACGAAGCACAAAATCTTGGATTTGTTAATGGTGGAAATTATACATAATCGAGAGATCAGCTGATGAACTGCAAAAGTGTCACTAAGGAAACACAAAATTGACGAGCACGAGAAAACATATACGCTCCAAAAATAATGCACTGTAATGGGTAGCTTTACTCAAAAATTGAAGTAACGGTCCTTATTTCCAACGATCCTTTCACATTTTCACAGAGACATATACACGGACTGTTTTACTATCAAGTAGCACAGGAGTAACGGAGAGTTGAGAAACAGACGACAGGAAACCATGCCAATCATCAAAATTTGAATTTTTCATGCCACATAACTGGATAAGCTTATCCAATGGTCTAATACAGTTATCACTAACTCTCTCTTTCACACTCTCAATCGTCTATATCGTCCCTCTAGATTTATGTCACTATTCCTTTCCTTCACGCATTCATCTTTCCACACATCCTCTCTAGATTCATGATTTCTCTCCTCCATCAATCTTATACACCTACACACTACACCTCCACTCCTCGTTTTCACATGTCTTTAAATACCCTCTTCCATGAAAAACTCCTCCCATCCTACCCCCCCCCCACCTCGCTCATCACCACCGATATTCACCCATGTCATCTTCACCCTTCCGCCGTTCCATCCATCAAATCCTTACCTGCTCTCATGTTTCCGTCTTTGTCCGAAGGAGCAAGCGGAGGCAGATGAGTATGATACCACATGTCCAGCGTACTGTTTTACAGGGGGGGTCGGTGGAGTTTTGGTTTCGACTATACAGGGAAAAGGACATCGTGAATGGGGATAAGATCATTCCTTCAGTTTCCCCTCCACCTGCTTCTTCTTCTTCTTCTTCTTTTACCTCCCCATCATCAATCTCCCTTCACTCTCACCCTAAACCGTCTAATTCTCATCGTCTGCCGTCTCCACTTCTCTTTCCTCATTTCCACCACCCTCCTAATTCTCCTCCCGCTACCCTCTCCCATATATTCCTAGGAGAGCTGCTACAGCTGCGCTGCGGACCCCCGGCAGGGCTCATCCGTCGTCACCACCTACCTGCGTCGACACACGGACCAAGACGAGGAGGTGAGGGGTGAGTGAAGATGCAGCGGGCCGGCTGTGGAGGACCTTATAAAAATAAAGATAATTTTATCAAAATTAAATTTACAATTTAATTTAAATTTTATTTTATTATTTAATTTATTTAATTATTAATCTTTAATTTATTTTAATTTAATCTTAATTTATTTTTAATGCAAGCGCTCAGGGAGTGCGGATTTCGGTCCGTAGGTAACCCGATGGTGGCCCTGGTAGAACGCGCGCACTGTTGCGGCAAGGAGAAATAAGGGCTCGGGCCTGGCCCCAATCGGTCCCTCCGGTCACTGATTTTCCGGGACCGGGAGTGCGGTGTCATAAGGGCCACTTTGGCATGCGTGCATCGCCGTACGTCCCACCATACCATCCTCTTTCATATATCACTTCTTCAATTTCACCTTTCCCTCGTCCTTCTCCAGCTCCTTCCCCGGTTCCACTCATAAGTTGGCAGTGCGCTTGTACTTTAGGTGAACAAATTTATGAGAGAACGAGATATCTCCTCTAGTTTCCAACCCACAGCCACTCCTTCATCCCTGTTACAACTGCCACTAATAAGTCAGGAGGAGGTGATTACAAAATTCAGAATTGGCGGTAACGAGTGGGTGCAAATTAAGTACAGAATTTCTGCACATTCAGCACATAAATGACTCCATATGGGATGTAGCGCATATGCTGCTTCTATTGCTAGGCAGACACGAGGGCGAGAGTACATAATTCAAGAAAGGAGGCTCAAAATGATACTACATAGGTAAAAAATTTCCGGATCATTCCGGATATCAAATATCTCAAATAATGGTGGAGGACAGTATGGCAGGGGCTACTCCATTCGCCAATATTTTGAAGAGGTGATAGTCTAAAATCCGTGATTCAGGGTACTAGAAAAATAGGTACAAAATTTCTGTACAATTCTTGATGCAAAATGTCTGCATGAGGGGGTGGGGGTGTGCTTAGTTTCCCTGCCCTGCCCAGAAACTAGTTTCTTTTTCAGGGTCGGCTACAAGTAGTCGAGCCTATTGCAATCGAAATTTTTCTCTTTTTTTCTCATTTCCCTACTCACAGTTCAGTTCAGTGCTGCGTCGTTTGAGATGTGTGGTTTCCGGTAGTGTTCACTGATCTGATTTACAGTTCATCAGTTCAGTGGTGCTTTATTTTCGAGAAAGAAATTAGTAGAAAATAACAACAATAATAACGTAATAATTTCAATTTTATTAGGGTCGGTAGTGAGCCTCTAGCAATCACTTTTTTTTTTCTTTCTCAGACGTGCTCATTGATCTTGATCTTCATTACTGTGCGAGTGTTCTTAACGACGTATAGAACCAAAAGAGATAAAATTTAGAAAATGCGATTGTTTACGTTTTATTTTTATTTATATTTCGGATTTTACTTGTGACTGGAGTATTGTGTGTTCCGTACTTTTCTACAAAAGAGATGATTTCCTCGGGGAAAGCGAAGAAATTAACTGGATTTAAAAGAGGTAAGTGTATGGTTTGTTAATGTATGAAATGGCTTCTCAGTTTGATTAGAGTAGAATTTCTTTGAATCGAACCAAGTACATACAACGTTCTGTGGTACTCTTATCAGTAAATTTTCCAAGGAATAATGCGATGTGAATTATGTCTCGTAAATATGGTAAACGTAGTAATGGTAATTGTTGTATTCTGTTTCAGGTTTTGAGCGATGAAGCCTACCTACCCTCTGTGGCGATGATGGGACTGTGTAATGACTGATGAGGCAAATGAAAAGTATAAAGCTAATCGAAATCAATTTTGTAACCTGCTCTTGAATTCTGGAATACAATGAAGATACTCATCCTGAGGATGTATAAGTTGCGATAGATTGTTTTTCTGTTTCTTGATCATTCTGGCCATTGCTGAAGTGTGTAGTTACGACGAACACATGTACTTCCAATGTTCTCAACAGTGAATGCCAGTTAACAACAGGGTGTTTAACAAAATCGTACTTTGAAAATAAATGACCTCCCCCCCCCATGCGCTATAAATGCGCTAAAATTCAAATACGATATGGGTATCATTTTAAAGGAAAAATTAGGATGGATACACTAAAACAATTTTTATTCAATTGCAAACTTAATGATCTCACAAAGTATCTGCTTAAGAAGTCCAATCTTCTTTTCAATAGGAGATGCACTTAGAAGATACTGTTTCTATTCGCAATTTCTTTATGATTAATTAACGTAATGTGGGCAAGAGAAAGAGGGTATCTCATATGTAAAAGAACATATTTTTCTAAAAACTTTTCTGCTGATTCTTTAATCATGAAGTCTTTTCAATTTTTTTTTTTTTTTGAGTGGAATTATTTTAGTATTTTTGAGTGAAAAATTAGAAAACCCCCTTTTTGGAAAAAAATATTGAAAAATAAGCAGCATTGGTGCAAAATATGCGAAACATGCAATGTGAAGTGCTGCTCATTTGACTCAGAATTCCGTGATTCGTGAAGATCATTTGAAACTTCATGTCGTAAATGATGTTACTTTTGAAGTAGAAGAATCCCAACTAGTCCTATATTTATGCAAATGACATAAAAAAAATTTAAAAAAGAAATTTTCTTCTCAGACTGCATTGAGCTTCAGGCAGATCTGAATTCTATTGTTAGTTGTGGCGATTGGAATTTAAAGCCCTTCAATAAATCCAAATGCCGAAACATTACTTTCAGTCGTATAAAGAAGCCCTTGCTACATCTTTATACAATAGAAGATTATAGATTGCCAAGTATTCAGGAAGTAAGGGACCTAGGTGTACTACTGGATAGCATCAGTTTCCAGACACATAGACCTTATCACCTCAAAATGTAGAAGAATAGCCGATTTTATCAAAAGGAACAGCGTTAATTACAAGAAATATGAAACTAAGGAACTAATATTTTTTGTTTTGGTAAGATCAATTTTGGAACTTAGCGCAATTATCTGGGAGCTACACGATAAAGATAAAATTGAAAAAATCCAAAAAACATTTTTGAAATACTTATATCATGATCTGTTTACATATTACTCGTATGTACAACCTTAAATATAGTGAACTGTTGCATGGGGTTAGATGTGATGAGTCTAAGTAACTAGACAAAAATTATTAGCTATGCTATTCTTGTGGGACATTATTAATGAAAGAGTCAAGGATAGTGAACTTTTAGATAGTATAAAGTTCCGAATTTCAACGTTTAACAGCACGGACAGTGCTCTTTTTGCTGCCCCAATGGGATGTAGTTCTGGCCTCTATGGCATACTCTGTCTCACAATGAGGTAGCTAGAGCAAATTCGGAGGTGAATATTTATTTTGCTTTATGAATCGTGAAACATTTAGTAATGCTTCAGAAGCATGCATCCGGCCTCATCTGAGCCAGCTTGCTATCAATGACTTCCTCCCTCTCTCCCTTTCTCTACACTCTAACGCTCCTCTTCGTTGTCATTTTCTTCTTCCCCTATATTTTCTATTTGCTTCCAGTATTTTCAGGGTATCCTTCCCTTCAGCCCTCCAGGCAGATTATTTCATGTGATGTGGGCAAGAGAAAGGGTATGTCACGTACAAAAGAACATAATTTTCTAAAAGCTTTTCTCTTAATTCAATAATTATTAAGCCTTTTTTTTTTCTTTTTTTTTGAGTCGAGAATTATTTTCAGTATTTTTGAGTTAAAAACTAGAAAAATCATTCTTTGGAAAAGAATATTGAAAAATGAGCAGAATTGGTGAAAAATATGCAGTAAATGCTAAAATATGAGAAATATACAAAATGAAGTATTGCTCCTTTGACTCAGAATTCTGTGATTTGTGAAGATCTTTTACAACTTCTGGAATTACGTCATAGATAGAAATATACATTCGCATAAAAATTGCAGCCCTAGTCATTATAATAGAATTTTCTAATTCTAAATTCTTCGTTCTCTACGATATAATTTGCAGATTAAAAAATTTTTAAATGACCATGATTGAAAATAAATGACTTCAAACGACTTAAATGACTTTCTTTCAAAACAAATGACTTAAATGACTTTCTTTCAAAATAAATGACTTTAAATGACTTATTGAATGGCCGTTAGACATCCTGAACAAGTATTGATAGTATTGGTGATAATCTTGGTTATGCCCATTCAAACTGTAAACTTGATATGAATCAAAGTAAAATTCCTTCTTTGTCGTTAGCAAGAATTACAATTTCCAAAAATGCCACCTGAATTAATTGGAATCGATAAAAGAGTACTTTCCTGTTGATAGAGTAATACTGATAACCTGATAAGTGATAGAGCTGCGCGACTGCAGTCTGCAGATAGCGAATACAATACTCGAGAATGGTGGTACAACATTGCATTAAATTATGAGATGTTTTTGCTTTCGCAATTTTATACTTTGGCATGAGTGGGGGAGGGGAGGGTGTTTTGGTGAAACGGACCCAATTTGTCACTGGTTCAGGGCGTGAAGCATCAACAGAGAGGATAACTGAAGCTCATTCGGGCACAAAATTGCTATTATTCGAGATTTCACTCAAAAGTCATGAAATAAATCAAATAGGCTGACTTTACTTTGCTTGTGACAGGGGGTGGGGGTAAGCAGAAACAGTGGGGTATGGCGTACATTTCTGCACAAACAGTGCACAAATGATTGACATGGTTTTCAAGCCTAAATTCGAATTGGGGGCCATCGTGTCTACAGGCCCCTTCCAGACAGATGCTATATTATGATGGATGGGGGTGCACAAACGTTGGGGTATGGTGCATATTTCTGCACAAACGATGCACTAACAATTGATATGGTTTTAAAACCTAAATTCGAACTGGGGAGCATAGTGTTTACAGCCCCCCTCCCCAGACAGATGCCCTTCTATCTGTATATGGGGGTGTGCACAAACGATTGACATGGTTTTCAAGCCTAAATCCGAATGGGGGGGGGGAAGCGTGGACATGGGACCTTTGTAGCCGCTACTGACGAGAACACAGAAATGAAGGTATACTTCGATGCTCTACGTAGTGCACTTTGGAACCCCTACCGCCGAATAGCAAGGACTAACCGTTTCCTGGATTCCAAATAATGCACTAGGAACCTGAAGCCCATCGAATACTGTGTTAACTGGTACGAGAAATTGAAAGATACGCCATTACCAAGACGAAAATCTGCTAGTTCAACAGCTACAAGCACAATTTCCTTTTTGTGCACGAATCAGCAGGCTAATCCGGACGTTTAAGGGTCCGCTAAGCCCAAACTGCAGCACCTAATCGTGTCAACTTCTACAAGGGAAAGGCGAACGAGAACGCTGTCAATACAATGAAAATTCGGCCAGAAGAAGGGGGTAGAGAACGAGAAAATCCACAGTCAGGTTACAACAACTCAAGCAATCGTCAAAAGAATAGAAGACGGACTGAAGATTCGAAAATCTTCAGCAGTATTAACCGCAGACCGACAGAGCTGTCTCTCAAAACCTGCCAAAATTCACATCACGAAACTAACGAAATCAGACTAACTGAAGTTCTGCCGCGAACAACCTAAATCAAACGAGAAACAAACGAGTGCCCCAGTTCTGGTTTCCTGTACTTCCAGCGTACGTTTCTTTGAGATTTCCACATTCAAGAAGCATGGCCTGGGGGAGAATGAGACGGTTGGGAACGGCTCCAGTCGTCGAACAGCAAACACAAAACGGACGGGATTACTCCACGAAGCTCACGGCAATGCTACCACATCCACACCCATGTCTCCAACAGAGCAGCACGAAAAAATGACAGAAAAAACCGACGTGACAAAACGTAATGGCAAAAAAACAACAACAACAACAAGGACGCCGAAAAAAGAAAGTCGAATGACATTTACACTAAGGAGAGAAAATGGGGAACAAGTGATAAAACGAAGATCAGCTGTCAATAAAAGAAGGGTTCACACAATAATGTTATTACTTTGTACAGCCGGCGCTATGGAGTACGAGAGAGAAAGACGGAAGCGCGTATAGAATAAAGGATCGGATGCTGGAATATTCAATTCCATTATTCCGGATGTAGAAAAGCGCCAACTCGGAGGGCAGGTAAGAGTGAGAAAACGATGAACGTGAGCCGCCGCCGAAGTATAAATAAAATGAGAGAAAAATGTGCTCCTCTAAGTGTTGTTTATAATGGACTGCTGTTACAAACAAAAACTGATAACAGTGAAATCCTCCAGAGAATTCCTTTCATGGGTTAGATCGTCCGCGCCATTTTTTTCTCATTTTATTACGGTACGGCGGTCGTGTATTTACTACAAAATTTACAAAATTTGCGCTCTACTTTACCAATGCGTATACTACGCTGGCAGCGCAAGGAAAAGTATCTTCAAATTTCTCAGCAATACTTGAACGAGAAACTCGACTGGCGCATTGGTATTCGGGGGGATACCGCATCGGGAAATATGTTTTTCAGAAATTGGTTTTTCAAAAGCTAATTACAAAATTACACGGCGTCTCCGAAACATTGTAGTTAGGTTTGATCAAAAGGAAAAAAAGCTCTTCAACAACCGACTCGCATTCAATTCAGAAAATGCCACCATCTACTCTCAGCCATCCCGACCCAGGTTACGAAATTACACATTCATTTCCCTTTTACAAATGGGTACTCAAAAACAGTACATACAGTTCACGTCACCTCTCGGTACTTCCAGCTTCGAACACTCATTAACTTCTTAGTGATTTCCACACTGCATAGTAATCTCGGCGGCTCATTCACTGTTCGGCAAAGCCTCTCCTCTTTTTTCCTTCTTCTTCTTCTTCTTCTTCTTTTTTTTTTTTTTGGTGCAAGCAGCACCAAGACACAAAAAAGTACGCTATTGCGAAAAGAAAGGAAGAAGAAAAATCAAATTAAACCCGACTTTCGCTTCAACAGAGTTTCCCATTCCCCGTTTTCCATTTGTATACTTAATTTTAAAACAACTTAGCAAAGTTTTTAGTTACGCTTTCGTGTAGCGCAATTTACGACAAATAGAGAGAAGTGAACTTCTCTGACTATATACTATACACTTTGCCTGCTGTACAGCAAAACTTTTGGTATGTTTTTCATTCTAATGGAAAAGATGAATAGCAAGTGTTACCCCCTCCATTTTGGTGGTTGACGTTTACAGAATATATACCTATTCACGAGCTCTCTACCCCGTACTATGACGTAGTTCATTTTTTTCTTCTCGCTCTCGTTCTGTCCCAAGATTCCGCCCCGGTGAGCAATTCGTCTTCTCATTGTACACCGGGTGCATTCATATCGAGCTGAAATAATGAAAGTGTTTTTCTGCTGGAACGAGACTGGTAGTGAGCAGCCCCACCCCTTCTCCCGCGACATTAGTAAAACATACAGTTTTCAGATGAGAACAACTGATTTTTACCAGATTGCTTTGGAGTCTTAGGTAAGTGCAAACGATCTGGTTTTCTTTCTTTCTTTCTTCCCCCCCCCAAAAAAAAAAAATCCAAGTGAGAGATGAAACATGTGCTTCCTATACCGGTATTCTTCTGGAGAATGAATTTTCTTATATCCGCTATGCAGAGTGGCCATTCAAACTTTATTCACGCAAAAGTGACCTAATATACGTGGCAGTTTCTATAAAAAGGGGTAACTTTGTCGATTCGACAAATTTTGAGTTACAAACAGTACGTAATAGAGGAATGAATGCCCATTCCAACGAGCTACCGGCGAGATTTGTAGCGTTTTTTGTTCCGGAGAGACAAGCGGTCAAAGATGAGTGTAATGAGAACGCGCGAAAACACGTTTTTGGGAAAAACGCGTTCAAAGTTAGACACACTTTTTTCTCCCACTCCGTCAAGCGGCCCTAACTCGCCGCAGAATCACGTTACCAGCCTCGACGTGGGCTTGTTGGAAAGGTAATTTTTCGCTCTTCTGCGTGGTAACAATTTATTCAAAACATCGGATTTATTCGTGAGCTCCGAAAAACCACGAAGAAGCGAACGCAGACATTCGCATTCTTTTCTCATTCTCATTCTCATTCTCTCTCTCTCTTCTCTCTCATGCGCGTAAATTTTGTCTCTTCGTTATTCGTTATTGCGATGTTTTTTCTATATAGAAAACCAAAATCTCAAAATTGATGTTTTCGACCAAAAAATTTTGTTTTTCTTTTTTCGCGTTTTCTGAAACTTCAATCGATCAACAAAGTTACCCCTTTTTATAGAAACTGCCACATATTTTCTTTTCTATCTATCTATATTATAAATGGGTCGATCTTATATTATAAATGGGTCGATGAAATGCCATCACGCTCGATAGGCTGAACAGATTCTTTTGAAAAATGTCTCAAATGAAAGCTTGGGTTCCCTAGGAGGTTTTTTTTTTTTTAAAAAAAAAAAAAACATTGCAGAGAAGTGCATTCAGTAAGCTGTAATTAAGTTAAAGTCGTTTTATGTGAGTGTTCCGTTTATCCCGTCATTGTAAACGCGTGTTAGAGTGATCAGTGTGACCAGTAGGAAGTGTTTCATATAACACATTGTGAATATAGAACGATCAGGGTTTCTTTCATCTAAAAGCGTCTCAGTGTACATACTGCGGTTGATCAGGCCATTTTGCGTTTTTTTATTATTGAACTTTTACTTCACAAATCCTTTTGTAGGGCTTCATGTGTTCAAAACTTAGGCCATGTGTCATTTTTTTACTATCGAATTTTCATTTTACAAATACTTTTTGCTTCATTTTTCATTTATTAAAGAGATTAATGTAATATAATAAAGACAAGTCTCGATTTTTCCTCACCAGTGTTCTCAGGTATTACTGAAGGAAATCTTTTTAAAAATGTCTCATCTAGAAGTAAGTATTCCCTAGCAGGCTTATGGCGTGGAATTTTTTTGATAACTGTGACATAAAACGTACTGACTTTCCGATGCGCAGAATTCCGCCTGTTTGTTATCCAAGTAACTGAAAGGGAACCAAGGGTGTCGCGGAGACGAGAACACAAGATTAACCTACGAAATTCGTAGACGAACTCATGAGCAGATCTGTACATATACTCTGTATTTTATCGAATAAGGAGCGACCGTTGTACCTGAATTAACGGTATTTATTATTCATTGTCGTCGTCCGAACCCACAGTGCGAGCGTGAATCGCTAATGCACCGTAGGTGTTGAACTTCGATACATGGCGCCCGAACTCAATTTTAACTAGAGTATTTCGCCGACATTAGGTTGTTAGATAGGTCCGGCTGAAATAACCCATAGCGTATTTTTTCAGTAATAGCGTCTGAAGAAATAACTCGTTCTAAGTAGTGTACTTCTCCAGCATTGAAAATATTCATAAAATAACAGTGTCTGGTAGAGTCACCTAGTTATAGGATATTTGATTATTTAACCATAGCGTATTTCTTCAGTAATAGCGTCTGAAGAAATAACTCGTTCTGTGTAGTGTACTTCTCCAGCATTGAAAATATTCATAAAATAACAGTGTCTGGTAGAGTTAGGTATTTAGTCATAGGAGATTTGATTGTCTGAGACTTTCGTCTTTCTAATAGTATATTTTCCGGCGTTCAAAATATTCATAAAATAACAATGTCCGGCAGAATTAAAATGGCACTAGGGCCTACAAAAAGCGCGCTTAAGAATAAAATCAATCAAGATTACTCTTCATTCACTAAAAAAGAATGCATCAAGCTTTTCGATAAAATTAGCAGCAGTCTGAAACGGCTTATTAATCTACAAAACCAATATTTAGATTGCGATCATGACACCATGGATCAAGAACTCATCACTGAGAATGAACAATTAATTATTCAAACTAACGAGGTTTTAGCAGACCTTTCAATTCATATCAAGGATTCAGAAAGACCTCCCCCCATGGAAAGTAAACAGGAGTCAAATGGTACTTCGATTGAAAAAATCTCTACGATTCTGGAGAAACTGTCATCTGATACGAGCAACGAAAAAATTGCCGAAGTACTTTCGAACATTAGTGAAAAATTATCCGCACCAAAGGAAAACAAAATAAAAAGTTTGTTACCCAAATTATACATCAAAAAATTCTACGATGATATTTTAGAATGGGCCTCATTTTATGACAGCTTTCAGGCAGCTATCGCTTCACAACCTCTAGAGGATGTTCAGAAATTCAATTATCTGAAATCTTTATTACGTGGTTCCGCTTATGCAGCAATACAGGGTCTTCCCATGGTAAACAGTAGTTATCAAACAGCTTTGAAGACTTTAGAAACTTTATACGGGAATAAGCAGATAATAATTAGCACCGTAACTAAAGCATTACGCAATATTAAACCTGCAGATAAATCCCCTGTTTCCCTACGAAACACATACAATAAAATTATCAATCTTTTGTCCACTATGGAATTAGCAGGCACCGATATTAATCACCCAACTATCATCGCTCAATTTCTTGAAAAATTCCCATTGGACATCATTTTAGAAATCCAGGAAAAAGCTCTTTCAGAAACATTGACTTTCGAACAGATACGCGATTCAGTAAACCGCAAAATATTAGCTCGTCAACAATCTTCGCACATGAAATTTGAGAAACCTTCTAGTTGCAGATCTAGCTCCGCTGAAGCACTATTGTCTATGGAAAAGAAGAAATGCATCTTCTGTAACAAAACCCATTATGCAGATGAATGTTCCGAATTTCCAACAGTTGAAGCATGCCTCAAGAAACTAGGAAATGATCGCTGCATAGTTTGCCTCCGTACAGATCATATTTCCGATAGGTGTCGCTCCAAACGCAGCTGTTTTTATTGTAAGGAAATAAGGAAACACCACCGCAGTCTATGTCCACAGAAATTTTCATCCGTTTCACCTTCTAAGGAAAACTCATCCAACAACTCTTCAAACGTTTCCTGTCTAGCCTATGGCGAAGAAACTATCATGCAGACAGCAGTCGTTACTATAGGCAACGGTCAATCCAAAATTCAAGCACGCCTTATGATGGATAGCGGGAGTTCGCGTACTTATATTTCATCAAAATTGGCTCAACTTCTAGGATTACGCAGTAAAGGGACCGTTGAGGTTTCAATGAGTACATTCAATACACATTCCCCTCGTTCAGTAAAAATGCATATGGTGGACTTCTATATTAAAAAATTAGATAGCACGCGTCTTCAAATCGAAGGACATTCTATAGACGTCATCTCTACTAATCTTTTTCCAAAAGTGCATAACCTACCACAATTCAGTTCTACAAGTCAGTTTCAAAGTCTGACTCTCGCTCCAAATGATGAAGAAATGGAAGTGCAAATTCTCTTAGGAAGTGACTACGAAATGGAATTCATTCTTCCTGAGCAGCTTTCAGTTACAAAAACTGTATACTTACGGAACACTATCATTGGTTGGATGCTCGCAGGTCGACAGAAAGCAACATCATTCATGGCAGATCCAATCACCGCCTTTTTAAGCATGGATTCTTCAGGAGAACAAGTAACAGTACAAGACATAAATCAATTTTATGAATTAGAAACCATCGGAATCTTAGAGGATCCTTCCGTCAAAGAAGAAGATTCTACACTGAGACGTTTCAATGACTCGCTCAGTTATAAGAATGGCAGATATTACGTTTCCTTTCCATGGCGTGAATTTCCACCCCATTTACCTACAAATTACGGCTTAGCTCAAGGCCGTTTACGCTCACTTTTGAAACAACTCCAGTCTAAACCACCTTTATTGCAAACTTATCACGAACAGATCATGAAAAATCTTGAGCTTGGCATTATTGAACGTGTACCTGAGAAGGAACCAGATAAACTTTCTGCACATTATATTCCTCATCACGGTGTCATACGTCCGAATAAAGATATGAGAATTGTCTATGACGCTTCTGCAAAAACAAAGGGTCATCCGTCTCTCAATGACTGCATGCACAGTGGCCCTCTACTTCTGGAAAATTTATGTCAGCTACTCTTTAAATTTCGATTTTATCCCATCGTATTACTCGCTGATATACAACGAGCCTTTTTGGAAGTAGGACTAAATGAACCAGATCGGGACTACGTTCGTTTCCTATGGTACAACTCCACAGAAGAAGACATCGTAGCCTACCGGTTTGCCCGAGTCTTATTTGGAGCCATTTCAAGTCCGTTTCTTCTCCACGCGATCATTTTTACACACATAAGAAATTCAAACCTCAAGAATAAGGAGTTACTTCAGAATCAGTTCTACGTTGATAATCTAATTACGGGCGTGAATAATGAAAAGGACGCAATCCAATTATACAAGGATGCAAAAGAAATTTTCAACACAGCCTCCATGAATCTACGTCACTGGACAACAAACTCCGATTTTGTTTTACAGCAGATCACGGAACAGGATCGCCTCGACACACCTCAAGACACATGCAGCGTTCTCGGTCTCTCTTGGAATCGTGTTCAAGATACAATCTCTCTCAAAATAAACACTCACGATCTTCTTTCGTACAAAAAATGCACTAAAAGGAATGTACTCTCATTTTTAGCAGCAATCTTCGATCCTTTAGGGTATTTTCTTCCGTACATAATTCATATTAAAGTCTTTATGCATCACATATGGAACAAGACCAAAGACTGGGATGACGAAGCTAATTCCCTCAAAGATGAATGGAATAAAATTCTACTAAACATCTCATCAATCTACGATTTAAAAATTCCTCGATTTATAGATATCTCCTCCAATAAGGAAGTTCAGTTGCACTGTTTTACTGACGCTTCACAATATCTATTTAGTGCAGCGTTATATCTAAGAATTACAGATGGTCAGTTCGTGTCATCACAGCTAATTTTCGCCAAAACACATCTGAAACCACTTTCGAAGAAAATCACCATACCAAGAATGGAGCTTTTAGGAACTCATCTCGGAGCTCGGGTTATCAGTTTTCTGGAACACCACCTACCGATACAACTAGCATCCGTCACTTTGTGGACAGACTCAAAATGTGTTCTTAGCTGGTATCACTCATCAAAACTTCTGCCCATATTTATTCGTAATCGTATCGAACGCATCAGAAAAGGAAATATTAATGAATTACGCTATGTTCCGTCACACTTCAACCCTGCAGATTTACTCACCAAATCAACCATTCACAACTCGGACCCAGAGTTTTGGTGGAATGGACCTTCGTGGCTACGTGAATCAAAGGAAAATTGGCCAGAAAATCAAGTTTTTAAGGATTCAGAACTAAAGACGGAAGATGAATCTATTTCATTAACAGCTCATTCAAATGAAGTAACTAGCCCTTACGGTCTCAACTTCCAGGATTATTCTTCCTTACCGAAACTATGGAGAATTACTGCATATGCCGATAAGTTTTGTCAAAAATCAAAGGGACCTCTGCTCAAACAGGACATAGTTCGAGCACAAACAAAATGGCTATGTTATATTCAAAAGCAGCATTTTCCCCAGACTATCAGTAACATCCAGAATGGGAAAACTGATGAAACCCAACGAAAATTTTCTTTATTTATCAATCCAACCGATAATTTACTTCACTGCGGACACAGATTTTTGACAAGCAGCGAAAGTTACACCGCTTCCATCATTTTACCAAAGGACAGTGATTATACGAAAAAGCTCATTTTATATTATCATCAAATTTTACTACATTCTGGCGTACCCTACACTCTTTGTATGCTAAGAAAACAGTTTTGGATACCATCAGGTCGTCAAGTAGTTCGTCAAACACTTGGACCTTGCGTCGTATGCAAAAAGATAGATGGCAGACCGTACACTTATCCTAAAATGCCTAATCTGCCTTCTCTCCGTATAACAGAATCCATTCCATTTCAGCATTGTGCACTAGATTATTTTGGACCACTTCTATACCGTAAAGATAGTGATGAAGTCGCTAAGGGATACGGCTGCATCTTCACATGCTTCACTACTCGTGCAATCCACATAGATCTCGCCGCAGATATGTCTCTTCAACAATTTTCTCACGCAATCAGAAAATTCATACATATACGGGGAACACCTGAAACGTTTTATTCAGATAATGCCACTCAATTTAAAGCATTTCAAGAAATGCATAAGGAATTAAATTGGACATACACGTGTCCTCTTGCACCATGGCAGGGAGGATTGTATGAAAAGATGATTCATTTAGTCAAGAGAACGTTAAGAAAATCTCTTTGAAAGAAAATTTTTTCCTTCATAGAATTACAAACTCTTCTTATTCACGTTGCGGCTATTATTAATACACGTCCACTCTGTTACATAGACGCAACCGATAACACTCAGGTTCTTACTCCAGCACATTTATTAAATACTCCCCATTTAAACAATTACAATTTCCCCCAATGTTCTAATAATATTACACACCATTCATTAAGCAAAAACGACTTAATGAGTTTGTATCGTCATCAACAAAGAGTTTTTAACTCCTTTTGGCAAACCTGGCGAGGTAACTACCTACAATTCATAAAAGAACGTTCACACACACTCCGAAAGAAAAGATCTGAAAATACCGAACCTAAAATAGGGGGCATCGTTCAAATTCCCAATAATGACAAACCGAGAATTCAATGGAAAATAGGAAAAATCACCAAATTACACCTTGGTCGAGATAATCGTATTCGTTCGGTAGATGTTCAGTTAGCAAATAACACCTCGCTTCGTAGACCCGTTACAATGGTCTTTCCATTAGAACATCAACACGATTGAAACTCGCAGATAAAGTTCGTACACTCCAAGTACTTATCTAAATCTTGCATGACCTCCATTGAACTCTAATCAGTCGAGCGTGAATCGCTAAGAACGGTTAGATTTCAACCTTCCCTTTCTGACACGCTCTATCCTACTGGCACTATGTCATCCTCAGATTCCCAATCTATCAACCCTCCCGAAATCTTTCGTCCTTTCATCGAGCAGTATGAAAAAGAACTAGCACGAAGAGCCAAAGCACGTCGGTACATTTCACTGGAGGAACGAGCCAAACGGAGGCAAATCCAGGCTTCTCGGACGAATCCTCGAGGGATCCAGAGCCGTCAGCTGAATCGCAGGAAACGAAGAATTAAGAAACAGCTGGCGAAACTGGAAAAAGAAATCGAAGCCAAAGAGCTGGAAATGAAGCGACTGTCGACGGAGGAGACTGAAAAGAGCAGTCGAAGGGATAAATTCGAGTACAGATCGGAATCGAACGAAGACTCCTCATGATCCTCCTTCGCTTATGTCGTTACCTTTTCCGAAGTAGTTTAGTTTCCTTTTCTTTACAAAGTAGTTTACAGTTTTAGTTTTCCATTTTTCTAATATAAGTTTAAGGTTAATTACTTTCCTTCCCCTTTTCGGAGTAGTTTTAATTTAAGGTTCAGATTTTTAGTTGTCGTTATTTTAATTTTTCTCTCCCCCGGAGTGTCGCGGAGACGAGAACACAAGATTAACCTACGAAACTCGTAGACGAACTCACGAGTAGATCTGTACATATACTCTATATTTTATCGAATAAAGAGCGACCGTTGTACCTGAATTAACGGTATTTATTATTCATTGTCGTCGTCCGAACCCACAGTGCGAGCGTGAACCGCTAATGCACCGTAGGTGTTGAACTTCGATACAAAGGGTAACTGACAGGTTTCTGGGTAATCTGAGGGTAACTGGACGCTGTTAAGCATAAGGGAACCAACCAGTAAAATCTGTTTTTTTTTTGAGAACACGTGATTCGAAGTTCACGAGTCACGTAGAAACTATGTGACATAGCGTTTACGGATAAGATTTTTTCAACGTGAGTGCACATTTTTGAATCGCGGGGGCCAATTTTGAAAAATTATGCTTTTTATGCACTTACCAATAACGATACTAAATACTACTTTTTATGCACTTAGCAATATATAAATCATTCTGCTTACAAATGCAGCTGGTTCTCTTGAGCTTAACAGCGTCCAACTGACGGTTGCAAATGGGTGACTTTTCCGCGGGTAACTAGGGTAACTGATTGCGCATCCGGTTGGGAGACAGATATACCAAGTTCAAAACTCAGTTCATGTTGCGTTTTTTTACTATAGATCTTTCATTTTACAAACATTTTTTTGCTTCATTTTTCAGTTATTGAGAAGATTAAAGAGATGTAAGTAGATGTTTCATGTTGTGTTCTTTTTACTATCAAACTTTTATATTTTACAAATAAAAAATAATACTTATTTTTATTTCATCTGACTGGGACTGGGCAAATTTTAGAAGCGCTAGCGTCGTATCTTTTAGTGCATTAGTTATTATACAATGATAAGGAGAATATACATATTATAGCGGTATACCTGTGACATAAACGTACAAACTATTATCATCGCCGATATCTTTAATGTTTTTGAGAGCCTCTGACTGGGACTGTGCAAACTGTAGAAGCACTATAGCGTCGAATCTTTTATTGCGTTTTTTTGACTATCAAACTTTTATTTTACAAATACTTTTTTGCTTCATGTTTCATTTATTGAAGAGATTAAAGAGATTTAGATGATAAGTATACCGGCTAGGCATTTTCAAAGTGCGAAATTACAATCGTACTGCATACAATGATAAGAAGAACATATTATAGCGCGATGTGACACAAACATACAAACTGTTATCAAAGTTGTTATCTATAATTAATGTTTTTGAAAGCCTCTGACTGGGACTGTGCAAATTATAGAAGCGCCAGCGTCGAATAGGTTATAATGTAAACCATCACCATTCGAACTTTTATCCTCTGAGGTCTAAATATTTTATTAAAAATAATAATAGTAAGGTAAGCTACCTATTCTGAGCCTAGCATCAATTGTGAGTCCGTTTTTTGAAAATGCGATTTCTCGCTAGATCGAGGTACTGGACAACCATAAAACCTCTTCCATTCGAAGGACCAACATGTTTTACACTATCCATGTTGGTTTCAAGTTCACAACTCAATGTGTTTGTTGTGATGGAATTTTTTTTCAAAGTTGTTATCAAAACATGCCTTATTTTTCATATGTGTGAAATATCAATTCTGTGAAAAACGATCGATAAGTACTTTAAATTAATATTTTCTCAACGTATTATATATGGATGTGTAGAGGAGAGTCTAGGGAACATTTTTCCGCTTGAGTTTTCGATTTTGGTCCACATATATGTGTGTGCGGAAAGAATAAAGGAATTCAAAAAATGGGGGGAAAGTTTGCAAAAATCGCAAAAAATCAAAGTGAATGATCGGGTAATCGAATGAAAAGTGCAGTACAAGTGATACTTTAACTTATAAGACCAAATTTCACGGTTTTTAAGTTACTTTTTCTAATCAAACTTTAGTCCGAACCACAATTGGTACTACCTTTTTTCAGACTCATTATTGGTACTGTGAATTTACTCGACTTTAATGTGTTTTTAAAATACTTAAAAAAGTCAAATAAGACGAGTCGACGTGTTTTTAAAATAAATTTGAAATGCTTACTTAAGTAAACTACATCATTTTTCATTTGATTTATTATATCTACTTACCAAATGTGGGTATATTAAAAAATTTCGTATCAATTGTGGGTCGTTGTCAATTAATATAAAAGTTGTTCGGATTGAGAAAATTTCACCTGGAATTTTGAACAACTTAGACGGCCTCAGTGTCATTTGCGAGGATATTTTATAGTGAATTGCTGGAGAATCAGAAAATACCCATAATTGGGAGCAGCACTCAATCTTGGGTTTTGAGAACTTTTGGGAAAAAATTCACCAAAAATCCAAAAATGCTTAAAACTCGAAAGTAACCATCACAAGTAGTAATAAGTTCTTTATGATAGGTAATATTTATCACTGTTGAAGCAGGGCGTGACAATGAACAAAAACACCCTCAGTACTTCTATTGAGGTCGTGAAATGTGTACAGGATAATTTGATCACTTCTTATTTTTTAGATAGAGAAGAACGGGTAATCCGATTTAATTTTCAAAGATTACGAAGCTCACACATTTATGAAAAAACAATTTCATGCTTCATTTTCTTTCATTAAAGAAAATTATCAAAACGTATAAGTATAAGCCGGTTTATTTCTATATAGGAATTTACATGTAATTTCGTTTCATACTATTGCATATGTTTGGGCAAAAGTACCGCTCAGTACTTCTATTGAGAACGTGAAATGTACAGGATAATTCGATCATATCTCATTTTGGAGATAGAGAAGAATGGACAATTCTATTTAATTTCCAAAGATTACAAAGCTTATCCATTTTAGGAAAAAACAATGTCATGTTTCATTTTCTTTATTTTTTTCCAAACGCCTGTTTTTTTTTCTGTATGGGAATTTACATGTTATTTCGTCTCATATGTACTGATGCATATGTTTGAGCCCGTCCGAAGGACGGGTAATTCAGCTAGTATATTTATAAGCCTACGATACATTTGTTTTTCTGTACTTAATATCTACTATGGTTGAGTTCATTATCGTGTAAAATCACGTCGGGGGAGACAAATGAAAATGGAGAATGGAGAGAAACTACATTCATTTATGATAGAGAAGAGATTAAAGTTAGGAGCGTCATACTGTTTTTAAAAAAAAATGTACATGGAAATCTCCTGATGGAAAAACCACTAACGAAATTGACCACCTCTTGATGAATGATGTGAGAATGCTGATGAATAATGAAGTACTAAATGCGTTTCTGTTCCCCTCTGACCGCCATATAGGAAGAGCTACTCTAAGAATACCATGTCGTTCAAAGCTCAAAAAAACCGCAAAAACCACACACCTAAAATTAGCAAATATATAATCCCAGGCCACAAAATGCAGAAAGCCCTACAAAATACAAAAGAAGAGGTAACTACAATGAAGGAAAAAAGTTACGAAAACACACAAGAACAATACGATGCTCTAGATAATGCCATAAAAAAGGTAGTCATGACAAAAAGTAAACATGAAGAAAAAGCACGTACGGATGACGAGTGACGGGAGGAACCTAACCAGCTGATAGCAGATAGGGCAGAACTCAAGAAAATATCCCCCAAAACAAACATCCAGAAAATATTCCACGTGTAGGGTGAGCCTATTCACTTTTTCTTCTTCTCTATTCCAGAGCTCTCTCGGCTGTTATGCCATCATCAGTGGAGTACCCTAAATGAGACTTGTCTCTTGTGGTCCTATAGTTATAGTCGAGAGTAGTACCGCATAGTGGAACAGATCATCCAGACCATAGAACCAGACCTCAGAAACGAAGCAGGAACACAAATTGGAAACATGCTGCTGACCGTAAAAAAGACAAGAAAAAACTAACACAAGACAAAAATACAAAAGACAGCCCTCCAACTCAAAAAGAAAATAAAAGAAAACGACCTAATATTCACCAAAGCAGATCAAGGCAACACCACAGTAGTGCTAAACAAAGACGAATACATAAAGAACAATAATTACAAACCACTAAACTCGGACCCGACCAACAAATACCAAGCTAAACTAAAGACCATAATGAAAAACAACAACATAAACGGCAATAAACTGGGATAAATGGACCCTAAGGCACCACAATTAAAAGGACTCATAAAACTACATAAACAAGACCGACCAATACGACCACTAATCAATAGCATACAATCACCAAGCTACAAACTTGCAAAAACAATAGTCAAATTCATGAAAGAACATTACAACTTCAGAATATATTACAGTAAGAACACATTACAACTAAAAGACAAACTGAACAAAATAACACTATAAACAATAACGAGAAACTAGTATCACTGGACGTATAACAAACATGTTCGAGAACATACCAAAACAAGAACTAACAACAATTCTGACGAACAACAACTACAAAAACAACACAGAAGGAACCGAATACGCAAACATCACGAAAGAAATCATTTACCAAAATTACTGCCAGTTCAACGACAAATATTACGAACAAGCAGAAGGCTTAGCAATGGGGTCACCACTGTCACCCATTCTAGCCAAAATATACATGAACAACTTTGAAAATGATCCACTAAACGACAACAAATACAAGAAAAACATAAAGTTATGGACAAGATATGTAGACGACATATTAATCATCTGGACAGGAACAGATAGACAACTAGACCAATTCTTCACGGAGACAAACAGCATAAACAACAACATAAAGTTCACAATGGAAAAAGGCAACAGGACCATCAACTACCTTGACCTCACAATACAAATAAAAGTCAACAGGATACAGTACAACATTTACAGAAAACCTACACACACAGACGCAATTCGCGATTGAAAGCAAAGTGGCTGACATCTGGTGGCAGAACTAGCAACTTCACAGTTATGGGATGAAAAATTAATCGCTCCCATAAGAAATGTACAGGCGATGATTCGATATTTTGAAATTCTTAAAAATTACAGTTTTTTGACGATAGGTATTAATCGAATGCAATTCTAAAAATGGTCTTCCAAGAAGAATGGACGTTCAAGCGTTTGTAAAACAAAAAAGATCTTGGCTCCCCATGTAAAAGTATAGGAGAAATCGATATTTTCATGTCATACCGGATTTTTGTTGTTTACTAGTGTTAGTGTGTATGTGTGTGTATATTACAGTCGACTGTAGCGCTCCTGGTGAGCGTTTCAACCGCGAATAATACCCAAAGACTGATTCCACATAAAAAACACAAAATGGCAGCACACCACAACTATACTGCCATAGAGCAATCAACATACTAAACGACAAACCCTCAGAACAACAGAGATCAACACAATTAAGCAAATACCAACCACAAACAGTAGACAGAATAATTAACAAACTAAAAGTACAGACAGTGAACCAACAACCACAAAAACAGACAAATATTCACGAGCAATACCATTTTGGAACACATACATACAAAATACAAAAAATTTTCAACCAATAAAACATACAACTCGGAATCAAAAACAGACCACCACTGATCAAACAAATAAGCAACGACAAAACAGAAACAAAGGGCAGAAACCAGGAAACAACAGAGGAGCGGAGTATACAGACTGGACTGTGAACACTGCGACATGACCTACATAAGGAGAAACAGGCAGAAAATTCGCAACCAGAATCAAAGAACATGAAAAATCACAGAAGTCAAATTATGACAAATCACTGATTGGAAAACACTGCACTGACAAAGGACATAACAATGACAAAATGAGAAAAGTACAAAATCCTACACCATAGAAAACAACACAAGGGGGAAAAATATTAAAAGAATTAGAAATAATAAAGGTAAAAACAAAACAAAACAACCTAATAAACAGAACAACAAACTTCCAAAGCGAGAAGAACTTATTCCAACTAATAACATAACCCCTACGGATTGGACAGACTGCATAATTACAGACAACCATAGGAGCACACAACTAACAACACTCACTGATTGGACAGACTGCATAACCACAGGCAACCAACAGGAGCACACGACTAAACAGTTTCACCATACGTACTATACTCTCGACTATGAATACAGGACCACAAGAGACAAGTTTCATTTCGGGTACTTTTCACTGATAATGGCATAACAGCCAAAAACGCTCTGGAATACAGAAGAAGAAAGAGTAAATTAGCACACCCTACATATGGAATATTACCAAGTTCACTCACACTCCGAAATGGACACTAAAAATCCAGAAAATAGAACTAGTAGAAATGAACAAATTGGAGAAAAAAAGAACTCCACAAGATATAAAAAGTTACGATGAAAAAATAATCAAGGACATCCTGGAGGAAGGTATATCAAAACAAAGAAAATCGGGGTCGCGCTAAGGAAGCAGTCCTACCTCCTCCCAAAAGTAACAAAGGGAAATGGGATGGTAATTCACAATAGGGAGGAAATTTTGAAAGTTGCCTCGGAGTTTGACCGGAAAGCGTACCGAGATAAATGAAAAAACAAACTTGGAGGCATGTGAATGGTACAGTAGAGCGAGTTTGAATTATGAGGTGCCAGACATTCTCCTCGCAGAAGTCGAAAATGCATTTAAAAAGTTGAAAAGTAACAAGATCCCTGGCCCAGAAGATGTAGGAAATGAAATACTCAAATCCGTGACCGATGCTATCGCCCAACTACTGAAAGAAATTTAAAATGAAATTTTGAGAACTGGTTATATTACCAGGCAGTGGCTCATTTCGGAAATAAAACTAAATACTTTTTAAACAAGAGGGCAGAACTAATATAGGGAACTATCGTCCGATTAGCTTATCAGCTAATATTTGCAAAATGGGGGCTCGGGCCTGGCCCCAAAGGGTCCCTCCAGTCACTGATGCGATACTCGAATGGGTAGTTTCCGAGGCTGGGGGTGCGGTGTTATAGGGGCCATTTTTGCATGCGTGAATCGCCATACGTCCCACCACACCAATATTTGCAAAATGTTCATGGGGATATTGAAAGAAAGATTATATCAGCTATTAGAGGCACATCAACGTTCGCCGGTGAACTATAAGTAGAGGGTTATTTGGGCAACCACCATCAGACTGAATCGGGCTATCTACTTCACAGGCATAACATCACAGCTTTCAACCCTCATTCATTCTAATACGAGAAGTTTTAGCAAATCCCTTCCAATCAGCAGCATATATTCTTGGTTACAATCACACCTTAGTCTAAACGTTGATGCAACCATGCAACTGAACTGAATCGATAACAATCTACACCAACACTTACCTCCAGGCTCAATTCTTGAATCTGACCAACAGCTGCCACCCTGCTGCGAACTTAATATTCACGAACACGCATTCGTAAAACCGAACAATTTCCGCGAGTATTAATCACAAACACACACAAGTCCACAGCGATCGACACCAATATCCGTTCTCTATTTTTAGTATTTCTTGATCCAATCAGCCAGCATACTTCGATGAGCTAAAATTATAACGAAGACATTAATTACTGACATTGATCTTGAACCAACAGCAAAACATTCATGTCATTTATAACTTTCTTAAACTGTATCTATAGTCCTAGTTACATTCAGATGTGATAGCGCACGTGGTAATTCACGCATATTAATCGGTCGTTATAAAAGGCGGCCGAATAAAAATCGAGAAACTGTGCCAAGCTCGGGCAGTATTGGTGAAAATAACGAGTAGACGATTAGGTACATTAACAAGAATTCTGTTTGGTCATTCCACTTTTTGACTCCTGTGCAGCAACCAAGTTATTACCATAAAAAATCATCAAAGGGTCAACCGTTCAAATTTGAAAGTGCTAGTAGCATGGTCATTGCTATGGCTAAATGTACTGTCTATGCCTGCAGCATAATTTCGAACAAGTCGCATCCCAATTTGAATTGTAAAGAGACGAGTGAAATCAAACTGGGCTTGTAAAACGGTGAAACAAAACAGTAATGCAGAATTGCTATGAACACCGTATATCCAACTTCTGACGTTTTCCGAAGTACGACCTGTCCTTATATACAAAAATGAACGTCTCTCACCCATGATCAACATATCAAACTACCTGATGGACTCTTCGCCTGTTATTCTGACTTCATCGGGGATAATAAAATGACCACACGAACACCATATCGTTATTAATAAACACGCAGAATGGGAATTAGCCAGCTCACCAGCTTTAGTCAACTTTGATTGACGTCTGTCACAAACCTCTATAACTCCATTTCTAAACAGACACAACTATGACAACCCTCACCACAGCTGAAATAACGAGCATTTCACTCAGCAGAATATCAATTTACATGTAATCGTATACTTACAATATACGCATCCATTTCTCGAGGGCAATCCACTTCATCGAAAGCGACACTTGTTGCATTCGGCTCATTCAAAATTGAAGCAGTAGCTGGCATTTCGAGGAAGCGGACAAACGGCGACAGCACGAATCAAAAGATACAACGTCCCGAGTTCACTGTAACTGATCACACGATTATCTGCATCTCGGATGAAGTACATATGAGTGCACAAGACAGAGAAACGGATGCACGGTGTGTGGTTGGATACACCATTGTTTAAGAACAGTTTTTGAGTAACGCAACTGATTACTCACTGACTCAGTCAGAATTGAACATAGTATAAGGTTAGCTAATAATACCGAAAATACCGAACAATAATTCACGAAAACACAAAATATCACTAAACTAAATGGCGCAATGGCGGCCCGGTGCCGGCTGGACAAAAGGAATAATGAAATGAAGGTTATGCAGGTGCAATCATGCATTACCAGTGTTGCCAGCTTGAAATTAACAATGAAAGTGCGCTAAAAACTAGGGAAAAATAGTTGTTGCCAAAAAGCGAAGCAGGGGTTCGGAATGTAATCGGTATTCCTACAAGTAACCGTATTGTATCCGTTACTTCTGGATTCGAGTACGCTCGTAATCGATTCCAAAAGTACTCGAATCCAAGAATGGTATTCGAGTACCGTAACGTAACGTAAACAAACATATTCCTATCACTTATCTGTCGGCTTCGTCGACTTTAATTCTGTTGCTTGCCTTCGGACTTCGAAGTTTCATTTTCATTTTTTGTTTTATTAGATTATTCTTTATATTTGTTATTAACTAATGATCTCTTCATTGTAAAATAAATTTAATATTTTCGTTTCACACAGAGTGGAGTAACTCATTCAGAATAATGAAAGTACATAAAATAGAATTTCCGTGCGCAAGTGGTGCCGACTTATTTATACTGCATATATTATTTGCTTTCCAATTTCCTTCTGAAGATGCCTGGGAAGGTATGTAACGCTGAAATTATTATTTATATATGAGGGTACCATTTAGATTCTTCCTGTGAAGAATGAGATCACAATTTATATTTGAAAATGGTAATGGACCTCTATAGAGTGTAGCTATGAATGACTTATATACTGAAGCATCACTAGTTATAGTATTATTGAAGTTTTTAATGGGCATGTTTGTAATAAAATTGGAACTTCGTGTATTTTAAGTTCAGAATCTCATTGCGCGACGTGAATTTTATAACACAGTACTGATATTCATTTCACTGTTACATTCTTCATTTGTTTTCTAGATTACTAGCTGAAGCATCAATACCTTATTTAACGTGAATTTCTAAATGGAAATACGAAGCCCAGGTGCACTGCAAACTCTGCATCAAGAAATGATGCCAGTGGAAAACAAAAGCTAGTGTAAGTATGTGGCTCCAGCAGGATATTATTTATTTGACAGCCAATCCCAAGGTCCAAGGAAGGCACTGTAGTATGATTCGTTTGTTGGTTATTACTAACCGTTATTAGAGCTGCGAAATTATAAATTTGTTATGTTTTGAATGTTTTTATCAATTTCTGTATTAGCTATGGTACATGTTCCTGGTGTTAATCACCAGCTGACATTTTATTTTAACCTGGAGAGTCCTATACATAATGGAAAATAACAAAACAAGAAAATATTACTAGCTGATGAAACAACCAGGTATCTTACATTCACTGAGTTCTATTTAATTCGATATACAGGCAAAGTTTCATAACCTCTAGTGTCAACAAAAGTATCCAGTGATGACTCCGAAACAACATATTTACCCGAATAAGAAACGATCTCTTGCCTTCTCTTGAATCCGAAGAATAATGACGCTTGGCAGAAGTGAAGAATGAATGTCGCAAAACGGAATGCATAAAATAATGTACGAAACATTTGTTCACAGGTAACACACTGTTCAGTAGTTATTTTTTATAACAAAAGGCGATTTATTCATGATACAACATTAGTACTGTGGCATTTTTATGAACGACCAAACCAAAAACGAAAGAAAAACCAAGAGACAAATAAAGGTAGTTCGATCGCTCATAAACCTGCGCACATTTGTACCTTGATACCTTCCATTTATCAGCGGATACGTGCTTAAGTCAGAAATTCGGAGTAAACGCTCAAAAAATGCAGGCATCCGAAAGGGCCTGGGAGAAGCCACGACTAGCTCATACGAGACTCGCCCAGGGGGAGGGAGGTGCCTGGATTTTGGAAGGCTGTACCAAGATCACATGTTGACTATTCTGAAATTCCGGGGCCAAAAGCAAAGAAAATGAAAAAAACTATCACATCTCTCTCAAGCCGTGGGGTCCTTTACGTTCCCTCTTACAATAAAGTACTTACACCATGATGCGTGGTGCGGTACTCAAATTCAACATCACGGACGAATTACACAACGTCATCATGTAGAAACAGGAAACATTTATTCGAATTATATTTAAAAAATGACGAAAACTTTGCGGTGGTGGTACATTCGCGGTTGGGAAAACGTGGTCCAAGCCGGCGAAGAGGTAAGTAAAACTATCGCGAACTCGCGGTGCGGTCAGCAGGTTCACGCCTCAGAAAAGAAAATAAGACGCAAATAGTGGTAGATCGCGAGAAGCTCAATTAGCAGAGGTTCTGACCGTCGTTTAAAAAAAAAAATGTCGGAGGAAAAAAATGAAAATTCATAAAAACGGCAGGTTATCAGAAAAACCTACAATTTTGACCAAAATCATCACGAAGCAAGCAAGGGCAAACGCCAAGAAAAAATAAAAAAGAACGAATCAAAGGCCAAACGGCAAGTGCCAGCTCATCGGCAAGTGCCAGTTCATCGAACATCGGTTGCATTCGCAGCCAATGCCGTCGGTACGGGACGGGTAGAGGGAAGGAAATTCTCGAATTTTCTTATGGGAAAACATAACTCGTCTGTGGAGCACAGGGTATTGGGAAAAGGAAAGAGAGGAAAGGCGGAAAACGGTTCGAAGGACAGGAGATGGAGAGGATGCACTAGCCGATGCCAACGGAACTCCGTGACGTATAATTTTGCATGCGAGTACCGCGATTCTGTGCCGCAGTACTAAGAAACAAATAGTACCTCGGAATTCACAGAATTGTCTGTCAGCGCACTCGAGAATATTCTGAGCATAATTTATATAAAACTGTTAGAAATTAGAAAATTGATTCTGTAACTCGTATAATTTCAATTATTTTTTCAGGAGAGAACGACGACCACGACCATAGAATACCTGAACACGATATAGACGCGTACTTCTCAGGGGATTATTGTCCAGGTCAGTGCTCAGCATACATAAATTATGAAACCTAAGACTGGAGTCGACTTGTGTGAAACTAAATTGTATCGTTCTGTTTAATTTTCAGTAGCGAATGCCTCGTCGCAGGCTAATGAAACATCCGTGCCTGTAGTATTGCCCAGAACTCCGACACATTCCAGCTCCAGGATAGCGACAAGTAAAGTTGTTACACCATCGCATTCAGAAATGATTAACTCAGATGGTATAATATGACATTTAGTCCCGGAATTGATCTTGGACTGGCAAACACTTATGAGGAATACATTATGAACAGTAAAAAAGTGTAGCACAATCAAATTTCTGCTGTATCTTGTGAACCCGCTGGAAATTTTCCTTTCTTATCACTTTAAGTGAAGTTACTGTAAGTGGTAGGTCCAGAGATTGGTGATAGTGTTTTTCTAAATTGCGTATTGTGAGCAGAAATATTGAAAACATTTGCGGCGTTTTTGTATTCTGTGAAAGGTTGAAATTCAATTTTTTTTCTAGTTATTTGAAACCATTTTCAACTTTATATCATGGGTAACTTTCATATTCGATGCTCTTTTGTTGATAATTTCTCGTTACAATCTGTGCTCTGTTTTTGGTGACTTATTGAAATTCTTCTTTGTTATGTTATTGTTAATTTTGTGTTCCTTGTGAAACTTCTTTTCCTCGATATTTTCTATTTGTTTTGTGTTCATGTGACGTTTTATGTACTTATCGAATTACACTTTTTCAATCACATTCACAATTTTGATTGATATTTGTACTTACCTACTTGAGCACTGAGGTACTGAACTAATATTGTGGCTTTTATATAGCCTTTTCCTAGGACTAGCATTGAAGTAATTATGTTCAGTGATTCTTCACTGACTGAACCAGCAGTGTATACCACTAAACCACCAATATTGTTTGATGTAGGACCCTACATGACGTTTGTGATCAAGAATACTGACATTTTGAACCAATTATTTTCTTAAGATACATGAAATAGTCTGCTAATTTTAAAATAATAAGCAAATAAAATCAATGTTCTTATGCTTATCTGTAATGTAATCATAATCATCATAATCCCAATCAAAGATTCGTACAAACAACTGCCACCAAAGGGTGAATTTTCAGTGTCAGGTCCCAGTAGTGCGCTAGGTGTAGAATCTAGATACCACGGGTCTAAGCCCAAAAATAGCATCTCGTATTCTTTTGTCCTGGACAAGAGCTTTCCCAATGTTTCTAATGAAATGCTTGATAGAAACTATTTTAGGGCTCAAGCTGGAGCATCAATGATGAGACTCTTTCATTATTTATAGAGAGGAAAAGTGAAAAACCTGTTGTCAGAAATTACTTTTGGGCATCTCAGTGGATTGCACCATTTGCTATAATTGTATACTTGGAATGTGACTTACGAGTTACTTACTTACCTACAACATATTTGTTGGTACATTTTCTGTTTAGTTGGTAGTTCTCTACGTTTGATATATTTTCTTTATTTGTAGGACTCACTTCAAAGATGAATAACATTTATAAAATACTGTGTACCAGTGATAACAAAAAGATGTGTTCAGTCGAAGTTCGACCGTGGCAAATTTTAATGAAATTATGTGTAAGTGCTTAAAAGGAAGAGCAGAAGAGCAGTTTTAAGTAGATATTGTGCAGTTGAGGATGAATCTAGGCTAAAAGCAGAGTTGGGCAGTATTCGAATACTTTCCAACTCCAAATACGAATACAAGTATTCGTTGCCCTACGAATACTGAGCTAGGTAGAAAATGGGCAGGGAGTGTGGATAAAGAATACAAAGGATCATGTCTCCTAGAAGTAAAATTTACGTTAATGAATTTTCTCCAGATCAGATTTCTTTCTCTATACTAAGAGGTATCAGACAGCAAATTCGATCTGAATGGCCAAATATGAAAATTTTGTACCAGAAGTGGTGGAGCTGACAGTAAATCAAATTAAATTAAATTAAAAGTCCGAGCAATAATCTAAAAATAAATAATCTATTAAAATATTCAACAAAATTTTAATACAATCTAACTTAAAACTAATACCCAAATAAATCTATATTTAAATAACTCAATATTAATTAAACCAAAACGCTGGTGGATTTTTCTTGAAAGGCGTTATTCCATATAGGTACCCTTTCTCTCGTCAAACATTGCGTTAGTAGAGGTTCTTCTGGAAAAAACCTTTCAGTGAGACTTCTTATCTTTCTACAATACGCAAAACCTTACCTGGTCAGCCCCCCCCCCCACAAACGTCCTAAGTCCTGAACTGTATAATATAAAGTTATAACCGATAAGCTATTAACACAGCTGAGGAGAGCTCAGTTCGCCTCAGTGCAGAAGCGAAGAGCTCTTACGAAAAAATTTTAATGAATAAAAAAAGACTGATAGCACATACTCGTAGATATGCAATAACAAATGAGTGATTACTAAAGGCTGAGACGCATAAGTCGCCTTCTAGTGAGGATTTAAATACCACCTCTTTCAGTGTTTCCTCCAGTGTCCTGTCTCCTCACTCTCTCCACTTCATCCTTACACATCTCTATTTCGCCTTCATTCATCTCATTCTCTACCCCTCCATCTCCACGAACCTCTCATGCCTCCCTCAAAGACTTAAAGAGAGAGGGTGTGATGGCACCAACTGTACAGGTGCTGTAGCAGCAGCTGTTCTACAAGTACTGCTTGCACCTACTCCATTACCGCCCTCAATCTCTGCATCCATTCTTTCACTATTCTTTATCTCTTGCCTCGCTCGTCAATTAGACAAGACTTAGAGATGAGAAGCGGGGTCGGTGGCCTTGGGGATTATTCGTTGTATATATTTTTCTCGATTGTACTAACAGACGTAAAATCTGCCTCCTCCGTTTCGTTGTCCATCAGGAAACTACCCCTCCCTGCAAGGTAGTCTCACCTAGTCCAGAAATAATAACATGAACCTGCCATAAAAAGAAAGAAGATCAACATTTATTTCGAATAATAACAAAAATATTGGAAGAACTAATCAAGCTCTGCCCTTCCTCTCCTTTCACCTCCTTGTTGTCTCGACCAAAAAAAAAGAATCACGTGCTTGCATACCCCCCCCCCTGCTCAGATAGAAAATGTGCAAGGGGGATCGATTGAATTGTAACGATGACGGAACAAATTAGTGCAAAGAGGGAATAATTTACTGCCGCCATTTCAACCCTCAAAATCGTATGTTTGGGGGCTAGCATATCGCGATCCCCCGTCATTAAACTGCTAATATGTGGGGATGGGGTAAACACCAATTTGGAAAATGGCCAGGTAAATTAAGAACAAATTATTTTTAATTGGTGCTTTACTATTCCATATCAAATTCAAATTTAGTTTTCAAAACTAATGTACCTATCGAAAGTGTGTATTCTAACAGCAGAGTTGCGTTGCGACAGTGGCGCTTTTAAAGTGTGAAGTTGCCGCAGTAACGCGAAAAATTACGACAAGACCGTGATCAGTCACTTTTCAGTCATAGTAGGTACTATTTCAAAACGTTTATTGTTTTTATATTGTTTTATCATAGAAGGACATAATGCCTCGCAACAAGAAAGATTTAATACATAGTTACTTCATCTCGCAACCAAATGACGAAGCAACGAAGCAGTGTGTGCTGTGCCCATTTACTACCAAGGTTAGTTCCCCCCCGATGGTATCCTAAGCTAAGATACGGAACATGAAAATAATATAATATTGGCACATTCAAATTGGCAGTGGATTCATAAATAAGTTTATTGTCGAATTCTGGCAATTTTAATTCAGATTCTCCTTGAATGCTGCGTAGATTTGTCGGAGATCAAAATAAATGAAAATCCCGTTCATTTTTATATAGGTATATTTGTTGTGTTCATGTAGAAAAAGTGAACAGTCTGAATTCATTCTGAGTTAAAACCAACTGTCTTGTGGACTGAACTTGAAAACAAACTCAAGAAACAAAACTTATATAGGTACGTCAAACTGAAAGCGCATTGTTTCAGAGAATCTGGGAACATGAATCGTCTATTTGTGAATCCATTATCAAATCAAACCCACTCGATGTACTGCAAGTAGTACCTAAGATAATAATATATACATAGTAGCAGACTCTCGCATTATTTATGAAAGAAACGGCTCGTTATGTTTTACAATACAGGATATATGTGGGCTACTGTGCGAATAGTAATCATTATTTAGTGAAAATCTCCATACCTATTTATTATTTGGTGATCCTTACACTGGACATAAATATCACTCAATGATAGGTTCTCACGATGAATTGTGGGCAGATTTTCTAAAAGTGCTTCAAAGTCCAAAATTGTAAAAATCGGGTGTTTTGCTTCACAAAACATTTCATGGTCGGCAACTGCGTCCTTTTGTAACACTGTGATTTACACGCGCAGTGATTGGCAAAAGATCAGATCAAAGATCTTTAGCTCGTTCGATCGCGATCTTATAGATCGTTATTTTTCAAACGATATCTGAGATCACGATCTAGATTGCAATTTTCAAGTGGATTGATCGCGTAAATGATCGCAAACGGAAATAATAAAAATAAACCCGAAACCGTTGAATCTATATAGTACCTATAGAGTCTAGACGAGAGTTGGAGTACTGAATTTAGACAATTGTAAAGGGTAACCATTGAGCCAAGTTCTGAATCTGACTAACTTCTATCAACGTACCTACTAGTATTTAAAATAAAAAAAAATGACCAACGATCTTTTAGGCGATCTAGATCACGATCTCTATCATGACAAAATCGCAATCTTTTAAAATGATCTAGATCGCGATTTGTACGTGATCTTTAGATAACGATCTAGATCGCGGCCGGTGATCTTTTGCCCAACACTGGATTTACATCACCGCATAATCTCGGGAAACAACTGATCTTGTTCTAAGTTACTTCAACATTTTTTGGGTATAAATAGACCTATACATATCTCATTGTTCATTTTCTGCAAATTAATTTACAAATTTGTGCAATTCTAAATTTTTGTTAAAATATATAACCACTGGGCTTACTCCCTTCTCGATGGCAAAATGCACCGGAGACGGAAAAGAAAGAAAGAGAACCAAAATCAGAAAGCTTATTCATCTTGTATTAATAACAAGATCCTACAGCAGCCTGTTATAGTTTTAAGTATTCCATATAACTTTATTTTTCATCTGCTTCAATTCAGTGTTGTCGAAGATATTCAAAACATGTTTAAAATGAGATTCAAGTGAAGTGTTTTCTGTTGTTTTTTTTTCTTCTTCAATTAATAACATGAATGTTTCTTTCAGTTTTTTGTTAATATTCTGCTGTTTTTTTCTACTGTCTATGTAAATAGAACAAAAAACATATTATATATTTTAGATGGTTCAAAATGCGGCACTTTTTCTTCTTTTTCTTTTTAGTATGAAAGTTGTTTTTTTTTTCTCTTTCTTTTCTTACATGTAAACAAAAATATGAACGAAATAGTTGTTTCAACTACGAAAAAAAGCGCTGTTGGAAACACATTTCCCGTATTTTTAAAGAAGACAATTTTTACCCCCCCCCCCTCCCCATGGGTAGACTTATGTGCTTACACCTACATATAGGTGTACCTACTTCGGCAATGTTTGATTTTTGTAACATTATTGTTCATTGCAGTGTAAACAAGCAGGAAATCTGAAGAAGCATTTGGCTAGGCGACATCCGAATAAATTCAACGAGTATACAGAGGCGATGAAAGCAATAAAGGAAACTGTTGATGAACCTTCTTCTTCATCAACAGAACCGGACATTGTCGTTCGGATCAAGGAGAGTGAAATCACTGACATGCTAGTTGAAATGGTGACTGTTAACGGACGACCATTCAGCATCATTAATGATACTAGTATGCAACGACTAATCTCGAAACTGAAACGAAGTCGATCCAGTTTCTCGATGTCGGACGAAAAACTGAGGGCTGCAGTTACCCAAAAAAAGCTCACATTTCAAGAAGCCATCAAGAAGCTGGTGAAAGGGAAGGCAATTTCTCTAAAAGTAGACGGCGCCACATGTCAAAGACGTCATTTCATTGGTATTTTCTTTTAAAATACTTGGCGCATACTTATACTTTCTTGGGCATTTATAACATTCATAACCATTTCTGAACGTGTTCATCTGTATATTTCATAACACATAAATTCAAGTCTCTTTTGATATGTATAGACCTGCGATCTCCTTTTATATGCTAGATTCGGGCAAAAGGGAAAATGTCATTCATGCCCACTACTTTACTTCATCAATGTACGTAGGAAAAGTATTGTAGGGGTGGCCGGGGGCGGGGTAGGCAAATGCAAACTATATTGGACGGAAAAATATGATTTCCGCAAAAATTGTCTCATGTTATATTTGTAACATTCTGATGTCAGTTACCATAATAATGATTCATGAATTCCAGTGGTGGCAGCAACATTCATCACCTATGTTCATTTATGTCACATTACATAAGCACCACTGTTTTCAGGAATAAATGCACAGTTGATTGTGGACACGAAAATTGAAGTGTTCACCCTCGATGTAACAGAAGTCTGCGGGGGTGAGAGCCAAACCGGGGCAAATATTGCTTCTCGCATACTGGAAACAATCGCGAAGTATGAGATTAGCGCACAGCAAATCTACTCCATTACTACGGACAACGCTGCAAACATGCTTCGTGCAGGGTTGATCCTAGAATCGACAGCAACGGAAGAAAGTGTGATAGAGGAAGATGAAATCGAGGATTTCATCTTTGAAGTCAATTTTGACGAAGTTGAAAATTCATTCGAAAATGTGTTCGTAGTAAATGGTAAGTATTACACCGATTTAGGAACGGGCCGACAGTGCATAATAAAACCTGTCAATAGCGATCGCTGAGTCTACGCAAGGCAAGAGTAGGGAAATTCGAATGCACTTCTGATTCTTATATTTTTATATACATATTTTAAACCTATAAGAGTTTAAGACAATTTTTTTTTTGTTTCATATCATTTTTTTATTTCTGAAGTCAAAGGAACATTTTTTCTTTTCTTTTTAAAATTCATTTTTCTGTTTTTTAAGCTCAATGAGAATAAACTTATGTTGAGGGGGATGTGTGTATTGAATGTTTTTCATTGCTATATTCTTCGCAATTTTTTGATTTTAACAAAACGTTAATGTAAGAAATACCTTGTGGGGAATAGCTGAACTGCAGAAGTAATTTTTCGATCCCCTTCATCCCCTACTAAAATGAATTCTGGACCCCTCTTCGATCCAGTACCTATTGTGAAACACATAATTCGGAATCTTGACTGACAGTAGTACCTATACAAATCAGCTAACATTTTTATACATTTCAATAAAACTAGCGTCATACATCTTGTATTAGGTGTCCGATGCGCTGCCCATTCATTACAGTTAGCGATTAATGACGTGTTGGGTACAAGAAAAAATAAGCAGCTAATCGATCACGTTCGACAAACTGTGAATATTTTCCGACTTCGCCAGTTCACAGAACTGCTGAAAAGCAGGAATTTGCGAACTCCGATCCTCGACTGCTCAACAAGGTACCTATAATGATGCTAAAATATGTGTAAAACATAGAATACACGGTAAATTATTTGTACCTAGATATGTATCAATTAAGAATGGCATACATTTGATAAACTAGATGACATCCCATATAACATATATATATATATATATATATAGGTTTTTCAACATCTGTATATAATTTAGAAATAATTAAGTTTTTTTAGGTATGTATTTTTACATTCGATATGATGATCCTCATCTTTGCAGATGGAATAGTACATATGAAATGTTGAACCGCTTCTTGGACCACGAACTCATGTATAAGGAACAGGTTGCCTTATGCCCACGTTTACAACCCCAGCTGTTTGCAGATGAAGACTGGACGGCATTAAGGGAGATGGTGCAGGCGCTGGAAATCTGCAAAACAGCATCTGTGAAGTTTCAAAAGCAGCAGTTACTCCGCAGTGATGTCTTTAGAATCTGGCTGGAATGCACATGGAAGCTGCAGAGTTTAGGTAAGTATAACCTGAGTGGAATATCAAGTACCAGTATCTAATTCATCGCTATTTTTCAAAAATGTATGTGTAAGTATACTTGCATATGAACTACAATAAAGATGTTTAATTTCACCTATCTTTAATAACTGATCGCCATATAAGAAAATAGAAATACTGCTCTGCAATGGATTTAGCTAGTAAAGGGTTTATGGTTAGCATCTGGAAGCTCCTCTTCTGAAAAATGTTTTATTTGCGGGGCTGTCGAGAGAAAACTGGAGCTTGGGGTGCAAAAGCAAAACAGACTCTTTAGTGTGGCAGGTTGTGCTCGTATACCAACGGGGGAAAAACTATTTATTGGAACCCATAGGGAATCCCCGCCCCTCGTTGAATCTATTTCCAATTAGTTACAATACAAATCAAGAAACAGCCAAAAATGCATTTACATGCAGCTATGATTTCAAATTTTTGCGAAATAATTTTGTAATTTATAAAAACTAATGGATTTTCAGAAATTTGAATATTATTATTTATTTTTTCATACAATATCAAGGGAAGATTTATTTTACGCTTCCCGATAAATTAATTTTACATCGCTCTGCATTTACATATATACCATTGAAGAAATTGATCTTTCGGCATCTGAATGTATAGGCAAACTCTTTTTGTATAGGATCATATTCTCAACGGTATCAGCAGTTTATGATTATTGTTTTAGTTCATCTTTTACCAAAGTTATCACGACCTCATCATAAATGCCTTGTTGATCACATAACATACGAGTTTCAGATACATAAATTAAAATAGAGATCTGTTGGCTGGATTCATGCTATTGTTAGTGTGGTGTACGCCTTACCTGACTGGCAATGCAAACAAATTATACGAGGCTCATGTTAGTTAGGGATAAAATGCTTGATTAGAGGAGAAATATTATAACAAACGCTCCCTGAATCTGTAGGACAATGTAAGACTCGACATTTTTTATTATTTCTGCCTGTCTTCTTCATAATAATTATTAATTTACAAGGTGAAAGTGTAGCTGCTCACAATGTTATTCCATCAATTTGTCCCATATTATTTGATTTCACTGGTACATTAGTTATATCCATTTTTCATTGCAGGAATCTCAATAGCAGATGCTTTGAAGAATTCCCTTGATCAGCGGAAAATTAAATTGATGGCAGACGATGTGTCATTTTTAGCTGCACTCGCGTTGGACCCTAGGCTAAAACATATAGTGTCTAGAGCTAGACGTTCCGACATTGTCCAACATCTTGCCGCGCTCAATAAACGCCTGCATCATCTCCAGAAGAAAGAAACACCCGTGGTGAATGACTCACCAATGGCATCAATCTCTACACAAGAAGACGAGTTCGATAGCTTCTTGCAGTCCCTTGGAAATGAGGAGCGTCCACTTTCCCAACAATCCTCAGATCTTGAACAAGCGCTGAGTGATTTTATAGACAAGGAGCCAAGGGCAGCAAGTAATGTGGATGTATTAGAATTTTGGCGCCAAAAGAAATACGCATATCATGTGCTATTTCAGTTAGCAATGGTGGTCCTGGCGGTGCCTTGCACCCAAGTGTCAGTTGAGCGCCTGTTTTCAGCACTCAAATACATTTTAAACAACTACCGAACTCGATTGAACAGTAATCTCCTCAACGATACCTTGCTTGTTAGGTGCAATTGGCGAGCACTGACTACCAGGTATGTCAATTTGAATAGCTTATTTAAAGAATCTTCATAAGATACAATCAAAATGAAACGACATTGTACACATCGAAGACCTGGTTTAAAAACCACGTTAAGTTTGATTTTAGGGGAGGGGGAGGGGAAGATTTTAGTGGCTTCTAAATCGAAGAAAAAAAAATAAGAGAAATTCGATTCTAAAACCCTCGTAAGTTTCTGAGCAATTTTCAACGTCACCAATGCCAATTAAAAAACCCCGTAACTTAGGAGCTGACGCAATTAATTTGAAATGCACATAAGTCAAAGACATACAGGATTTTAAAATGTAACATCTTTTCAAAATTCGTAAGTATTTTACTAATAAAGATTAGAATCTCGTATGTCAACATCTGGTTTAGTAAATTAACGTAAATTTATGACGCAATGAGATGAAAAATTCTTGAGCATGCCGAACACTCATGATGACCATCACAATATTATGACAATTTGAATTCTCAAATAAAAAATGTTTTCAGTTTTCAAGACCATTTTTTTCCTCACCTGAAAATTTGTACTTTTTGACTTACGTGGGTTACAAACCAGGTCGCCGACATATTTTCTTGAACATTAATCGATCGTTCGGTTCTTCTTTTTTCACAGTGAAACAGAATAAATGCAGTTATGAATGAAATGTTACTGTGATGAAATACCCATTCTGTAAGTTGGAAAATCCACCATTCATTTTTTCCTGACGTATGTAAATCCTGAACATTCACAAGCAACACGGTATTCAGAGATAGTCTTTATTTTATTTATTTACTCATAAGTTTTTTTCAGGACGTTGAAGTCTAGAAATTTTTGGTTAGTAGCTGGGGCCAGTACGTAGACAATTTTGTTTTTGTGCTCTGGATTCGGAGATATCCAGGTCCAATATTGTTGCCGTTTCTTTTCTTGTAGAATGTATTTACTAACTTTAAGTCGTATTCTTGGCGTGTCAGGCCTATGTTTTATTATAATATTATAAGTACACCTCTGTTGAATATGTTCAGCATTTGTACGACACGACCCAGGTATAAATGATGAAATCCACTGCAATGATCTGCTTCTTATATTTATATTCACTAAGTGTTGATACTGAAATCAGAAGATTAGTAAATATGAATGTGTATAGCGACAGAAATTAATAATACAACAATCCTTTTACCATTAGCAGCATGGTTCTACGAAAATATGGTAATTTAAGAGTATCAGGGAAATATTCTACACACCCCACAACCATTTCACTTCAAATTTGTAACTATGGATTTATATACTGGTACATTCAAGTCCTTTGTAGGGAACGAAATGTTAACAAACATTCGACAGATAAGACTTTGCATCCGCAAAAAATTGCACCTTTCTAACCTGTCAGAAAGGAGGAGGGAGAGTGGTTGTCCCAAGACACTTTTGAAACAATGGAGCACGCCTTATAGTTGAATTAAGAAAACTGAAACACAGATTTACTATGTACTACATGGTATAATAAGTAAACTGTTTCTGGGAGGAAGGACGACTGAAAAGAAGAAGAAGAAGAACTTATTACAATTTCTTGATTTGAGACAGTTAAGTGACTATAATTTATTGACAAACAAAAATAATATTATTTATTTAAGAGATTGTTTCAGGTTTTCACCGAATCATTTATCAGAATCTGGATCATGAAGAAAACTGAAAATGTATCGATTCTGTACACTATATGATCTCAAGAAAACATGTACCTAACTAAATCTTTAGAATCAAATACAAAATTTATTTTTGGTTTTATATTCTCTTGTGGTGATGTTGAATATGTGCCCAAATAGTGAGTGTGTGTTTCTTCACCAACACTGGGAGATATAACATAAAATAAGAGCGAGCAAAAAAGAAACTAGGTAAAAATTTGTTTGAAATTTTCTCATTACTACTGCTACATGGTTTGGAGTGTGAGTTGTTTTCTACAAACCCTCTTCATTTTGGGCACCTAAAAGGCAGTACAATATCCAAGGTAATGTTCCAACTTTTTAGAAGTTCTCTACTGGCATGCAATTTGTGCATGCATATAATATTTATATCCTTGCCTAAAGGCCATACAAAAAAAAAATCAATAAACAAATAAATAAGAAAAACTTATTGATTAATTCACTCACTACAGGATGTTGCTCCATATTATGTAATTTTCAGTGGACCTGGGTATGTAACAGTAGGTCGATTTACATCGTTCACAAATCGGTATCAGAACTTGACAGAACAGAACCAATTGGTACGTTGTACCTGTTTAATAGAAAATTGATAATCATTTATCAATGTAAATGTACTACTGAAACGACAAAATCTAAATAAAGTATATTTCATGACTTCCAGTGCTGACCAGGAGTGCGATCATTGAAATCCTGTTATGGATAGCAGCGATAAACGACGTTGTTATCCTATATTTTCCTGCTATCTGTCTATCCCTTATTTTGTTATGCATAACCGAAGTTCAATGATACGGCCATGAAAATAGACAGCGTCAGAGAACCATGATAGTTGGTATAGCAGGATTTCAATGATCGCACTCCTGAAGGTTTAAATTTACTTGGTTAAAGCTCGTGTATATACATGATTTTTATTCACATTCATCAGCGACTATAATCGCTTTCTTACTGAGATTTCAATAAAATAGAAATAATGTTTTTAATAATGCTTACCATGAACTCAACATCACTAAAACAATCAATCAGTGAAACAAACAACTCAAAGTTGACACACTGAAGTACTCAAGGATTCTATCAGCAGTTCAGCACCCACACCCTAGAAACTATTGTCACAATGACAAGAAAACAATATTACAAAAGCATGCCATTGTCCATCAGGTAGCAGCTTAGCACCTGTATTCAGCTATATTTAAATAAGTAGGGGTTTTAATACTGAAAACTTACATACGAATGAATCCAGAACCAAAATTATCTGAATTGGGTATTTTGATACGTACTAAGCAAAGCTCAAACGTTATTATCCAACTTTAAAAAACTTTTTAATCACGCTACAACAGTATATCAGGCCACAATAATCTTTAATAATTATATAATACATCTCATCACGTTCTATCCTAATCCGCACTAATAAATTAATAAATAAAACCTGTTCGAAAAGCAGAAAAAAGAAAACATGCGCTTACTCTGCGGTCTACCTCATTGCTATTCATTGCAAATTCCAAACAAAATAAGGCCCGCTGTTATCACGCTGTTATATCAACAGTATCCGAATCCAAAGTACTCGAAGGTATTCGAATACAGAGGATTCGAGTACAGAAGTATTCGAATCCACGGAATCGAATCAAATCATTCGAGTACTTGTATTCGATTCCGTAACGGTATTCCTATAGTATTCGATTCCAAACCCCTGAAGCGAAGGCCAACGGAATGAATGAAGATGAGCGAGAGCGAGAATGGCATTCTTGTCAATTCATAATAAATTACTTTTATTACTTATTAGAGAAAAATGAATGTAATTTCAGTAGACGAGTATAAGAATAGGCAAAATATTTAAAAAGAATTTGTAAATGAAATTGTTTTTAATGACTGACATTTTTAGGAAAGCACGCAATATTCATTTTCAATAATTGAGGAGTTATCTGTCAAAAGGGCGTTCGTTCCATAAGAAATACATTGAACGGACGCCCTTTTGACAGATAACTCCTCAATTGATACTGGGAATCCATGCCACGAAAAGTTGCTAGCTGCTATGTGCTTGCTAGATATATTTCGGAAGGAAGGGGGTAGCAGAACGAAACGACAATTGAAAACCGAAACAAATTTTGAATCGTCCGTCCCTTTCCCGGAGACCGGAAGGCGGTCCCAAAATCTGAGCCACTCTGACTTGTCCCCGGCATTCGGAGAAGATTTGAATTTAGCTTATACATGTACTATTCTAGGCTCCGGCTCCGGTAAATAATTCTTCCCAAGCTCCAGCAAATCATTTTCATTAACTGCGGCTACATCTCCGGCTCAACCGAAAATGTACACAGTTTTTCCTCCGGCTCCGGGTTTCAGAGGAAGGAGGGGAATGAAGAATGTGGGGGAGATAGAACAGGTTGAAAGATCGGTGCGAGATTTGAAGTCAAAAATTATCTATGACTGGCTCCAGTAAATTCTAAAATCGGCTCCGACTCTAGCAAATAATTTTTTCCAGGCTCCAGCTACAGCACGAGCAAATACTTTTTCCCAGGCTTCGGCTCCAGCACAGGCCTGAAAAGAGAGGGGGGCAAGTGGGTATTTTGTCCCCGGGCCCGGAAAAGCTGGGGGCCCGACGGAGAGGAAAAAATCGCAGAAAATATAAGAAATATGATGATGGAGATACAATTTCTATTCAACGTTTCTGAGAAAATTTCCTTCGCTAAAATTTGTTATGAGGGGAGAGGCCTAGCCTCAGGCCCGGACGAGGCTCTCTACGGGTCTGTTCCAGCAAATAATTTTGTCTGACTCTGGTTCCGGCTCCTCAGGAAAATGATCGGCTTCGAGCTTCCGAGCTGTGACTCCCTGCTCCTTTCCGAAAACTTAAAAAACACTTCACTATTCTCTATCTTAACAGAGCCAGAGGGAAACGAAAAAGAAACTGCTGCGCTGAACAATAAATTCTGATTCAACCAAAAACAAATATACTAGTATTCATTTCTAATTTCCGATCTAAGGATGGTAAAGAAATCGAAAAAATAAGAAAATAACAGTTCGTGAAAACATAAAATATAATTTTGTTTTTTATTTTTTAAATAGTAGACTTCACCCACTCTCCCTCTAAAATGAGTTTTCATTACCAGCTATACTAAGCGAATAGATAAAAATAAAAACCCCAGCAAAAGATTCCTTGACTGCCTAGTTACACCCTCCTCCTGTTCAAAGTGTTTCATGGACCTAACTTTAAGCAACTTCGCGAACTTTTTTTTTTTTTTTAAACATTCGTACAATATTAATCCTCTGTTCGCCTACTTTTCGAATAACATATGAACAATGAAAAACTGCTCTCTAACAGACCAACTTGACATAGCAAGGACCCGCGCCGCTCTGGCTCCTGAGCTCATCTGACCGTAATTCTGGCTCCGGCTAGAATTCTGAAATTGGTTCTCTGGCTTCTAGTTTCATTAAAAAATGGTTTTTGTTCCGGCACCTGTTACTTTCACGGGGAGGGAAGTTGAAGGGCCGAAGCCACAAATTAACTCTGACTCCAGCAAATTTTTTCGGCTATAGCTCCTCTGGAAAATGGTCAGCTCCTACGTATTTACCATTATTCAGTCACAAACCGCAACGCCTCACGAAAAAATGAAACTAATTTTTCTTCTCGAAACCGTCCACACACTACTGTTTACTTCATTGGCAGACTTCCAGTAAACCACGATCAATTCTGGTTTACAGTTATACTCTTGATTAATTCTGATCTTAGATGCGAGGCAAGAAATACGAACTACCCAGCACGTCTCAAATTCTCCACAAAATAAAGGTAAACATACGATGCAAAAACGCTTTACTGAAATCAATCAAAATAATTATTAAAAATCAGTTTAAACGAAATATGAACACAAAGAGCGACGACCGAGCGAATAAATAAATACTGGTAGTGACGCATGAAAACAGACACCGTCTTAACCTGATTCATAACCGAGCGCCAGGTCGATCATGTACTTCATGGAAGTTGTAATACACGAAGATTACACACCCGTTACACAAATCGAATATCGTATGAATTTCCACGAGTAGTTGCACTTCGATTACAACAGAACATATTCGAATCGAAACTCTAAGAGCGTTTACTGGAAGACGGACGTTGATATCCACTGCTCGGAGTTCCAGTCTGGCCCGTCGAAGCTTTTTCCACAGGTGTGTCTCCGATGTTCAGCTTTAAACCTTGCCAACTACGGCTGGTCAAGCCTTCGGTAACGTTCTGGCCAACTACCATAGGATCTCGAGTAGCAAGCGTACTATCACTGGTCTCAGCCATATCACAATCGACTAGAGTATTCGATAGCAATTTATTACTGCTACTAAGAAGCGAGACGTCAGCTTCGGGTACGACTTGCAAGCTGTTCTCGTTAATTTCTTTGTACACCTGACCTCCTACGAAAAAATGTGAACAACTGTAGGACACTCATACTTTCTAATTGGGAAGTTAACCAAAAGTACCTATGTTGCCCTGCTTCTACAACTGGGGGATTATTAGAAGCTGTTAAGCGTAAGGGAACCACCAGCAAAATCTGTTTTTTTGAGAACACGTGATTCGAAGTTCAAGAGCCATGTAGAAACTATATGACATATCGTTTACTGATAAGTCAATGTGAGAGTACACATTTTTCAGTTGGGGCTCAATTTTGAAAAATTCTACTTTTTACGCTCTTTCCAACGATACTAATAACTTATTTTGTTTACAAATGTTGGTTGGTTCCCTTACGTTTAACAGCGTCCAATTTAACTCATTCGTATGGAAAACGTGTAAAAGGAGAGTGATCTTTGAACGCCTTTGGTGTGTATAAAAATCGTTGTTGAAAGAAAGTTGGTTGAAATAATTTCAACAATAGCATTGAGCTATCAGGATAAAAAAGAATAACCTCCATGGACATTTTTTAAATGAAATTACGTGAAATTAAAAATCGCGATTTTTGATGTAGAGGAATAGGGAAGCTGAAATAATCTACCAGAGCTTTCCAATGCGTCGAACATTATTTAATTTACGTTAGTATGTTACACTAGCGCTACCTAGGCAATGTTAACTTCCCAATTGATCAGTACGAAATTGAACTTCGCTTCGACTTTACCATATAGGAACTCTCGGAAATCTTTAACCGTCTTCTGCCACGATATATCATGATCATTCAAGGCCATTTCGACTTCCATCATGCTGGCGATTGGTTGGTAATAGTCTTTATCGTTGGGAATATCGGTTTCGGGGCAGCTGACCATGACGAAGACATCAATCTGGAACGTAGAGAGAAAGTATCACTAGGCTGAATAACCTTCAATAAATGAAATACAGAATGGCAAAACACTGAATAATTAGGTTTCAAGATAATGTTGGACAGTCGTACGGTAAGATACAGATATTAAATTGGAAGTAAAATACGATTAAAAAATATTTTGCCTCTAATCTGCATTCAGGATGGCCAGATTGCCTTGCCGAGTTTGACATCAACTGTTTGCCTGTCCTCCTCGGCTGCCTTGCGAACTCATCCCACCCTTCCATCATTACCAATCCGTCTGTTGATTGTCGTCCACTTAATAAACAGATTGGCAGACTAATTATCTACCCCAAATTGGCTTTTTGAATTTTTACTTTCTGCTTTTCTGTCGGTCTATGTATCAAGGTGCCTTACTGGCTATCTGTCTGTCATACGGACTGACAAACTGGTCGGTTGGCTGATGGTATGTATGCCTTGTCACAAATCCTGGAGTTTTTCAGGAGAGGAGGCATCTAGATATTTTTTTCAGTATTAATATCGAGAGACTTACCTCAGAAAAATTCGCTAATTTCGCCGGGTTAATTTTACCGACTGAAATGATGTACGATTTCTTCATTTTGAGCTTACATAAAGTTTTGATTCTCTCAATGGCCTCCATAAATCGGTCTGTCGCTAAAGTAGAGACTAGGATACCGACTCGTTTCGCTTCTTTGATCTTCTGGACTAAGAATAATTTTTTTTTAAATATCTCCGGTATTAATGTTTGCGTCAGACCTCCCGGAGATTGTGAGTCATATCGGTAGAATTTGGTATCTGGATAACAATAAAATACGGGGAGTTATGAGTAGAATTACAAAAAAGAAGAAGTAAGTGACTAAGCCTCCAGTGGCTGAGTCTACAACTAATCTACTTTTCCAAAATGAAAAATTAGTTCGATATAGATGTCGATGACATTGAAATTCGAGTTGTTCCAGTCGTAAACCTGCAATTTCTAGTCCAGCATTTAGTCATCTTACACTACACATAAAAATTAAAATTACTTGGATAAGCAAGAACGAAATTTTCCAAATTTTTTTCGTATCCCCACTTCATTATATACAAGAACGTAACATCCTTTTGGTGCACATTACTAGGGACACTGAAAATTCGTCCGAATTTTTCAATTACTGTATCACTCGAAGAGTATCTTACAGCATCTACATTCTGCTGCGGCGTCGCTAGCCGAGATATTCGAACTCGATTACGAACGATAGCAAGCTCATCAAGAAAGTCTTCTGCAATAAAAATAATCGATCAATTTCACGTTTTTACCTTCAGCGTCAATTCAATTCACGTGATACACACACGCAACTTACCGAGAAAATGACCAAAGCCGACATCGTATAGTAGAACGATAATACCCTCACAAGCCTCGCTGAACTCAATGATAGTGTCACCGGCTGTGTCAACATCTAGTTCAAATTTAGGAAAGACATAAAGGGTAGGTAAATCTTCGTGCGACGTTAAACAAGCTCGACCAAAATGAATGACAGAGTCGGCAGTAATATGTTTCGCGGCGACATAATCAACACAGCAACTGAAAACAACACTCAGATGATCATTCTCATCAACATTCAACAAGCACCATTCAGCTTCTGAAGTGTTTTACTTACCTACCGAACGTGGTATCTCCTAAAATGTACAATTTCACACCCACCTCTTGCTCGATTGTTAAAGCTATGTCAGTGGAATACTTCAGCAAATGATCAGGGAACTGTAAACAGGTCTACAAAAACACCGTTAAGAAGCACAGTACTTTCTTCTATCAGCGCAATTAGGTAGTAATACTTACTCGCTGATATTTGTTGAACATGATCCAATACACGCACTTCCTAATTTCAAACTCGTGGCCGAACGAAAAGTTCGGATTTTCAGCAACGTCCGGACTCGACATGGTTTCCTTGGATTTCAGAAAATGGCGAGGCGCGAATTACATGCCTTTATATTATAATATTGGACAGATAAACGATAGCTTATGATAGAAAGGATTTAAAAAGTAGGGTTGTGTAACGCAATATTGCAAGAAATGACCCAAAAGACAGTAAATGACAGGAATATTTTAGGATCACGTTTATCAGCACTCAGGACTAAACTTGATAATTTTACCGACGATAACGAAATTGCAAAACGCTACCAAAACGCGCTGTCGATTTATGGAATCGGTTGCAACGTTGTCAAATTATGCAACCTATGAGGAAAATTCACCATAAAATCTGCTTATGCCCAATAAAAAGATCTCTATTTTGGTGGAAATACGTATAGCCTCAAGTCCTTTTTCGATGCAACATTGCAATAGTAAAAGATTTTAGGGAATACGTAGTTTGTACGCACTTCACAATGTCTGAAAGAAGAGACATAAAATCAATCGAGAATAAAGGTCTTTTCTCATGACCCTATTCATGACTCAAGTTCTTTGTCGGGGTCTGCGTTTGCTTCAACGCTTCAACAGCTACGAGCTGCTGGACGTAAACAAAACAGAACAAAACCGACATGCACAGGATGCAATCGGATGGATGCATCGATCGGCATTATCATCGGTGTGTAGTGTGTACTATGTATCCAAATTCCAAATCCATTATTTTGTATTATTTAGTAATGTTTAATGTAGTCACCGTATATCACGGCTGTACTTGGCAAAAACTGTTACCGCAGTATCTACTTAAATTGGTGTATGTACTAGAGAAATGGAGAGCTGCGTCGAACCTGTCGTAAGACTAAACCTTATCATCACTAGTTCGGAATGGCCTGTTAATCGTGTTCTGCTGTCAACTTCAGATGACGATTGCTGTGAGCGATGCAACCAGAAAAGACTACTCAACCGTGACGTAGCAAACTACTCTAATGGTAAAGAAACTACCTTAATTTTGAAGAATTTACTCGAGCATACTTGGAAAGTTGATGATGATAGAAAGTTAATGAGTTACATGATTACTATCGAATACGATTTCTTACTCATCTAGTTTAAGTCTGAAAATCCGCACGTATGTTCGAAATGCGCCAATATTTCACGTTTATGATGCACGATAAAACTACTGAAATTTGTTTTCAGATATTGCTGAGAGATGACCATTAGCAGTTAGCAGGCACTGTCGTGATAGACTGAACGTAATAGTGCTGGTGCCATTCAGGTTGTTCCTCGCGTGTGATAAAACTATGAGGCGTAATCAATGTATTTAACAGCAAATGCAGTTAGAATCATCATTTGCGGCTTCATTAATGGCAGTTACAACTATCATTCCATCAAAACACGAGATTCTCTGTAAGCTGGATCTTAGTTGTGTACCCTAATGTTCTCAAATAACGTTTACAGGCGTTATTGACAGTGCTTTACTTTGATGTACGTATAATGCGTCGGGCTGTTGTGATCGAAAGACAGAACCTAAGAAACCACTGAAAAGTAAATTAATGAGAACTAGCTGTACTTGGTGAAGAAAATTAATCGTTTAAATTCTATAGAGTTTCAGTGGTGCTTTGCAGATTCAGCCATGTTCACGATTAACTCCGAGAGAAGAGTTTCGCAACTACTGTCCCAATGTTCATAGTATGGAATAGAATGGCACTGCTGAAATTACTTCGGAGGATGTCTCGTTGAAACAACCATTGATTTATCGCCTGTAGATCAGTATTAAATGGAGGCGAAACTCCCACTTGCAGAGCACAGTGCTTCAAAAGAACATATTATTTACAATTATGTCTTACGATTCTGTTGCGAAAGTATTCATCTTGATTTTCGGTACATCCAAATTGGTGCATCTCTTTATATCTTTTTGAAATCAAGAATTTCGTTATTTAATTTGAAGAATAATTTTCGTGCAGTCAGTCACTTTAAAGGCATGCTGATTGAAATTAAACGACTGTTCCGAATATCCAAAAATGTAGAGATGTTAGATTTTACCTGCTTGATTGTGTAAGAAATATACTTCAACAAGACTTGGGAAATTGAATTATTGATCATGAAAACAACTGGGGTTAGTTTCAAGATTTTAACTTTGAGTACAGACCATGTGCAACATCTTCGGCCCCTCAGCTGGTGGTACTGCTTGTTATGAGTGCGATTTGTGTCGATAATGTATTGGTACATTGATTGCTTGATATCCATGATCAGTATTGGGATTTCGAAACGACAAATGAGTAGCTTTCCAGATCAAGTCTCCATTGAGCAGTATATCACTTTCACTGCCCAGTAGATTGTTTAGAACTAAGTAGATTTAAAAAAAAAAGACAACATAGGACTAAAATTTGACGGAGGAATTCATTTGTAGGTTAGTTATTGAAACTCTGGCACCCATCCCTCTCAGGATTACAATCTATTCCTTCTACGGTCAATGAATGAGTTTGTAGGTACTACACATGAACGAGATACTAAGCAGGCCGACGCTAATGTCGGTACTGTAACGTAATATGATATGGTTTCTTTCATTTATTGCCTTTTCATAATTGCTACTTATTTTTTGATTCGTGTTGCTCGCATCATACACAGAAGCCTCGTATAAGTGAAGAGATGCAATCCAACTAGTCCCAATCCAACTTCTCGTGCTCAGAAAGCTAGTTAATAAGGATTTAGTGCGAAAAGCTAGCTTACAACCCATGATAATTTCGCTTTTCTTGTTGTAGACATTTTTTCGGTGGAAGTGCACAACCGTCAAAACGAAACGAGCAGGCTAAGCTCTAAACATTCGGCACAGGAATCTTGGAACTTTCTACAAACATCTGAGCTAAAACCAACCTTACGGCTTTGTGCACCGAGCCCATACCTCCCAATATTCCAAATGGAGACGGAAAGGACTTCTACCTAATACCAATCGACAAAATGAATTTTCATCCACTGCCACCTACAGAGAGTTAAATGACTTTTTCTCCAGTTTCCATGAACTCATTTCATTAATTTACCTACTTAGAAAAATTTTTCCGTTGGAATTTTCTATCATTCAAACATATATAATTCAGTACGTTAATATTCTGTAATTGAAGTAGTAGGCACGACTGAAATTAGTACACCGATGACATTTTCAGTTCAGCCGGAAAAGAAACCAATAAAAAGCAACTGAGTATTTTATTTCTAGTACTATATAAAATCAGTACACCAAACGTTCACTTTCTCGACTGAGCCACGCAATGCAAAGATATAGATAAGCTATATTAATTTCTCGACGCTGAACTTGTTACTATTCAAGCACAAATACTGTTTTTAGCCAGCATGTCATTGAAAAGAGTTGATAGACCGAGCGAGTATTTCTGAAATATTTCACAAACACGAGAACGTTTTACTCGTCTTGATACCAGCTGAATTCCAAATTCGTGAATAATAAATTAATAATACGTTTGGTATAGGTACGCGGTATTACCCAATGAGCAGAACAAATATACCAGGCAAACCCTGAATATTGCATGCTCGAATTTAGATCAACGGTAAGTAGGTACTATGTATTTGTCCACGTGAAAATATCCAGTGACTGCGACACCCCGCCAGTGAAATCGCTAGAATTGAACCAAGCCGTGAGTTCTTACAACCGCTTCAATGGGATAGGTACACTTTTAGATATCATTGATTGCCTATTTTCCAATAACAAAACAGTATTTTCTAGGTCGAGTCAGGTATAAATAAGCTAAAAACAGGGTATAAATAATGTGACTGTTATTATTCATTGCCTTCGCCTTCGCCATCGCCGTCACCATCACCATCACTGTCTTCGGCGACCTTATACAAGGTAATACGTTCGAAAAGTTTACTTGGGTCGGCGCCGGTGAAAGCATCGATCTGAAAGACAGAAGATACTTCGTAATTTTTACTATACACTTCTAGCACATGCCTCATACGGTCATCACTGACAGCAGAAGAACGATGGCACAAAAGCATTTAAGTTCTCGGCGGTTTCTTCTCTTTGTGGACATGACGCATCAGATGTGCTGATTCAGACATTTGTGTTCTATACAACAATACAACTTGTGCTCGTCTCGGAACATGGATTGTGCAACTTGCAATAAACTCAAATTTACGATGAACTCAATGCCTTGCGAATCTTTGAAAAAATTCTGTCATTTTTCAACGGGCTCGACGGCAGTGAGTTTGAATGTAAATTAGCAAAGCGAGCTATCGGTGCGAAATTGGCGGTTTTCACAATGGCATAGTTGAGTTAAGAATCTGGATAGTACCTATATTCAGAGAAATAGAAATTTCATGTACTGGTATCAGAGAATGCTGAAAAATTCACGATCACTGTTCCGACTGAAATCACATATTACTAAATCGCCATAAATAAGGAATTTAAAATTGGTATCACCTACAGCCTCTGGAAAATCCAATTCATGGAATATGCGGACCAGTGGCGTAGCCAGACTTGGTATGAAGAGGGGGGGGGGGGGTAGTTTCACTTTTACAATTTTACAACATTACAGGTGTATTACTTACTATTACCAGAATAAATTTCAATTTTTTCACATTGTCGGCCGATACCAAGGGGTTCAGACCCCCCGTAGCTACGCCTCTGATGCGGACCTAGTTGACGAGAACAGTTCAGTCGATAAGATGAATAATTTAACGTGCGTTGAGGCAAACTACATACAGCACCGAGGTTCCTCTAAAATCACAGTTTATTCTTATCGAAAAACATTTTCAATTTGGAACGAAATACGAATTTTCAACAAATTTAAGCACAGGAAAGTAATTTTTCACTATATTGAGAGGGAATCGAGACACTGTGCCCCCCCCCACTCTGCTATACACGTGCTCGCTACATGAGCCAGGAAAGTTTTTTTAAAACACAACTTTTGGTTCATGACAAAATAGTCCAGGAAACTTTGACAAAAAAGGGCCGGAAATGGACATAAATGATATCAAAGATTTTTTTTGGAATGTCTTCGGAATGACTCCTTAATTAACATACTAAAAGTCCACAGCGATCCCGGTGGAGCTAAGCCCCCCAAATTTACTTTTTCGGAAATATCTCGCGTAGACAACATTTCAGGGGGAAATGTTTCAAACAAAAATTGTTCCTCATTAACATTTACACAAAAAGGTTTTTTGTAAAATTTTCGTAAAGTTGAAAACAACGCCGTCAGAGCGCGCTGAAGTTCGCACATTTTGTGCATGCACATGCCATAATACTGTACTAGCTGACCTGCTTCGCGGCTCATTTAGACCGTGGGCTAAAATGAGCTGGCCAAAGTGAATTGGTTTATGAGTTAGGTGGGGGGGGGGGGGGACTCGAAATCTCTTATGACTTGTTGATTTTTTCCAACTTTTAATCCAACTACTAAAATTTTCCAACTTCGGCGGAGGCTTGGGGGAGCTGCCCCCCTTAGTTTCGTCCCTGTTCTCACAGTGGTAGTTAACCTTTTCATTTGCTTCTTCGTTAGGGCCCACGTATGGGCTCCATAGATGAGGACTGGTAGAGTGCATTTTTTTCAATATTTTCGTAATTTGTTTCAATCTTTCTTTATTTTACCATTATTCGGGCCGTCCAGCGCTAGTATCGACTACTCTTATCAGCGACCAAAACGTGAAGTTTTTGACACATGCAGCAAAATTTTGGAATCTAGGTATAAAAATAGTCTTAATCGAAAGAAAATTCTTTGTTCAAAAAATTCTTTTCTCTTTAAGTCTTACTTTTCGAGATATTTCAATTTTAATGAGTATGTACATTAATGGGGGTGATGCATAGATTCATATTTTCATCTTTATCGCTAGTGCTTGATTATAGCGTTCTCTGAGACGGATGGACGGCCCGAATACATGCTTTTTAAGGTACAGAAGCTTGCCCATGCTTTATTTTATCTTTTAGTTATCTCTCTATTTGTTCTGTCTTCAAATGATTGTCTCAAATAGTCGAATACGGAGGTTTTTTCTATTTCAGTTCCTTGTATTGTGGTATATATGCCCTTTCCGTATTGGATAATAGTTTTGTTTTCCTTGTATTCATTTCTAAACCCACCCTCCTCTGTGGCGTGGAAACACGCGAATACATGTGACCTGCCAGGAAGAAAGGGACTTGTGCGCAAAAATGTAAATTCTACAGCAGAGCGGATAAACAAAATTGATAACATCTGCACATTATGTGACACTCAACTTCGAAGACTTATAGCAGTCTAGGAAGTTTTTAGAATTTTTTCGACAACTCTACGCGAAAGAACGGCCAAAAATGAGTCAAAAACAGTTGTTATCACAGAAATGATTTTTTGCGCTCAGATCCCTTTCTCCCTGGCCGGTCGCACATGATTTAACCGCACGGAGCTCCGTAGGCATTAAAACTCGTATGTCCTCTCCTCTTCCCATTACCGCAGACTTGCTTTCCCATCTTCCCTCTCCGTCCTTGCAACGGTTCCCTGTGACCCACATCAGTGATCTTTTCCTGACCGAAAACACTTGCAGTTCTCCTCTCTCTACCCTTCCCGAAGTGCTGACACCGGCTGCTAATGCGACTGATAAGCGAGTGGTCACTTCTTTTTTTTTAATGTCTTCGGGACTCCACTTTTTGCTTACGCTCCTTGTAACCAGCTGCGGATTTAGAAGCTCAGCCGCTATAGGCACTCAACGAAATATCCCTCTCACCACTCCACTCCATATCCTAATGAGCTACAGGTCAAAAGTTGATAATTATTTCCCAGTTGTGTTTTCTGCAGCTACTACAATAGTTTCCTTTTTTCTCACTGTCTCTTCTTGTTTTTCTCTTTTCCCAAATTTCCTCCATTTTTCCCGCTGTTTTTGTACAAAAATCTGCCACCCGAGGCATTTGCCTGATGTGCCTATTGGGAACTCTATCGCTGGAACTGATACTACATGATAAAGAAGTTGCTTTGGTAGGTATTTAGATATTTCAGGAGGGAGACAGTTACAGCCACCAAATTTCAACATAATGTGGAGAAATTCAATGTAAATTAATTCCGCAAAATCAAAGTAAAAAAATTGGAGGGTCTAGAGAGGGCGAAAATTCTGTGCCCTCCTTCTCATAAGAGCACCGATTTTTTTAGTCTAAAACCTATTCAGAGTTCATACAAACACATCCTTTAAGTTCAAACCCCTCAGTCAGTAGCATAGCGGATACAAAGAATAGTTTGGGGGGGGGGGGTTGAATGAAAAATGTTATAGATGAAACATGATAAATAAGATACTTCGAGGGAGTCCGCCCCCTTCCATATCCAATCCTGCCTTCAGCTCTTATGGTTCACTCGCCAACCTCGAACACACACCCACCCGCAGGCAAATAAACACTTAAACACTTTTATATATTTCGAGAACTACGGCATCGAAACCTCTGATCTAAAATTCAAGTCTGAGGAACAGTAATTTTTTGAGAAATTTCATCAACATACTCTTCAATTTTCGAGCCTATCTTGGCAAAGGATCATCGCCGCCAAATTTGGTCTATGAATTTGATATCAGCCTGAGGTTATCTCTCTGTTTGTTCTGTCTTCAAACAATAATTGTATTTGTCCCATTATTATTATTATTAAAACAATCTCAACGCAGATGTTTGCGCGTTAGTTTAGTAGACAGAGTAAGCATGAACAAATTGTGTGAACTTCAGCGCGCTCTGACGGCGTTCTTTTCAACTCTACGAGACTTTTACAAGAGACCTTTTTTATGTAAATTTTAAAGAGGAACAACTTTTGTTTAAAACATTTCCCCCTAAAATGTTGTCTACGCGAGATACTTATGAAAAAGTGAATTTCGGGGTCTTTGAAGCCACCTAGGGGGGGGGGCTTGGCTCCACCGGGATCGCTGTGAAATTTTGGTACGTTAATTAGGGAGTCATTCCAAAAAATTCTTTAATATCATGTATGTCCATTTCAAATCCTAATTTTCCTGAATTAAAAATAAAAAGACAGATACTTGAAGTGGAGACATCTCGGAGAAATTTTCTCTCGGATCCTGGTCCTGGTTCTGCAATTTCGATGAAGATTTTGCCCGGCAGATGGGGGCCAGCTGACACAGAAAACACGTATTACATACAATAAGAAGAACAAGAGAGACTTCGAACATGGTTCTGGGTTTCGCTGTCGCATTTGCCCCCTTCTTAAGATCACAGCTCAGAGTCGATACACTTTCATAATATAAGGTCTCAGAATACTGACTCTCTTTTTAACCGAGTAAGCAAGCAGTTAATCCTGAGGATACATATGTAAAATACTACGTTCGCCGACTCTCACATTTAAAAGCTGAAAAGTGGACAGTAAAATAATTCAATTAATTTTTTAATAACCCAATTTTTTCTCACGATTAGAAGTAGAACAGGGGTATTACAGAACTTACTGGTAATGATGGACAGTTGCAGATACCGTTTTAGTAAACGTTACAAACAAAAATGCATCTGGATTTTTCATGAAAGGCACTCACAACTGTACAATTTTTCAACGGAAAATAATATTAGTTGAAAACTTTTCAGTCGCTGTCATAAGCGCGAACAGGGGGGGGGGGTAGAAACACCCTGTATATATTACTCAGAAAAACATCGGTAAACGTACTCCAGGGCTACAAAGATCTGCAAGGACATACCAATTAGGGGGGGGGGGCTCCCTCCCACGTAGGAATTTTTCAGTCAGCAGTTGGGAAACTTTACCAATCCAGTCAGGCGAGTTGGAAAAATCCAACATGTTAAAAAAGGTTCTTTTTTGCTTTGATACTTGGGAATTGAGTTGAGAAGTTGGGAAAACAACCCAACAAGTCAAAAGGTTTTTCTTCCTTTGCTTTGATACTTGGGAATTTTGAGTTGAGTCAGTTGGGATTTTCACAATTTTTACACTTCGGTACATTCCTGAAGATCTGAAACAAAGGCGTGTCGAAGGTTTTTTTCCTTTTCTAATTTCCCTCTCAACCCGAGCCCTAGAATCCATCCTTTCAAGCATTACCTCAGAGACTTTGGGGGAGGCTGTTAGGGCTGCCTTAGCCCTCTACTCTTCTTGCCGAAAAACCAGCCTGGGCCGAAATGTAGCGAGTTGCTACGCGGGCTCGAACCTGGGACCTCCGGATTCCGAGACCAGCGCGCTATCCACTCGGCCAACTAGACCCTCCGTGGCATGTCCAAGGTTAGAGGTTACCCTTTTCAGGAATGTGCGGCGCAGGTCAAATTTTTAGTACATGTACATGTACGAAGAGAACATATATAAGACTTACAAACCAAGGGAGGATCTTTTCTTCTCCCACATAACTACGATCCTAAGTGTACTGGAACCTCTAATCCGATCAGAAGTAGAACAGTAGTATGACATCATACGAATTAAAACAGACAGATGGGCGTTTACACAATATCATCAGCTCGGGTTGACGTCACCGAAAATGTACATATTTTAAACTGGCAAACATATTACTGACCGGTAACCGATCTAGTCCCTCGATGATTAATTCTAAACTTTTAGGAAACAGGAACAAATAGATTCAGTTCCGCTACGCCAGTTATCGCAAGATAAGTTTATATAGTTCTACTCAAGGACATCGATAGTGGGTGTTTTTATCACAACGTCTTCCAGGGTTGAAAAATTTAGTAGAATCGATTCTCAGTAGGCAAAATCGGATCAGTAGTTGATAAATTTTCCAAAGGGGTTACCTCTTTTCTTCAAGAGTGTTCATCAATGGTTAAATCGAGTCCCCTCCCCTAAAAAATTGTTTTTCTATGTCACTAGTTCTTCTACAGACACTTAGATATTACAAAATCACAATTTAGTTCAAGTCTGGTAAACAAATCCACAGCACTATTTTTTTACCACACATGCACATTCCACATGCATGGCAACAGAGTATTTTCCAAACTTTTAAGAAATAAACGAGAGTCCTACGATGGTACAGCCCTGCATACCCAAGTATAATGGGCAGCCATTTTGGCTCACATCGCGCCCGTCGATGTCGAATTGACTACGCGGTACGCTCCGCGTAGTCAGATTCGGCATCCATGGGTACGGTGTGCGCCAAAATGGCGACCCATTATACTTCCTGTGTGTATGGCTTTACCGATGGTAGATTAACACTAAGCACACGTCTTTGTGACATTTTGCTGATACTTCCGAGTTTCAAAACTATTTCACACGAAAGTGTTTCTGATTTCCGTTTCCCAAAATACTCTAAGCTCATTATGGTTCATAAACTACAGAATGTCTACCAAAAACAAATTTGTGAAATACATGACTTTTTCTTGACCTTTCCATGGCTTTTCCCAAGGGTTCACAATACTCATGTTAGGGGTCCTAAATCGCAGAAACAAAAACTGATTCAGGGTGTCTACAGAAATCGAAAAGTAAAAATGAAGTACTTTTTCAGGACCCTTTGCAGGACTGTATCCGGCATATTTTCCATCTCTTCCCGGAGTGTGCAATTTTTTTCAATTGTTTCATCCCATTTACCCCTTCCTTCTTTTTGTTCCCCACCTCCCCCTCCTTGTGAATAAAGATCCTGCGCTACACTTTTCAAGAACCACCAATCGTAGAAATCGCAAAACATTTATTTTCGAGTATTTCTAACAAAAAGGAAGGATTTTTCAATTTTTTTTTAAATTTCAACACTTTTCAGGACTTTTTAGCACCTGTAGACGCCCTGTAATTTTAACGCTTCAGTGATACTTATTCAAATTCTTCCTTCGTTAATATTTTGGATTTAAAACGGAAAATGATAAAATAATAAATTCAAGAAAATGTACATTAAAAATGTATCCACAAAATCATACACACACACACACACCCAGGCTGACACGTGTCAACTACACGTCACAAGTCATGAATTATGTTTTGAAGGTAAATAATCAACAGTTAGGCACGCTGTGTTGCTGCTTACACTCTCATTATTTTTTCTATTTTTTTCAGAAAAACTTGGAGAGAATTTATAATTCTTGGGACAAAGCAAATTAAATATACAATCCGGGCTGGTCGAGGTAGTGGCGCTGTCATCGCAAACTTGTAGTAGTGATCATGTGGGAATATCCCACTAACATACGTACTTAATTTTCAGAAAATATCTCAAAAATGAAAGTTTTTTTCAAAAAAATGAAGAGAACCAAACTGATAGAGGTTGAAATGTTCTTTTAGTCCAGAAATATTAGACCTAAAAATAGCATATAAAGGGGAAAATTGCTGCTGAGTTGAAACTTGGCATGATTCTCAAGGACACTTCCTTAATAAACATACTAAAACCCCCCGCCCTGCAAGGGTGAGCGTGACCCCCTAGAGCTGAAAACCCGTACAGAAAAAACAGTTTTTTGACCGTATCTCCACAAATTATGATTTATATGCGAAAATACTTCTTACCTAAATTAAAGAGCATAAAATTCTCTACAAAAAAGGTCTCTTTTACTTTTGTCCTAGGATCAAGATCGACCGAGATAATCGACCAAGAAATATCCCAAAATCATCAATACCTCATACGCTCATAGTATTCATATAGGCCTATTATATGTATAACTAGCTAACCCACTTCGTGGCTCATCTAGGCTGTAGGCTAAAGTGAGTTAAGTAAGTTAGATGGAGGGGGGCTAAAATTAAAAAAGAAAAGTATTTGACGAAGTTGCAAGGGGGTTCAGACCTCCGGGATACCTGCTCTTCAAGCCACATTGCTTTCATTCGGAGTGTCCTGATTCATTTGCAGGTTGTTCAAACAAAGGCGTCAGGGTTCTTTAAAAAATTCAATTGGATAATTAGAATATAGATGCTGAATATAGTTACCAAGTACTGAAATCTTTAGGATAGTAATTAATATCAGCCTTTTATTTGTGTATTTTTACAGTTTGATAAATACATACAATAGAAGATATACACTTCGTACTCCGAACTACTGAAACCCTTTGGGTATAGACCTCCACAGCTTTCTCTTCCATTTTTTTCGGTCTTGGGCTACTCGTCCCCACATTATTCCTGTAATTCTTGTTATATCATCACGCCATTTTGTACCTGGGCTTTCTCTCCTTTTTGTCTTGTCGTAAGGTTCCCACTTACTGATAATTTTGTTCTATCGTGTCCCTTCTTGATGTGCGATATGTCCCGCGTAATGAAAACCCCATATTAATTTCTTGATCTCCAACTTACCTCTTTCATACCCGTTTCCTCTCTTATTCTTTTGTTTTTCATTCTGTCTTTTATTCTTCACCCTAGTATTCTTTGTTCCATCCTTCTTACTCACGAACGTAGCGAAGAGATTTTCCTAGGGAGGCAAAAATTATTCAATTCCCAAACTGACTCAACTCAAAATTCCCAAGTATAAATTTTTTTTACATTACCTAAGAAAGAAAAAAACTCGAAATCTCTTTTGACTGGTTGCATTTTTCCAACATTTTCCATCTACTAAAATTTTCCAACTCCGGCGGAGGCTTGGGGAGCTGCCCTCCCGTCGTGCCCCCCCCCCGTTTAGGCCCTATTCTCACTGTGGTAGTTAACCTTTTCATTTGCTTCTTCGTTAGAGCCCACATTTGGGCTCCATAGGTGAGAATTGGCAGAGGGCATATTTTCAGTATTATCATCGTATTTGTTTTAATCTTCATTTTACCTTTATACACATTTTTCAAAGTCCAAAAGCATACCTGTGCTTTATTTATTCATTTAGTTATCTCTCTATTTGTTTTGTCTTCAAACGATTGTATCGGTCCCAAATAGTCGAATTCGGAGATTCTTTCTATTTCAATTCCTTGTATTGTGGTTTACATTCCCCTTCCATGTTGGGTAATTTTTGTTTTACTTGTGTTCATTTCTAAACCTGCCTCTGCACTTACCTTCGTCAATTTTTCTCCCATTTCCTGTAGCATCTTTGTATCCTCGTTTATCAGTACCACAGTGTCCGCGAATCTTACATGGTTCAGTTTTTCCCCATTTATATGTATCCCCATATATTCCCATTCCAGTTTTCTAAATATTTCTTCTAATACGCAATTAAATGCGTAGAAGGCATTTCGAGCTTTTATTGAAAATTTAGATTTTCAATTCCCTAATAATTTCTGGAGGGAGACAGTTACCGCTACCAAATTCTAACATAGTGTGAAGAAGTTCAATGTAAAACAATTCCAAAAAGTTCCAGTTGAAAGAATTCGGGCGAGAGTGCAGTTTCAGACGATTCAAACAGTGAAGATCTATTTGTATTATAATTTTTTTCCTTTTCTATGCAAAATTTTGTACAAGATAGACATTTATTTTCAACATTATCACTCTATATCCCTCCTTCTACTTATACCACATTGTAAATACTAACCATATCTTTCTATTACCGCCTGCATGCATTACAACATTGTTATTATTTCGTTGACCCGTCTCCTAGTACATTATACAATGCATACTATGAGGTATTGATGATTTTGGGATATTTCTTGGTCGATTATCTCCGTCAATCTTGATCCTAGGACTAAAGTGAAAGAGACCTTTCTTGTAGAGAATTTTATGCTCTTTAATTTAGGTACGAAATATTTTCGCATATAAATCAATATTTGTGGAGCTATGGTCAAAACACTGTTTTTCGGTACAGTTTTTCAGCTCTAGGGGGTCACGCTCACTCCTGCGGGGCGGGGTTTCTTAGTATGTTTATGAGGGAGTTGTCCTTGAGAATCATGCCAAGTTTCAACTCTGCAGCAATTTTCCCCTTTTCATTTCCTAAATTGCCTAGACTATTTCAGATGAATCCATTTTCATTTCCATCAGAGCAATTTCCTAAAATGATCACTTTTACAGCAGTTCATCTTTTTCGCGTTATTGAAATTGCAGTGCGCGACTCTTTCGCGCTTTCAGTCCGAACTGCAAGAATTTCGGGACCACTGACTTCAATTTATGATTTTTTCATGACTTTCATGACTGATAGACACCCTGAACTAAGGTAGCTGCGGTATATAAAGCCCGGCAGGTAATAAGGCTCATTGTTTGGTGCTTGGTCACAGCTCACGCAGTCATGCAGCGAAACGAAGAGTAATGCATTGTTGTGTACGAAACATAATACGGCAACACTGTTTTGTGGATGAATTTCTGTTATCGCCGTTTCAGTTCGCAATGGGCCTTATATACCGCAGCTACCTTAGGTACTGAAATTACAGCGCATAGCAGTTCATGGGTCTTTATAATCCGCACCAAGACCAAGGTAATTCAACTGAAAGTTGGTTACTCTAATCGAGTTTACAATCCCAACATTCGCCGACTGTATTTCCGTTAAAAAATTGATTATGAAATAACTTTATTCGCAATCCACCATCCAACTTTTGTTCTAAATAACGCTTACAAAGAGACAATTATCCATGACGAAATTATTACAGCCCAGAATAATACCGGTGAGAATTGTTGAAAAAAAAAAAAGAAAAAGAAAGAGAAAGACAGAAACATAAAAATTGGGAAATATACTGCACTTACACTTGTACACAGCAACAATTACGGTTATAGAAGCACAATTCTGAATTAAGTAGTATCATTACTGATTTCTTTTTTTCTTTCTTATTTTTATGTTGTAAAATTATGCAAAATAAACGGAATACAGAATAAAATAGAGGTCCGTAATCATTACGCGTTCTTATGTTTACAAAGAAGCTCTTTCAATTTATCGGCATTGGCTCCCGAAAAACTATCGAGCTGAAAAACGAGTAAAAATCATTATAAAAAGCACACGGGGCGTTAGTTTAGTACAGTAGAATTTGTTCGCCAAGGATCAAACAATAATTCTTCTTCGTAGCTTCATTCATCTTCACCGATTCGGCTTCCCTCTTAATTTCATCGTAGATTCGAAGTTTACCCAAAAACGACCAACTTTCCCCACTTCAACCACTGACAGTTCTTTCATCAACAGAAAGTAAGAACCGCCAAAATTTTTTTTGCACAAATAATACGCAAACACTTTGAACTACGTATCAACCAACACATACACATACTAGTGATACTCAATAACATACCGACGAGGACTTTCAACTGTGTACGACAGACGGGTCTTATCTTCGACATAGACAGCTACCATCGGTTGGCAATTTACTTTTCAGCTCTTACGCCTCTCGATTCACGAGGATACATGACTCGTTTAAATATCTTCAAACAAACCAATCTTATCTGCTACTCGAGGTAAAATAGGTCATAGTCACTGGGTCTGAACCTTAATTATCTGAGTACTTCGGAAAAGGTTTCAATATTCCCACAATCCCAGCATTAGGTAGATATATGGACGCTGTTAACCCTTTCAGTGGCGAGAATGTTCCATCCATAGGGGAATGTTTATTTTCATTGATGATGATAACGACTACTATTCCAACAGACATGATGCATAAATTGCCTAAACAACTCCTGAACTGTAGTAGGAAATGGGAAAAGAAAATTTCAAATTTCCTACTTCAATTTTGAAAGGAATCGATTGGGACATGCACTGATTATCGTAGAACAGAGGAGATTCAAGGAAATATGAAATTTTCTTGAGAAAAAAATGGAGAAATTGGAGAGGGAAGAATTACAACTTTTGACTGAAAATAGAACTTCACCGCTCGCCACTCAAATCACAAACTGTTTCACCGTTACGACGATTGAATTTTCATAAATTAATAACTGACACAAGAGAAACTAGCGCGCCACATCTTGGATTTTACGATTCCCTGAATACTGTAACACGAAAACGGTGTTTTGTATGGCAATGACAGAAGAACCCAATGCCGAAGAATGATTTTTCAAAACTATGAATTCCTCCTCACGATTCTGAAATTTTTGAAAAATTTTTTCATTGACATAATTGTCCGGTGCTTATATTGAAATAATTAGGAAAGTATTCTGCTAAAGCGAATTTTGTAGTAGGAAACCCAGAACTTGATATATTTCTATTTCTAAAAAGCATTATTTTAGAGCACTCCCGTTTTCTTTCTATAATTTACAAAATTCGGATAATATTTTCTTATAGACGTATGTGAGAGAAGCACTGCATTATCACAAAAGTATCCGCTCAACCTCAGTTTTGTAATAAGATTTCCAGAGAGGTGTCTATTTACATTTTAGAAAAACATTTTGACACTGAAATCCCACATCCTACAACGCACTATAAAATTTTAGAAGAAATTGTTTGTGGAGATAACCCGCTGCCTCCTACAATGCACCTGGTTCCGGAAAAACGTTTGCAAGGACCGTATATGATAGACACTCAGCTGTGAGATTATGAACATTAATTCCTCAAATTGAGACTTGTAGTAGGAATCCTTGAATAATGTACACTCGTGTCTATTGAAAGATTACTATTGGAGAAGTCTTACTTCCTACTACTAATCATAGGCTACGTCAAATCTGGAAGAATACCGAAGTCTGAATGGGTTTAAAAAATTTCAGAACGTTTTGCGCAAGCCTGGAAGACCCCTAAAAAGGGTTAAAGAAGTCTGGAAGCTCAAGTTTAGTCTTATAAATATCTGAAAGAATCCTAAACGAAGGCTGAGAAGTCTCCATGAACAAGTGTAGAGAAGTTTATAAAGAATTTCACACTGGATTTAGCCGAGGATCCAACGAGGAAATACCCCAAAGTAGAGCACCTAGAAACAACCGAGTACTTAGATCAGCCATTTTCAGTCGCTTGATGTCCGGCGATTCACAGTTCAATATGCCCAACGTTCCTCGTAGTGAATTGAGAATCGTCGGGCACCAAGCGACTTAAAATGGCGGATGTCAGTACTTGGGTGTTTCCAGGTGCCCTACCAGCAGTGCTCCACTGAAAAGGAACATCCGAAGAAAAAGTGATAGAGAAAAATAAATTCAATTTCACAAATACGGGCTAATTTTAATACCTTGTTGAATCTCAAAAATCAATTTTTCTAAGGGAGGAACAGGGGGGTGGAAGAAAATGTATTATCCTCTCCACTTCTCAAGCCAACCATCTCTATGAACAGTAGCGTAGCCAGACTTAGTATGAAGGGGGGGGGGGGATTTCGTTTCACTTTTACAACATTACAGGTGTAATACTTACTCTTACCAGAATAAATGTTAATGTTTTCACATTTTCGGCTGATGCCAAGGGGACCCTCCCCCCTGTCTGAACCCTAAAACCATTTGAATGTACTCGAGTTACTACTCGGCAAAAGTGTTTCACCCTGTCTAACCCTACTCTAAACAGTTTGCTAACCGTTCAATTTTTCAGAATCTAAAAGTAAGACAGAAAGTCAATTTTGCCAATAAACATCATCCGTTGAGTCATCCTCGGGTCTTCCATTCTGAAAATTCAGACCAGTTCGTGAATCGAGAAACCCTTCACTCACTCTTCTCTCCGCCAACTCGAAGCTTCATTCATATCCAGGGTGTCTACCAAATACAAATTTGTAAAATTCATGATTTTTTTACGATCTTTCCACGTCTTTTTCATGGCCACACAACACTTATGTTAGGGATCCTAAATTGCATACAACAAAAACGAACTTAGACGTTCTAACGATACTTGTTCAATTTCTTTCTTTGCAAATATTTGGAGTTCACATTTAAAAAGGAAGATAATTTTTTAATTTGCTCTTATTTCCAGAAGAATTTGGAAAAAATTTATGATTTTTGGGAAAAAGCAAAATTAAATATACGACTGTGTTCATAACTTTTTCATGACTTTCGTGACTGGTAGACACCCTGATATCAAATTCACTCGACTGACCGATTGGCTACATTTTGACCATCTAATACGCTACAACTTCAACACATTCTACATTACGAGTGATTCTGAGTGATCTACGAGTACTTTCGAGTGATCTACGGCGAACAAACGTGTCGATACGAAAGTGTAAATTTCAACTGTAAATACCTTCTTCTTATTCTTTAGGAAAATGAAGGTAGGCATGGAACTGATTTCATACGTTGCCGCTAGGTCTTCGCATTCGTCAACGTCGATTTTCAAGAACACAACATCCGTCTCTACTGTAGATAATTCCTGTAACAATGGAAACGTAATTAGAACACGCGAACACGAATACGCTTGTACTTTTCGTGGGTCGGCTAAAGATGCGCTTATTTCCACATTTCAACCCTCACTTGCGTGCACAAGAGAACTTGTACATATTCGTCAGTAAAGGATTCGATATTTCTATTCAAAATCGAGCTCTTCACGAGTCAATCATGTCCTCGAATTGGTTGTCAACATGAGCTGAAGCACCCCCCCCCCACTCTTTAACAGTTCTGCACGAACAACTTCCTCCACTGCTTATTGATAAAAACAGTTTTCGTTAATTAGGCTGACCAATCGTGTAACAGCACTTCAAAACACCCAAGTATGACATCCGCCATTTTCGATCGCTTCGTGCCCGACGATTTACGATTCACTACGCGGAACGTTCCGCGTATCGAATTGTGAATCATCGGGCACCAAACGACGGAAATGGCAGATGTTAATATTCAGGTGTTTTCCCAAATGCTCTACTCTAGTGGCGTTGGAAGGTTTTTTCTTCCTTAGGAGGGAAATACAAACTGAAAATTCAAGTCCACGAGCAAAAAAGGATTTTTTGTCTCTTAAAAGGGAAGGTAATAAGCAGAAATATTTTGAAAATATTGTAAATTTCGTGAATCATTTCTCTGAAATCTTTCAAGGGCTCTTTTCATTCAACTTTTGAATCATTTTTCATTTTCTTTTTCAATTTTCTACTTTTTTTTTTGGTGTGTGTGTGTGTGTGTGTGTGTGTGTGTGTGTGTGTGTGTGTGTGTGAGGAGGAATACAAATGATACTCCCCCGACGCCATTGAAGCTGGCCGAACAGTAGAACAGTAAAAAAAAGTAAGCCAACCAACCATGTGGATCTAACAATCAGAGGAAGCACATGATTTCTGCGTTCCTCTGGCTGAAGGTTTGGTAACTGTGCTGGTTGACTCCGGTGTACATTAGGCTTCGGACCGGAGTCAGACCAGTACATCAAGCCCCAATCAACTTACCTCGATTTTAGGGCTGATGAATTTACAAGGTCCGCACCAGGCGGCGAAGAAATCGATCACCACTAGTTTATTTCCGGCTTCGGTAAGCTGTTGTTCAAGGTCAGCCTGTTCAACAGAAAGATGAACGCATTATAGGTGGAACTCATACCAGTCAAATCGTAAAGTAGGAACAGAACATCCTCCAAACAACAGACAGGTTATTTGGACCATTTTAAGCAAAATCCAACCAAGCGACATTTGTGTACTTTCGAGATATTCCCGTTAGAAGGAAATGTTACATATCGCATCGCCAAGCTGATTTTTGAGGATTATTATCTCGCTGAGTTAGCTCTCTTTAATGAAATTTTTTCTTCATCGAGTCCTACTCATAAGGTGGTGTAACTCCGTATACTCAAAAATGTCGCTTGATTGGGCTTTGCTTAAAATGGTCCACTTCTCGAAAAAAATTACACATTATTGAAATTATTTCGGTCGAATGTCTCGAATGTTACACGGCTATGAGGCCAAATTGTTGCTCATTAACTTTGACTTCCGAGGTCGCTCCATGGTTGAGTGGTATCATGTCTGCTTCGCATGCTAGCGACGCAGACTCGATTTCCAGCACCGGAAAAGCCAGTGAACGGGTTTGTCTCTCACCGCGCAAGCAACCTAACTAATTAATTGATCACAGTACCAACCCAGACCGATTGATAGCGTGTTCGACTGTCCTTCGCCAATTCTCAAGGACAAACAGTGTTACAATTTTAGCCCTTTCGAGGCTAAATTAGCTCTTTCTCACCTTCCACAGCTCAATTTAGCCCCTAACTCTTCGAAAACGTTTCTCTTCTTCAAATTTAGCTACATAAATGAAATTTCGCTCTTCATCACTTTTGACAGGGATATGTACAAAATGATGAAATTGCTAGTGAGTTACTGGAGCATGCAGCAGAAATGCCAATAAATTTCCAGAGAAGCAGGTTAATTATGATCCCTAAGAATGCAGGAGCAAGTAAAAGTGCAGATTATCGTACTGTAAGTGTACCTTAGCATGCATCAAAGATTCTAGCGAGGATAATAAATCAGAGAATACAAAATAAAATGGGAGAAAGGTGGGAGAAGATCACTTTGGATTCAGAAAAGGTAGAAGTAGAGGAACGAGGGAAGCAATTTTATGTTTAAGGCTTTTGTTTGGAGGAAAAAAAAACCTAAAAGTTTGGATACATATTAAAATATGTTTGAAAAACTGGGTTCTATGAAGTTCAACACCTATATCTCAGGCCCTAATTATCGCACAATGCTGGTTAAGGTCTTAAAACACTCGGTGAATCAAGCTCCTTATGAATCTTTTTTGAAATCCGTTCAGTTTGAGGAGAGTTATGAGGTAACAACCAACTCAACCTCACTACTCACACGCATTTCTTCCACTCATTTTTCCATTACTCACGAACTACTTGACCTACAACGTTCATCTTAGTCTAAGAACACTCAATGAAGCAACCTCTTTCATATGCTTTTTTGATCACTCAAATCCGTTCAGTCTGAGGAGAGTTATGAGGTAACAACCAACTCAACTTCACTACTCCCACAAAATGATTCTATTGATGAAGCCCAGGTTCTAAAAATGGTAGCGCGAGCAAATGAAGACCAGCGAATGATCATTGACCATATTTTGAAATTGATGCTAAGAAATGACACCTCCAACGCCAATGCATACCTCATTGATGGTCCTGGAGGAACTGGGAAAACTTTTGTTTATCGATGCCTCATTTCTTTATGTATGTTGCATGATTTTGAAGTTATTTCTGTGGCATGGACAGGTATAGCAGCAATGTTACTACTAAAAGGACGTACTGTTTACAGTCGTTTTAAATTACCACTGAATCTGCACGAACATTCAATATCTGGTTTGAAAGTCAACAGCAAAGAAGCCAACAGTATCAAGAATGCAAGAATCATCATTTGGGATGAAGCTCCAATGGCAAACATGTACGCTCTGATGTGTGTAAACAGACTATTGAAGGATATTATGGGAAATGACGCGCCGTTTGGCGGCAAGATAATAGTTTTGGGTGGAGATTTTAGGCAGGTTCTGCCAGTAGTTCCGCATGGTTCAAGAGCTGCTACAATTGCTAATTCCATCAAGTTTTCTCCTTTATGGCCTATATTCAAGACACTGAGACTGACCCAGAACATGCGAGCGGAATCCGGAGAAAGAGTTCTCAGAATTCTTGCTGCAGATTGGTAATGGTACTTTCCCTCATTCTGGCTCTGAAAATGGGGGCATTATAGAATTACCTGCAGGCATAATTTCTCACGACATTATAAGAGATGTCTATGGTGAAAAGTTGAGGATGTCCTGAAATTTTCTGTTGCAATCCTGGAAGCAAAGAATGATCATGGTCAGAAGATCAACGATCAGATTTTGGACTTGATTCCTGGAGAAGCCAAAACCTGCACAAGCGTGAATAGACTGATCAGTTGAAATGACAGTGAAGTCCTGCAATTCCCCGTTGAATTTTTCGATAGTCTGGAGTTGACAGGTTTACCACCAAATAAATTACACTTAAAAGTTGGTGCGATTGTTATGTTGCTACGTAATATGAATGTGGCACTTGGACTGCTGAATGGGACACGACTAATTGTGAGAAACATGTACACGAATGCACTGGATCTGGAAATAATAACTGGGGTGGAGATCGGTCGAAGGATATTACTTCCAAGAGTGGACCTGTCGCCAGCGGATTCCACCTTGCCTGTTTCATTCAAAAGGAGACGACAATTTCCAATAAAGTTAACCTTTTGTACGACGATCAACAAGGCCCAGGGACAGACGCTGGAGAAGGTTGGGATATATCTACCCGAGTATGTCTTCAGTCATGGACAATTATAGGTAGCTCTGTCGCGGACAACTTCGTTTAATAATTTAAAAATCCAAGTACAACTTGGAAGCTATAAAACTGCAAATTTGGTGTGGAATGAGGTCCTGTAATATAATAATTTTATAAATTTTTGTAATTTTCATTTTTTTAAAAATACAATAGGTGGTGCAGCGCGAGAAAAAGCTTTAAATGATGTTGAGTGGTCAAAAATGATTCAATCAAACATCGAACGAGATACAAGTTAAGTATAAGGAAAGACGAGTACTATAGCATTTACATAAGGATCAAATGACTCAAATACAAATGGAGGCTGAAGTGGGAGAAGGGAAAATTCGAAAAAGGAGTGAGATAAGGTTGCTGTTTGTCACCAGTACCGTTTAACCTATTTATAGAAAAAGTAACTGATAGGAATTAGTGAAGTGAGATGGCCAGAAGAAAACGATTTTTGGACAGGGGAGTATAGAATAATTAATACAGTAGCGAAAAGAGGGCAAGCGGGCGTAGGTATTATTATGAATAAGACTGTAGGGGACAGAGTGCAAAGTTATATCCCAAATAGGGAAAGAATATTAACGGTGAGAATTTTAGCAACACCCGTACCTTTAGTGATATACCTACAGGAAATTACAGTGAAGAGAAAGTAGAAAAAATTGATGAAGTATTAAGCAAAATAAAGAGCAAAGAAAATTTAGTTATAATGGGAGATTGGAAAGCCGGAGAAGGAAGAAAAATATAAGAAGGGATATGCAAAGAGCACGGTATAGAAGAGCGAAATGAAAGAGAGGCGAGGCTCATAGAATTTTGGGAAAAATATAAATTACTTTTAGTTATTGGAAACACTCCGTTTAAAAATCATGAGAGAAGAAAATACACATGGAAAAGCCCGGGAGATGAAAGGCGATATCAAATAGATTATATCATAACGAGAAGCAGATATAAAAATCAAATACTGAATAATTTTGTAAGACACACCCAGGAGCGGATGTAGATAGTGGTCACAATTTAGTAGTAATGAAATGCAGGTTTAAATTAAAAAATATGAATAAGAAGGAAGTAAAAACAAAATGGAATTTGGAGTTACATATTGTAAGAGGTAGAGAAACGATAATAATACAATAAAAAAGAAGAAAAAAAACTTTGTAAATTACAAGAAGGAAATTATATTTAAAGGGAGTAGGTAACACTAAAAAATCAATAAATACACCTGGCAGCAAGGAAGAAAATAGGTACTCAAATAATAGAAAGGAGAAAACCATGGATGAAAAGTGAGATACTAGAGTTACTAGAAGAAAGTATAAACCAGCCAATGGTAGAAAAAGAAAGGACAAATATAAAGCTTTGAGAAATCAGACAAAGAGAGAATGTAAAGAGGCTAACAAAAGAAAAATGAATCAATAGAATTGTGAGGAAATTGAGGAGCAACTGAAAGCAGAAAAACCCGATTAGGTTTATAATAAAGTAAAAAGATATTTATGAGCAAGAAGAAAGAGAACAAATAATTTATGGATGAAAATTTCAACATTATTAGACTCTAAAAAGAGAAAATAAAGAAGTAGGTGAAATATGTTGAAAAACTGTATAAGAATGGAGCAGGCGTAAGTAAATATATGCAGGGTGTCTACCAGAATTCAGTTTTAGAGTTCTGGACTTTTCCGGGACTTTGTAAGACACTTCCGGGAAAAATTTGGGTGCAAAAGTACCATGTTTGGCTCAATATACACAACAGTATTACCAGTATTCTCAGAGACGTACCGAAGTTTTCCTCTGTGGTGTGTGTGTGTGGGGGGGGGGGGAGGGGGTAAAAATTGTAAAAGTCCTAGCTGACTCAACTCAGAATTCCCAAGTATCACGGCAAAAATGAAAATAACCTTTTGACTTGCTGGACCTTTCCCACTGACTACTCAAAATTCCCAAGTACATATCAAAGCAAAAGAAGAAAAACCGCTTGACTTGTTGGATTTTTCCAACTCGCCTGACTGAAATGATAAATTTTCCCAACTAGTGAGTGAAAAGTTCCTGGGGGGGGGGGGGTAAAGTTGGAAGTTGCCCCTACCCTCTATCGGTATGTCTCTAAGCATTCTTCTACAATATAGTGCGTGCGTGTATTTGAAGGATGATAGTTATCGATCTGGACTATGCACAAAGCAGTCTCCATGTATCGCAGAAACAGTACAAGCTTTGGGAAAAAATTGTATCCAATATTTGTGAAAAATACCGGGACCTTTGGCAATAATCAAGTGAATTCCGGAACTTTTCCGGGTTTCCAGGACCGGTAGACACCCTGGTATGGAAAGAGAGGATAGTGCGGAGAATGACGGAAGAGAAGATCCCATCTTGAGATCGGAATTTGATAAAGCTCTGAAAGAAATGAAAGTAGGTGAAGCAGGAGTTGATGAAATTGCTAGTGAGTTATTGAAGAATGCTGGAGAAGTAGTTTTAAAAAATGTTCACTAATTAATTTGAAAAATACGCGAGGAAGAAGAAATGCCAACAGATTTCCAAAAAAGCAGGAGCAGGCAAATGTGAAAATTATCGTAGGTACTATAACAGGGTTGCCACTTTTTTTCAGGATTGGTTTTCCCTGACTTTTCCCGGTTTTCCAGGCCAACTTTTCCAATTTTCCCTGACCTTTTTTACAGGATTCCGAGAAAGCCCAGAGGGAGGAGAGTCACAGAAATTTTTTACAATACAAATAAAAAAAGTTTACTCTGATAAAATACGAACTCGTTTCTTATTTTCAGAAAATTTCCCTGACTTAAATGAAAATTCCCTGACTTTTCCCTGACTGACCAAATTCCCTGACTTTTCCCGGTTTTCCAGAAAGTGGCAACCCTGTATAAGTTTACTATCGCATCCAACAAAGATTCTACTAGGATAATAAATAAGAGAACAGAGAATAAAACGGAAGAAAGAGATCAGTTCAGATTCAGAAAATGTAGAGGAACTAGGAAAGCAATTTTATGTTTGTGGCTTTTATTAGAACAAAGACTGAAAAAATGTTTGGATACATACGTCGCATTTTTAGATTTAGAAAAAGCTTTTGATGATGCTGAATGGTCAAAAAATTTTCAAACATCAACGGAGATAGGAGTTAAGTATAAAGAAACAAGAGCAATAAGGGGCTTATATAAGGATCAAAGGGCTCAAATACTAATAGAAGATGAAGTGGAAGAAACGAAAATTCAAGAAGGAGTGAAACAAGGTTGGTTTGTCACCAGTATTTTCTAACTTATTTATAGAAAAAGTAATGAAGAAATGAATGAAAGGAAATCAGGAGTGAAAATACAAGGAGGGCGAATAGAACGATAGGGTTTGCAGACGGTATTGCAACCGTGGAAAAAAGCAAAGAAGAACTAAAGAAAACGTTGAAAAAGTTGGATGAAAGACAGAATGAAATATAAAATGAAGTTGAATAAGAATATAAAAAATGATAATCGTCAATAAGTGGGAGCAAAATCCAATAAATACGGAAATAGGAGGTGAAAAAATGAAGGAGGTACAGGAATTTAAATACTTAGTTAGTCTAATAACGTAAGACCAAAGAAGTAAAACAGATATAAAGAGAGCAGAATGGAGCAAGCTGAGTTTTTTTTCTCTCAAAAAATAGGCGTGTTTAAGGTAAATATAAATTTAAAAGTACGACTGAGATTTCTTCGAACGTATATAAGAGTATAGCATTGTATGGATGTGAACCCTGGACAATACGAACACCAAACAGAAAAAGGATGGAGGCTTTTGAAATGAAGTTTTATGGGAGAATGTTGAAGTCAGAGATGAAGTATAGCCATCACTTTCCTGTCTCAACCTTCATCTCGCCTACTCATATTCTTATTGCAGTTACCACTAACAAGAACTGCGGACAGTCAGCCGATAATTACAGCAGAAACGTACCTATCACAAGTTTCCAAGCTATTTGATAACCTACACTCGATCTTTGCACCCTATTACAGAAAATGAAATCAGCCAATTCTAATATTTATCAATATAATGTACATTTTATTCGATCTACACATATTTTTACGATTAACCACTTAAAACAACGTGCTAACTTCAATATATCATAAATGAACACTGCTAGTTTGAAATAGACTGTCGACTTTGGATGACCTTAAATCTGAACTTTCTGGTCTATTATTTAAAAGGAGCTCATGTTTTTCAACCCAACTACTGGGAATTCTGAGATGAAGTCAGAATGTGTAATTCGAAACAGGCGATACGTTTTTGAACAGTTCAACAATGAAACCTGCTATGTAAGAGAGGTTTCGCGACTTTTGAAATATCCTTTACCGAATCATTGAAAATCGAGGCACTGTACGCGGAGTTTGATTCATTTAACAACTTTATAAAATATTAATAAATGTGATTTCATTCGCATAAGGTAAGGTAGCCTAATATGGACCACCATTATATCTCGTCTGTTTACGGCGCGCTCTGGCTGACGAAATATTACTACATTCCACGGAGGGTGAAAAAAGATGTGGTTGAAAAAATTGGATCTCGCAAGCCAAAAACAAACGTTATGCACGAAAAACGAAAATTGATGTTTTCACTTTTTTTTTGTATCGGTTTCTTCGAAAAGTTCGCTATAATTATCGAAAGTGTATCTTATAAGTTATTCATTCGTGTACTCGTTTTTGATCTCAACTTGAGGTGAGCAGTAGTAAGTCGGCTCAAATAAATCTCTATTTGAGCTCCCAATATGGACTATCATAAGAATGTGTTTTTTTCATCAGATGGCAAAAATACGTAAAAAGTGGTGTCCGAAAGCAATGGAGTCGGCTATTCAAGGTGAACTTAAGGGAGAATGAGGCTAACGTTAATAAACAGTTACGAAGAGTTTCTACGCTTCTTCTTTTTTCAATTTTCAGGAGTGGTCCATAATGGGAGCCCAAAATTTCAATTTCATCATTCCTCACTTTTCGAGAAAAAACTCGCCAAAATCGATTGTTTGGGGGGGGGGGGGACTACACTTTTGAAGGGTGTTAGTAGACACTTGCTGCTAAACCTTAAGCCAATTTTGAGGTCGAATGGGGGTTTGGGGGAGGTTCTGGAGTCTCTAAACAAAATGTGGTCCATATTAGGCTATCTTACCTTATTCTCGGATTTTTTCAGAGTACCGGACCAATTGGCAATCTCTCGCCAGAATTCTTTTGGTTGAGACTTGATTCTGTCCCACAAATCATGTTCATTTAAAACCTTGATTTCTTTCCTTATATGCCTGAATTTTTGCTTTAACTCTTCATTAGAAGGTTTCCTTTTGATCTGCTTATGTAGAAAGGATTTTTCTTTCAATTTTTAAAGATCGATACTCAATATACAATTAATGGAAAAGATCCCAATCAACACCACCAAATCAAAAATGAGGTGGAACCTAAATGCACTACATGTAAGTCGAAGGCTTAAATGGAACTGGGATAATTTATCCCTACTCCCTGATTTTTAATGCCTGCCACATGCAGCCATGCTCTACTGTGTCAAACGCCTTCTGGAAATCGATAAGGAGAAGGCATGCTTCTCTTTTATACTCGATTGTTTTCTCTATCACCTGATTGAGCACAAAGATGTAATTAGTTGACCGTCCCTTCCTGAACCCCTCTTGTTCCCTTCCTTGACAGCTCTCCAACTGTTTATATAATCTACCCTGAAGAATTCTCATAAATAATTTCACGAACTACGTCATCAAGCTCTTTGGAGACGAACTACTTTGTCCACTAACAAAACTCTCAAATAGAATACTTGAGGAGAACTGTATACCTAAACAATGGAAGCAGGTCGAGATCATCTTACTGTCAGGGTTGCCACTTTTTTTCAGGATTGGTTTTCCCTGACTTTTCCCGGTTTTCCAGGCCAACTTTTCCAATTTTCCCTGACTTTTTTACAGGATTCCGAGAAAGCCCAGAGGGAGGAGAGTCACAGAAATGTTTTACAATACAGATTTTTAAAAAATCGCTATCGAGAAGAAGAAGGTACAGATGTAATTTATGTAATATTTTTCAATATTATAGACTATTTCATTTGCAAATAGATTATCATTATTCTTATGTTATGATAAAAAAAGTTTACTCTGATAAAATACGAACTCGTTTGTTATTTTCAGAAAATTTCCCTGACCTAAATGAAAATTCCCTGACTTTTCCCTAACTGACCAAATTCCCTGACTTTTCCCGGTTTTCCAGAAAGTGGCAACCCTGACTGTTCAAAAAAGGGTAACAAGAGTAACATTGAGAATTATAGACCTATCAGAATATAAGTACCACTTGGAAAATAATGGTATTTTATAAGAAAATTGGAAAATTTTCATTAATTAGGCCCACTCTCCAACACCAAAATTATAAAACAGAATTCGTAGACTCTTACTTAAACAGGAAAAACTGTACTTCCGAGGTGAAATCCAATCTATACTTTCAGGAATCAAGATTCAGAACGTGAAACGCGCATTTTGAAACAACACCAACTACGAGTATGTGAAAATTGTCCTTTCTGGATATCCTGGATTTCTCACAAATGGATTCCTGTCACGCTTCAGTCATTTGCTCACACTTCACTCCACTTTTCACCACGTGTTTACTTATCATAATAAGTAGTAATCACTAATCAGTAATCAGTATTTTCAACCGAAGTGATACCTACTCAGTTTTCAACAATTACAAATAAAATATTCTACATATTTTATATACTTTACGTCTAATTCAAGATATTCTACATCGCGTAGAATATATGTAGAATGTACGTGTGTATTTCAATTTATATTCTACGCGCCACCTATGACTGGGCCCCGCTCAGCTCTCGCCGTTACTACTGCCCAACTACAACAGAGATCCCTCCATCAGTGGCCTTTTCAACAACTTGATTTTCACAGGTAATCTCCAACGTTTCCAAAAAAATACACGAAGATTTTTTTCAAATGGCAATTTAAAAAATGCCATTCAGAAACCACGATAATTATTTTCATTTCGCGACCGCGTTTTAGTCGAATCACTGAACACCAGACGTTTTTATTTGAGTGATATACGACAAACCATAAAAGTAAACAATCTGTAATACAATTTTTAATGTACCGACATACTATTTCCCATTTTATAGAGAGCCATTTCCCAAGTCCAGTATAATTTAGAGTAAAACATGAATTTTCGACAGGCTAGAGCGCACGAATAAATTTACACGTTTCATTATGTGGTGCAATACTCTTATGACTCGTGACTCATCAATAGCTAAAAAATGTATGAATCAACTATAACCCAATTACGTATCATTTTGCATTCGTAACTCGGGGAAACCGGTTTCTCGGTGCATCCTGAGAACGTGTAAATTCCCCGAAGATACGCGTAATAAGACTGACGAATAATGAGCAAGCCTGGGAGCAAGGTTTTCTCAAGACAACAAATGGTTTAGGTAAAATTCTGACTTTCAAAAAATAAAAATGTCGAAGGGCCTCATCCAAAATTTTGGGTATAATTTTCACCAGACTCGAGTTGCAGAGCACTTCAAGTTTCCAAGTACGACTCATAAAACGTTACTGCAAATGAATGTATCTTTTGGCTTTATCGCTGCTCCTTCGAAAGTACGCGTAGGCTATCGTATCTACCTATACTCAGAGTACGTTGCTAGCTGGCCAGCTGCAAAGAGAACCGTTCAAGAGACACTCATAGAAAAAATATAATCATGGATTTTCAAACGTAAACATCCTGAAATGAAACCAACATTACAAGACCCTCTCCAACACAACACATGTGAATTGAATCCTGCTGACATAATATCTTCTTGGGGCATTGTCTGCTCAGGCAATACCTGACAGGTTCGTTGTAAGCTGATGTTAGCATGCTCTTTCAAAGCTGCATCAGTTCACACAATGTAACTTAAGCAACATTTCCACACGTTTCCACGTTAAATTTCACAAATCGAAACGCAGATCTGCTATCGTAACGACCACAGTTAAAAGGATTTTGAACTTTGTTTCGAATTATTCGCACTCTGCCATACGGACGCTGTTAAGCGTAAGGGAACCAACCGACATTTGTAAACAACATGAGTGATTAGTAACGTTGGAAAGAGCATAAAAGGTAGAATTTTTCAATATTAGCCCCCGATTCAAAAATGTGTACTCACGTTGAAAAAAGCTTATCAGTAAACGCTATGTCACATAGTTTCTACATGGCTCTTAAACTTCGGATCACATGTTCTCAAAAAAACAGATTTTGCTGGTTGGTTGCCTTATGCTTCACAGCGTCCATATCATATCTCATTAACTGAACACGTTTTCCCCACTTCTCGCTTTTATCTACTTCCGGAACATCATAATCACACGATCAGAACCTACACATATCTTGACTTCTAGCGAATGCCAAGAACTTGAATCGAGTCTTATCGAGTAAATACCATTAAAATAAATCGCAGTACACTCATCCAACAGCATATAAATTAAAATGGTATTCATCAAAGAATCTTACACTATCAACTACTGCAAATTACATGACCAATACGCATCAGTGAAACACATATTTGCCTGTATGATTCAAGCATGACGGTGCGATTTTGAACGTTTCTACCAAAAATAGTCCGAATTAGTATGAATCACGTTCAGACACTAACACGAAATCTAAAACTGACAACGTATTGTTTGTTGGGACTTGTTTCATCAGTTGACTGTACCGGTAATTATGCGCCTCAGATTAGATAAGCAAGTTACACTAGAGCCACGTGCCGGGCAGTCGACTACTTAGCTCCGACGTACATCTGATAGGCCATTTCCACGACGTTATAAAGCTACATTTTCGGAAGCAGCAACTTCGATGCTGAAAGTTGAAATTTCTTCAAATTTTATATCAGAAGCAGGCGATTCTCTTATCAGTATTCACACACAATCACTCGGACGCTGTCTCAGACTGCAGCTTCAAGCGTTCGAAAGCCTCGTGAAAATGATATTATTGCCGCAGACATCAACACACACCTTCGAGGCCATATACAGCCCTGTTTTAGTATAAGGCTCTTCACTTTCAGCTAGAAATCAACGCACTAACTGTTCCCCATGAACGAGTGGTGCTAAAGATCGAATAACATTGGAATATGTGCCAATTAACGACACTTTCTCCTGCGTGACGACATATGAAACGCAGTGATGAGAGAGTAGCCGATGGAAGCCGGACGAACAGAAAGCGCAACCGACAAATTACAATAAAAGTTAAAACATTATCGAACAGTAAAGACGCTCGGTTCGGTACTTGAAAATTTTAAGCTTATAATCGTAATTTTGCGGACTGGATGAGCCGAAAGACGAATTGCCTGGTTTTAAGTTTTAACACTGAATACCCGTGCGTGATGTTAGATTATTATAACAGAATAACTGATACTTACTGCGTCTTTTACGTGGTAAACCATTTTGAATGTTAATGGTAGACAAGTTTCCGTCAAGGACAGTTAATAAAATGAACGACGGATAATACTTCTCGTTTAAACTAACAAGCCACTGTGAGTGAAGTTGATCACCAGAAAACAAATTGTTATCTGACGTTAAAGTCACAATGCAGAGTGCACTTTTATAGCATTGCACAGCGCAAATTGTACGGATAAGTTATCGACTCATCGTTGTTGCCGCTTGCCGGATGCTATGTAAATCGAAGCACTGCAGCTGCCGCAGCCCAGTGGCAGCCGGAGAGCGGAGACACGATCAGTAAAATTGGGTATATTTTCCCCCTTATAACCACAGGGAGTTACATTTAAAATTGGGGTAAAAATTAGATTACTGGAGTATTTTCTGATTACATCAGTGTAAATTGAACAACAGGAACATCTACGCATCATATTTTGCATATTAATTTCGCCATTTGAAACAGCATGAAACGTTTTTTGTAACCCATTTTATAAAATTAAAATAAATGAAAACTCGGAAGGTCCCATTCATTTGCGGTTTACATTAGAAAAAGGACCTTAATTTTTTTTAAAGTAAAATCTAAGCAAATTTTGCTTTTTTATGTGATTATTCATCACTTTGCACTTACGCTACGGCTAGGAATAAATTAATATAGTACAACTCTAGTATCACTAGGGCTCTATAGTTTCACATCACAGTCGGTGTCCTCTGCTGCGTGAAGGGACTATAATAAATTTTATTTTTCACGTCGGATCAAACCGAAAATAAGGCTGAAATTAATTCTCCAGAGAAAGGCCCTCTTTTCCTAATAAAATTGAATCTCCCTCTCTCAATTTGTTATCTATCACTGGATCAAACTGCCGAAGTGAACCTTTCACTCTGGGAGGATCTCAGCATAAATAAATGAAAATATGTAGAAAGTGAGAGACCTAGTAAGATCTGATAGACGTGTGATAGAATGATAGCCGCGCGATGAGCTTAATTTGAACCATCAAACTGTAGACGACACTAAGGACACTTCTACTGATTGGATGCAAAAGGACTGTGCGAAATTGGTCACAAAAAAACTGATCAATGAACAAAAGGAAAATCAAATGAATGTGTATCTTTTTGATCTGATCGAAAAGGATGAACATTTTTTCAGCCGCGTCAGACTCAAAACCCGATGCGCTAATAGAGTGATCGTTATTCATTACTGTCAAAAAATTTTATTTTTTATGCAAGACCCCTCAATTTTGTCCATTTTTATAAAAGAATGAATCGAGAAAAATTTGAGGTAAAAAAAAATGTAAGCACTGCGTCTTACTTATGCCTGCACCAGACATTTCCATGGACCCCGGCAACATTGACGACGACGACGAAGATGGTGCAGCAGCCCCCAAGCGCTCGAAATTGTTGGTGTCCTCATGAAGTTTCTATACATAAATTGTATATACTTGTATTATTGTACATACTACCATTATTCTCATATCAAGTATAGTCTTTCATTAATTCTTGGTTATTATTCATTGATTTCAACTACCTGATCTATGTTTATTGGGTTCAAGATTATGGGTTGACCGGAATTTACAGTAAGGTGATGACCTGCCACTATAACATTGAAATAATTACACTTTACAAAAATAGGCACTTGGTCAGCTGACCCCACCCCCACCCGTGTTCCAGCATGTCGAAATTGATGAGTGATTACCATAATTACCATAGAACTGATGGTAATTGATAGTTAAAGGGCTAAAAACCTTCGTTTTTGACCAATTTTTACCATTTTGAGAGAATTCCTCTAACTTTGATCGGCTGTATCTCGGTTAGTATTAGGTTTAGAAAAAAGTTTATGCATACAAAATTGTAGCAAATTTAATGCTGTACAACTTCGAAAATAAACGTTTGGGTCGAAAACCATTTAGTTTAGAAGTTATGAGCGAAAGACCGAAGAAAGTCCGAACATTTTAACGTTTTTCGGTCCTCTTCAAGTTAGCACAGGGTCCTCGAGGTGGAAAACGTAACAGTCATCCCACAGCACCCCCGAACAACCTGTAAAAGTTCCATTAACTCGGAATTTTTTCCAGCGGACCCCACTTTTTTTACTGTCAACTGGATTATTTTTGCCGCACCGAAATGTTTAAAAACCCGCCAATAATACGTGGCATGAGACTGACTAATGATCTGCTGGAGATGAATTCCACTATCGACCTTCTAGATCCTGACTCCAGGTCTCGACTTCGGGGAATTTTCAAATGCATTCGCCGATGAACAAGTTCGCATAGACTAGATCACTTGAAAGGGCAGGGAGAGGGCAGAGGGAGCACCGCATGACATGACAAAATGTGTGAGTGTGAAGGATTGTGATTGTGTCGGAGGTGGGCGTGCGTGTTGAGTGGATGTGGTGTGTAGATTCAAAAAGAGAGAAAAAATTCTTTTGTACATAGTTCCTTGTACTGTACTTTTGTTTTCCCCCTGCCTGTAATTGGCTTTCTCGGCTGTTGGTAGGGGGAGTAAATATATTCATATTATTATTAATATACGCATATACATAGATGGCCAATGCCGAAAAATAAATTATCACGACAAGAGCTCAAAAGCACAATGTCAGCACTCCGAAAAGTCGAGATGTTATCGTTACGAGAGGAAAATTCCGAATATCGATGAGGTTGCCCACAGAGAATGTCCTTAACATCCTTCATCAGAACTAGTTTGCTCTTGATCCTAATTTTCATGTTCCGAATGTAGTATGGGTTAGTATCAGAGGAAGGGTAGGGGGAAAGATTACATTTTTGAGGTGTTGTATTGAAATATGTACTCCAATAAATCAAAACAAAATCTATGATACCCAAAGATAAAGCGAATAAATTTCATCTGAACATACAATAAGTAAATCTAATTCAAGATCTTAACAACAAATTATCTCACAGCATCACTCATTCGCCAAAATGGACAGCGAATCCAAAAATTTTCTGACCCCGTTAATCGAACGTCATCCTGTATAAATCGAGCTGGTCAACGTAAATCATTAATTCGACAAGTTGACGCGTTTTGGGTCGAAATTAGGTTATATTTATTCGGCGTCAACTTGACCCCCATATAATTCGATCACATGAATAACCCTCATTAAACCCGAACAATTACAAAACACGTACCGTTTTTCTTATCCCTGTTAAAACCGCACAGACACGGGTATCGTATTCAAGCCTTTGTAACGATCAATATCAAATACAGAAAACGAGTTGAAAAATAAAAAACTGTATTGCTATTTTTCACGACGTGTATAATATTTGGGAACAGTCGCCACTCCAACCGTTCTCGAACAATACATTGCACACTGCCGATAACGTATCCTAGAATAAAGGTTCTCTCGAACGTACAGCGTCTCCTTGGTAAAATGTAATTCGAAATAAATAAAATTGAAAACTAGCATAAGACAAAAAACACTAATTTATATAACTGACATTTAAGCTGGTACCCGAAACAAAAACATTCGTAGCATATGAGTATCACAACCAAAGTTGAAACAGTTTACGAGTAAGTATAATCGAATAGATGCGTTATTAAGTTTTCATTTTCCACCGGTAACGGTGGTATGAAAATACAAAAAATGAAAATAGAAAAAGCCAAACAAATCAATCAGGAGAAGAGCGGAAGAGAATGATTGTAGATACAAATATCGCCGATGAGACGATTTATGCGATATACTGAATTCAAGGTACTGGAGTTTCAAATCGAGAGTCACTGGATACGACGACGGGACGAGTTCACAATTATGACCTGGGAGCTCTCAGCTTTCATCGAGCACGTCAAAAAAGCACTAACGCTGATGGAAATCTACAGTTTTGTCCGTAAGCGGGAAACGCTGGAAGTCTGTTCTGAAAATCTGCACAAAATCAAGCAAAGCTCCAGCAGAGCTGCTGCTGCACACTCCGATGGCTTGCAGGAAAACTGAATAACAACCTCATCCGAGGGGGAAGCTCGAGTTCAGAAACAAAAATGGATACAAAGCATTCTGATGATACCAACACGATCGTTTCCGACAGATTGAAATAAATGAATTTGAAAATCGAGAACACTCCAGCGCATACGTCGAGTAGGTAATTACAAATTTCAATGTTGTACATTTGAACATTCGGAGTCCTATCGCGATTCAATCGACAATGATTTATAGCACATTCTTATTCTAGGAAACATACAAGTATACAACGAATCACTCCGCGATTCAGTCCATAAGTGGTCAAAATGTGATGCCAAGAACGGGCCAATCGCGAAGATAATCTCACGGAGAATTAACGGGGTAAACTCAAAATGCTCGGTGTCACATTCCAACTACTAGACCAGGCACTGAATTCAACTGATGACATCTTTTCGGCCAACTGGAAAATATTTTCCAAGTTCAACCAAAATGCACCCATCAGAGTTAGGGGCCTATCTTCTTTTTTTTTTTTGAACTAGCCGCGCCGTTACTGATGAGTCACAAGCAACCACCCTATAACAGTGTGAAAATTCTCATTAATGCGGGTTGCCAAACGTATTAGGAACATGAACATAACATTAACGATAACAATTTATAAGTAATTATTACGTGAAGCGTCTACGATTGCTAATTTACAGCTATGTAATCTACACACAGGCAGGACTTGCGTATTGTTCTTCTCACGGCTATAGCCAGAAGGGAGGACTAGTAGACCGAAGTATTTTACTTTCATTTCCATCGCTTCTCTTGGAAATGATACTTTCCTTTCAGTCAGGCCTCCCGGCTACGGCCAAGATTCTTTCAATAAAAATAACGAAGTATCTATCGGAGTTACGGTACCTCAGTGCAAGCCTGTCCCACGTCTACTTTTCAACTTCCACTTTGTATTTCGGTAACAAAACTGAACGTGCACCCAGAACACGCACAACACAAGAGTCCCGCTGGAAGTCGGAAAGTAAAATACATCAAACTGGTTGCCGCTCTTGAGTCCTAATAGACTCATGCTCAGCGGTCCAATAACGGATCAAATACAGGCGTAAGATCAGCGTGCACCAAGGTATCTATGCATCCGACTGGTACCTATTTTGATGTATAAATAAAACGCGATACGCTAATATCGGAACGTGAGATAATAAATTATTTGGTGCGTACGTAATTCCACTAAAATGGTTAACATAATAAATACTGATACAGCGGAGAAGACACGAATATCAAATCATCAACCGATACACATTAAACGTAATAATTATGTAAACTATACTCTACATGACACATTGATACATGTGAATCCAACGAGATCTGTTTTTTTGCCACTCGCACTTTCCAATTCAAAATCGAAAACCAAAACAAGACGGTTTACAGTCGGTCCAACACGACTCAGGGGGTACTCGGTACGAAAGCGCATAGTCTTATTTTTAATATCTGGCGAAACAATTAAATTGGATTTTTTTTTCTTGGTTTTCCGTGGAATTTCACGGAGTGAATACGTAACAATTTCAAGCGTTATGATAAGGGGTAGCCCCTTATTCGGGGGGATTTAGCACCGATCCGAGGAGAGCGTCATTGCGGACGACGAGCACTCGTCGCCACCTTCACAGCCATCCTCGATGCCCTCTGCTTCCTCTTCGATATTATCTGTCATTCTGCTGCCGCCGCCGCCGTTCTCGTCATCGTCCTCGTCGTCCTCCTCCTCCAGTAACTTCCTGGCCATTTTTGCCGCAAAGAACTCGTTATAATGGGCTTTCCGTTTGCTTTCGAAAGCTTTTCTAGCGGCTGAAAAGGAAGAAGAAAAGATGAGATTTAGTACTTAAACGAGTAAGTCTTTCGATGAAGTTACGCTGTACAGCAGCCGCTGACGAGGTAATGTACGTAACTCACGAGCGTGTTGTTTTGCCTAGTCTGACACCTGGCGCGTAGATACGGAAGAAGTACAATCCCCCTTTTCTTTAGACGCGAAAAACAGACTTTTTCGTTCGTTTTCTTCCTTTAGAAAGATTTTTTCACTTATAAATCAACGTACTTTGTATTTTTGGGCCAGAAATTTTCCCACCCCGTGGAGAAAAATTCCACGTATCAACGCGTCCGCCTGACATCTAAAGTTGTGCAAAATTCAACAAAAAAAAGTCAATATATATATATTTTTTTTTTACAAAATATTCTTAGTATTCGGAGGGACTGGGATAGACAGTTGAAATTTGTACCAAATACGAGGAACTGTGATACTCAGCGTGCTTTATTATTTTGGCTTCACGATTGGATACAGGGCGTGGGGTTCCATGTGGATAAACGATACTCTAAATGTGTTCTGAAATTCAAAGGTATCTCCGAACTAACTGCCATCCTAAAACTCCGAATAAACGAATCAACTAAAATAGCAGTAATCCACAACAATGAACAAACAGGCAGAACTTTCATGATTATGCCCAGCATAAAAGAAAGAATTTAGAATAAAGAGCTCAAACCTAATTTCTACCTCACTCAAAATTTCTCATCGGTCATGGCAACTTTGGAGACTATTTAAAAAAGTTTAAAATAACTGAAAACGATAAATGCCTAAACTGAAGAAAATAGTGTGGCGAAGAACGCTCCCGAACATTCGTGATAAGCGAAAAAAGATTGACACGTTTCGAGTAGCAGAATAGAAGTTCGATAACGAGAGCGATAAGGAGTTTCGCCGATAACGCCGGGATATACATATGAAGGCCACTGGCCGACGCCGTATAGTCTAGTTTGTATGCGATAAACTGTGCGTTCTCAAAGCTACTGTTTTCATGCGTTTGTATTAGTGTGACATTAAAAGTTCTTAGTACGTGTTTTTGGTGCGAATCTCGTTACAATAGATACTGATAACATACATTTCTAAACTGCTCCACATTCAAACAAATAAGAATAAAATATGGAATCACAGGCAATAACAATAATGACTGGTTTAAGGATAAAAATAGAACTATTAACACAATAAGCTATGTTAGGGAAATAATGGAGCACAAAGCCAAATTAGAATAAAGATAATCCACAGCAACCAAATAGCTCAGAAAACATTCAAATTAATTCCTAAGAGCAAAAGAATTAAAACAAAGAACTGAACCCGAACTTTTACCTCACATAATTTTTAACAGGTCATGGATATTTGAGTGAATCAAAATTAAATAAAATTATAAATGTCAAAATTGTAACAAAATAACTGATTCTCCTGACCACACATTTTTGAGCTGTTCAGCATTCCAAGAAATAAGGAACCAGTTCGGAACAAAAATAATCATGACCAATAGTTTACAAATAAAACAGAAACAATAAATATAATTAATTACATAGATAGAATAATGAAAATTAATATGAAAACATAAAAAAAAAAAATTATGTAAGCATGTTAATCGTTCTGTAATGACCTGAGGACTACAGAAAAACTAAGTAGCAAGTTGGTAAAAGTAGTCCTCGAGTACATAAATCACATGTTATTATAAAAAAAAAGAAGAAAAAGTCAGTACATATATATTAAAGAAAAAAAAAAAAGGTTTACACCACCATCCTCTCAGTCCCAAAAAAACAAAAAAAGAAAGAAAGATTTTCCTTGGAAGAAACCCATGTAACTAAAAAAAAGAACACTATCATCATGGGGGACTTCGATACAAAAGTTGGAAGCGACGGCGAATTTAACCAATGCATAGGCCCGGCTATCCTGGGACCAACGAATAAAAATGGATTCAGAGTTAAGAAAGTTACTAAACGTAACCTAAAAATAGCTAATACATTTTTTACGGGGGGAAAAAAATGGACGTGGAAATCGTCTGTTGGCATCACAAAAAACAAATTCGATCATTTTCTAATGAATGACCTTGGACTGGTGTCTGATGTCAGGGTGGTCTCCATATTCCAATTTTCCACGGACCACCGCCCCGTGTCAGTCGGAGTTGAATACCACTCAAACCCTCCTCCACCAGGTACCCTCAAACAATAAGGGCTATGATACCCCCGGAAACCAATGGATCCCGATCCATAAGGGAAGAGGTAGAACAGTGTTTAAGACAAAAACTGAACACCGTGGATTGGGAGGATGTCAATCCAAACAGTTTTCAAGATAAGTACGATAACCTGGTAGATTATAATCTCCGTTCTCGAGGATTTTGATGTTATAGAAGAGAGACTTGCTCCAAATCCCAAAAATTTTTGGAAATATTTAGCAAATAAAAAAAGGGGCGGCCCTTCTCCGACAATATTCATACATGAAGAGAGACAGTTATCTGATACTCAAGAAATTGCAAACGCATTTCCACAAAATTTTTCTCATAATTACTCTCACTCAGCTAACACTACTACGTATCTCCCAGATCACTTTTGTAGTTCTCATATTTCAATTAAGAGTATTAGTGAGATTGAAATTTCAAAGGCATTAAAGAAGATGCCTTCAAAAAAGACGATCCGCCCCGATGGCGTACCCCTTTATATATATATTATAAAGCATGTGGAGAGTTGGTAAAGATACGCCACTAGCATATATTTTCAACCTTGTCGTGTTGTCGTTTTGAAGAGTCTTGGCACATTTCGGAGAAGCATCGAAGGGTTTTGAACAGTCTCGTTTTCAACTTATCTCGAAGAATCTTAGGCAGTTTAAAACAAGTTTAGAAAAATCCCAATGAGTCTTGAACAAGCATGGAAGAATTTCGGCGTAACCCTTACCTTTTAAACATGGAATCGTCTCAAGAAGCTTTAAACAGGTTGAGAAGAGCCTCAATCAATTTAAACGAGTTTCAAACCTTCATAAAACCCGAACAAGCACAGAAGGGCCTTTTAAAGCACCTTAAGAAAGTCCTGAAGAGTCATAATGAGACTCAAACGTGTCTGAATATGTCTTACGTCGTAGCAAGTCTAAAACAGGTCTCGAAAAGGCCTTAAAGATTCTGTTTCTAAGGTGTGCCAATTCACTTTTCGCAAACCCAAAAACAGAATATCAAGTTCACTCACACTCCAACATGAACACTAAGCCTTAAAGAGTCTTTCAGAATTCTTAAACATGCCTGAAAGTGTTTTAAAGAGCCTTACCCAAGTCTTGAAGGGAATGAACCAGTCTGGGAAGGTCTTGAAGAGTCTTAAACGTGTCATACAGTCTCAATTAATCCTAAACAGATGGAAACAAGTTTTAAAGAGTCCTCACCAATATTAAACATGTATACAATAATCGTAATCAGTCCATAAAAAGCGTGGAAGAGCCTTAAAGTAGATTGAGCAAGTCTTGAAGAGTTATACCGAGTCTTAAACGAGCCAGGATAGTGCTTACTTTACACCTCTGAGGAGTTTCAGCTAAAACATGTAAAAAGTTTCGTACAACGTTGGATTCTCATGATTGGCAAATAAGGGTAAATTCCCCAGGTTCCTAGCTCGAAAAATACACCTGAAGAAAACGAGTCAAGAAAAAATAATGGAAGAACGAAGAAAAAAATATTTTATTGAGGCGGAAGGAGATTTTTATTGATTTGTTCCAGAATGTATTTCACCTAACTCGGGCAGTGAAGAAACCTTGAACGCACTTTTTTCAGAATTCTGTACGCACTTAGGTAAATTATAATAACATTTCCACCGCTTTCCACCACTCTTTCTTCGGTGTAACGTGCGATCAATAGAATCTTAATAATTAATAAGTTGGCTTTCGAGTGGTTTTGGAATGTTTTCGGTGTCGACAATTGACTTAATTCGATAACTGAGTTACATCTGAGGTCACCAGAAAATTTATTTTACAAGAACGGGCTCAAATATCCAGCACAAAATAGGAGGCAGCCTGATTGAGGAGACATCTGCAACATTATCAAAATGAAACAAACGAGTCCATGAAAATTGCCCGGGGAAAACTGACCGTCGGTAAATTGGGCGCCTAGTAGAATTGATCGTCAGAAAATTGACCGTCTATGAGCAGTGCGAACCTGGGAACCTCCAAAATAATGTCCATATTGTATTTTTCAAATTCTCCAAATTTTATCTTCAGTCTCCACCCAGATAACTCAGTGTTCAGAATTGAGTCAAGTTGTCATCAAAATTGAGTCGAGCGACCTTTGAGACCTATGAAATGATATCCCTATAATATTTACCGATAAATTTAATCCGTGACCCTCTCTCCCTACCTCTACATCCCACAGTTCTAAAGTTAAGTGAAACTAATATTAAAATCAAATTTTGGTGAACCTATAAAACAACATCTGTTTTCTTTATTTTGAATTCTTAATCTATTAATTTTCCACCGGAAGAAAGCCATAAGTTACTACACTTCATATGCAACAAAATTTAGAAAGAGCAGAAATGGCTGAAGGACTGGACTGCTTCAGTATAATATATATCCCTCTCCACAAAAAAAGGATCAAAGTCGGACTGCTCAAACTACAGAACAATTCACGCGAACAAAGTTTTACTCAACATCCTGCCCGAACGGATTAAGGCGTACATCCTCCCACAGATACCGCCAGAACAGGCTGGTTTTGTTCCTGGCAGAGGCACGAGAGAGCAAATTCTCAGTATTCGCCAGGCGATAGAAAAAGCTCGGGAGTTCAACAAGCCAGTGTATTTATGGTTCATCGACCACGAAAAGGCATTCGATAATGTCAACTGGCGGATACTCTGGAGTTGTTGCGGAAAACTAGGAGTACAAAGGCACCTGATTGCTCTGCTTAAGAGCCTATACGAAGACAACTCTACTCAGGTGAGAGTGGAAGGAGAATTCACGCAGTACTTCAAAACCGCCAAAGGAGTACCACAGGGATGCATACTCAGCCCCATCCTTTTCAACGCCTGCGGAGAGTGAGTTATGAGAGAAGCCCTGGACGGATGGGAAGGAGGAGTGTCGCTAGGAAGGAAACGAATAATTGACCTCAGATATGCAGACGATACCACTCTGAGGGAACTACTGAAGAAAGTAGAGGCAGCTAGTGCCGCGGCGGGCCTGAGAATAAGTAAGTCCAAAACTAAAATTATGATCGTCAACCGCACGAATGACAACCAATCAGGAATCACAGATGTGGATGGAATGGAAGTAGTGCAAGACTTCACCATGGTGCCCAACAGAGGCGGCTCAGAAGGAGAAAACGAAGAAGAGCGGCAATCGCAAAAACAGCAGAAGGAAAGCTCAATCGAATCTGGAAAAGTCATGATCTCACAAAACACACCACGCTGAAAATAATCAAGTCCCTGATTTTTCCGATCTTTTTGTAAGCAGCAGAGTGCTGGACAGTGAAAAACGCTGACGCAGCGAATTGAGGCTTTCATGATGCACTGCTATAGACGTATGCTGAGAATCTCATGGACCAAGAAGAGGACGAATGCGTCGATACGCGAAGTACTTGGCGTGAAAGACAGACTCAATAAAATCATCAGGAGACGCATTCTCAGTTACTTTGGTCACGTAATCAGAAGGGACAACCTGGAGAAACTGACTGTGCAGGGAATAGTAGAAGGGACCTGGTCGTGTGGCAGGTCAGCCACACGATACATAGATTTAATATGGAAAATCACAGGTAAGACGATGGAATCATGTACTAGGACAGCCGAGGACAGAGACAACTGGAGGAGCTTGGTCTACAGTACCTGATCACGATGCCCGAAATCGGGTAAACGAAGAAGAGGAATCTATTTTCAACTTAAAAGCGGATTTAAGAATCAATCCTGAGAGGGGGCATTCAGGTTGTATGGGTAATTAATTCGATTTTTGCCCTCACTCACTTTCCAAGAATTTAGATTATTTTTAGGTCATAATACAAGACATCCAGGGATATAGCTATTACTGCTAGAAGGAATGGTTGAGAGAAAAAACTGAAAAGGAAGGCAAAGAATAAGCTATGAGGAGCAGATGGTGTGGTGGGACGTATGGCGATGCACGCATGCCAAAGTGGCCCCTATGAAACCGCACCCTCAGCCCCAGAAACTACTCTTTCGAGAATCGCATCAGTGGCCAGCAGATAATAGAGGTTATAAAAAACAAACCGTTTTCAGAAATGAAAGGTCTAGCGCAGGAGAGAAGAAAGCGAGTCGACAGCAGGCCCGTAGCCCAGGAAGGAAGGGGGGACGCCCCTGGCGGAGTCACCCCCCTCCCACCGAGAAAATTGGAAAAACTTTTTTTACTTTCTAATTACCCCAGTAAGATTAGGGATTACTATACATTTTTTTAAATTTTATTTTGGTATCACTGATTCCTGTCTCGTTCATTCCGCATCAGGGTTGTGCCGTAGAATAAACTGGCGTAGAATTTTTTATGCTACGAGTAGAATACACGATGTAGAATGAATGACTATTCTACAATCTTTTTTCGGGGGGGGGGGGGGGGTTCATTTTTTATATCGCGGATAGTTTCTTAAATTTTCGAATCAAAGGACAACATTTTTCGCACCAAAAAACAATTTTCTTTCTTTATTGACAGAGAAGGGGAGGCGTTAATTTTTTTCCTTTATTTATTTATTTATTATTCAAAGAGAAAAACAAAGTACTTACTTTTTATTCAAAAAAGGAAGATATGACTTCGGCGATATTTTTTTTTACTTTTTCCTTTTTGGCTTACTTTATTCTGGATTACAACTTTATCTCCTGTATTGTGAGTTTTGGTTTTTGGTGCTTTTATCACAATCCTATTTGGATTTTTCTTCCAATTTTTCAATTTTTTCCTTTGTGACTTATGCGTTCGTAATCGAATTTGAAATATGATATTTTATTCTGAATATTTTTATCTTTTTTTTCAAGGGCCTTAATGAGCAGTACCAAAAAAATTTTTAGGCAGTTCCAAAAAACAGTATATAGGAAATTGTGTTTTTTCTTATTCTTGCTTACAAACAGGAAAGGTTCTTCTCACGGAGGGAAGAAACCGGACTTTTTCACTTTTTTTAACCCAATGAATGAACATGCTTCTTCTATTTCAAGAAATGAAATAATTTATTCGGGTTTCTTTCAATAAAAGGCCCAAGTTTTTCTCAGTCAGGAAAGTCAACATGTTTTCATGAATTTCTGAAGTTTGAAGGAATTGAATTTCATCCATTCTTCTTTTTAAATCTTGGGCAAAATTTTCCAATTTAGCAAAGTATTTTATTGTGTTTTCTTAAGCTGACTGCAATGTCGTAGCTATCAATGAAATTATTAAGTAGCTTAAATCCTTCATTAAATGTTTCTGAAATGTATGAAAAATTGGATTTTATATACCCTACAGATTTTTTATCTCCCCCCCCCCCACTTCTTTGAAGATTTATGTAATTTTCTTAGTCGCTTCCATTATTTGAATATTCTGAGCTGTCTGATAAAATAATATTAGAGCTGTTCCCCGGATTTGGTTTGGAGAGGTCTCTATTCGGGTTAACTTGTCTCCTATTATAATTTGAGTCAGACTTGGGGACTTGAGGTGGTTCCCAGTGGTGTATACAGGATTTTTCTGGGGGAGGGGCAAAGTAAGATTTTCAAGAGAGAAACAGTCGAAAATTGAGGTATCGCCGATATTAGAGGACTATTCTAAAAAAATGAAGGTAAAATTACTGCTCGAGCAAAATTTTTTCGAAAAAACGTGTTTTAAAGGCGAAAAGTTGCTCATTTTTGCATATGTTAAATCAAGTGCCTGGGGGTCGCCCTCTTCGCCCCCCTGGCTACGTCACTGGTGGTTCTTGTTTGGGTTACCTGGTAGCCCTTTGCTGCTTCCATGATTTCATAATTCGAAGTTGGAGTGGTTCTTTTTAAGGTTGCTTAGTAACCCATCTCTGTTTTAATAAATGTTTCAAAGAAGCTTATTATCGTCCGAGTCGGAATTGATCATATGAGATATGAACGAGGTTAAGTTTTGGAATGTTGAGACTGACGTTTTCGCTCCTTCATTCATAATAATATGGTTTATTTCAAATTCATAAGTTTTAACTTCTATAAAAGTAACTCCCGTTTCGGTTTGATTCGGTCTAAGGTTTCTTCAAATTTTTCTCCCAAGTCTAACTTATCCCTTATTTTCGGGTTCTCCGAATTTCTAGAGTTTGTACTAGGATTTACTTTTTCGGTAAAATTTTCTGCAATGGCATTTGATTTTGACAGAATCGGAAGCGGGGGCTTTTTCACCGTTTTTCAACATTTCGATTTACATTATGTTGCACTTTATAAATTAGTAATTTTAGGTTCCGAATAAATAAGAATTTGATTAGGGTTCAGATGAAGTCAGAATTTTAGTTACGTTTTAACTAGATTTTGTACGAAAGAAATATGCGTGCGTCTAACCGCGAATGATAAATTAAGAACTTAATTTTTGAAAAGATCACTGACCGGAATTCAGGCGACAAAAAACGCTCGCACCTTCCTACCTAGAATTTAGCCAGACAGGACGATTTATAGAAAACCCTACATTCGAGCATGATTATTCACCCTGCATTATTGGCAACGCAGCAAGATCTCAACTTGGTCAGTAAATTTCTACCATATATTACATATATGTATGTGATCCCCCAACCCATTTTTTACACTGGGTCTCATGTTGTGCTGAATTTATCATCGATTCCCCCCCCCAATTTCCTGACCCCTCTGTGGGTATAACGATTAGACTGATATTTCCAAGCATTTCGACATAAAATATACTCTGAAATACAAGTACTTTAAAGCGGATCTTGGGTTGTCCACTTTTATCCGGATCTCCCTTTGGTCAAAAAACCTATATGTATATATATGCGCCTATGTACTTGATTTTGACAGATTTTCAAAACATAATTTGCCCTTCCCACTATATCATTTGCTCTTTCCAGAATCACAGTCTGGCTACGGGCTCGGTCGAGAGACTAAAAGAAGTACATTTAACAAACGACATGGAAATGCATCCTATGTGATCGGACTTTACGCGAAAAAATGCTGATACAGAACTGTATGAAAAGAGAATGGTGTATTAAGTTGGCGATGCAAAGAATATCGAAAATGAAACTTTCGGCATTGCGAAATAAGAATTTGCTTTCTCTCGCTAGCACAACGATACACGACTATTCACGAATACACAAATAGTTGTTCGTGCCCGGAAAAGTTAATCATCAGTAATCTACGCGGATTTCGAATAAACAAATTATTCTTCCCTCTTTGGAACGAAGTAACGTTTTCGACCTCTTCATACGCAGTATCCTTCACCGGTTGTCGGGGAGGGAGAATGAGAGGAAGATATACGCATGACGAATTAACCCTTTAGGTCTCGCCAGTTACTTCAGAAAGATATGTTCAGAAACGTAAGCTACTTTAGCCAATTCAAAACGTAAAAGTTAATCAAATCGTAGAAAACAGCCAATTTATTAAAGTTTTTTTTTTGTTGCAAATTTTGCTTGGCAAATCTAAAGAGAAAAAAAAGGGGGAAAGAAAAAACAAGCTGAGCAAGAACTCAGGCGGGATAAAGAGAGGACCAAAATTCTTGAAACAATCAACAATGTTAGAAAGCACCAAAAAAGGACCAAAGATTACGGAAAATCTCAAGAGGACCAAAAAAAGGTTCAAAAAGTTGAAAAAGCTAAGAATAAGACCAACATTTTTTCATACATTTGAAAAGAACCAACGTTTTCCTACACATTTATTTGAAAAGGGCCAAATTTTACCCTTTTGGACCAAATATCTGGTCTGATGGAGTCAAAATTTGCCGTTTTCAAAGGCATACAAAACTCGACGTTTATATTCCAGTCTGTCACGTAATCATTAGATACACTTCCAAGGTTTGTTCGGATAATGCAACGATCCGGTAACGCAGCATTTCGTGCAAACAAGGAAAGTCCGGTGTGGCTACGTGGGAGTACGTTATTTACTCACGGATGGTCGAATTTTTTACGTAATAATAACATACCGCGTCATGGTTCGTATTTTCCCGAATGCGTTTCGATTCTGTCGATAGTGACGGCAATTCAACTTTATACAATGAGCAATAATGTCGCCATCTGTAGCCGACTCGTAGCCAAGAATTTTCGTTTGATATATAACAAGAAGTGGGAGAACATCGAATTCAGCATTACGAATCATGGTTGTGAGGAGGGGTCCGAGGGTGTATCAACAGAGAACATTCAAAGCTCGAATTAAAAAAGCAATTCTTGGAATTTGAATGAAAAACAAATTGCATTCTTTGCCATTCCGACTTGTACATGAATTCCCCGGGTGCCCGTCATCTGGTTTTTATTCTTTCACGTGGTTGGCACAGCTGCCCTTCACACTTGGTACAAATTTCAACTTTCTATCTTAATATGTGAACAGTCAACATGTTTGTTGTTTTTAACTTAAAACGGTCACTTCTAACACTTTGAAAAAGACACAACGAATTCTCAATACTAGTTTTTCATTTTATCCTTAAGGATGTTTTAGGTTCACAAAATACAATCAACTATAACAACTTATAGTTCTCCGAAAATGTTCTCTGTATTTTTCGGGTTAACGTAGATAGGAAGGAAGTATTCAAGTAATTCGTACTTCCATTCTTCACAAAGTTTCCTCAGTATTTTTAGTGACACGATTGATCCGTGAAAACCCACAGACATTAGAACCTAACCTCGACAATCGTACCTTATTTCATATTCAAACTGACTAATGAATTTTTGAACATAGACTCTCTACTCCAATCATTAAGATACTACTGTATTCGTAAAATAATTTGAAACCCAATCAAATTCAAGATCTGTACTTGAAGCTGACTTGCGATGGACTGATCCACCTCAGAATTATTCATTAGAAGCACTTTCAATTATCTTTTCTCAATCAGGAACCAATCGGCCATATCAACTACCGAGAGATTTCTCGGTGAGCCGGCCCAATCCAGAAGATTTAGGCTGGTATTTACGGAGTTCAAGGCCTACAGAGTGGCTGGAAGGGAAACAGGAGGAAGACGAGAAATGTCGGAGTAATAAAAATGAAAATTAGGCCGATGTAAGGCATTTTCCCTCTAGCATTTTAGGTCCCAATTCGGCTCTGTTCTCAACAACAATTATAGTTTTTCATTTATTATACATCTTCTGTATACGTTTAGGTGACGATATTTACCCCGCTGCTCGGGAGTTTCCTCTTCATCAGGTTCGCTTTCCGATTCATCGGGTGGTAAATGAATCTTCAGCCGATCTTCTTTCTTTTTGTTCATCCTGTTGCACAACGAAAATAAAGTCAGTTATTACAACTAATGCACCAAAAATCAATGTACAATCTTCCAATCAAACCGACGTGCTGAGTTTAGTTTCTGTAACGTAATTCAGGCGACTAAATAGTGAATACCGATCGATATTTTTATCTTCATCCAAAAGTCATTTTTCAGACAGGTGGTAATTCAACGAGATATTCGTGACAGGAACATTGTTCTATACCATCTTAGGTTACCGCTAATCTCCTCATATTCGGCGCTTACATGACAGTGAATCTTAACGCGAAAAGATGAAGCGGCGCATTTCAGTTCTCTCCCGTGCCGGCCAAAAAAATATCACAGGCGTTTAGGAACAAAACAGTTGTTGAACAACCGAATTACGGTAGAATTATCCTGCACGATAAGCATGTTCAAACAGAACAGACCGAGGGCTTCGAACATGCAGGAATGTTTACTTGTGGCTCACAGTGTCACCAAAGCAAACATGGAACCACGCTGATGTCAGTTACGCAAGATAAGAGCTACACTACACAACCAGAACCCAGAAATATGATTTGATTTTCGAATAAAAAGATGTCAAGTCAGAATTCTCAATCTGGGTTCTTTGCTCTGTTACTCCACCAATTTGACAAGACTTGACTGCTGCTATTACTGAGATTCTCACTAAGCATTCACAGTGGCTTCCCTTCTGGTTCAACTGTAGTTAATACTTCGATTCTCAGTGAACATTCATATTGGATCTTCTTTGTGCAAGCAAAGCTTAAGAGCAACACTTTATAACGGTTTTCATGGAAAAATTCACGTCCTTCGACATCAATTTTCCCGTCTCATCCTCGCAGCAATGCAACAAAACCTAAATACGAGGGACGAACACAATGTACAAGCTATTCTAGACGGAAGCCAATAAATCAATAATAGATCTAATCGTTGCTATTCATGAATTAAGAGGTTATTTTTAGCCCGACATCGAGTAAAACGCTTCGTAACACGTGTTTTTTATCGCTAATAACGGTCATTACGACGTCATTATGATCTTAAACTTGATACATCACGTTTCCGAATACTCACTGATCGGCTAACAGTTCTGGATCAACGCCACTGTCGTGTTCATCGTCTGGAGCATCGCGTTCGAACGGAGTTTTTGGCTCATCTATTTTCATATGTCCGTAGTCTTTGTCCGGAGGGTGTAAGGTGGCAATGATATTCATTTCGTCCCATTTCGTTGCTTTGTCTCTCGGTTGTTTCTGGCTGCGTGACAAGAACAAACGAGTACATAATTAGCGCCGGGGGTTGAAATCGACGATTAGGAAAGAAATTTGAAGACTAGCTCGAAATTAGTACAGGGTTGGAATCCCCGTCAATCCTGGTTATACGACTTTGACACTGCTGTATTCTCTTCCACATCGAGGACTAGTTTGAGCTCGGAAAATACGAGGCTGTCAATTTAGTAAAACCTATTGGGAATGATATCATCATGTAGCCTCTCTAGAATCCTCAGATTATTTACCAAATAACAGTCGTTAAGTTCAGAATTATATATCATGTACCAGCAGTTACACCAGCTGACGAGAGTGGATCGATTCCAACATACAAAGGTTTCTCGTGCTTCATGCATTACCATTGATGATACAATCTAATAAACTCCATATTTCACTAACGTCAATACTGGGATGGAAATTACCTTTTCACTGGCTCGGTGGTTTCAAAGCTAGACGAGTTTTTCAAAATTCCTTTGGTAGGTTTCTTGCTTAGATTTTCGACAACTTCTTTCAACAGCGGATCCTCCTTCGCAGCCATGATTACTGGGAGACTTCACAAATAATTCACTCAGCAACCTTAAACTGCTTCAGTCATAGTTATTTTTAAAATTCTAACGTCTCGCAAATGCTATTTGCGCTAATTGTACGTAGGAACAGTAGGTATCACAACAGATCAAATTAAATTGTTTACTGCCATTGAGTACAAGAACGGAATAGATCAGTCTAACCGCGCGGTAGATAATGGAAGCAGTGCTGCCAGCTGATGAATACAAAATTTAGATTCATGTCAAGGCGCTGTAGTACAAAAAAAGCGCATCTATTTAATTTTGTGGAAACCCGTAATTATAGTGAACAGCTCGTCGTGACCTGCTGGGTTCCAGATTTTTTTAAAACTATATTTAATGATTTGGCAATCTTCCAAGATTTAGTTTCATTAGGTTTCATTTTCATCTAACGTATCTACATTCTACACTATGGGAACTACAAAATACAAATACAGTGAGTAAAACATCTTGAGATTTTAGGATTTTACATCAAATGCATTTGTTGAAAATTCATGGCATCATTATGGAACGTTTTCTTTTTAGATGGTTAAATACTTAATCAGAGCCACCATGGCAGAAGAGGAGGCCTCGGGAGAAGTAAAATGCCCGGACACTTTGCTGCTTGGTATTATACTCTCGTTCTTAGAAGAAAAAAATAGTTCTTTAACTTCTATAAGTTTCTATATAAATAATGATGATTTATTTAATCTTTAATTATTAGATTATTACTCATTTTTCATTTGATTTTAACTATTTTAAGTTAATGAAGGATGAAATGTATCTTCTTTTTTTCAGTGGAGGGGGGGGGGGGTAGAAGCTCGAAAATCCCTGCAAAATGAGACACCCATGTTCAATTCGCATATTTGATCACATATTTTGCCCAGAATCGCATATTTGCCCACATTTTGCATTAAATGATTGCATATTATTATATGGCATATTTGACTTCAAATACCCGCATGTTTTGCATAGCCCTAGCCCTAGCTAACAACTATAACAAGGGCTTTAACGGTTTAACATCAAACATCAACTTTTCTGATCATGCATAAAGCAGAATGCGGAAATGCGGGTTATTTTCTATATTGAAATAACAAAAACAGTCAACTAAACGTATTGATTGACATTTTCTTCAGTTATTTAAAATTTTCAATTTCTCCAGAAAAATTTACCCGTGAAACAACCAAAATTCCATATCTGGCAGGTGGCAGCATTGGTTCGAGGCGCGCTAGCGTCGCTTGTTTTGTTATCAGTAGTAGGAGTAGGATAAAAAAAAAGGCGCAAACTTGTACGATGAACATAGAAGCGTAATTTTACTGTATTTTATTGTAATTCGCTCATGTTTTCGCGTAAAATGTCGAATGTTCTGCCATGTTGGCAATTAAGTAATACATGAATAATTCACTTAATGTATCAAAATGTTTGAACGATATAGGAGGAACTTTCACGCACAGGTGACAGATATCTAATACATGATGAAACCTAAATAATGGCAATCCTTTCGAGATCAAAGTTCAGATCAGTTTGATACCTGACTTTTCGAGAAGATAGAAGACGAGGCGAGTTGAATGCGTAAAAGTAAAATGTTATACTAAATTCAGTTACGGAAATATTCATGAAAATAGAGACTATGATTTAGTTTTACCTGGTATAACAATTACAAGATATTTGATTCTCTGTAACTAAATTTCCAGTTCTGAGTTTGATCACTTTTGAAGCGCAGATTTTCAATCGCACGATCTTTAATACTTTAATCAGCCGTGTTGGATGTACAAAATGAAGGATGAGAAGATTGTGAGTCTTGAAATGATTTTCCTGAAACTAGGAAAACTTCGTAAATGGCACTACTACGAATCAGTCACATATGTGGCTATATTTTTCAGGCGAGTATTATCACGAACCTTCTAGAGGACTGCGGTAGGGATGTTTCATTGACGGATAAATGAATAATTCCATTGACCATGGACGAGCTATTGCTTCATCTGCAAGAGGTCTGGATTTCTGGAAAAAACAGAAGCCTATCTACGGTTCTGAAAACGTAATTTTCTATAATGAATAACTTCTAAATGCTAATCTTTCATGCGTTTTTTTTTTTTTTTTTTTTTTTTTTTTCGTTTGGAACAAGATCATTACAACTGCGGAGTTATACGTTGTATCCTAAAACTGAAATTACTGTGAATCATCATTGTTTTTGACAATGTCAGACTTGACAGTCATTAACTGGATATTTTGGTAGTTTAGAAAAAAGGCTTAGCAGTTCAACCGATCACAGACCATGATTACTGAGCGCTGAATGGCAGAATTTTGACTCACAATTGCTAGCTCAGCCAGAGAGCAGAGCTGAAACCTTTGCTAAATTGCAGTTTTAATTGAATTCGAACAATATTATACTCTTTTATTTATGTTTCCGTACGGTTTCAAAATAAGATTTAAATGTTCAACCTACAACGTTATACATATAGAAGGTTATGCCATAAATAGATGCATATTCATCGTCAGGGTACTTTTGAATATTAGTTTTTACTTCCTTTCTTTAAATCAAACTTCACTTTTTTTTTCAGTACGGAACGGAGTAGGTAACTCAGCTGATCCTTATTCTCCATCAGTTCCCGTCTGTTCGTGGATGCCTGATAGTTATGAAACGTTTTGAGAAAAGAAGTACGTAAAATTAAATGTTATCTTTGGTACATTTTTACTATTGATGTTTTAATTCGCGTGATAAATTTTCAGTGGTATTCGTACATTCAGCGCTCACAACTACTCATCTTCCAGTTGAGGTTCTTCAGCAGACTGGTATCGGAGAAAACGTGTTTCCGTGGAACTCAACAAAGTAAGTCACAAGAAGCGGCTGCTTGTAATGTTAATCTTGCCAACTAGGAAAGTACAAACATGGTGTGGTCATTCATGGGAAACATGAAGTTTATGTGTTTTCAAGTGAAAGTGGATTGAAACCTATGGTACTGGGCAAATGAGTTATGGGAAGAGGATTTTGGTGCAAAGTTGTACTTATTTACCCTAGACTTGGCTCGGACTTTCGGTTCGTAAATAGAATAAATTAATTTAATTTAATTTAATTAAAAAAAACCAGAAAACAAACAAAATGAGTTGTGACACAGTTGTACTCCATATTTTGGCTTGTTAGAGAAAAATGTGTAAATTTTCAATTTCTTTCTGAGAACTTTAGTTCTTCCGTCCGGCCTCAGAATTTTTTTCAAATTCAAATTGTAGTTTATCTAGTGAAAAAAATCGTCCCTTTATATTTTAGTCTGTAGGTTTCATTCTTACGAAAATTGGCATTTTTCGTTCCTGCGCCTCGACTATGCGGTATATTGTCCAAATGACGTGACAGTACACTATGTTAAAATTGAGGAAATACAATTTTACAACTACTCCAGTTGTAAAGATTTCCAGACTTTAAAAATGGAAAATATACCGTAAATATTTAGGAACTTGAATATCCCATTTCATAAATTTAATGTTTCTTCATTTCCTAGCGCAATTTGTAAAAGAATTATAGAATTCTTAATTCATATCCCTGTGGAGGTGGGTTCACATAATGCCTCAGCTGTCTTGAATAGCCTCGCAGTTAAAGTTGTGTTAACCCGTACTACGCCTCGAACCCTCGTCTCCGAGCCGCATTGAACAACAGGGGATAAAATTCAAAGCCATCTGGAGAGTTTTAAGATATTATAGAGATTACTTTTTTTCAACTGCTCTTACAGATTACTTATTATCTATTGTACATACGTGTGAGACTCATTTATCTAACGTTTATGCCTAAAATTGAGTTTCCTAAAAAAAAAAAAATGTCTTTCGACGTGTACCCTGGCAGTCATATTGAATTTAGTTCTTGGAATTTCTAAAACCATTGAAAACATTTATATTGGATATAGAGTGCATTCTGCAAGATTTGTTGTATTTTTCCGTTGCCCCAACGTGGGCTGTTAAGCCTTCACATGACACACGTGGATGTGCGCGAATTTCTTGACAGAACTAACAGATTCATGAACAGAAGTCACTAGTAAAACTTCGCAGCGGATACTCTCTCGCATCATCGGTGCTTACAGATAATCTCCTTTGCCCTCCTCCGTATACAGAAGCAGAAGCTGACGATTTTTGTCTATCAACGTGGATAGAAGAATTGAACGGGCGGAGTGTTCCAACATCTCAATTCTGACTCCTATTTCGATTTATTGTCTGCAGAACAAAGTTCTATATTTCCAATCGAAGTTTCTTTGTGGTTGGAGGGAGACTAGGAGGTTACCAACCTATTTGAATTTAGTTCTCTTTTTTCGGATGGTTGGAGAAGTCTCGAAAATCTCAATTGAGCACAGAATAATAAAGCCTTGAGTAGAAAAAAATCCGGAAAAATCTTACAAAAATAACTTTAAATGTGTCTGGAAGAGTCTTAGAGAAGTTATGTAGAGGTCCAGAAAAGTTTCCCAGAGTCTTAAAGTAATCATAAAAAGGTTTGAACAACTTTTTAAAAGCCATACAGAGAGCCTCGAGTAGTTTTCCTAAACGCATTTATGTGAATTTCAAAAGTCTGAATCAGTCCCAAAGTCTTGAATAGGAAAGGTTCAAAAAAAGTCTGAGTGAGTCTAAAAAGAGTCTTAAAACTTCAAAAAATACCGAAAGGGCTGAAAACGACTAAAACTTGAAATGATTATTTTTCTTTAAGAAACGTGGATGAGCATACTAAAGTCTCCAAAATAAATACTGGATTGTTGGTCCGAAGATCGAAACCCTAATTAGATTTTCGAAATCAGGAACCTAAGAAACTTTTATTCCGATACCTTCCTCAATGTCTACGGTACCTACAAGTAATTTGGCGAAAAAGGAAAACTCAGGCCCAAATCAGGGTTGGATCAAAAATTTAATTGCATTTTCAGAATGAGCGATCCAAAGAAACCCGTATTTTGATTCTTTTTTTGATGTGTTTCCATTGAAGATTCCAAAGTTGTGGAATGTTCCAGCTCCCCTTCTAGGGAAGAAAACGTCCTTCCTCTTCCTGGAAAGTGACCATATCTTAGCCCTTGAAGATTTCCATTCTTCCACCTCAATTCGATTTTGCAATTTAAAAAAAGCTTGAGGATTTTCGTGCCACACTCTGTATGTACGATGTACGTCATTGTACGTCTTACCTGTGGCCAATTTCGTTATCTAGTTATATTGTATCGCTGTATATACTCAATACAACGACCTGTACATTTTTAAATTATCACGGTCTGTGAGTAAATTCTATTTTTATTGGTTGTTGTGGTTGGAAGCTCATATTATGGTACTTGACCTTCTGTCAATGTTTTTACTTCTAGGATACGTATGAGATTTGAGACCGGTGACTTCGTTCTCATCCCATCCCTACCTTTCATACACAAGGTGGCTTTATCCGAATCAAATCTGAAATTCTGGGGCAGCTCTCTCTTCTCATCCTCCCTATCCCTCTCTCGTCTGCAAACGAAAAGTTAATAATTTTTTCTTCCAACCATTGTTTTATTGGATTGATGACAGAGTGCGTTTGTGTTGTTGATAGAAATTCCCAAGAATGTAGATCTACTGTATTGTTTCATTGAACTGATTGCAGAGTGCGTTCGTGTTGTTGATAGAAATTTCTAAGAATGTAGATATTTATTACTGTTTCATTGAATTGATGGTAAAGTACGTTTGTGTTGTTGATAGAAATTTCCGTGGATGCAGAGCTTCGCTATTTTTTTATTGAATTGATTGCAGAGTGCGTTCGTGTTGTTGATGGAAATTTCTTAGAATGTAGATCTTCAGTACTGTTTCATTGAATTGATGGTAGAGTACATTCGTGTTGTTGATAAAAATTTCTGTAGATGCAGATCTCCACTATTGTTTTATTGAATTGATTTCAGAGTGCGTTCATGTTGTTGATAAAAATTTCTGTAAATGCAGATCTTTAGTATTGTTTCATTTCATTGATTGCAGAGTGCATTTGTGTTGTTGATAGAAATTTTGAAGCGTGTAGATCTCCAGTATTGTTTCATTGAATTGATTGCAGAGTGCGTTTGTGTTGTTGATAGAAATTTCCAAGGATGCAGATCTTCACTATTGTTTCATTGAATTGATTGCTGAGTGCGTTCTTATTGTTGATAGAAATTTCCAAGAATGTAGGTAGATCTGCAGTACTGTTTCATCGAATTGATGGTAGAGTACGTTCCTGTTATTAATAGAAATTTCCATGGAAATTTGTAGCCCCTAAATACAATTACAATGGAAGTTTATGATGAGGGGGGGGGGTGTAGTAAACGCAAATATTTTAGAGGACCTAGTTTTTATTTATAACAGATCGATACCAGGTCGATAGTTATTATAAAACATAAAAGTATCAATTGTTCAAGACTGTTGAGAGTCGAGATGCATGATTTTTTGCCAACCCTCCTCGGTTCCAAGGTTACTTGTTATAACTGATTTCAAATGGTATTTTCCTCCTGAAATTCGGATCTTTATTTGCAAGGCTGGATTTACAAGTGGGCAAGAGATGAGCCACAAAAATTTTTAGGGGCGGCAGATTTTTCTTAATATTTTTTTCTCTTTATTGTGTGAAAAACGGAAATGCCATCCACAATAATTATTTTTCATTATTATTGTATTTGTAAGCAACAACGCTAAAAATGGCTCCAAATATTATGGAAACTATTGTGCAAATATACATACATGTTTAAGAGAAATTGGGGGCAATCAAACGGGAACGAGTTCAAGTTACAATTTTGTTTATAATTTCCTTGCTTACAAGCGCAATTAATCAATGGTGGAGGGAGCTCCAGAATGGGAAGGAGATCCATGGGTTGCGTGGCTTCAGGAGGGGGATAGAGGCCCTGAGTGGTGTGGGGGTAATGGGGAGTAAGAGATCCTGGTGGAGGAGGAAGTCCCGGGGAGGTGGTCTTGGAGGGAAGGGTTCTTGTGGTGGCGGGGTGGTCATAGTGGTGGAAGCTCTTGGTTGGAGGACCAGGGGATCTTCGTGGTGGTTGAGCGAGGAGGCCGTAGGGTGACGGAGCCGCGGAAGGGGAAGGCTGTAGAGAGGGACTAAGGCCGCCTTTGGGGAGGTCGTAGTGATGGGTGAAGAGTTCTTGGTGGGGGTGTGGTACGTGAACAGAAATGAAGGTCATAGTGGTGTGAGGTGGTCGAAGGACGTGGTCCTAATGGATGGCACTCGAGGTGGAAGAGGGGGATCGGGGAGACTAGGTGGAGGACTGGGTGATGATCAGAGGGATGAACGAAGGGTGCCATGTGGGGGAGAAGCTGTGGATGGAGGAGGTCATGGAGCGAGGGAGAGGGCAATGTGAAGAGATTAAGGCCCAGGTGGTGGAGGTCAGTTGTGGTCGATGATTTTAGAGGAGAGGAGGAAGTCCAAGGGAGAGGGCCTACCCGAATGTGCACAAGGAATGGGTTCGCAGGGGGGATACTGCGTAGGCAAGAGACCATGGAGTGGGCATTGGAGCCTCTGGTAGGAGATTATGGCCATTGTTGGGGAGGAGTATGTGGCTCAAGAGGGCTGCGACTGTTGAGGTGTGACTGTGGAGGCGGAGAGCAACCATGGTTAAAGAGGGGGTCGTGGTGGAGGAGGAGGAGGCTCAGGCAAGAGACCACGGAGTGGGCATTGGAGCCTCTGGTAGGAGATTATGGCCATTGTTGGATAGGAATATGTGGCTCAGGAGGGCTGCGACTATTGAGGTGTGACCGTGGAGGCGGAGAGCAACCATGGTCAAAGAGGGGGTCGTGGTGGAGGAGGAGGAGGCTCGTGATGAAGAACGGATGGAAGGGGGTTTATGGTGGAAGATGGAGGACCACTGATAGAGGGTGAGCAAAGAAGCACAAAGCAAACCTCAACTCAGGAACAAAAGTTTCAAACCAAACACTGAGAACTGTGGCGGTTGGACGAGGCGGCGAAGTGCTGAGTAAGGCTGGCACGAACGAAGCGAGTGACGGTGGGGGGTTAGGCCGCAAAGCGGCCATGGGGCGAAGCCCCTAGTATTTTTTTTTTTTTTTTTTTTTTAATGAGAGAGATCCGATGTTCTTTGATTCAGAAGATTTGTTTCGATCCGGCCGGTGGCATTAGCGGGCAATGCCTCTCTTCAAATATTAACCCTTCTTTTGCTTTCTTTTTTGTTTTTGAGCGTGAAATTTATAATCATTCTCAAGTTTCTTCTCCGGGCAAAGTACCTTTCCCTTCGGAAAAGTCGTCACGCTACGAGCCTGGCTCCGATCAGTTAATTTTATGCCGAAATTATCGGGTAGACAGGAAAATCCCGTGTCTACGTAGTTTATGGCTGTGTTCTTTAAGAGTCAATTGTTTTCGAATTTTCAACTGCTTGCTTGTTTATTTTCTTGCATAAAGATCGCTCCATTCTAAAAGTGCAGAGCATTAATGCCATTAAATTTTCATTTCACTATACATGAGCATGTGAATGTCACATTTCAGTGTTTGCAGCCCTTTTATTTTTCAAATTCTCGATAATCGACCTTGAATTTTTTACACATTCTTATTTTATGCCATTGAGGCAAATTTAGTCAAACTAATCGGTTGGATACTATCTTCTAGCTACTGCATGCCTACTAATTTGACTACACTTTTTATACAAAGCAACGTCTGTTCTCAATTTAGCTGTCCGTATTCTGTGCATTGAGTTGATTTAAATTCAAAGTGAACTCTCTCCCTGGACCCCACGCTGCATGTTGCGAATAAAATATTTTTTCAAAACCGGGGCACGGGAAGGCCTTCATTACCTACCTGTTGCTCCCACCCTCTATGTAATTCTGCACTTGAAAAATAAAATCATACAATACTCAGGAGAAAACAGGAAACTACGATGCTCGTATTGAGGCTCCTGCCTTCAACTCGGGCTGCTAATTCGTAATCGTATTTCACAGTCCCCCTAGTTGCGTAATACACTTTTTTCCCCCCTTCAATCTATATGTGGTTGATGCAGTTGTTAAATTCGCGGAAAATCTTATGAGTTGTCATCCCGAATTTTTATCGACTTGACATTTTTCTGTCTTTCATGAATGTCTTATCAGTTATTCCGTGGAATATATAGGTTTACAATAAGAGGAAGAGCTGACAGTAACGTAGTCTCTGTGTAGGAATCGGAAGTACTTTTTATCTCAAGTTGATTCTTCGGTATCAAGTATTAAACTGAGTACAATAATATATACGATAATTTTTATACTGGGAATTTCGTGATTGGATCGCTGGGTGATTCAGTTGAGAATTTGCCTTGAATAAGACAACATGGAACTTCGGGTACTTCTAATTAAATTGGTGATTGTCTGCGCGGTTTGTATTGGTAATGCTGATCAGAAAAAGAGAAAGCCCAAATCGGCCAAAAAAGGAACTAGTAAGTGAAATCTTTGTTTTGGGGATTCTTTTGGTTTTGGTAAATCACCTATAGGTATTTGTATCCTCATGGCATTGCATTACGATCCTTTTACCTATATTGGTCGGGTGCAAAAAAGAAGAGGAGGTCGATTGCTTCATAAATCTATTTTTAATAAACTGCCTAATGTATCCCAGAGGACAGTCATAGACGTTAATTTGGTACTGTATTTTTAAACCAAAAAAGCACAACCATTTCCGGAAAATTTTCAAGAGAAAATATGTCAATGAAGCCAGATTTTCAGATGTATCAATTTTTGTCCTTTTTGTTCAGTGAACTTTTTTTTACTTGGACGTCGTTAGTGACCCATTTCTTAACTGTAAACATAAGCTCTAACTCGTGTTTCGCTTTTTTTACTTTATTAATGCCAAAATCTTATCGCCGTTTGATTAGGAAACAGGCACATATCCGAATTTATGTTCTAAAAACACGTATCTGTGGGAACTGGGGAAGCATTCCTTACTGCGCATAAGTTTCATCGAATTTAACCTTGACAGTTGATACATCACTGGTGGTTCCTTTCTATAACTTACTGCCTTACCGTGTACTCATAAATGCACTGGAAAGGAAAAATCCTTCGCGTAGAAACAGAAAAACGAATGACAAAATGAAATCTTAAATTTATTGAAGTATTTGCTTGCTTAATATTTGACGCTAGAGCGTTTTGTTTTTTGCAAGCCCTAAAACGTAAATGACATTTTCCCAGTTTTGTTTATTATACCTTGATTCTGAAGATTTTTGCAGACAACAAATTCATCATTTTGAAATTGATAATAACACCCAAAACTTCAAATACAGGACAAAATTTAAACTAAATATGAACAGACTAAGATTTTTTTGTTGACCAACTACTTTCTTGATAGAAGCTTTCCATTCAGTGATATCGGAGCCTGGGGCAGCGAGTTAATTACCCGCCCCAATTCGTGAGTCGATACAGGGGCAGTAGTGTCATTTTGCTCTCCCACCCCAGAAGTTTAACCGTGGAAACTAAACATAGGAGCTCACATGAAATTATTTGCGACACGTGGCAAGTACTCAAGAAGTGGCTTATTTTTTGTTCTAAAAATATTTCAGTTAGATACAATCTCCACTGAGATGGTTGGAGGTTCAGAGTCCTTAATATGCTCAAATGTCCGTCGGCATGGCTGTCTCTCGAACAATTTTTATTTTTATTTTTTCTAAATTTTCAAGCTGTGACAACGTAGTGCTACTTTGAATGGATCGAAGAATCCCTAGGTGACATTGAAATCGCATCTTTGCCGGTGGGAGTCAGTATGGCCAGCTTTGAAAACTGTCCCTCGATTTTTTGTCCATCGGCATGGCTCTTTTTCAACCAATCACAAAACAAGAGTTTCAATAATTTTTTGTCGCAATAATGGTCAAAATTGTACATTCTTATCAGAGCAATATGGTCCGCATGTCAATTCCCGTTTTTTTTTTTTTGTGACGAAGCTTGTGCATTCGCCTATAATTGTCTAAAATTAAGAATTAAAAAAAAATACGTATCTTTCGTCATGGTCATCTTTGTGCAACGATAGACGTTCATCATCCAAAAATAATTACATCTAATTAATAAGTTAGAATGCCTTCATCAACTCTCCATATAATTTTTTATTTTGGAATCTACTAATCGACGGCCAAACACTTTTTGTTCGCTATTGTCTTTCGGCATGGACTTTTAATGTGTCCTTCGGCATTGCATTCATCGTTTTGATTGCCCTGCCAAAATACAGAATCCCCTCACTGTCGGCCCAATATTACCAATATGTTATACAGAACGCCTCTTAACGACTCTCATCAAAAAATGTTCAAATATCCTCCACTTTCCTCCATGAAAAAACATACCTGAAATATTAACATTTTTGAAGAATAACCCAGGAGGGAAATTTAGTCTGGAACAAAAGTCAAAACGCATGTGTTTTTCCCATAGGAATGAAAGGGAGCCTGTGGCACGGATTCCCCTAATCCAATTGACCTGAAACTTCGTAAGTGTTTTTTTTTTTTTTTTTTTTTTTTCAATTTTACTGGAATCAATTTACAAGACGAATCAGAGGAAATTAAAAAAAAAATCACCAAGAGTAAATAACGACCACCTTCATGTGTAAAGGAAGTTGTGTGTTTCTCTCAAGTATCTAACATCCTTCCACCGTACCCTCCAAGACTAGGGGGGTCATTCTACCAAAACCTTAATAATTCATGTTTTTTTTTTGTTTTTTTTGTTTAAACATTATTACTTTTTTTTTCATATAAATCATTTATATGCATATAATAGAACATATTTATTAGGTTGAACCAATAGCATACTTCCTAGGGGAGGAGATAGAGGGGGCTCAAAATGATTAGGACTCCACGCTGAAGGAATGGCACCCCACGTTGAAGGAATTGTTGGCCATATAAAGAAGGTCCGACGCGCACGCGCGCCCGTGTACTGTGAATACGCATACTCTTCCAGCCGCACTTCAACGAACTCGTATCAGTGCTGCCAGGTGTCCGGATTTTTCAACCTTAGGCAAAAAATATCCAAATTTCTGAATAATATCCGGAAATTTTAGGAAAAATCCGGATTTTTGTTGTTTTTTCTCGTTTCGTGGGTTCATTCAACTTCTGATTAAATATTTTTCTGTGGCTGACTGCACTAAACTGGACTAGAAAAAATGTTTTCTCGTTTTTTTACCTTAATAATTACTCAGTTTTCCTTTCACCCAAAGCATCCTTTTTCAAGAACCAAGACTAAAAACAAATCCATTAAAATTAGATTCGAATCAGAATCCACGAATAACTATTCTTTTTTATTCATATGATTCGAGAATGATTCACGTTTGCTGATGCGGTTCAAATCTAATTCGAATAAATGGAGTGGATTTGTGGATTTGAATACACGAACTGACTGGTTCTGGCATCCAAATCAACTTTTCCTGAGTCATCTTCCATTTCTTTCGGATCCGCCATTGTAATTAATTCAAAGTTCAATTAAAAGTTGAAAATAATTGATACTTTCCAGGGCATTTTTGGTTATTCTCTTTTTCGTTCGTCTCCCCCCCCCCCGAAAATTATGAGCTTTCAGTGTGAGCTTCACAAAGAGACAAAATAAGTACAAATCCGACGAATCTACTAAAAAGATTCGAATAAATTTCACGAATCCATAGCGTTTATTAGATCGAATTATTGATACGAATCCATTCCTAATTTCTTAGCTCCCATTCAAATTCAATATGATGTTGGAAAATGCTCCTTGGCCATCGATTTATACATGGTTCTAAAATGAAAATAAAATAGTGAAAGAATTTTCAGTTTCCCAAATGAAGAGATTCAGTTTGATTTATAGTAATTTGTTGTGTGAGATATTTGAGTGATTTTTAATAGGGCATTTCCTTTCTCTGTTAATTTAATTTTGGGTGCATTATTTGGTAAAACTGAATTCTGCTCGAAATTTCCTATAAAAAACATTAATCTCCTCTTATTCCTAATAGTTTTATCATTATTTTCTAGTAAATTGAGCTTTAAATGCATTTTTTTTTCATCGTTGCTTTTTTTTAATAGTTGTAATGTATTTTTTCCAACTTATGAAACTCGGGGCAATTAATTTTTTTTTAGAATATAATTGGTAAAACTGAACATGGATTATCATTTTACACTTAATTCTATGCCAGAAAAACTGAAAAAAAGATTTTTTTTTCACCCTAAGGTCCCTTCCCTTTGGACATCTCATTTGTGTCCGGATTTCTCTTTCTGAACTGTTCTCCAGATTTTACAAAATAAATCTGGCAGCACTGACTCGTATTCACAAATTTCCAGTCTGTCGTGGAACCAGACTTTAGTAAATTCTTTCATATTGGTGTCGGATTCCTTCATCGTGACTTTCATAATTCCTGTTGCCACGATGATGAAAATGAAAAAAAAAAATTCACAAAATTGATAAAAGTTCACTGGATCTTTCGATTTTGACCATAGGTATTTTAAAAATGGTGAAACGATAAAGTGTGATCTGATGTACGTACCCGTATATTTAATTGCGATTATCAAAAATTCGAGTCGCTTGCGGCACTCATCACAATGCGCCACGTTTAAGGAATTTCTGTTGGTAAAATCTCTTGTTTCCAGCACTTTTCTTAAATTAAGTGGCAATCCATTCAGAATTCTCAAAAAATCATATGTGCACACCACCTGACTGATAAATATACTTCAGGTTGGCTATTCTAATTTCAAAAATATTTTCTCTGTGTCTGTTTTCTGATTGATTCAAATTTGACCACGATGAAGGACAAAAAAGCGAGGGACACGTTTCAAAATGTGGCTGCACTGATTCTGATCGAGTCTGAAACACTCGTACTGCATTGCTAACTTATTCACTGTACTCACAAAAATTGTGCACACGCATCAGTTTATCCAAACACGTAGCGATAATACGTACAAAATTTTTTTTGAAGTCCAATCTATGGTGACGGACAGACACGATGAAGGAATTTTGAGCATTTAAATGGAATTTCCACAATAGGGGTCGGGGGCACGATACTTCAAATTAATAAAAAAGATACAATAAGTTCTCCTCTGAGCCTATACAGTAATAGAGGACCCTATTGTTTATACATTGCCAGATATCTAGCTGGGACAAAAGTAAGAACGTTTCGGTGGAATGACCCAGGGTATGCTCATGTGCGCAAATGTGAGTGCTTGGGGGAGGGATAAGGTTCCAATCTGCTTTACAGGGACGAATCTATGGGGGGGGGGGGATTTGAACACCCCTAATAATTTGGCAGTTGGTAAATCTTAAAATTGTTCATTTGAATTTTTCATCTTCTAAGAACGTTTGTTTGTTTGTTTATTTATCTTTTCTTTTTTTTTTTTTCAATTAAAAAATATTTTGATAAACAGTCCGCAAATTTTCAAATTAAAAAAAAAATTGTCGGTGAATTTTTAGTTGAAAAACATGCTGGCAAGTTTTCCGTTCTCACCCCCCCCCCAACCCAACTGAAAGTCAAATTTCGTCTCTGTCCTGAAGGATACAAAGTGTAAATCCTACCAGAAATGAAAAAATTTAGCACAGGAGAAAGAAAAGTAGAGAGACGCAACCTACTAGCAGGGGCGAAAGTATATAGGGTGTGTGGGGGGTTGACCCCCCCCCCCAGTAATTTGACAGTCGGCAAACTTTGAAACTGTTCATTTGAATTTTCATTTTTTATCCATATTCGTTTGTTTATTTATTTTCTTTTTCAATTAAAAAAATATTTCTATTAAAAAATTGACAAATTTTTAATTTTTTAAACATTTTGTCGGCGAATTTTTAGTTTTCAAAAAATATTTGTCGGCAAATTTTTCTTCCCCACCGTTTCAAACGGAAAGTCAAATTTCGTTTCTGAAAATGGAGTACCCTGGACCCCTGTTGGACACTAGTCAGTCAAAAGCAGAAGGTTTCAAGCTGAGTATCGAACGTTATTTGAAAGGTTGAAACAAAGCTGAAATGTGGAAGACATTTCGAAAATTCGGAAGCCCCTCGATCAGAGTTTCAAGGTAAACGACTACCGCGCGCCACCGCTTTGAGCAGCCCGAAATCTGTTCACTCCGTCACTCACTGAGTCAGTGATTCACTCACTCACTCACTCAGTTATTCGCTTACTGATCTAGTGATTCACTCAGTCACTCCGTTACCTATTCAGTTATTCTCACAGTTACTCAGTCACTTACTCAGTGACTCAGTGATTCACTCAGTCTCTCGCTTATTTATTGAGTTATTCATTCAGTTACTCCGTCGCTCATCAATGAGTCAGTGATTCACTCACTCACTCAGTCATCCGCTTACTTCTTTAGTGATTCACTCAGTCACTCGCTTATTCAGAGACTCAGTGATTCACTCACTTACTTAGTTATTCATTCATTTCCTCACTCTGTCACTCACTCCGTCACTCGCTCAATAAGTCAGTGATTCATTCAGTCACTCACTCACTTAGTCATTCACTCATTCTATAATTTAGTTATTCATTCACTTCCTCACTCCGCCACTCACTCATTCAGTCAATCGCTTACTTATTTAGTGATTCACTAAGTCACTCGCTTACTTATTCAGTTATTCACACAGTGACTCAATCACTTACTCAGTGACTCAGTGATTTGTTGACTCACTCAGTCACTCGCTTACTCATTTAGTTATTCACTCAGGTACTCAGTCACTCACTCAGTCACTTATTCATTCTTTAATAAAGTTATTCATTCACTTCCTCACTTCGTCACTCACTCAATGAGTCAGTGATTCACTCACTCACTCACTCAATCATTCGTAAACGACTACAGCGCGCCACCGCTTTGAGCAGCCCGAAATCTGTTGTTACTAGATTCTCTGTTTGACTTTTTTTTTTTTTTTTTTTTTTTATTTATTTTAAACTTTTTATTTATTTTTGTTTGGTATACAACTACTCCTTCTTCCCTGGTACTTTACAATTGTTTCTCGTGCCAGGGGAGTCGGGGGTTCACAATCTACGGATAAGTATATTTATGCTTACTCTACTGGTGTACAGTGTCTCTAAATTACTTAATATTAACTTAACTTAATCCGATGTAGTTTAATTTTAATTTATTTATTTACTTTATTTTATTTATTTTGTTATTACTATTACTACTATTATTATAATTATTTAATTTCGCCCTTTGTTTCCAAAATTTCCTTGACGTATTTTCCCATTTTGTCATGACTCTCCTTTTCTTGTAGACATTTTTGCAAGTCCTCGTCTGTAATGCTATGTTTTTCTCTGAGTTTAGTGAAATTTTTGCATTCCCTGAATGTATGGTCTGGACTGTCTTCTGCTTCTTTACATTCCCTGCAGATACTATTGTCTGTGATTTTGAACTTTTTCAGGTAAGTTGCGAATTTCCCGTGTCCCGTTAAATACTGCGTCATATAATAGTCGGACTTTAGTTTCTTATTTTTTAATCGCTTTTCTATGTTGGGTATCAATTCTGCTGTCCTTCTTCCCGTCCTTTCGTTGTCGTATTGTTCCTGCCATTCCTGTGTTATGTCATTTTTCGCTCGATTTATCATTTCTTTTGACTGTTTATTTGTGAGTTTCCTCTGTCTGCTTTCTTCTTTATTTTTTTTTATTTGATTGGTTAGTTTTAATTGAAGGTCAATTGGTAATTTTCCTGCTATTACTTGGGTGGCTGTGTGAGAGACTGTTTTATAAGCGGATATGACTCCTATCAATATTGTTCTTTGCACGGTTTTTAGTTTTTTGATGTCTGATTTTCTTAATTTCTCACTATAAGCTAAGGATCCGTACTCTGTTATTGAGCGAAAGAGGGCGTTGTATATTATTTCCCTATTCTTTGTGTCGTAGCCATATAGGTTGCCATATAGGGATCTGATTTTGTTGTAGTATTTTTTTAGTTTGTTTGTTATATATTCTACGTGTTTATTATAATTTAGTGCCGGGTCTAGAATTAATCCTAAATATTTAATTTCTGTTTTAAATTGGAGATTGACCTTGTCCATTTTTATTTCTTTCTCTATTTTCTTTTGGAACTCTGCTTTGTTATGTCGTCTTGATATGAACATCATTTGAGTTTTATTCACGTTTAGATTCAGCCCTAGTTTCTTCAATGCGTTGTTCACTCTTTCTATTTTTTTATTTATTATTTCGGCATTATTAATTTCGTTGATCCCTGCGATCATTAATAAGTCGTCTGCATAGCTTAGGATTTTAATTCTTTCTGTTTCGTCTACTTTTCTGTGGATTTCTGACATAGCGATGTTAAACAGTGTTGGGGAAAGCGACGATCCTTGAGGTACGCCCGCCGATAATTCGTATTGTAGTTTTATTTTGTTGCTGTCGTCGAACCATCCAATTTCCCTGCTTTCTAGGAAACTTTGTACTATTTTGACGTTATTAGGGTCTATATTTTTTTTCACCATGACTTTAAGGAGGCTAGACCACTTTATTTTATCAAAAGCTCCCTGTACGTCGAAACTTATTATCACGATGTGTTTATACTCTTTCTTCATTTGGTCTATTATCTTAGTCATCTCATACAGTGCTGTTTCTGTGGATCTTTTTTCTCTGTAGCCATATTGGTGTTCGTTAAAAATCTTCTTCTCTTTTATTTCTTCGTTCAGATAATGTTTTATAATTTTTTCGTATACCTTTGCCAGGGTGGATAGTAGTGTGATGGGTCTGTAGGCGTTGATTTCTGATGGGTCTTTGTTGGGTTTATTTATTAGTTTTATTTTTCCTAGTTTCCATATTTGTGGGAAATGATTGAGGTTTAGTAATTTTTCGTAGATTGTTTTGAGTATTTCTGGATGGTTTTTGTGGATGATTTTTATCATTTTATTCGAGATGTCATCGGGGCCGTTCGCCTTTCTGTTATTTAGTTTTTTGATTATGTTTGTTAGAATGGTGTTATCAATGATTCGCTCTTTTTTTTCCTCCTTTGATTTGTGTTTGTTTAGATTATCGGTTGTTTTTGGGAATAGATGATTGAATATTTCCTGATATTTTTCTTTCTCCTCCGAGATGATTTCATTTGCTACCTTAAGAGGGGGGAATTCGAATTTTTTAAATTTTTCCATGACTATTTTGTAGGGTTTGCCCCATACTTTTGTTTCGGAGATGAGCTTTCTCCAGGCATTATTTTTGCTTTCTATAATTTCTTTTGCGTATTCTTGCTTCAGGTTATTTAGCACGTTATGTAGTAATTCTAGGTATGTTAGCTTGTTTTTCGCTTTGTATCTATATTTCAGCCTGGTTAGTTTTTTTATTACTTTTTTGTAGATTTCTAGCTTACTATTCCACCAGGTGTTATCTGTTATTTCCGATTCCACCATGCATTTTCTCCTGCTTTCCTGTATCGTTTTCGTGAATTCTTTAAGCATGATCTCCAGTTCCTCCCTGTTTGTGCTTTTTTTTATTCGATTTTGTATATCTGAGAAATCACTTTTTTCCATCACTTCCTCAAATTTTTTGTAGTTTACTATCCACATTTTTTTGGGATCTTCTTTTGTATTTTTACTTAGTTCTGCTATTTCGAAATTTATCGACTTGTGGCAAGCCAGGTTCTCGTTTTTGATTTTAATGTTTGTGATTTGATTTTTGATTTTTTCGTTTGTGATTAATAGGTCGATTACGCTTGAGCCGTTTTTGTTTTCGAAGGTTTTTATGTTGTATTGATTTTTGACAATAAGGTGATTGGTTGTGAGAAAGTCTCTGTTTGACTTAGAGCCTGAAATTTGAGAAAGTTGAACTTTTTATTGAAAGCTAAAAGTTGAAAAGCAAAAGACTTATCTTCCAATGTCACAAGCTGAATCCGATAGCAAATGTTCTGTTGTTTAATTTACGGTCTGTGGTCCTGGTGAATAATCGGGCCGTACATCCGAGATTCCAAAATTTTGCTACATGTGTCAAAAACTTCACCTTTTGGTCGCTGATAATAGTAGTCGATACTAACGCTGTACGGCCCGAATAGGAGGGAAATTTAGTCTGGAACAAAAGTCAAAACGCCATGTATTTTTCCCATAAGAACGAAAGGGAACTTTTGGCGCGGATTCCCCTAATCCAATCGACAGGAAACTTTGTAGTTTGTAGTTTTTTTAAATTTATTTTATTTATTTTTTATTATTATTATTATTTTTTTTTGGAATCAGTTTAGGAGAAGAATCAGAGGAAATTCAGAAAAAATGATCACCAAGAGTAAACAACGACCACCTCCATGTGTAAAGGAAGTTGTATGTTCCTCTCAAGTATTCCTAACATCCTTCCACCTTATCCTCCCAGAATAGGATATGCTCATGTGCACAAATGTGAGTGCTTGGGGGATAAGGTTCCAATCTGCATTTGCAGGGACGAAACTACGGGGAGGGGAGTGATACACCCCAATAATTAGGCAGTCAGCAAATTTTGAAATTGTTTATTTGAATTTTTCATTTTCTAAGAACGTTTGTTTGTTTATTATTCCTACTTTTTTTTTTCAATTAAAAATATTTTGATTGAAAAATCGGCGAATTTTCAAATTTTTAGAAAATTTTGTCGGCAAATTTTTTGTTAAAAGAAAATATTTGTCGGCAAATATTCCTTCTCCACCCCCCAAACTGAAAGTAGAGTTTCGCCTCTGCCTACTAGTCGAGAGACTAAGGAAACTTTATGATCAGATAACACCTGCGGTGCTGCGGTTATTAGGCACCGCCGTGTTATCTGTAACAATACCTAATCTCGAAATAGGATTACAATAAAAGCACATGCCCGTCTTCGTACATGATCCGCGAATTCCATGAATAGCTGTTATTAAGAGCTCATAAGAGGCGTTCCTTTTTCACCGTGCTATATTTCTTGAGCCGGAATTTATTGCGGTTTTTCTTATCGTCACGCACCCCGGTACTCGTGTATAGTTATTGCGTGCCCTGCCCCAGCACCCAATCGTCTCGTGGCGTTAACGACAATCGCGGACAACTGGTTTAGATTACCGGAGTCACCTCTACGTGCAGTTACGATTAGAGATCAAAATCGAGCGAACGTTAAAAAGGTAAATTTTGAAACGTTTTTGGCCGGACCGCGAGCCTCCGCTCTGCTGGGTCTAGTTTTCTTCATTCATTGTTTTCCGTCTCCCCCTTCAAACGGGTACGCGTCGGGTACGTTGGCCTTTGTACCTTTTCTGCAGTCGGCTGTGAAAAGGGTCCGGTTTTTTTTTATTTTACATTTATTTTTTTCTCCGTTTATTAAGCCCCCCCTGTTGGCGAACTTGAACCAGCAAAAGGTTCGTTATGTTCGAGTGGTGCTGTCGTCTGGTTCGCGTTGCCGTTGCGCCTGTAACGTCTCGCGCCGAATTTTCGGCATAATTGCGCGCGATGTGGAAGGTGGTGTGTTTCGGGATGGTGGTCGCGGTCGCCGCGATCGCAGCTGTCGCGTGGATGTGGCGAGAATCGACGGACGACGGCGAATGTAAGTCGAAGAAGGTTCTCGGTGTTGGAAATCTCCAAGTGTATACGCTAAATGTCGTGTAGAGGAAGTCGCTTATCGAGTGTAATGTGTTTTCCGAGAGGTGTAATTCGAGTGGATGGCGTTATCTTATCTGTTGGAAGCGAGTACGACTGCGACTCGAGCATTAAATGCGATGTAATTATCTTTGCTTGTCGTGGGTTGTTGCTTCGAGGGCAGTGATAATACAATCGGCCTACGCCGAAAACAGTTACTTCGGGCTGAAGAGTCCCAATTTTGAGTCATTAGTCCGGAGGCTTCTAGCTTTTTGAGGTTCCGATTGTCCGCACTGCTCGAGTCCGGCCCGAGTGACTATCTAGATCATCTTCCTCGTCTCACGACGACAACCAACTGAGCGAACAAGCATAGGGGGCTTGAGGGAGTAAGTTTCCTCCTGTTGTACTGAGAGCCCCTTGGAGAATTCGAAATTACAAGAGTGGAAAGAACGGAGCCTCTGGGAACTCCGATCAAAGCGACTGACATCTGGCGGTACTCTGCGCACCTTGCGAAAAAAGTGATCGAACACGAAATTATATTGGCTTTTGCGGCATTATCGTGATTTCAAGAAAACACCGTCCTTAAAACTATGGATATAGGATGCTATAAATTTGAACTCAACTCAAATATATTTCTCTTGGACTTTAACAACTACATATCGCGTAATAGAAGGGTTTGAAAATTAACCGTTTTCTTGTGGAAAATTAACACGGGTAAAGTACAAGTACCTCTCTTTCACATATCGCCCCACTTCTACGAATAGCGTTTAGAAACATGATGTTCAAATACGTGGACATCTTCATCTCAAATTCAAAGAATGTACATGTGGCTTAAGTCAAACTGAACTTATCCTCTGTGTGTCCGGACTGAAACCGTGAAAGTGGGCGTACTGAAGGGAAATTCGTTAAGGTAGCCTGGCAAATTAGATCAATATGAAAGAAATGAAAACTAAAGCTACGTTTACACGGGGACACTTTGGTGTCTAGACAATAAAGTTTCTTGCTAGTTGCTTCATGTAAACAGGCGAGAAAGCAAAAGTGTTTACAAGCAAAGGGTTTTTCCGGAAAATTAATAAGGACCCCTCCCCCCTAGCATACTAAAAACTCCCTCCTTTGCTGGTCGTGCTAATTTTTTGAGGAGGTAAAAGCTCTCACAATAGATTTAAGAAAATCGGGAACTATCAAATTTACGGAAAGAAGTTTCAAACAAAAGTTATTCCTTGTGAAATTTTACATTAGAAAGGCTCTTATCAACTTTTCTCCAAAACTCGTCTACAACTGTCTCGATGAGGGGAATCAGAATGACCTTTCATGCTACCGTGTAGTAACAGAAGTCTTATGGTGGAGAACGTTTTTTGACGTTCTTAATGTCATTGAGTTAGGGTTCAGATCGAAAGCCTGGAAAGAGAAGGAAGGAAACATCAACGGTGAATATCTAAACAAGCTAAAGTTTGCATACGATGTCATTCTAATCGCGAAAAACTTTAAAAAGCTACAAGAAATGGTGTGAGATTTGATGAAGAAATTCAGGAGGCGGGCTTAGAAATTAATCTTTAAAAAAAAAACGGTCATGAATATTTTATTTATTGAAGGTCCCCTCAACAGCCATTGGCCAATTCTAGAGGAGACCGCTCTTGACTATTATTACAAACTGTGAGTAAGAAGAAAACAAAAAAGAAAATACACACTTGTTCAGAAAAAATTAAAATTAAAACAAGGTACAGGTACATTAGCCCTCCCCCAACCCGCCTCCAAGATCCCTCCAAACGCCGCTTAAACTTTGACCTGTCGGTGTCAAATATGTCAACCTCTGCGCATAGTCCAAGGAATTTTCTAGTAATTCTCATTAAGTTATTTATTGGAGAAAATTTCAGTTTGGCCGTTCGATATCGATGTAGTGGAAAAATTATCTTTTGCCTAGAATTAATTTTCGGAACCCCAAAATTGATTTTTCCTAACAATTTTTCATCCTGAATATTTCCATGAATAAGGTCATATACGAATATTCCAGCTATTATTTTCCTTCTTTTTTCTAATGCGTGAAGCTCATAACCTGTTAAGATTTCTACTTGGGTTAAATTTCCTGGGTAATACTCAAAGTCTTTCAAAAAAGAGATATTTCAAAAATCCGAATTATATTTTTTCAATTTTACTCATCAATTTTTTTGTATGTGGAAACCAAAACAGTACCCCATATTCCAAAATGGACCGAACAAAGGAGACATGAAGTACTTTCAATGTACTGATTTTCCGGAAATTTGCAGTGTTTCTTACAATGAAATATGCCATTCTCCTCGCCTTATTTAGAGTCTCTTCAACGTGCTTATTGAAAGTGAACTCTTTATATAAGACGACCCCCAAGTCTCTAACCCTATCAAGTCGAGCCAGAGCTACCCCATTAATGGTATATATATGCATGGGACATGCCATTTTCCGCGTAAACGTTATACAGGCACATTTCCAAATATTTAAAGGCAATTTATTTTTTGTACTCCATTTAGTAAGTTCATGTAAACCTCCCTGAAGTTTTTGGTGATCCTTCAAATCTCTAATGAATGCCACTGAGTCACCCACGTTAAGATTAGGTAAACACGAAGTAAAAAATGCCAAAGACGCTGTTTATTTAGGACAACTAATAAGCCTGGAGGACAAATCAGAAAAGGAAATCAATCGACGTGTCAGCCTGGCATGGAATAAGTACTGGAGCCTAAAGCACATTTGGAAAGGTAACTTTGGCAACCCGTTTGAAAGTTCAGTCTCTAACTCCTGTATCCTACCGACCCTAATTTACGGAGCGCGAACATGGCCTCTAACCCACTAGCACAAGAAAACAGAATTAAGATCACACGAATTAAAATGGGAAGATCAATTTTGAAAATGAGGCTGGAAGAAAAAATTCCAATCAAAACAATCTAATCAGAATTAAAAGGAAATCTAATTGCAATACACGCGTACAGAAGACTAAAGTGGGACTGGACAGGGCCTGTCGCAAGGGTGACCGACAGCAGATGGACATATAAATTAACATTTTGGCAATTGTACGGGATATGAAAAAGGGGCGGTCAAAAGCGCAACTGGAGTGATGACTCAGCGAAATTTTTACACAACAATACTTTTTATAGGATAGCGTAAGATCGAATGGAATGGAACAGATTGAGGGAGGCCTTCGCCCAAAGTCAGGGCCTAGTGAGGTAGAACGGAGTTTGGTAACGTTAAAAACTGTATAAATATAAGTACATCTGTATACCTCACTATATGTAAAGGAGGCTTCTTTTTATAATTTGCTCTCCACCCGAGTCCTGGAATCCGCCCTTTCGAGCATTACTTCAGAGACGTCGGGGAAGCTATTAGGGCTGTCTTAGCCCTCTTCCCTTCTGGCCGAAAAACCAGCCCAGGTCGAAAATTCTGGCAAGTCGCTACGTGGGTTCGAACCCGGGACCTCCGGATTTTGAGAACAACGCGCTATCCACTCGGCCAACCAGACCTCGTGTAAAGGAGGCTAATAAATAAAATAAGGATAACCCCCCCCCTGACATACTAAAAACTCCCTCCTTTGCTGGTGGTGGTAATTTTTCGAAGTATAAGCTTCCAAAATTGGCTTTAAAATCAAATTTACGAATAAAAGTTTCAAACAGAAATTATATTCCTTTTGAAATTTTACATTAGAAATGCTCGTATCAGCTGTTCCCCAATTCGTCCACAAATGTCTCGATGAGGGAGATCAGAATGACCTTTCATGCTACAATGCAGTAACACAAAAGTTTTATGGTAGAAAACGTTTTTGACGTTATTATTTTGACGTTTTTAATGCCATTGAGTTTTATAAGTTGTTATCAGGGACTGAAAGCCGAACGATAAAGCTGTCGCTTTCGGCTGTAGCTATTGACCTTGAAAAATACGGCTTCCGCTTTCGGCTTTGAACTCAATCAGCTTTTGACTTTCGGATTTTCGGGCAGTTTGTACAATATTTATTTTATTTTCGGTTTCCTAGCACTTCGGTGCCTTTTAGGAGTCTCGGACTCTGAGGAGTTGGTTTTTAGCAATTCTCATTATCAGTAGTCAATACTTTTTGGTTTTCGGGAAAAAGTCGGGGGGAAAACCGGAAAAGATTCGGCTTTTGCTTTCGGTTTTAAAACCCAATTGGTTTCCGACTTTCAACTTTGGCTTTCATGCCACGATCGTTCGGCTTTTCCGCTTTTGGCTTTCGGCTAGATTTCAGTCCCTGTCTTGTTAGTAAGTAAGAAGTTGGAACGCTGAAAGCAAAGTCCTACAAAATTCTCTCTTTCACTGATAACAGTTAGCATTCCAGCGCTGAGCTACAGACCACAGAAATTGTATGCGAACGTCCTCAGCCAATGGTAGACTGAAGATTACGTGGGTGCTTACTGCTAAGTTACTGAAATTTAGAAGTCAGAATTTAGATTATTGGATTTTGCATTTAAAATCCCAATTTTTCTGAAAATTGAGAGGATTTAGGATTTTGGATCTGACACTCTTTTCTAAAAAGATTTGAGACTTCGAATTCAAATCCTGTTTTCACCAGGATTTTGAATTTAAATCTTGGAGTTCCCGGATTTCGCCCATCCCTGGGCGCAATAATGTCAACCACTGAATTCGTGTCGGGGGAGCGTGTCAAGGGGGAGGGGTAGCGTTACGGGTTTCGCATAGGTATACCCATGTCTGGAAGAAAATGGAAATGTCATTGTCACCATGAAGAGCTATAGAATGTGAGCTGAACTTAGCTAGAAATGAGAAGAGAAAAGAACAGGAACTGTAGTCGCGCAGGGCGCAGCAAAGATCAAGATCAATAAGCGCATGTCTGAAGTTGACAATTTTCGCTCAAGTATACCTATGGCTGAAAGAAAAATAAATTTCCATGGAAATTTCAACCACTGAATTCGTGTCGAGGGAGCGTTACAGTTTTCGCTCAAGTATACCCAGTAGTAAAAGCATATAAAATGCTAAGATGGGTGTTGGAGAATTTCTGGCGAAATGACGCCTTCTCGCGTGGATCCTAATTTATTAAATTTTTCTCCCTTAACAGATCTTGAAAGATCGTCGAGAGCATAAGCGCAAGTAGTCGATCTGTAGTGGGGGAGGGGCTCATAAGGAGCTGGCAACTGTCAAAATAATGCTTAAAATTCTTCCGCTCGTATAACTGTTCAGTCTTCTGGTGAGCGGGTTTTCGGTAAATTGAAGGTGGCGTAAGCCCCTGAAAGCCTCCCCTATTTGCGCCTTGGTTAGGGAATCCATTCAAAATCATATTTCCTCTATTGACTTTCTGGAAAAATAGCTGAAACTTCCATCATCCGTTAATAGTCGATCTGGAGAGGGTAGGGGCTTACAAGGGGCTGACACCTATCAAACGAATGCTTAAAATTCTTTCTTTCGGGTAATTTTTCAGCCTTCTCTTGGGGTTTTCAGCGATTTAAAGGTGTGGATAAGATCCTAACCCCCCCCCATATGTCTGTGGTTAGAAAGTCCACTCAAAATCATGTTTCCTTGTATTGACTTCTGGTAAAATAGTAGGAAGTTGTTCCGTCGTCCGTTTTTTGAATTTTTGTTATTTCTTCGCCCCGGGCAGGTGCTTTTCCACCTGCTGTCTGCGCCCAAACACGGATGGCGAAAGTGATCGCAAATTGAGTCCGGTATAGAACAAACCCTCCTCCTTTCACAATATTTATATTGCGTTGGACAGTTACTGTAGACCTGACCGATGAAATGTCATGTAAAATGTAACCGTAAATTCAAACTGACGTCACGTAAACGTTTCAGACGTTTTTCAAGAGCGTCGACAGACGGACAGGAAGTGAGATTCCCGCCTCGCGATAAGTGAATCGCCCGCTCGCCCCGAATATTTCGTAGGTCGATTATTTTTACACCTAAATGAAAATAGGTAGTATAGAGGTACATAGCTTCATAAGTACTGTAGGTTCTACAATAGGGTAGTATGAAATGAGGGCGCGAGCTCCTCGAAGAGTTTAGTAATTGATATTCCGACCAGATGGACATGAAATTCTTAGTAATGAACGGTGGCACTCGAGAGATGTGCGGGGAGACGTGAATATTGAATAACGTTCGTGGTTTATCAGAATGAATTAATATTCGTGGCAGACAGGGGCGTGACAGATTGGTGGAAAGGTGTGGATTTACGACGGGTATTGCGGATTTACTAAATTCCAAACGGACTCGTCTGCAGAGGTGTATTCATTCTAATTCAGCCGACCAAAAACGTTGATGAAACCGTTAAATTCAGACTTCTCTTGTTTTATCTCATATCCGGATTGGCGAAAAATTGGTTACAGAGCCTCAGGACACGAGTATCGTTACAAATCTCAAACGAGACCAATTTGTGTTTGAAAACCGTTGCGTCAGGTGAAGCATTTCGTCAATCGGGATTGAAATTTCGAGTTACTCAAATTCGAACTCACGAGTCAGATACGCCGAAGTTGTGGCTGTAATTTATTAACCAGCAACGTAACAGCCCAAGCGTGGTTTCTAGAAGAGGCGGGTAAAAACTGGATTTTTTCGTAGAAATTTCTTCGAAAGCTGGATAAATTTTACTCGCCTCGCTCGCAATTAGCATGAACCTTTTTCGTGTGCGCCAAGAGATGTCTGGTACCGGCCTGCCACAGTTTGTGGCGGTAGAGCAGCGAGCAGATTCTGTAGTACCTTCCCACTTAGTACGCCTCCAATACCCATCATAAAATAGTTACCTTTATACATTGTCTAAACTTCCAAAAATGTTAATGTAATAACGTCATAAGTAATACAAGACACTGAAAGGAATCTGTGGCCATTTCTTCGAGACTGTTGGTCAGACATGACCGACGACACTTTGTCATTGGATTATTAAAACATCTGTCAGGTACTGTAGAGCGGGATAGTTTTGGCTTCCCGAGGCAGAGTTGGGCAAAGCTTGATTTGTTGGTCATCCTCCAGAAACCTAGTTTTGTTAGACTTTTTTTTCTTTTTTCTTTCTTCATAATACTTAGTTTATATGTAGTGGAGGAGGTGGTACAAATTTGGTTTCCTCTTTTTGTTTTTGAATATACCTCGCTACTGAAGGGTTCAATCTTCAAGGTTCTCGCATGAAAACCTAGAGGGGAATGTTATACACTCGAAATACCCATTTAAAGTGCTTGCAATTCAGTACTGACTTCATAGTTTCAATTTTCCCGAGATGTTACGAATTTCACCCCCAAGCAGAAGTGCTTATAATTTGGTCCCCCTAAAAATCGTTAAGAAATACCAGAAAATGCTAAGTAGAGTATATTTTAGTAGATACTGAAGAAACATTTAGGCTATAGTACTAATAGATAATATCTATCTACTATAAAATAATTATTCACGGCAAAAATCGCATAACTATACGTCACGGTCGCAATCGGTACAATCTATGTGGGCTCACTCCTCACATGAATTGCATTGGATCCGCAATGCTTGTCGAACACCTTCTGCTTCACCACAGAAGCATATTTTAGACAGCGTTCACCATTTTACTCCATCAGATTCGGCATTTTCATTCAGATCTACAGTAGGGACCAAACAACCCACACTTCGACTTCTAACTGTACTCCATCATAATTTTTTATATTAACCAACGTAATACGTAATACTAATCTTCTTCTTTGTGTTGTAAGTAAGATCTCTCTTTGGAACAAATTTTAACTGAAGTTATGAAAAATAATACCACCGGTTTGATCATTTTTTCTGTTTACCAAAACAAACTATCGATTGCCAGCGACTTCATCTACGTTCACTTGGATGCATAACACATTGTTTCATCACATTTCCGCGAGAGTGCGCTCCGTCGTATTTGAGATACTAGGAGAGATCAAATTACCCGGCCGGGACCAAATTTGTACCACCTCCTCTAGAGAATGTTCAACAAGTTTACAAAGCAGCATCAAAATTTAGCTTTTGTCCACGACAATAGACATCTTGTCCATGGAGAAAGCACTATAATATCCATGACTACGGACAAAACAAAACTTTTCAAGAATTTCCTTTTCCATGGATTTCTGGAAATTGTGCTATCGCATGTGCGAATGACTACGATCTGGAAACTGAATCGTATTAAAGGAACAAAACTGTACCAATACTGCCATTTATTATGCTGAAAAATTTATACCTAAGGCACATATCTGTGCATCAGTCAAAGACTGGCCACGACAGTGGACTGAAAACTCTAGTAACAAAACTGTACGCTGTCCCTTCTGAAAATATGAAGTTACAGACAGTAGACTGAACTTCTCAACATATAGTTCCAATCTTTCTAAATAATAATACCACTTTATTGGGGAAAAACTAAATTTTTAAAAATATAACTGATATGGAGACACGATGGTAACATCCATAACGATAGACACCTCCCTTATGCTTTCTCCATTCAAAACATGGGATGGTCCTGTCTGATGAATTAAATTGATGGAATTTGATGCTGATGTGAATGTGTAACCCAAAATACCCCCTCCCCTCCCTTAAAAAAACTGGACGTCAGGGTTCAGAATTTTTTAGTGACAAAATATTGTCAGCTTTTGGAGGATGACCTTTCTATTCCACCTCAATTCCAAGTGAACTCAAATTTTTCCTTCCAAAACTTGCCAGTGTCTCTAGATGATGTTAGGTAGTTCTTAATTTTCTTTGAAATATGGTACAAGTCAACTACATTACGACCCTCTTCTTGAGAATCCTAATCATACACAATCGGTGAAACTGAATTCTTTCACTAGTGTGAATATTTTCTATCGGTGATAAGTATTCTCTCAGTCTCGCTTTCAGCTCTGTAATTTAAATATGTTACTCATGTTTTTCAGGCCGACCGACTAAAAATGCGGTGGAACATCTGACATATGAGCAACTGAATGACAAGGACCTGGATTTACGGTGGGGTCCGCCGGATACGAGCGATACCGTTGAGAAGTACATCATTACGGTATCTGTGACTGGGATTTCAACGCCAGCAGACCAAGTCTACGAAACCACTGATACGCATTATATTTTCGAAGATGTGTACCTGTGCAGCACTTATTCATTTTCGGTGGATGTATCTGTGACGGAAAAAAAATACAATTACAAGGCTCAAAAACTGAAGGCCGATACTCCGGTCGTAGGTAGGTGAAGATAAAATTAGAGCCTTTGATTTTCACGAGTTCTCTATTCGTGGATTAGTCAGAAGTCGAACTGAAAAAGTTGACCCCGCAGTTTTGTGTTCTCAGCTCCGTTGGAACCGGTGGACTTTAAAATTAATTTTACGTCAAAACTCGTCGAATGGACTCCGGAGGCCAAATCCTGGCACTGCACTCGTAGTTGGCACCTGAAGTAAGTTATTTTGGCTGAAGAAAATGGTAATAGTCGACAGACTGTTTCGAATCTAATATCGAACGTTTGGACACTCTTGTAAGTGCGCTAGTGTCATGGATGAAAAGATGATCAGGGTATTTTTTCCATAAAAAACATTTGCAAGTAAAATATGAGCTCTAGCATCTTCAATATTGTTTTTTATGGAAAACTGAAGAGAACTTAAGTGTCAGCCCCTATCGTTTCCTTTCAGATGAGCCCAATTTCATTTTTTTTTTTTTTCAGAACATTTTTGTCGCGGATCATCTTTTTGTCCAAATACACCAGTTAGCGCGCATTAGGCCGCTAGAGAGCGACTCTTTAGAGTCCAAACGCGACTGGGCTGCCTAGACGCACAGACGGAGTCATATTTCTGTCTGTAATAATGATTAAGGGGAAATGAGGCTTCAGCTGCAGAATTTTTGCTTTTTCAGGAAAGAAGGGTTTGGAGGGAAATCATTTTATTATTTCATTATTTTATTTTTATTACAACACTCTTAAGTAAATAACTTTTCTTAACCTTTACGTAGCTTGGGCCATCATGGCAAATTGCCGATGAGGCAACTCGCTGACTATAACACCATCCTTGGGGCAGGTGTCTCCGTCACCCCTGCCCAGCGTTTCCTGTCCTGTGCCACGCTGGCCCAGCTCGGGCCGACTGCTCTAGTGAGCTCGTTAATTCATTTAGACGCTGGTCTCCCCGCTCTCCTTTCTAGGTCTCTAGGAATCCAATGTACTGATACCGCATTCCATTTCTCTGAGTTCCCGCGGCACATATGCCCTGCGTATTTGAACGTGAGCTTTTGGGCCGTATAGTTTACGTCTGTTAACCCGGTTTTCTTAACCATGTCTATTTTTCTTATTTCGTTTTTCAATTTTATCCCTAGGATACTTCGCACCATGCCGAATTGAGTTGCTTCAACTTTTTTCTTTAATTTGATAGGTAAGGCCCAGGTTTGAGACCTATATGTCAAGACAGGTACCACCACACTGTTTAGAACTTTCATTTTATTTCTTATACTTATTTTTCCTTTAAACATGTGTTTGTTAGCCCAATATGCTTTCCATGCGTTAGAAATTCTTGTAGCTATTGCTAGCTGTAGCCTCTCTTTACCAAAGCTCACCAGCTGTCCCAAATACTTGTGTTGAGTTACTCTCTCTATTCTGCCTCCTTTGAGTACCAATTCCTCTTCTTCTTCCTCTCCCTCGACTTCATTTCATTTTGACATAATTTTAGTTTTTGATATATTGATTTGCAAACTAATTTTTTCGCACTCAGCGAGTTCGCTCAGCATTACTTTTAGTTCGTTGTGATTTTTGCCAAATAGAACAATGTCGTCCGCAAATGGCAAGTCCCCCCTCCCCCCCAATTTAAATTATGGAATACCTCTTTCAGCACGCTTTGAAAATATTGGGGAGCGCGAATCTCCTTGTTTTACGCCTTTTTCAACCAGGAACTCTCCTCTTTTTTATCTAGGACAACTCTCGCTGTTGCTTTCATGTACAAGTTTGATATGATATATGATATTGTCGGTGGCACGTTTGACACCTTGTATGTGACATTTTTAGACAAAACGACTTACTGGTATTTTTGGATTCGTCTCTGACAGGTGCGTCGAATAAAATTCCTCCTATGTGCTTAGTTACAATGTGGTCCGCTAGAGGACGCTATAAAACACCTTCCTATGTGCATGGGTTTCTAAACTTGGCTCCAAATACCTCGTATGTGTAAGTGATGAGTAAAAGTTCTAAATTTTGCACATACAAGGTGCCAAACGCGCAACCGACGAATATATAAAAATCTATCGTCGGGGACACAGGTTTTGCTAGTGTTCTTATTACACTGTCATGATGAACACAGTCGAATGCCTTTTGGGAGTCGACATAAGCCAAGTGTACTTCTACTCTAATCTCTAGCTCTTTTTAGAACTTGACTCAATGTCAAAATGTGGTGAATTGTAGAAAAGTCTTTTCGAAATTCTGCTTGATCAACCGGTTGGTTGAAGTCCAATACTTTGTATTTCTTAATCAGTTTAGCAAAACATTTTCCAATATTAGATGATGAACTGATCGGGCGGTAGTTATTTATGTCCTCCCGGCCTCTTTGCTTGTGAAATAGGAAGATCTCTGCCCCTAACCACTGAGTCGGCACTTCCTCGGTTTCCAAACTTCTATTGAAGAGTTTCGTTAGTGGGCCCACAGTGGTTCCGCCTAGAGTCATGTTTCATTGCTTATTCTGTCGGGTCCATCTCCTACTTTCATACCGTTAATCTCTTTCTCAACTTCGCCCTCGATAAAATATTTTACCCTCTCCCTACTTACTTACTGTTCCACCTCCTCGCTGTCCAACTTTATCCATTTCTCTCTGCTCCCTTCCTTTGTGTGTTTGTATAGCATAGACGCCGACTTGGCATTTTTTGGAGGGGCAACGCCCCCCTTCTCCAATATTTTCAACTCAAAAATGGAAAAAGTACAACAAATTTTACCATCAATTTTTAAATTTAACAAAAAAGAAATTGAAATATGATAAGTAATAATGGAGAAGGCATAATTTTGGCGCCAAAATAGATGGAAGACGACCATTCGAATTTTCAAAGAGAGAGATTTTTGACCGCTCCTAAGAACCGAGATAATTTTTATTCCCCTTTCCCCCCTAGTATTTTCCGTAAGTCGGCGCCTATGTTGTACAGGCTACTGAAGAAGCCTGTAGCCCGGGACCCCATCTCCTTTCTCTCATACATGAGCCCTTTCCATGATATTGTTAGCTAACAACCTCCAAATGATACTAACTGACAATCAGACTGCCCTTAACCTCGTCCACAAATTCATAACCCAAACCGGAGTCAACTTCAGCGTGTCTCCGTAACCAGAATATGTTATACCTACTCGTATTTACTACACATAAGTTAAATTTAAGATTATAATCCTACTTCTAGGATAATAAAAAAAAAAAAATCTTTAATAAAAAAAAAAAGAAGTAGGAATCGCCCCCTGCTAGTGGCCCTTTTGGCAAGTTTTGTTGATCCGCTACTTTCAATAATATTTTTAATTTTCTCAAAATCGTATTTTCGTATATCTTTCCGAATACTTTGTTTTATAATTTTATTTATTTCTACCAATTCCACCAAGTAACCCTTTCTTTTTCCTTTTTTCAATTTTGATATTTTTTCAATCAGATCTTTAGAGGCCTTACTCAGATTTTCATCTGTGTTGGCATTTGGCTTTAGTTTCAACCAAAGGTATTTGAGGCGTTCTTGATTATATCTTCAAGAATATCGTCCATTTGTCTAATATCGTTTTGTTCATAGAACTTATTGGTTTCTATAGTTAATAACGCAAGCTCATTGGAGTATTTCTTCTACCATTCTGTTAATTTTGTTATGACTGTTTTTGTCCCTAAAGCATTCCTGATAGTCATTTTCTGTGACATTATGTTTTTTCCTGATTTCTTCAAAAATTTTACAGTCCCTAAAAGTGTGATCTGGTGTATCTTGTGATTCTATACACTCTCTGCAGATGCTGGTTTCTTCAGTGATTTTGAATCTTTTCAAATATGTTGCAAAATTTCCATGACCTGTGAGATATTGAGTTAGATAGTAATTAGCTTTTAAATCCTTATTTTTTAGTCTTATTGCAATGTCTGGTATTAGCTGAAATGTTCTTCTTCCAGTGGGTTCTTCTTCGTACATGCTTTGCCAGGTTTCTATGCTTTTTTCATTTATTTTTCCTATTTTCATTTTTAGTGATTTTTTAAATTTTTACACTGTTTTGATTTTTTTTAATTTCATTAATTTTCTCGAGTTGTATATTAATTGGTGGTTGCTCTGATATAGCATAGGTTGAGGTGTATGAGATTGTTTTGTATGCCCCTATGACTCCTATTAAAAATATTCTTTGTACTGATTTTAATTTTTTAATGTCTGATTTCCTAGGTTTTTTGTAGTATGTTAGTGATCCATATTCAGTTATTGAACGGAATAAAGCATTATAAAGTATTTCACGTTTTGCAGTATCATATCCCAGTTTGTTGGTGTACAGGGATCGTGTCCGATTGTAGAGCTTTTTTATCTTGCCTATTATGTAGTCTACATGTTTGTTATGGGTTAAGTTTTGGTCTACTATTATTCCTAGGTATTTAATTTCGGTTTTGAATTGCAGGTTTTCCGACCCTAGTTTGATTTCAGTACTTATGATGTCATTAATTTCGTTTCTGTTTCGTTTTTTTGAGATGAATAACATTTGTGTCTTTTTCGGGTTCAAACTTAGACCTTGACTTTTTAGAACAGTGTTGATTATTTCAATTTTTCCATTTATTCTTTGAACTTGTCTTGTTTCGTCGATCCCAGCTATTAATGATAAATCGTCGGCATAGCTTAGTAACTTTATGCTTTTTGTTTCTGAAAATCTTTGATGAACTTCCGACATGGCAATATTAATGAGTGTAGGGGAGAGGGCCGAGCCCTGAGAGACACCTGCAGATAATGCATATTCTATGATTTGCTTGTTTTCTTCATCGAAAAGACCTATCGTCCTATTTTCCAGGAATTGTTTAACTGTTTGCACTATATTTTTGCTTATTTTATTTGTTACCATTATTCTAAGTATGCTGGACCCTCTGATTTTGTCAAAAGCGCCTTAAGTACATCAAAGCTTACCAGTATTGTGCGTTTATAATTCTTTTTTGAATTGATCAATCGTCTTCGTCATTTCATAGAGAGCAGATTCCGTTGATTTTCCTTCCCTGTATCCATACTGATGTCTATGATAAATTTTATTATTTTCAATTTCAAGCATGAGGTAATGTCTTATAATTTTTTCATAGACTTTCCCTAAAGTTGACAGTAGGGATATCGGTCTAAAAGAGTTGACGTCTGATGGATCCTTGTCCGGTTTGTTTAGTAATTTTATTTTGCCTATTTTCCAGAACCAGGGGAAGGTGTTCAAGTTCAAGTATTTTTCAAAAATTTGTTACGATTTATTGTGGACTATATGCCCACGGCGTCCACCTTTCGGCTTGAAGCCGTAAAGGGAAACCAAGCGAGCAAGAATATCTTCACTTGCTGATTTTATCGGCCATCGTTGACCCTGGCAGGGTGCATTCCTGTCCAGACCGTACAAACTGGTTTCATTTTGTTGGCTGAAAAATTGATACGGAAGAAGGTACCAGTAATTTCCATTCTGAAACGTTTCGTTATTGAAACCAGTTATTTACAAAATTTGGAGTTTCGTCTTAAAACAACTTTGCTGAATGACCATTATCAGCCCTTTTACATTCTTTTCAAGCTTATTTTACCATTGGATAACGGTTCCTCATTTCCTCTTAGAAGAAGGCGAGGACCATTCACCTGTGCGTTTCTCCAGAGTAGAGAGCAGCATTAGAAGCCTCTTGGGTTCTCTAACCCAGGTACACAGAAGGCTTGATAACCAAAAAATGAAAACACGAATTAAGAACGTTGGCAAGTAGGTATGTCAACATCTGAAAATGTTTTCTGTTTCTTCTATTGGCAGGTTCTACCATTCCTACATCTGTATCAAGGATATAGTTCTGCCGAAAGAAACCACCCAATACGAGTTGACCGATGTCTCAGATTGCTTGCGTTACGTTGCCACGTTACAGGCTCTAGGTCAGAAAACACCACTAAGCTCCAAAGTGGTGAAGAAGGAGATTGGGTACCAACTATCGGGTTTGTTCGCTGTTCTATTCTACGTGTTTTAGCGCAGGTCGATGAGACTGCCGACTAATTAATTGTACGCTTCATTCGCAGATTTTGAAGCCACCTATTTCGTGCAGAATTTGAATTACTCGATCGACTCGGACAACCAAATCAGTTTGTCATGGCAGAACGTGAACTCGCAGTCCGCCAATTGTGTCTACGACTACGTCGTTTCCGTTCCAAACTCTGTCGGCTTACCGCTTATAAGTACCCGCGAAACAAACTTAACACTCACGCATTTGAATGTCTGCGGGAAATACCGGGTGACGGTAATGGCACGTACTATCTACCAGGAATTCATTGGCCAGCCCGCGGATATTCTCGTGAAGGCGAATACATTGGGTAAGGTGTCGAATATCCCGAACCTGTCTTCCGTAGCTCTTGATTTTGGCAATATCATTTGTACAGACCTGTAAAAGAAACCTAAGCGTACATTAGTTTTGAGATTGCACATAGAAGTCGAAATACCATGCTTTGACTCTCGAACACCGAGCAACGGGGTTGTGCTGGACCACTGGAACTTGACCAAGGAAGCCTGTGGACAAGCTTTCCAGCTTTTAGCGAGAAAAAATTCTGCTATACCGAAGAACTCCGTTATTATTACGTATTTCAAATTTTGAAGGGGGGAAAAGTCAATAAACTTTCGTTCTGGATTATCAGAATCTGTGTCTTGCCCTTTTATCCCTTAATATATAGATGCCAGTATAGTGGTAGAATTGCAGCTAGCAATGTTGAATCGACGAATCCCGAGAGAACGAAATGTACTCAGATTCGTGAATATCTCTCTAAGAATGAAATTTTTATAAACCTGACGAATTTAACAGGCAGCTGTGCGACGACTTACCCCAGAGGTTTTTCCTAACGATGCTGTCCGTATTTTGTAGTTCCTGAAAAAGTGGAAGAACTTCATGTGATTTCGAGAAAATCCGATGACAAATATTTATATTGGCTGCCTCCGCGCCGTCATTTTGAATGCGTCGACAAGTACATCGTAGAGCAATTTGATTACTCTACAGATGAAAAAACAATAATCTACACCGAAAGCTTGAACGTACCAGTGAGCGTCCCACCGTGCCGGATGCAGCGCTTTAAAGTTAGCGCAATGAACAGCTACTCTTATGCAGGCGATCCAGTTGAAATCAATTATATATACCTACAACGAGGTATCGTATTTGGAACTTGTCCTGGATGGCCATATGTTGTGAAAATGCCTGGCAGAGCTTACGTTGAAGAACATTAGTACACCGTGGACTGACACGGATATGCAGTTCAAGCAAAGTGCTTCATCGTGTTCGTTGCTCGCATTTGCCATAAAATTTCGAATTTGTCCTGTTATTGGGTTTGCTTTTCCCTTCCGTTGCCCACTCGAATGTGCTAATCAGCGATTCTAGCTTGTACTAACGTTCTCGATGTATGTGTGAATTTTCAGTTGCCCGCTCGAATGTGCTAATCAACGATTCTAGCTTGCACTAACATATGAACGTGTGAATTCATTATCGAAATTATATACGAATTCATGAATTAATTTCAGAAAACGAAATCCAAAGCGCATTGTTAACCGAAGATAGCGGATATTTGATTGTCACGTGGAAGTTCAAACAGGTTATACGTCACTGCCTTGAATATTATACGTTGGATCTTTGTGCGATTGATGTCAATATTCCTTGCCGCACATTCAAACCCAGTTCGCAGGTGAGCAGATTCTTCCTAGATTAAGGAAAGAGCGGGAAATGTCAGATTATTCGCAGATTAAGGGAGAAGCGGCTAATGCTGGTCAACTTTTCTCTAAAAGCGTGGAAACGAATCCGACTGAAACAGTTCATGGTATGTGAATATACCCCCTCCTCCCTACTATATATGTGATCTGGGTTTGAACCGATTTAATTGAGAGTAAAAACCGTGGAAAACTGGTTTTTCGATCTATGTAAATTTTTCTTATAAAATTGACTGAAACTATTTGAAATTATTCGAATTCTTACAAACTGAAAATTTTTAACAGATGGATGTAAGTTATTGGACTCGAAGATGGCCAAGATCATGAATCCATAGTGGCCTAAAATCATGATCTGCAGATCATCCAAGATTTAAAACGATCGCGGATTCAAAAGATTATTTTGAATGAAAACATCGCAGATCATGAAAAAGATCGCGATCATTCAGATCACGACCCCAATGATCTTTAGGTAAACTTAAATCATGACCTTTTTGATCTAAAGGTCATACGAACTTACCGGAGATTATTGGATTGTGCGGAACGGGATTCCCTTCCATTCGTTTCTTCAGAAATTTTGGTTTCATGAGTAAATGAACATACCTATGTAACGACTTTTTGTCTAGTGATCGGCCATCGCAATACCTAATTCTCATCCCCTGTTTGTTTCAACATTTTCGTGCATGTTTGAAGGATGAACGTGATTCTTACAGATACTAAACGGTGAAATGATGGTATCGATTCCAGACATCATCCCTTGTGTAACGTACAAAGTATCGATTTCAATTGTGGATACTGAAAATCATTACTCGTATTATTCGTCAATCTACCGGTCACAGGAGAAAGGTTTGTAACTTTCACTTCCACTATTCACCTGATAGTCAAAATATGGCACTGAACTGTACCGGTTGTCGATTGAAACTTGGGTCTTTTAATTTTCAGTATTCAAGCCCCCTGTTTTCAAAACCATCGATCGCGTGACCTCACGGTCAGCGAAACTCCGGTGGAAAGCACGAGACCAGAGCAAAAATCGTTGCCCGTTACTTTCTAGTATCCTGGAATGTACAACCGATGGCAACTCTTTTATGTCGTACGAATTCAATGCGAACCATCAAGCGTCCGATTTCGTGACTGAAGTGAATAATTTGAGTCCCTATACAAACTACAGCTGTTATTTGTCGTTCAACCAAGCAATTGGACGATCGGATAAGAGCTCAGTCATTGAGTTCATTACTTTAGAAGATGGTGAGTTGCACCCAGAGTTATACCTATACTGATACCAGTAGCTTGTTCATTCTTAATGAAATCGTCTACATTTAACCGATTACAGCTCCATCCGCGGTAGATCTTATAACGGCCAGTCAAATCAGTCATAATAGTGTGACGGTCAGTTGGAAACACCCAATGTTCGCCAACGGTGTGTTGCAAATGTATAAGCTCCAGATAAGGAGTAATCGTTCGCTGTACGAATTGCCCTCGTGGTGCAATTACGAACGTCGACCCCTAAAGCAATTGAGGCAAGTCACACTTGGTCCCTCCGTGTCGAGCCACGAGATACAAGGCTTGTATCCGTTCGAGGAATATGTAATTACAATTGCGGCTGCATCAGGTGTCGGTTACGGCGAGGCAGTCCAGTTGACTGTAGCTACTGCTCCAGCTGGTAAGAATTTTTCGATGTTCTTGGTGTTCGCTTTTGGATCGAAGATGAAACATTTTGCAAGTGTCAGTAAAATCTACCTATACAGTAGAACGTCGATTATCCGGAAGTCAATCATCCGGAGCGTCAATTAACCGGAATGACAAAAAAAAAACAAAAAAACAGAAAAAAACAAAAAAAAACAGGGCCTCGATTTTTAGGTGAAACCTTTTTTTTTTCTCTCTTTCTAGTCTAGCCTATTCAGTCTATTAAGGTTCTTTAGACAAATCAGGAAATTCTGAAACCATGCATGCAGTGAGCTAATTTTTTGGACTATTCCCCTTCAAAATGTGTTTTCCTGTGTAAAAAAGCACATGTTATGGTTATCCGGTAAGCCTCTGGTCTCAATTAGTCCGGATAATCGACGTTCTACTGTAGATCAATTCTGAATGTGAGTTCGGCTCAGATAAAAAGGCGTGTATCGGGATCGACTCGGGTCTTGATTTATAGCAGCACCGCTCCATTTGTCCAAGTTCCGACACTTCTCTGACTCGACACGACATTATGATCGAATTTGATACAGATTTCGATATAAAAGTCAAGTTACCATATCAGCATCAACTCTTGAATAGAATTCTATATTAAAGTTGATGCACTATTCGATTTAAAAGTCGATGTCGATATAGTAGCTCGACGTTTATATCATATTTGATCACAGTGTCATGTCGAAAATGTGACAAAGTTTGCGTGTTGACATTATTGTTGAGAGATTATGTGTGAACATACAATTGGGATTTTCCTAAACAGAGAATTCCCATAATTTTGAAGCAACTTACAATCCTAATTTTTCCGCTTGTGGTTAAAGGAGGAGATTCTAATATAACTTGTTACTACCCGATTGACAATTTGGTGAGCGCTGACGCAACATGTCACAAACCACTTCCGTTTTGAGACTTTTGGCAGATCACATTTCTTTGTGAGTACTCACCATCTAATCATTTTAAGATAGTGTGTGTGAAGTGATCGCTCACCAGTAGTGTGATTACCGAGTGATGTTCACAAAACATTGTCAATCGGGTAGTGGGTGACGGTTGTTACTGATGTTTTGATATGCTTGTTAATTGCTTCAAATTATTTTTACTGGTATACTTTTTACAGCGCCCGATACTGTTGTTCAACCGCATTACCTGTCTTCTTCGCCGTTCTCTTACACTATTTTCTGGAAACAGCCATGTCGACCTAATGGAATTTTGAAGCTATTTAGAGTGATTGTGATTGGAACGAGATACCAACACCCAGATGATAGGTTTTCTTATTCGATTATGCCTAACTTAACGGTATGTATTCCCGTATATTTTTTAATGTGAACATTGAGGATGCGTATGCTTGATTGATGAAATTATGTTCGAGTTGATTATGGCAAGCTTTCTTGTTACACACAGAGCGATGGATTTCAGAGTTCGGCTATACATATACAGGCTTATATTAATGAACTGTCCCTAGAATATATGCTAGTAACTGGGTAACTACACCCCCTCTGCTGTGCCGTCAGTAGAATTTTCCTCTGTCAATAACTTTCAGTCTCCATTAACAAAAATTGTTTAAAACAAATTAAAAAGATTGCATTTTTTTTCGTGTTCGGATTTGAAATGAATAAAGGGAGAGTTTGTTTCAAAGTAACCTGAGTCTATCTCAAAGTTCGAAATTTTTCTCAACCAATTGATCACCAACTCTGAAAAGATATGCAGTTTTTGTTTCTAATGTATAGGGTTAGCAACATTTAAGTCTTTATACATAAGCCTGAAGTAGTAATATATGAAATAAGAATTTAGCATACTGGAGCCATAAGGCAACAAATCTGGGGGGGGGGGATGGAAAACCTCTAATGGACTTGAACTTATTTGAGGACAAGACTATTCAGTTGTCCATTAACATTCAGTGACTTTGGTTCAACTACAGTAAAGGGCTTGAAAAAACAGTTGTCTGAATTACCCCATCTTCTAACTGTCTTAAATCCTCCTGAGGAGTATTCTGAATAGAGTTTTTCTGGGGGCTAAATAGTGCTTCTTGAAACCTCAGAAGCCTAGTGTATCCACTATCCACGATACTACAGACTCGTTCTGGGAGATGTTTTCTCTTAAGTTCCCTTCCTCTTTTTTCGTGTGTTCATATTAGATAGTTCAGGAAACGTGTATAGTATGACGGCTAAAATCAAGATGAACATTTTAGCAATCCTGTTCAAATTGATTTTTCAATGATTTTCATATTCTTACCTAAAACATACCGTCAAAAGCACAGAAAGAAAATCACGCTAATCAATAAGTGCGAATAATTTCATTTTCTGTTCAAATATCTTATGATTATCAATCCATTACTGATGTTTTAAACCGAAGGTAGAAACTTGTATCTTCTGTTGATAGGGTAAAGTACCAACTTGGATCAGTTTTTTTGGTCCTTCATATCTCCTTGTCAAATTGCCGAAAATTATTATTTTTGTGTTGTGGGATACACCCATAAGACTTCATATATTAATCAAAAATAAATCAGCAGTAATTTTGGAGCTTACCACCACTTTAAGTGATCTGAAGATTATCCACACTCGAGACTCATATCTCGAATGTGGATCTTTGAGTCCGCAAACTATGAAAATGCTGTAAAACGAAAAAACGCACCGGATTATACCTGCTAACTCAGCAACTGCATGCACGATAAAAATTAACCAGTCCTTCCCTCTGTGTTCAAGTTAACGAGGATATTCCTTTTTATACCACCAGATTTCTGTGGATTTCAAGATTCTTTCACGTTTTATCTTATATCACTTAGGCGGCGCTAAGGGGAGGTGTAACGGACAGCCATTTTGATTGCAAGAAGTAAACAAACCTCGTGTTGAGAATGAGAATACATGCTTTTCTTGCAATCAAAATGGCTGTCCGTTATACCTCTCCTTGAAGCCGCCTTAATATCACGCCACCCAGACGTGATGAGAACTTGAGAACCACTTGACGATTTCGTTCCATGGCACACTCATGTGTGTTAAAAAGTGGCTTGGCGCTGTCGCGCTTACTTCATTCTCATCGGGCTTTCTAGAAAAGTCCATAAACAAATTACTGATCCGCTTTTGGTACCTTACCTTATCATAAACTGAAAAGAAAAAATCAACCTAGAGAAAACAAGAAGCACTCTATTATTATGCACGATCTCGAGGGTGACACTTTTCCTACTTGGTGAAGTTTTTGTTTTTCAGTTATAGGGGAGTGCCGTGAAGATTATACCTCCTTTCGATATAGAGACAAACTTGCAAATATTTTTTCGAAAACAAAAAATACTAAAGGTAGCGCATCGGGAATGAAGTTTAACATGGGATTTGCTGAATAAAGACGCCCTTTTTATACAGCCAGATTTCAGTGCTTTCAACGTTCTATTTTATCTCATATCACGCCATCCAAGTATGATGGAATCCGCTTTACAACTGCATTTCGTAGTACCCATATGTACAAAAATGAAACACGGCGCTGTCACGCTTACTTCATCTGCTTTTTGGAAACGTCTGTAAACGAGTCACTGACCCGCGTTTGGTTCTTTACTTTTATTATTCATACATTATTTTTACCTTACGTGTCTTGAAGCGAAGATAGAAATCTTGTTTTCCCGTTTAAATAATCTCGGCGGACCTATATTTTCCTAACGCATCTTAAAATGGAGATACGGACATAGCTACAAATATATATTGTCCAAATATTGTCTTATAATTACCATATGTGACCAGGAATCATGAAATATGCCTCCGGTTGTTAAAAAGTCAGTTTTCACTTTCCTAGCAATTCTTCTAGAAAAAAATCACGCTCTTTCGAATGAAACAAATCGCAGCTTACTTTCTTCATTAGTTTTTCCACAAATTGCATTTAAAAATTACGTCAAAAGTTTAAAAACATTGGGTTACCTACTGGAAAACATCCGTTTGCATGGCATTGTGTAAAACGGGCCTACGGGAATGACAGAAAGCAAGAATTTGAAACGCAGTTGTCATAGCAACACGTAAACGCACCACCACAGATGTACTGCGCACCACTACCACCATCCCATCTTTACACTCGTTTATCTCAAAAGCCTGTTTTCGCACGAGAGGCACATATCATGATTCCAGGTCACATAATGCTTATTTGATTTACCTTAAAGCGAATGTTGGTGTTCTATTTATCCGACTCATTTGATTTTCGATTATGGTTAACCATTTCTGGGGGAGGGAGTCCTCCGGAGCAAGGCCTCCATCAGACCTTGCTAGAACTGTTCTGGCAGGACAGCGATAATACTCAAGCAAACAAGAACACTATCGCTGTGGTTGTCCTTCGGCCTTAAGGGAATTATAGAGACCAGAGGTATGCATTGGGTTCGATATTCAAGACGTCTATACCCGGACGTATGGATCAGTACTACAGATTGGAACCCGACTTGATCCCAATCATCACTTTGGTGGAGACAGCAGGGCTCTGTCTCGCTTCTACATAATTAATTTGGCGGTAGTTATCATGCTTTATATGACATAACATCATACCGAAGATTGCGAATCTGTGTTATTCCGTTCTGATATCTCTTTAACGATTATTTTATCCTTATCTCATCTACGAGCTGATATTGATCGCTGCTAAATAAAACCATGTGAACTCTTCGTTGTACAAAAGTATCTTATCTGAAATCAGCAATGACATTATTTTAATTTCAAACAGTACCTACTTCAGATTACATATTTACCTTGCATATTTACATAGTTGTTCTGTTCTGGATCTTATTAGTTTCCTGACTTCACTTATTCCGTCAAATTACCGAAGCTGCGTCCTGTTTACAATTACCAAGTAGAAATTTCAGCGATAGTTGATAAAGTCGCCGAATCTGGAAAAGTGTCGATTTTGGAACTGTCCACACCTGCTTCGTGTAAGAATCAGTCTTATTAAAACTTGGTAGAGGCTGGAGAAGCGTTTTACAAAGTCAATATGTACATCCTTAACAATGATGAATCGTTACATTACAGTACCACCGGAACCAAGCGTGGAACATTTGGTGAGAAAAGTCAATCCTAGGTCCGTTGATGGTCAGAATGGTACCAAGGCTCAAGTTACCTTATCCAAAGACATGTTTGACGACTCCGGAGGCGATGTATTGTATTACGCTGTCATAATAGGCCGCGATCTTTCACCGAACAATATTGTCGAATCCGGGACCTTGAATGCAGGAAAATGGCCAGAGATGGGCAGATGGGCTGAGGCATCCGGGTATGATTTCGTGTTCCAGTATCAAGCTACTCCTCCGTACTGGAACCCGTTTACAGGTACCTAATATTCATTTTACTTCAGAAAATTAAACAAAAACTTGAGGCTTTTTGATTCACGTGACGCTGCGCTGTTGTGAACTTGAACAGAAATGTTTACAAATAGAGGGCTCAGTGCTAGAAGTGGTTGAGTCCATTTTCTGCGTGATCATGTTGGCTGTTGGTTAACGTATACTTAGTCTGTTATGGCAAGACAATGAACTTTACCACTTCTTGCACCGAGACCTCAAAATGGGGAAAACTATTATTATTGTATCACAAGACTTCATGCCGAAGTCGGCTATACCCTATTTACGTATACTTAAATTTAGTGTGATATGTCTAGATTAGTTGGTACAATACTTATAGATGTAAGGTTTCTGGACTTGATGTGGTCTGCTAATGACCGGATGTCGCTTGCTGAAAAGTCTAAATATGGGGGAAGGATCCGTATTGCACACTGCCGTTAACAGATGTCGCACTGTTAATTTCTTGGTAGGACAGGTCGTGCAGATTGGTTCAGAGAATCGCTAGTAGATACATTCATGGGTTGTCCGTGTATGTCCTAGGAAGATTCGGATATTGGCTATTTCAAGGTTGCTATTGGCACCGCAGGTGTTTCGGATGAGGGTCGTCCAGTCATTGATATCCTTTTTGAAGATCAGGAGTTTACTGGCCTGTTGTCTCCAAGCCGAAGTACATTGATTTTTTATGATTGAGTTCTCGTGGTGTTTGATGTCGTGTGCAGCTAATATATTGGATAATCGTTCTGCTGTCAGCTTAAGCTGCTTAGTTGATTTTGTTGCCTGCTATCTGGCGATGCGCAGGAATCCAGAGGAATAGTATTTATACACCCAACGTAGATAGATGGCGAAGTGTTTGTAGCAGGTGGCTGGTTACCTGGCAGTTGGATTTGGGTTGTTCCAGCTTTTTCAGTGTGGATTCAGAGTCAGAGCATACTATATATTTGGTAGACCGTGTTATGGGCAGGTTGAGAAGGCTTTGGTACATCGACATTTGTTCAGCTGTGTGTGCGCTCACTATTACTGGTAACGTGAAATTCGTGAGGTATTTTACGATTAAGTGGGCTCTCCTCCCACTCTAGTGTTTGACTTGGAGCTGTTTGTGAAACAGAATATTGTATTCTGGATACTTGTACGCGATGACATCAAACGCTGCTGGAGGGGTTGTTCGTATACAGGGTGTCTCTTTTGCAATAACCTTCCTCCCACTGGGTAAGTAAGCCACATACCCCGACAATATGTAGATACGTTTGCATACTTGTTTTTTTAAGAGGGCTGAGCTATGGTCAAATTTTGAAAAGTTTTTTATTTATTATTATTATTATTATTATTATTATTATTTTTCTACAACTGGAGATAGGCAGAAACATTGTACTAGTAGATAATATTAGAAGGCAGTTGTGGTCATCACAGGGGGAAATGGTCGGAATCGGTTCAACAGGGTGTTCATAAAATCAATTTTAGTACGAATTATATCAGAAAACTTTCACATTTTTTCAATTTTCCTCGAAACTTGCTCTGTTAAGCTATTGTTTTTTTTTTTATTTGCAATATATTGAACATTAAATTTCCCATTAAAAAGGTCATTAGCTATTTTCATTTATCTGGATTAGATCTGCTCAAAATAGGAGTTCAAGATATTCCCGTTACGAATTATTACTTTTTAACACAGATGCACAGACCTTATGAAGATAATAATCATCTTCTTTAGCTGCTTTACCACTTCACAGAGTTCTCTCGTTTACGGGGCTTATTCACCTCCCTCCTTTCATCTATTTACTCCATATTTGAAATTGAGACCCATGCAATGAGGAGGGTCGGTTCCAGTTTAGTGATTGATCGAAAAGTAATCTTGAAAATTTGATAGAGTGGTGTTGGGCTAGGTTCTTTAATCTACATAAATGACATTCCTCATGACTAAATTAATACCCCCCCCCTCCGAGTGTTACAGTAGATAGAAAAGATACCAACATTTCCCAATACAATTTTGTACTAAGTGAAAATTATTTTATGAACATCAGATTCAACCACTTTTCATGATCTTCAATTTTTTTCTGCGTCGTTACCACAACTGTCATCTTGCACCTCCTTTTCATCGGTATGCGCCACAGTTCAGGGAATATGGCCAAAATATTACCAAAACTGAATTCAGCGACCTTTGGAACCAATTATTGGATATCCATATTAAACATTACAAAATACTAGAACCCCTCCCCCTCATTGCATGGGCCTCAGTTTCAAATATGGGTAGGGTTGCTACATTTGATTTGAATTTTAGGAATAGTGGACACTTTTGCAATATTTGAAAAAAAAGTTACAAAGTGCAGAAAAATAAAAGAGGACACGTATAAAAATATGGAAACGTACTTCAAAACAGTAATTTATAATTTTATTTGTTTGCTTCTTTACCAATTTTTGAAAATACTGGACATTTCCATTGTCCGGTAAAGTTCTTCAATTCTTACTGGACAAGTCGACGAAATACTAGACGTGTAGGAGCTATCCTAAATATGGGGTGAATTGATGAGAGGAGGAAGGTGAATAAACCCCATAAAAACGATATAACTCTGTGAAGTGGTAAAGTACTCGTAGCTGAAGAAGATGGTTATCATCTTCATAAGGTCTGTGCATCTGTGTTGAAAAGTAATAATTCTTGATGGGAATATCTTGAACTCTATTTTGAGCAGATCTAATCCAGATACATGAAAATTGCTAATGATCTTTTTAATGGAAAATTTAATGTTCAATATATTGCAAATAAAAAAAAAACAAAAAAAAAACAATATATAGCTTAACAGAGCAAGTTTCACGGAACATTGAAAAAATGTGAAAATGTTCTGATGTAATTCGTACTAAAATTGATTTTATGAACATCCTATTGAACCGATTCCGACCATTTCCCCCTGTGATTACCACGACTACCCTCTACTATTATCTACTGGTACAGTTTTTCTCCCTATCTCCAAATGTAAAAAAAAAAAAAAAAAAGAAAGAAAATCAAGGTAAAATCTTTTCAAAATTTGACCATAGACCAGCCCCTTCAAAAGTAGGAGTATGCAAACACATCCACATGTTGTTGTGGTATGTTGCCTACTTACCGGGGGAAAGGGGTTCGTTGCAAAAGAGACACCCTACTGTCCCATAATATTTTAACTGGTCATTGGTTCTAAGGAGGTGGAGGTGGTTTTTCCTGGTAGAAGATGGATTAGCTTCCGCGGTATAGATGGCAGTCGTTTGTAGTCGGTGTCAGAGAGAAGGAATTCAGAGGTGATATCGTGTTACATGTTGGGTTTAGCATAGCAAGTGTTTTCGTTCTAGATTTTAAGGTAGGTTATTGGAGAGCATGTGTAAGATGTAATTAGAAGCAAGAAGAGATCGGCGGAGGAATAGCGAGGGAGTGCCGGTGAGAGTTTGGAAACTGAGGGCTGGAGAGGATGAGGATGCTCGAAGGATAATACGGAGGCTAGCATTTTGAAGCGGTTCTAGAGTTTTTAGGAGAGATGGTGGCGCAGATTTGAATGGAATTAGATTGACAGATTTTTTCTTGCAGTTTCAGAGATTACTTCATGGGCGCAGCATGGGGGGGGGCAAACTGGGGCGCTTACACCAATAGATACCGACACTGAAATTATACTTGTATATGTAAATAAGGCTAATTGTCATTTGCCGCATGATTACATGTGTGTATATTGTTCTTGACTTTTTTTTTTTCACCCAGTATGGTAAAAAGTCTGGCTTCGACCATGGATTACTTGTTCTCTGTAACCAACCTTTGTCACTTCTAGCCTTTGACTATATACATACCATGGACCCCGAACAACGCCTCTTATCGGTTGTTTTTGTGAAGCCAGGAAAAGAGTCAAGAAGCCAAGTAAAATTTTAAAAATAAAGATATAAAGGGCAAGTTTGCTGGAATTAATTTTATAATAGTTTATTTTGCAATTATTTAATTAGGGTACAATCGAATCCAAATAATTCAGAATGTTTTTTTTTTTTAATAATGGAAAGTAAGAAATTTTCCATTTACGATTCCACCGGATGGATTACACCGAATAATACGAAGATGATTATAACTGATACAAATAGTGATATAAAGGACAATGTTGGCTTCATCCTAAATCGCGTTGCTCTGTGTCCATGGTATGTATATAGTCAAAGCTTCTAGCATTGCTAATGATTCGGACATCAGTAGACACCCCCACCCCCTCCCCGAAAAAAGAAAGAGAGAATAAAATAACGAGTTTTGTTGAGATGAATCCTGTTGTATGTGGCACCTTGGAGATAATTTTCGAATCTTTTATAGGAAGTGTTAGGGTCTCCTCACCTGATTCTGAAATAGCGATATAAAACCCACGATAAAAGCGAGTCTATACCTGTCTAGTGTCTACCTGCAGATACAACGTGTGTTGCTATGTAGCGTCGGGAACATATAAAAATTATCGATTTGGCCGTCTTTCTTATTCAGCCTTATTTTTGTCGGTAATTGATGTGTATTATTACGTAAAGAAAAGTGTAAGGGCGTTCCATTTTACCACTTCTTACACACCCGTCACGAAAGGTTATGTAAGTGACTTTGAAAATGCTCGCCGTCGAAAGTGGAGGCTAATGATTCGCTGAAAGAACCGTGCACTTATTATAGACATTATGAAGTCAAACATAACTAAGTCGATGTTTGAGAGTAAACAAACATCGGCAGCATAATACTTTGTACCGTATTTTATGTTTTTGAACGATTTGTGCTCCAAAGGCAGCGACTCGAATGAAAGCGTCGTCTTCGTGGTCGGTGAAGACGCGTCCTGTGAAACAGCCGTTGATAATTACTGCAACGGGCCGCTGAAGCCGAATACGAAGTATTCCATGAAAATTCGAGCCTTTACCAGCGCCGGATACCGAGACTCTCCCCCTTTGAAATTCTCCACCGGCTTCGGTACGTACCGTAATTGTTGCTGCTTCGGGCTAACAACCGAAACCGAGAAAATCCCGCCAAAAGTCGCTCGCTCTTTTTGCGTTGTCAACAGGACTGCAACGTGGGCGCGGCTCGCCACCCCATTCGTCTATCGTTGGCAAATTATCAATTTCATTTCCTCAGTTTAAAAGCTTTTTTTTTCTTGTTCAACAATTGAAAATTTCGTTTGCTCAACAGCTGGAAAGTTTTTTATTTTCATCTCCCTCCGATAAATTCGCTTCTCCGCGGCTCTGGTAGTCAGAATGCAGCGAACGGAATAATAATTGCTCATCGAGTTGATAAACCGATGTTGGAATTACTGCGCAGTATTTTGAGCTTGAAAGATGTTTTCTATCGTAATAAATATGTCTTTTTACAGAAATAGAAAACTCGCACGCAAATTATCTGCTGGCAGTGTGTGTACTGCTCTTCTTGGGATTCGTGGTGTGCGGCTTGTTCTACGTGAAGACAAGATACATCCCAGTGTAAGCAATTTAAAATTTACCGCTTCAGGCGTAATCGTGGTGTACGTTGGCAGTTCTGAAAATTTTCTAATCGGTGTTATGACTGTCATATTGCTTTCTTTATATGGATGCTATGCTCAATAGTGACTGATAAATTTCTGTTCGGTGAGAGCTCCAGGTGAGAAACTTCTGTGGCGGCTATGTGTTGTACTTCTGTGTTAGATTAAGACGATTATTCCTCTTGCTTTGAAGCATGCGTGTGTGCAGTTAATCATATGCCGTATATTTTGAAAAAAATCGAAGTTTTTCTTTTTCACCGCCTCCTCTTTCCAATGTTACAAATCAATCGTGAAATCTAGTCAGTTGATCAGGATAGCCTATCCAGGATTTCAATGGTGGGTGTGGGGGGGGATTGAAGAAATTCTTGGTGTGAGCAAACAAACTCTTTTCTTACCCGTAGATTCCCCGTAAAATGCAACTGAGGCAAAAATCGATTCCTTTATCAACAAGTCTGTCACTGTTGGGGAGGGTCGTGTACCATGTGACGGAGATTGATTTTTAGCATTTCATATGTTTTTACTACTGGGTATACTCGTGGGCGTAGCCAGCGAGGGGCAAGGGGGATTATCCCCTCCCCCTGGATTTTGAAGAAAAAAAATGTTTTCCAGTGCTCACAAGATTATTTTCGAATATGTGAAGCCAACTGAATAAAATTTGCAGAAATAGGATGTACCTAGAGGCCTAGACGCTAGACAACGAAAATATGTGACTGGCGCCACACTGATAGCTTAGCAACGACTTGCACCTGCACAACTGCACAAATTTTGCCCCCCCCCCCGCTCTGGAAAAAGGTCTAGCTACGCCCATGGGTATACTTGAGCAAAAACCGTAACGCTCCTCCCGTAACGGCCCCCTGTAACGTTCCTGTTACTATGACGTCATACTACTGGGTATACTTGAGCGAAAACCGTCGCGCCTCCGTAACGCTCCTGTTACTATAACGTCACACTAGTGATTGTACATGAGCGAAAATCGTGTTTTTACATTTCCATAGAAATTTATTTCTTCCAGCCAGGGGTATACTTGAGCGAAAACCGTGACGCCCCCTCGACACGAAGCTAGCGCCTTTTCGAGCATTACCTCAGAGACGTTGGGTTTCTCTTCTCACTTTCAGCTAAATTCAGCTCACAGTTCTTTAGCTCTTCATGGTGAGAATTCAGTTCAATGGTTGGAATTTCCATTAGCTTCCAGCTCTCGGTATACTTGATCGAAAACCGTAACGCTTCCCGACACGAATTCAGTGGTTGACACTTGCTGCGCTCTGCGCGACTACAGTCTGTAGCCGTGTTGTTAATAGAAATTTCCGTGTCCCCCAACACAAAGCCAGTCCGTATGATTTAGCTCTTCATGGTGACAATTCAGTTCAGTGGTTGATATTTCCATGGAAGTTATTTTTCTTCCAGCCATGTATGTGCTCGTTGATTTAGATCCTTGCTGCGTCCTACGAGATTACAGTCTGCAGCCGTGTTGTTAATAGAAATATCCATGGAAATTTCTTTTATTAGGTATTTCTCTAAGTTCCCGCCTCCCCTCCCCTCACCCTTCAGACTTCACAGGTTTTGGAGAGGTGTCAAAATATACCTTTTAATAAGGCTTCACATTTCATGGAACATCTACTGAAGAAAATTTTGGGTCCAGCGCTTCTCTCAAATAGTTCTTGTTTCTAAAAATCTCCTTCTTCTTCTTCTTCGAACACCATCTCCGCGACGAAGGTTGGTGGTCCACAATGCAACGCGAACTCTTGAGATGGCCGACCGGAAGAGCTCCACTGATGAACAATTGAACCAGCGCCGCAAGTCTTTCATCCACGAGTTCTGTCTTCTACCAGTGGAGCGTTTTTCCGCTATCTTCCCTTCCATCAGCAGTCTCAGAAGTGCATAACTCCCACCCCTCAAGATGTGACCAAGATAGCGCAACTTTCTTTCCTTGATTGAGCGTCGTACTTCCGTTTTTTTCTTCATTCTTCCCGTGACTTCACTGTGAGTCATTTTCTGTGTCCATGATATCTTCTGGATCCGGCGGTACAGATACATTTCAAAAGCCTCGATCCGTTTTTCCATGTACGCATCCAATGTCCAGCTTTCGCACCCATAGTACAGGACTGAGAGGATGTAGCATCGTAACATTCTTAATTCTTAAATCCATTCCGAGTTCCTGCCTAGTGAACAAATTACGCATTTTTATAAAGGCGGATCTGGCTTGTTCTATTCGTGATCGCACTTCTCTTTTTGATGTGCAGCTCTCGTCCAGGATGGAACCAAGGTGCTTTACTGACGAGACTTGCTCTATCGTTACTCCTTTGATATTAGGGTACAGTTTACTGATTTCTTTGAGAAGACCATAGTTTTCGTCTTGGAAGCGTGTTTATCCTGATACCAACTTTTTCGCTTTGTTCAACTATTTTATCCATCATTTTTTGGAGTTCGCTTTGGCTGTTTGCTATTGTAAGACTATCGTCAGCATATCTCAAATCATTCACTGTGACTCCGTTTACATTAATTTTACCGTCCTTCTCGCTCAACGCCTTCTCGAACACTATGTCCAGGTGGAGGATATTTGAGGCATATGTAGCCTCCATGTCTAAGTAAGTATGGAGCCCGCCTTGCATCTTTGCGACGGATTCTCTGCGGCTGAAGCTAGTAAACTGGTTCCGTCTTTCTCCCTGCAATACCCTAGTAAACAGGACAACCATAGTACCAGTAGAGATAGATAGTGCATTCTACAGTCTTCAACTAGTTCCCAAGAAGAAAGCATTATACTCGCAAAATAAGTTACTGCTAGTGTCTGAAAGATTGGTGCTGTTTTGTATGAGGCTCGTGGGTCGCGTACTCCACACTGAGAGAACGTAGTTAATAATGATTCACGTGGGCATACGTCTTCGGCATAGAGATGGAAATACTCTGACGTAACGAGTCGCGCAGGAAGCAATGGCAAACTACCCTGGCTAATCTGCTATGAAAGCTATGACTGAAAATTACGCGGTCACTACACCCAGACACAGGGTAAAATGTTAAAATGACTGGGAAGGAATCGGATAAAGTGCCCTCTGGAATCGCTGGAAAGTTTTGGTATTTTGAGAAGAGAGTCAGTTCCAAGAAGATAGCGAGGAATTGTCTGTGGCGCCCGGACTAAATGAGCTAGGAAGGTGAAACTCCGGCTTCAGATACTTTGGTCCTTTCCTGAAAAATGGGCCCTCTTTTAGCCGCTCCCTATTTCATGCATTGTCACAATTTATATAAATAAATAGAAAACTTTTTTGTCCCTTGGTAAGTACCTAAGAATTTTTGGGAATTTTGAGAAAGACAGATATCCTTGGCGCATAGATTAGTCTTTTACAATTGAAATATTTTCGCGTTTAACATCGATCTCATCGATAATATTCGGGAACTGAAGCGAGTTTTTATTCGAAACTCGGCGTAAAAATTAACCGTCGGGTCAGTGCGATTTGGAGCTATATCCAAAACAACTAATTTTGCTACAGAGGGAAAAGAAGTTTTAGCATCAAGAGTTTACTGACGAAAGTAAAATTGATCTACAAAATGTTATGGTATGTTTTTGTACGAACCTTCATCTGTAAGATGATTATATTCCTACCAAATTTCTTTTCGCCCAAATTCATTGAGAGGAGCTGGATATGACAACTTTACTTTTTGTAAATTTAAAAGAAGATTATTGAAAGCAACATTAAATACAGTGTTTTATTCGATGCGAAAGCTTTCTGGTCCCAAAGAAAAATACTGAAAAGCAACATGAAGTTATATACTAAAATCAGGGTATTGGAAAGCACAGTCCTTCCAGTATTGACCTACAGAGCCCAGACCTGGGCCATCACTAGAAAACAAATGTACAAAATCCGGTCCACGCACAGTTAAATGTTGAGAAGTATCCTCCAAATCAGATTAAAATACGCACTAAAGTACAAGATATTATGGAAAAAACTAAAGCCAAAAATATCGAGGTTGTGCTCAAAAAGCTGAAGCTTAAGTATGCAGGTCATATCCGCGAACCAAATCATAAATGGAATAAAGTCCTAACTACCTGGGTCCCACAAGAAGGCAAGCGAGGCAAAGGGAGGCCGGTCATCAGGTGGGAGGATGAACTGATGAACCGCGTCAACATCTCGGACCGAAGTGGTTTGATATGGCAATAGATAGAACCAGGTGAAGGGACTTGACAGAGGCCTATGCCTAACAATAGGCGACCGAAGGGGGACCGACGATGGAGGCATCGTTCACTTACCAATAAACAAAAAAAAAAACTGTTAGTGTCAATATTGCGGATTCAACTGGGTCACGGTAAATAAAAAAATAAAATAAAAATTTATTCCATGCAGCGTGAAATTATCTTTCCAATGATACCAAAATCTCATTTACGAGAAAATTTAGTTTTAGCTCCAACTAATCGCACTGACCCGACCGACAAACTTTTTTTTTCCTTGTAAACGCACCTTCGGTGTTTGAGGAAAATTGAATACATCCGTACTCTGAGACATCCCAATAACAGTTTAACTGGCATGCAGCGGCGGATTTCCCTATACGCCAACTACGCCCTGGCGTAGGGCGGCAGGTTTTTGGGGCGGCAAATTTTCGTTTTTTTGTATACCTAAGTGTCGTTAATTGCGAGCGAAGCGATCGAAAAAATGTTTCCCCCTATTTGGTAAGCCTGAAATAGGCGGCAAATTGCATCTGGCGTAGAGCGCAAAATGTGTAAATCCGCCGCTGCTGGCATGAAACCCGGGGCGCTACCAGAACTTTTTTTTTTGGTGGGTGCTAGAATTTAGAAAAAAAAGCAGGGGTGAAAACTCGATTTGGTACCTACCTATTTTTATGAATTGATTTTGAAAAAATTTCGAATTTTTGGAGGGGCTATAGCCCCCTAGCCCCTCCTTGGTTGCACCCTTGCATAAAACCAATATATCAAAGTTTATTACCTTCAAACGCATTTGCTATTTTCGAGAAACGAAAACTTGATTTTCTTGAATGCGATAAAATGAAAAGTTGCTTTTCGTTAAAGCCCTATAGATACGAGTGAATATATGCGCCATTTTGGTTCACATCGCGCCCGTCAATGCCGAATTGACTACGCGGTGCACTCCGCATAGTCGGACTCGGCATCCACGGGCACGGTGTGAACCAAAATGGCGTATGTCTTCACGCGTATTTATAGAGAGGGCTCTAGGCAGGTTAGGCAGGTAAGTTCCTTGTGTCTTACGTCAAAGACAAATGGTAATGGTTTTGTCAAATATGACGTCAGAGCCAAAAGTCTCATGGTACATTTGTCCCAAAGTGCACATTTCTCCCCTACCGTTATGACTTGGTGGTCGAATTTGATGCTCGACACTTGTACAAAGGTCGAGTTACCTTATCGACATCCGCTTTTTGGTCAAATTGTGCATAGATTTCGGTGTAAAGTCGATGTCGGCGCAGTAACTCATTAAAGTCGGTTGTCGGATTCGACCAGTCATGGCGGGATTTGATCCTGATGACACGTGTTTCGCGAGTTTAGTCATTTTCGGGGATATTTTGTCAAATGTTTCGTGTTAAGAGGAAACGAACTTGCACATTGTTACAATTTCGGGTTTTTGAAATCTGAAGGGATCCGAATTCGACCTTTCCGCCGTGGATCTACTTTAGGTTAGCCTGAGTTTTACGGTCAACGTTTTCTAGCCAATTCAAATTGCATCTTTACTCGTGATTTTAAGGGATTGATCGTGTAATTCTTAATCTTTCGCTGTTATTTTCTTTTTAGTCTTTCGTGTTTCTTCTTCATTGGTGTTTGTAATCGAATTTTGACTTACTTCTTGCGCAACGGAAGCATATACGCTGTGCCCTAGCTGTTGTAGAGGATGATGGTCGATTTCTTCATTCTTCGTTTTCATTCTGTTTTACTTTTTATATTCTCTGTCACTGCGGATCCGTGTGGTTGATTAGCGTCATGTATCTGATTGTGTGGTGTTATGATTGCAGGATCTGTCTTCAAATTTGTTCTCGGTCTCCTCTTTGCGAAATGTAAACATATTTGGTCAGTGCTTGATATCTTAGTCGTTCAGTCGATGCAGATGAAATTTCGCGACCAAACCGATCGATTATTCTTAGGAGAAAGATATGTCATATCTAGTTTTTAGTACTCAGTCGTTATAAACGCTGTAATTGTTGATATTGTTCAGTATTTCTTCGAATCTCGTTTTCTAAGCAATCTTCTGTGATATCGTTTAAAGCTTTGCTGTATTGTTTCTCTCCGTGTCGTATTTTCGTGTATTTTTAATTTATAGTAGATGGCCGCATTGTTGTGGTTTGATATTAGGAACTGTAAGTTGATTGTCGTTACCTCTTACGAGTACCTGTGATAGCTTTATATCCGTTGCGATTTCGTACAGACGTAAGTACATTACATAAATTCAGAATATTCCGGGTTTCATTCCGCGGAGCTATCGAATTGATCTCAAAGGCTTGGCTTTTGAAGAATCGGTATACGGCTCATTATTCTTTCTTGAAGTATCACTTGTGGATCACAAAAAGTCAAATGTGGATAGGAATTGAAAAAAGTTTAAATTTGTATGAGCTCGTTCCAAGTACATGTATGTAGGTGGCACGATTCTTCAATTTGGATCACACATTACCCTGAACGGGTCGGAGTTTTCATTGAATTGTTTAGTTTGTTCAAGAAGCATACAGAGAGCGCGTTTCTTCAATTGTGAATTGTATAACTGAATGCGGATCGAAATATATGAAGTATCCAGTCCCTTGATTCAATCATATTGCATATTATATGTTTTAAATAGCAAGAACTTCCACCCATTCTAAGCGGAAAGCAAACAGTGCGAACCATGACAATGAAAAGCGGTACCATCAACAGGGGTAATATGGGACACCGGTGGTAATATTGGTCACTCATGACTTGATTGCTGATAACAGTACTAACGCTCCTACAAGTCATGAGTGGCCGATATTACTACCGGTGTCCGATATTACCCCAATTGATTTTATTGATAACGATACTAGCGCTCCTACAAGTCATGAGTGGCCGATATTATCACCAGTGTCTGATACTATCCCAGTTGACGGTATACACTAATCACATAAGATTTCAAATAAGGTTACTGCATAGTAGAATTGCAGCTAGGTCACCGAGAAGAAGAGGAGGGGAAGGGGGAGAGTTTCTAAAATTGGTGAACGAAACTATTTGGGTGTGAATATTTTTGAGTTTTCAATAAAAATCTAATAAAAAGACAACATATTCGAAATTTGAACTTCCTCAGCTACAGCCCTGCTCTAAGGTCTTTGCAATTTCAACATTTATATTTTGCGTATGTTTGCCAACCTGGTAGTTAGGAAGCTTTCAGTTCATCAGGGGTCATAATTTGGTGAGCCTGCTATTTGTGACATCACAGTAGTATATGGGTCACTTGAGGACACCTTCAACAGGGGCATTCACTCCTATGCACGTGCCGCTCAAGTGACTGATGTTTAAAAAAATTTCTAAACTTTTTTTATCACTAAATTAAAATTATATTATAACAATATACTTGATGATGTCAAGGGCTTAGTCCCAGCATGCTGATGTCATACAAGTATATTACTGTAATATAATTTTAAGTTAATAATAAATTTTAAAAAATTGGAAATTTTTTTTACAACATTGACTTGAGGAGCGCGCCTATTGAGTAGGGGGGTGAATGCCCCCTGTAGAATATGTTCTCAAGTAATCCATATGCAGTCGATTCCGTTTAATTGGGACACCGTTTAATTGGGACAGCCGTTTATTTGGGACAAAAGCCAAAGAACAAAATCAAATGTACCCATCTAATGTATTTTTCATTCTCTTAATTGTGACAGGGTTCCGCTTATTAGGGACATATTATTGCCTGAAAATACAAAAAGGAAACAAAAATCTGTAGCCATAAGACTACTTTAATGCACATGCATGCATAGACTTATCAGGTTATTTTGATTTTATCAAATGGTATGTGTGCATATGTTCTATTTGTCAGTATATCAAGTGATTTCATAGCAAAATGTCGCGAAAACGTAACGATTTAACTCTTCAACAGAAAATTGAAATTTTGAATAAAATCAAGGAGAGACCACCTGACACTCCAGTGCGCGAATTAGAAAAGTTTCTTAATGTGTCAAGAAATGTGTGGAACAGTTAAGACTTTATTTTATGCAGGAGGGCAATGAAGAAAGTCCAGCAGCAGAACTTGATGTTTGTGCTGATTTTGTCCGGCGTCAGACCTTCAAAAATTTGCATCAAAGCAAATTAGATCGTTTTTTGCAGTGATGTCATTATATCCATTACACGATCTGTATTAATGTATATTATACACATATCCTATTTGTTTAAAAAAAAAAATTGATAATTTCGGTTTATTGGGACAGCCGTTGAATTAGGACAAAATGGCTCCGCCCAATGTGTCCCAATTAAGAGGAATCGACTATACTACTTATCACTCTCCACAATATGAGTTCGAAAATGAATTTTTCTCATTATCGCAGTTATAAATTGTGGTGAGCTTAGTTTAAATGATGCTAAAGCATACTAAGGATTAGTTATATGGAAAGTACCAAATGTGGATCATACTATCAAATGAGGATCAACTTGCCAGATGTTTCTAGTTTGTTCCAGAATTATACAGAAGAGAGAGTGCTTCGCCTGTTTTTATAGATTTAGATGGTTGTCATTCAGTTGTGATAATGCTGTTATCAATTTGTACACGGATTCCTAACTCCAGTTTTAATAGTATCTACTGCCCGTTTGAACGTGGTGTTGCTCTACATACCTGTGCATGAAACTGACTCACAGAATGCTGATTCACAATTTAACTGAGACTCATATTTATGAAGGTTGTCGAACCTTGCTTTTTCACCTATATTTATGTAATCTCGAGTTGTGTCCTTAATTTCACGTATTTCAGTACATTTTACAAAAAATGTTTGTATTGATCCACAATTAGTCTGATCCTTGATTGGTAAAATTATGTCTCTTCTGCTATTGGTGGTTAAGATTTTGCAGTTCTCTTAAACTTGTAATTACCATTTGTATGTGTATGTGTGTGTGTGTGTGTGTGTGTGTGTGTGAGAGAGAGAGAGAGAGAGAGAGAGAGAGAGAGAGAGAGAGAGAGAGAGAGAGAGAAGTGATCTAGTAAAATGATCCACAATTGGTATTTTCATATAAAATCAGTTCATGCACGATGTTCGGCTCTACATTTATAATTATTAGCTATAGTGATATCTGTGTGTGGTCAGATAGTAATGTGCCCGCTTCACAATCCTTACGTCTGTGGTACGAGTTCCAAGCTAGTGATATTCAAATACCTCCACTAACATCCTAGCAAACACAGCAACTGCAGTATCAATTGAGGTGGAAACATAGCGTGTCCTGTCACCCCTGCCAGTTGACATGAACAAGGCATTACAATCGCAGGATGTGTTACCACCAGATCGGAAAGATTGGTACTGTGCGTGCGCTCATCTGGACAGCCTACTGGCTATCAACGAATTGCGGATGCACACTCTTTGGTACCGAGACGGAAAATTCTAATGCAACGGCAAACTACCCCAACTAACCTGCCCAGGAGAGTCGCACGTTAGAAACCGCAACTACCAACATCAGATATGGTGCCTGAAGAAGTTTTTAATTCCATTCAATTTTTTTCCGGAAGCAATAAGTTTCCTAAGTTCGTTTTCTCTAAAGACATTTTTCTTAAATTAATTTTTTCCAATGACATTTTCCCTAATGACTTTTTTGTCGAAATTTTTCCTCATTAAGTAGAGAATTGGCTCTTTAGCATTTCTAATCTGCTTCCGGTGTTATAAGTATTCGTACTAGTATCTCTCTTGCCGTGTAACTACATTGAGCACGCGCATATGAAACTAACCCATCCAACGTAGACTGATCCATTATTGGTACATATTATTAAGTCAGCCCTACTTAGACATCCTCAGTAGGCAATGTTAAGTTCTACGCTTACAGTGTTATGCTCATGTGGTATTGAAATGTGCAGCTCCATCCACTAACACTGTTTGAATTGCTCATTCATAACTGGTTTCAGCATTTTGATCTGCTTTCTGCACTGAAGATATTTATTGTTTATTTGACGTGTAAATGCGCAAGGTGTGTAAATAGAAGGTGGAGCCCATTTTTCCATGGGCAGAAACTTCAATGACGTAATTGAAATGAGATTATAACAGAGGCCTGTAACAATTTTTTTTCTCTCTATATTTACTCATAATTAGAGCCCGTAACATATTTTTTAATTATTTAAATAATGTGAAGAAAAATGAGTCCTCGGCTGCAGAATTTTAACTTTTCCGTCATTTTCTTATGGTGTGAACTTTGTGCGCGGTAAGACGGAAGGAATTGTTGCACCTTGCATTCAGGATGAGCTCATACCTTCTGCAATACACCTTGAGACTCGCGAACGTGAAACCGACTCATACCATATGGACTGATCCACCATTGGTATTTCATATACATGTTCACGTGTAAATCTCACAGATAACAGATTTTCTTGAATTTTGATCTCAGAATTCATCTTAGCATGATATTGGAACGGTTTGATCCAAATTCATTTTATTCAACATATGTACCTGATGAGAGTAATCGGTAAAACAAATTTTGATCTGCTGTTATGTCAGCAGTATTTCTTGCTCGCGTAAGTCCGTGAATCCATCACAGTACATGAATGCATTCCTAAGTAAGCATGGGTTACACTGGCTGTCTAAATATGAATTGATTCATAATTGGTAGGTACTCTCAGTGCAGCTCCTTTATCAGTACTTCGCCTACAGAATACTAGGTTTTTCTTACCTTCACTTAGTTTTAAACGGTACTACGGTGGCACTGTGTCTCAAAATTCACATGAATTTGGCCAGAGAGACGGTGATTCGCTACTGAGAAGCTTGACAATATGTGATAAAAAGTCAAGCACAGGAATTTGCGTTTGCATAAAACGAAGGTACAAGTAAGACTTCGGGCTTGCGGGGAGTCTTCAACTATTCCGCTGCTTTTAACTCAGTTGATTGGACACGGAAAGAAGTGAGCCATAAATGGTACTTGGTTCACCTTGCCGTCTTAATCGATTTTTACATTCGATGAGAGCAGTTATCCGATTACAGTATTGCCGTACTCTTGAAAACCAAGCCCAAGCCCCGAATCTCAAGTTATTGTTTGACTAGTAGAGCTGATAACGAGCGTTAAAATAGGATTAACTAATATCGCGACAGTGAAGTTAACATATTATAAACATGCACCGTGCCTGCTGTCTAGTGACAATTTGAAACGTTAGTGTCGCTGATTCTGATTAAGACACGACGATGGTTTTCCCAATGTTGATGACGTACTTTAAATTTTGGCTTCGTGTAAAATAACATCGAAGTAGATTCTCCGCGACAGTGAGAAAGAAAAAATTGAATTAGAAAAATGGTGCTTCTCAACTGCCTACGTACGATTTTTATGCGTTGTGAATATTCTATGACGATCGTTGATTGGTGGTGATAGTGTCACGCGTCTTCGTATTTACATAATAATTAGCTTAGTTAGGTTTTCGTTCGTGTCTACGATTATTATACTAATTGCTGCCTGTGTTCTGCGATGACGTCCAGCGTTCGAATTCGACGAGCGAACTTTCGGTATTCAAGTCTCTTGATGTCGACCTGTCAAATGACTGCTGCGTACCTATAGCCTAACGATGTTGCCGTTTGCTTTCAGTTTCGTAGAGGTAACTCAAAGGATGAATGGCAAAAGGAAGCTGACGGTGGGCACAACCAAAAGCATACCGATCAAAACGTTCCCGGCGTACTTCGCTAAGTTACAAGAAGCGCCACATATCCTCAGGATGGAATTCAACGAGTTGAAAGAAATCAGCGCCAAGTACAATCTGTCGGATAATATCGCCAAACGTTTCGATAACTACAGGAAGAATCGATACGTTGATATCGTACCTTGTAAGTCTTTTTTGCTTCTTCGAATTCGGTGCTCCGTATTTTGATTTCAGGACCGTATAGCCGTGGAGAGCATGAGGGGGCAATTAACTCTTTCCCCTATCATATAAAGTACCGAAATAGGGGTACTTTGGGTCGCTAATTACGAATATTGCGTCAGAATTTTAGCCCGCGTCAAATTTGGGACCCGAAATTGTCAATATCAGTGAGCTCAAATTATCCGCATTCGGGCGGGACTCGTGTCTCGAAGACTCGAGATTCTCACTTTGAAATACCTATAAGGTGAAGTATTGAACTTGAATCAGGCTCTCCGGAGAAGATTCAGGCTCGAGGAAAAATATAGGAAGAAAGAAAAACGGGCCCTTCTCGGAAGTCACGATTTTTCACTCGAAGACTCGAAAAAAAGATCGGACGATAAGAAACGTGCGCCTTCAAAAATGTCCGAGCCCGGGGAAAGCCTTCCCGTCCCCTCTCGTCATCAGGCCTGCTAATCATCTTTCAAAGTTAGAAAATTTCACGTGTTCAGTTTTTTTGGTTCTGGCCCCTCGAAGAATTTACTTCGCTACGTTCCTGTTTATTTTCAGTCCGTCGCCTTATCTAGACTTGTAATTTCGCAATGTTTACGTATTTACTTGCAACGAGTGCTCTTCAGTGCTGTCATCGACATTTTCTAATTTTCTGTGTAGACGATGAGACTCGCGTGAAAATAAACACCGAAAAAGGAGATTACATAAACGCATCGTTCATCGAGGTAGGTCAAGCGTTGTTATGAAATTTTAAAGTCCCACATCAGTTAGCCCAAATAAGAGTACAAAAAGGAAAAAAATCATAGAAAGCTGAAACTTGGTACATTGGTCTAAGTAAGTGTCCTGAACAACATACTAAAAGTCCCAACGAATTGGGCAAAACTGGGGGAGTAAAACAGTTCCTTGCTTATATCACTCTAAAATTTGAGTTTAAAAAGAAACAAATGTGATAGAGAATAAAAAAATACAAAAAAAAAATGTTCTTACACATTTTTCCGTAGAGTGCGTATTGTTGAATAAATTACAATCAAACAACATCAAACGTTGAGAAGTTTCCTCTATGTACGTACATTTAATGCAACTTATTGTAATCAATGCAATGTAGACTCGCGCACGCATGAATACATTAATTTCTATTTACTTTGTTAAACAATTTATACATCTGAGGTCGATGGATCTGTGGCTGAAAAAGGGGGGGGGGAGAGGAAATAATAATAATAATAATAAATAAAAAAAGAAAAAGAAAAGAAAGAATGAAAATAGGGAAAAAATGAATTGGACCTTATATACTCTGTTTCATGAAAGAGACGCCCGAAGTATCTGTGAAAAATGTAAACAAGATTCACAAGAGTGCTCGTCGTTCGTTGGCGGTAGGACCTCTTATTTCTCAAAAATCCTTGTTCTAGTGCTAAAAAGTTCAAAAAGATGCCCGATTTTCGCTTTGAATGTTCTCAAAAAGGTAAAAGGAAAACTCTAGTTTGAATTATGTTTCCTTGAACTCTTGCTGGATAATTTTCGCTTTATATGTTTCCAAAAAGGTATACGAGAGAAGAAATTTAACTTATGTTCGATCCCCTCCCCCCTACCTCTGCGGCTGCACATTAACATTTCCTGCGAGCGTATTGCGAGGTGCAAACTTGGCTTAGTCGGAGACTGAATCCAGAGGAATGGGGTTGGAGAAAGATGAAAAATGGACTAACACCTATTCCAACTACCGCGACTGCTGCGCCCGAAAATATTTTGAGAATAATTTTTTGTTTATGCAAGAAGGGCACTTGCGGCAAGAAGTGCGGCTGCCGTAAAATGGGACTGACCTTCTCTGGGGCCTGCTTTTGTTCAGATTGTTCAAATTATGAACTGGCACTGAATTTTGAAGAGCCTGAGTAATTAAATCTTACATTTACCTACATAATTTCTGTGTACACAGGGTTAGTCGGTTTTCCTTCCGCCATAGGAAAACTCCGTTACGCTGGACGAAGTATGACTCAATTGTTTCGCCAGGCAAGCGGTCTCTTCGACAAGAATTTCATGGGAAATATTCGGGGGAAACTCCGATGGCTTTTGAAGAATTCTATCAAGAATCTTCAGGATTTCTAAATCTCCGAAGAATTTCATCGGAAATCTTCGAGAAAAATCTTCTATTCAAGAAAAATTTGCGATACTTTTCGAAGAATTTCATTGGACGTCATTGAGAAATATCTCCAATTTCAAGCGAATTTTATCAAGAATTTTAGGGAAAATCTCCAATGATTCCAAACTATTTTATCAAGAATCATCGAGAAATATTTCTGATGATTTTGGAAGGATATCCTTGGAAAAAATGTTGATGCTTTACGAGAACTTCGTCAAAAATGTTCGGGAAAAATTTCCCTCCATCGATTTCTAAGGAATAAATCAGAAATCATGAAGAAAATATGTGATGATTTTCGGAAAATTTCATCAAAAAAGTCCAGTGTTTTCCAAAGAGTTCCCTCGAAAATCTTCAAGATAAACTTCCGATAATTTTTAAAGAATTGCTTCGGAAATTTTCGGAAAACAACTCCGTTCATTTTCGAAGAATTTCATCGAAAATTTTTAGAAGAAAATTCCAATGTTGTCCAAGGAAGTTCATCAGCATTCTCAAGAAAATTTCCTGACAATTTTTGAAGAATTTCATGGGAAATATTCGGAAAAAATCTCGGATGATTTTTAGGCAATTTCATTGTAAATTTTCGGAAAAATTTCGAATAATTTCTGAAAAGTCGCATCGGAAGTCTTTAGAAAAAATCTCCATGGTGTTCCAAAAAATTTCATGAACATTTTTCAAGAAAATTTCTTGGTAATTTTTGGAGAATTTTATCGAAAGCACTCGGGTAACACCAAGAGTTTTGAAGAATTGTAACGAAAATTCTCAAAAAACACCTTCGATTACTTCCAAGGAATTTCGTGAAAAATATTCGGGACCATTTCTTTGATTTTCAAAAGATAATTTCCGACGAACTTATTAAGGGTAAATTTCCGATCATTTTCAATGAATTTTATCAGACATTGAAAAACATTATCCAATGATTTCAGGAGAAATCTGTGGGATATTTTAGGAAAACTCTCTGCAATTATTCCAAAGGACTTTATCGGAAATTAAATTCTTGAAGGTTCTCTTTAGAAAAATATATCGATGATTTCCAGATATTTTCATCGGAAATTTTTGGGATGAATATTTCGATGATCTCAGGAGAATTTTATCGGAAATGTTCGGGGAAAATCTCCGATGATTTCTACAAAATAATTTTCGATGGGATTCTTCGGAAATTATCGTAGTTGTTTCCGAAAATTTCCGATGCAATTCTTTCAAAATGATCAGGAAATTTTCCCGAAGATTTTCGAGGAAATTCTTTGGAAAACACTGGACTTTTTTCTGAATATTTCCGATGAATCCGAGACTTTTTCCGAAGATTTACGATGAAATTCGTCGGAGATTATCGAACATTTTTCCAGGAAGATTTCCGATGAAATTTATCCGAAACCATCGGAGTTTTTCCTCGAATATTTCCCATGAAATTCTTGAAAAACTGTCTGGAAATTTTCTCGAAGAATGCTGAAGAAGGTTAAATTTATGGGTCTGAAAAAGAACAACCCGGGGGCAAAAAACGAAAATGAAAAAATCGTCAATTTGATGAATTCGGCGTAACATATACATGGAGGAAACATCTCAACTTTTGATATTAATTTATTCGACGAATACGCACTCTACGAAAAAATGTGTAAGACCATTTTTTGTGTATATTTTCGTTCTCTATCACATTTGTTCGAATTTTTTTCCCATAAACTCAAATTTTAGCGAGATATAAGCAAACAACTGTTGTACGCCCCCATTTTTGCCCCATAGAGGTCGACGCCGGCACCGGATTCGTTATTGGACTTTGAGTATGTTGTTCAGGACACTTAATTAGACCAGTGTACCAAGTTTCAGCTTTCTATGATGTTGTGCCTAGTTAGAACCTAATTCATGTGGACCAGAATAGAATTCGCTAGTTTCACTTTCGTGTGTATTGCGGCGTTTTTGCAGGGTCATAAGAATTCGAAGAACAAATACATTGCATGCCAAGGACCGTTGGTGGCTACATTCGCAGATTTCTGGACCATGATCCTGCAGTACGACATTAGCGTTATCGTGATGTTGTGCCAGATCGTGGAGAATAAAAAAGTACGTGCTCTAAATATAATTGAATTCAGAGTAGAGGCTAAACAGGTTTTGTTTTCAGAGGGTACAAAAAGAAACAACTGCGTGCATTTCGCCTCGAGTATACATGTTACCGTGGAAGTAGATAATTAGATGTTATCAATAATCACTAGTCATTATCGATAATACCGACGAGAGGTAGTTGATAATTTAAATATTTTTATGAACATTATAAGGTCCGTTACACACTACAGCTACGCTACGTTTCTATGCTATGCTACATTTTCAAAATTTATGCCGCGAATAATACCTACCTATTCATTATTCACACTACAGCTACGCCGTATTGCTACAAAGGAAAATGTGTATCTTGAAACTTATGAACCTTCGGATACGGAGCTCAGTGATATTTTCAAACATTTTGTATCTTTTTTTGACATTAGTTTGGAATCTTACAACATTTTGGGATACAAGTAATTTGAAAATTTGTAATATCGACATGAGCTCACTTTTCAACTTTTTCCAATTTCTTCTAATCATAAGCATATTTTTTTCCCCCAAAAATTTTGCTCAGGAATCGTGATTATTTTTTCAAGACAACCAATTTCACAGAGTGGCCTCGATTTACGTACCTATGCGAGTGTTAAGACTCCTAGTATGAAATTTGGTTTAATTTTCAGTTTTGTCAATTTTTCAAAATTTAAGATTTTTTTTTTTAATTCCTGTCATTACTTTTCTGTGGATTTTCTTTGGTAACTGCAAGTTTTTAGGGACTGACTTGAATTCAATGTCTGGAGTCTTCAAGTTACACATTTTTCATATAACTCAACCAGATTATTTTCAAAAGATATTTAAAAAATGATAACTTGGTTGTGACAAAAATTGAATGAATAAAAAGACGGTGTGAAGCTGAAAAATTGAACTAAATTTGAGAAAAACAAATTAGTGCATAAAAATTGTGTTGGATTCATATAAACTGTAATCACCTTGGAAAAATTATCAGAAACTTACAACAACTATTTTGAAAACATGAAAACTCGGGTAAAATAAATTATTAAACCTAATTTGATATTAAAAGTTTTCAACCAACTCGAATACAAAGAATGAGGTTATAATGTCCAGAAGGTATGTATAAGGAAAAGTTGTTTTAAAAATCTTAAGTTTCGAAAAATTTAACGCTAACCATTCGGCCACAGAGAGGATTGAGAAATAGCGATTTAAGAACGCATTTAAATATTCACGACGTAGTACAGCTGTTACCGTTCGTTGTCAACCGTCGTTACATTTTTGCTGGCCACTACTTGTGTATGCTGTTTGTACACGTAAACAAACTGAAGACAAGACTGTGATACTGTACTTTGTAGTGAGTAATTAACGGAGCAAATTAAATTTTTGAATTAATTATGCACACAAAAATCACCTGTCTATAATTTAAATAAATAAATAAATGAAAATACAGACCATGTCAGCGAAAAACATTGCCACTTCTGATCAAGTAGTATAAAAAATATTTTCCACAACAAGAGCCCAAAGTGAGTTTACATGACTCGGGAACTGCTCACTCGCTACGCTCGTTCACAAACTTTCCGTCGCCATGTAAACACTCACTTTTGACTCTTGGTGTGTCATATATACTATTTCGCATATTTTCCGGTACTACCCACGTGAATTGAGTTACAAAGAACTTCTTGCAGGTTTTAAAATAGATAGCTTGGAAAATCGACGTATCTTATTCCCATTGCTTTATCTTTATGACGTTGTACGTGGTAAAATCTCTGATCCGATACTTCTTGCGAAAATTTCCCTCTGGGTACCAACTCGAGTGAACACATTAGTACGGGACACATTCTATATAAAGAAGATTGAGGACACACCTCTCTGCACTGCGATGAGATATTATAGTAAAATAACATCCTCTAATCCAAATGTTGATGTATTCAAGCCTCGTACTATTTCTAAGTCTGATATACTTCTGATTTTGAGATCTGCTGAATTTATATTACAGCCTGTACTGTTTTGAAGTATTGATCTGCTGTTATCCTCCTCCTCTGTCCTCTTTTTGAATCTCTCTCTTTTTTTTCTTTTTCTTTTTGAATATCAAACTATCGAAATAGAATTTTTATTAAGAATTTCTATTAAGTGTAACCACTTTTTAATCCTCACTTAGTCACCACCACAAACCGCCCCTCGTAATTAGTTTTTATTGCAACAACATATTGTATTTCTCTTTTTTTCTCTTAGTTTCTATTCTAAATTATTCTCATGTATCTTGTATTTTTGGAACAATAGTTCTTCTACATGTATTATTATAACTTCCCTCGTTGTTGGCCTTCGGGTTGTTGAGGTGGAGTATTATAATAATAATAATAATAATAATAATAATAATAATAATAACTCTACAGCATGCGTATTCAAAATTGCTGAAGATGTAAATATAAAAACTTGTAAGTCACTTTAGAAGATTGATTTAAAAAAAAGAAAAGAAAAAAAGTGAAAAAATTTAAAAGCTAAAACGAAAATGAAAACATAGAAAACTGAACTCCACTTGACATTAGAAGTCGTTAACCCGTTCGAATATTAATGTTCAGCCTGGATCATGGAACTTTAGAATCACTTTGGAGAAATCACCGAAGTGTGTGATTACTAATGTTAAAAATATAAAAAGTTTTATGAAACTGAAAATTGAAATTCATTTGATCTAGCGAGCCTCCAGTAAACTCTAGTACAAAGATTTGATTGAACTCATAAAGAATTGTAGTCACTTTAGGGAAATTATCGAAGAGCCATGACAGAAAAACTGAAAAAAATCTCACCATTCAAAAAGCTGAACAATACTGAAAACTGAACTCATTTTGATGCAAGAACTACCAGCTCAAAAACAAAACTCTCCTATGATTCCAGGGACGTACCGATAGGGGGCAAGGGGCAACCCCCCTGTAGAAATTTTTTTACTCAGCAGTTGGGAAATTTTACCATTTTAGTCAGACGAGTTGGGAAAATCCAACAAGTTGAAAGGTTTTTATTTTCGTAGCCTTGATACTTAGGTATTGAGTTGAGAAGTTGGGAAAGCCGAACGAGGCAAAATATTTTCTTCTTTTGCTTTGATACTTGGGAATTCTGAGTTGAGTCAGTTGGGACTTTCACAATTTTTACCCCCCCCCCCCACACACACACACAGCCCAGGAAAAACTCTTCGGTACGTTCGTGCCTGATTCATGAAAAATTGTGGTCTATGAAGTACTTACTCACTCGTTCTTTAGCATGATTTCTTCTATAAGAAAGTATACTTTTCACGAGTGACAAAGATTATGTTCTCATCAGTAGCTAAAGAACATAGCGTAGCTTGGACTTGTAGCGATGTAGCGATGTAGCGTAGCTGTATGTGAAAACACGTCTTGATGTAGCGTAGCTTCGGGTAGCGCTAGTGTGTAATGGGCCTAACTAGTTATTGTGTACATTAACTAAGGACGCAAGGAACTGCAGATATGCGCACGGTAAATGTAAACAAACGATAATGCGCTTGTATTTCAGTTTTTCAGTTGATCATGAATTGTTACGAGTATTAATCATTCCACAAATCAAGTCAACAACACAAAACGAAATAATAAAATTACGCAGTGCCACTATGCGACTTCCATGCAACCTTTTCATAATCGTTTGTTTACATTTACGGTGCGCACACCTGCAGTTCCTTACATTAACTGGTGATTATCGATAATCGCTGCTTGTAGTGAAAGTTGATAATTAGTGTACCTACTCGAAAATTTGCTTTTATTACCACGACTATCAGAGACGATATCAGATACAAGAAGTCTCTCAGGTTTCAGTACATTGTAGTATATCATCCTCGAACATGACTTGTACAAAAATCGAACGGTCGTGAATGAATAATACCGTTAGGTATTTAGTATCTGTGCAACGTGTCCGAACAAGCAGTTCTCGACCACTTGATTCCTGTTGATCGTCAGCTGTACTGTCTTCATTCGGAATATGTAGGTAGTACTCCTTAGTTTACTTGTTAATTTCGCGCGATATCATTCTCTGAAATGGAAGAGAAAAAACGTGAATTTAAATTGTCGTTCGATACGAAAGTGAAAGAGTTAAGTGTTCACTGTAATAGTGCGTTGCTCCAGGCCGAGAAGTATACCGAATATATCGAGCACATTGAACGTATCAAGCGTGGTGGAAAAAAATGTCCGAACGATTACCGCTTACTTAAACTGTATGACGTCCTAGTGGTGGACGGCACCAAGAAACTAATTTATCCTGTCACATCGTCGCCTGCTTCCGTCGTATACTACGTGTCCGCAGATAAGCTTTTCGACATTCTGCTCAGCACGCATCTGAAGCTAGGTCATGGCGGGCGCGATCGCATGCTGCACGAGTTGAAAACAAAGTACCGGAACATAACCGCAAAGCAAATCCAAGCATTCGTGGATTTATGTGAGCCATGTCAACAAAAGAAGAGCGGGCCGAAAAAAAGAGTCGTCGAACCAATGGTATTTTCCGAATTTAGCAGTCGAGGTCAATTAGATTTAATTGACATGCAAGCACAAGCCGATGGTGAATTCAAGTTTATTTTTGTATACCAGGATCATCTTACGAAATACGTAAGCCTTCGAGCCCTAACCTCAAACCGAGCTGAAGAGGCCGCCCACCATTTATTGGATGTGTTCTTGACTTTTGGAGCGCCATGTGTCCTCCAATCTGAGAACGGAAGAGAATTTTGCGACGCCATTATCGCCAGCCTGAAGGAGATGTGGCCAGAATTACATATTGTGCATGGGGAGCCACGGCACAATCAGAGTCAGGGATCTGTCGAGCGGGCCAACCAAGATGTTGAAAATATGATTTTCACGTGGATGGCCGACCACGTCTCGACAAGGTGGAGTGCGGCAATCCGGTTCGTGCAATTTATGAAAAATATAAGTTTTCATGCGGGCATTATGATGAGCCCCTATGAAGCCTTGTTTGGGTGCCACCCAAAAGTCGGCCTCGCGGTGTTAGCACTACCCGAAGTCGTGCTAAAAGCATTACGCACTGAAGAAGACTTAGAAGAAGTATTACACTCTCCTCAACCTACTTTCGAAGAGCATGCTGGTGACGGGTATGCATCCCCCGCAGATGACGCTGCTGTTGACGAATCCGCACTTCAGGGAATTTCCTCTGCACCTTCTGTGCCGTCGTCGTCTGCTGCGCGTCTGTGCACTTCGTGTGGCTCGGATGTTGCGCCATCGCAGACATCTATGTGTGCCATCTGCTTACGAAAAGTCAACATCTGCAAGAAGAGGAAGGTGTCGCAAGAAGGTCTCACTCTACAAGCGAAGCGCATGAAACTACAGTCGGATACAAATTTTACAGCACCAAAAGTCGGCGACACAGTTCGTGTGCGCATTCCTGACGTCGATCGTGGAAAGACCGACGCGCGGAATGTACTAGCTTGCGTTATGGAAATCACCCCGGACAATTTCTTCAAGCTCGGTACTCGTAATGGTATCCTGAAACAAATGTACGCGCGTTCACAATTTCAGTTATCCCACGAAAAGTTCCTAACTGTTGAAGACATACCTAGAGAAGAAACGTCACTCCGCTCAGTTGCTACAGCACAAGCTGTTGGCAACGGACAAGGGTCTGTGCGGTGTTCGTGTACCAAAAAATGCAACACAAAGCGAAAAGTGGCTTGCTGTGTAACTCCAAGTACGACGGCAGTACCTCGTGCTGTAACAAATGATTAACATTATGTAGTATTTCTATTTACAAGTAATTCATACAAATCATGACCAAATCTTTTTTCCTTACCTTTTCGACGACGCGAGAGATATTTTTTCAACTTTCACTGCGCGCTGCCTGTTAATGTACACAATACCTAGTTGATGTTAATAAACATTTTTTATTATCTGTTTTCCTTAAAATAGCCCGTCAATGTCAATAATCGCTAGTCATTATCGACATTCCCTAAATTATCGACTTTCACTGTGACATACATGATATGCATGTGTTTGGTTGAGCGTATGGCGATGCACGTATACCAAATTGGCTCCCAGACACCACACCCCTGGCCCCAGAATGTACTCTTTTGAGTATCGCGTCGGTGACCAGAGAGGTACATACATGCATGTACATCAGGTGAAAATATAATAACAATTAGGCTAATTCTTTCCCAAAGTCGCGCCTATAAACTGTAGCGTTTTTTCTTTCTTGTTTTTGTTTGCTGAAATTTGGCGGTTGTATACCGTTATCCACCCTTACTTGCCCTCCTCGTGGACTCCCAATAGCCCCAATCCGGAAAAGGGATCACGCAATGAGACTGGGTTAGGTGATAATCCCACTATTATGTGGCTGTACAATATTGTATCCATATGCTTTGTCTGTTGATTTAGTCACTGAGAAAATGAAGTGGTGTGAATTTCCCCTTGGTACTCAGATCAGAATCAGTGGCACAGGAAGGTTTTCTTTCAAGGTGACATTGAGATAAAAAATTCAAACCAACAAGTGCAAAAGAACGAGCTTAATGTGGGAACGTTAGAAAACTAAATCGACAACTCGATACTCATAAGTAGGGATTCCAAAAATATGCTCTGAAAAGGGGTCAAATATGCGTTTATAATATGCTTTTATTCTCGTCAAATATGCTAAAATATTACCTATTGGGATATAAACCTGTACTAGAATGCGCTGCAAAATCACCTGTGCGGGTGTTAGCGGGGGAAAAAGGGCTGGGTGATCAAAATCGATATTTCCCATCCTTTAACATGGGAAGCAAATATCGGTCTAGTCTTATACAGGTTCCATCTGTTAGTTTGTTTCGATAACTGTTTCAGTTCATAGTCAATGTTACAGAGCAATGATTTCAATAAGAATTTGCCCTCAAATAACTCTAAATTTTTCAAAATTCAAAATATCGAATCATCGTCTAGAGTTCTATAACTTTTTCGTGTGAGTACGATCGTTCGCCATTTTGACTCCAACCGCGCCCGTAGATGCCGAATCCGACTATGCGGAGCATACCGCGTAAACAATTCGGCATCCACGGGTAAAGTTGATGTCAAAATGGAGGACGATTGTACTCACACGAAGTTATAGAGCTCTATTTTTACATTTTTTCTTATGGGAGCGAGTTATTTGATCACCCCAAGTAGAAAGATTCTGAACTCTGCCACCAGATGTCAGCTACTTTGAGTTTAAATTCCAATCAAATTGATATGGGTACCGTTTTGAAAGAGAAATCAAAAGATGATAGATATATAAAAGAAAAAGGTCCTAAAGTAATCGTGCAAAAAGTCTTTTTTTCGTAGGCGAACACTGAATACATTTGACGGTGTTCTACATTGGCTGAAAACGTTACAGAAAAGATTTTTTGGTTTGTAAAAAAGTTGCAGTTGTTGCAGTTTTATCTTTTTAGAAGACAAAAATAGTGCAATATTGAAAAATGTAGGAAATATTCCGCAAAAACAGGGATGTGAAAGAAGCTGGAAGCGGAAGCCGATAGCCGGAAGCCAATTCCAGTTGGAAGCCAGAAGCTGGAAGAGAAGTCTTTTGTTTCTCGGCTTCTTTTTGGCTTCCAAGTTCCAACTCAGAGTCAGCATTTGGCCTAACTTCTCAGTCATTATTTTTTAAAGAAAAGAGCTCTTAACCTCGTTGTTTTAATTTTTAAAGTCTAAATAATTTCATTTAAACTTGTTTTGTGCTTCTTATTCTTTGGAAAGGGGAGGGGGGGGGGCTTCAAAGATGCCAGAGGTGAAATAAAGTGAAATGTCGGGAGCTAGAAGTCGGAGGCTGGAAGTTTTTTGAAATAACAGAAGCCAGAAGCCGGAAGTTTTTAAATTACAAAATTAAAAGAAGTTGGAAGCTTTTCAAAATTATGGAAGCCAGAAGCCGGAAGAGAAGTTTTTTCGTAAGCTTCTCATCCCTGCGCAAAAATCGTGGAAACTGACCAAATATTCTTGAATATGCTCTTAAAAAAGCAGAAAATATTCCAAAACATGCTTTTAAACCCAGAATATACCAAAATATGCTTGATCAAGTGTAGCTCGTTGGCTCGTTCTTGAAATTCTATGAATCACATAAATAACATGGATATTCCCTATCTACTTCGACAGAAAAAAAAAACATGCAAAAGCATATTTTTGAAATCCCTACTCATATAAGTCATAATAGTTGACCCATAAAAGTAAAAATTAATTGAAAACTGAAAGGCTAAAGATTCCATTATTTAATGATTCCATGATTTAAGAAAAACAGTATAAATAGTATAATAAAAACCTTTCGATAACACAATCATGCACCTAAGATATTTTTTATTTTACAATTTGATCACTCGCGATTCAGTAGAACACTGATGAGGAAACGAAATCTTTCGATAACGCGCGGGGCTTAAGGACCAGTATACCGTGCAGTTTGTGATACAAGTATGAAATTTGGTACAGTCGTTTTCAAGACTTTATCTATAACAATTCTAGATATTGGGCACGGTTTCCACCTCTTGTGGTGATCCCTTTTGGGGGGTTTTAATCCCCTAAAATTCGGTTTTCTTGAAATATCTCTCAACAGTGGAACTTTAAAGAAAAAAGTTTCAAGTAAAAGTTGTTCTCCATCAAATTCTCTACAAAATTATGTATAAATATGTCACTATAGGCCTAATAGAAGGTTCATAAACGTCATTTGAAAATGAGTGGTTTTTTAAAATTGCAAATTTACATATTCCAACCACTATATTTCACCTAACGCATCCGGAAAAATTATTCACCTGTTGGAACGCCATCATCAGTAATTAATAAGGAAGGTGCGCCAAATAAGGCCCGGGCCCCTAATAAGGCCGGACCTGCCAATCTCGGCTGCTATGTTTGTGCTGCAAAACGACCTGGGGGAAAGTTATTGTATTTTCATCTGGTAACACTGTGCATTTGTTTCGGTCGTGTTATCAGCCGTGGATAGCGAGAGAATGACAGCAAAAATTTTGACCGGCTAAAATTTTTGCGGAAAAGTTTTTTCTCGAGAATGTTAGAAAGCGTTTAAAATGAATAATAAAATTTCACCCGAAAATCGACGTTTATTTGTTGTTGACTTGCATTGTTACCTAGTGAACGAGGGGGAAAACATCTTCGAACGAGTATTTTATAGGTGAGTAATCGGCTAACGATGAAAAAATGTGCATTGTACCCCAGTAAGGCCCGATTACTTTTAACGATCTTCATTAACTTTTTTCCGCACTATGTCAAGTTATTAATACTTACTTGTTCAATTTAATTTCAGATATTGGTTTAATAAACTTTTTTGCAGTTTCAGATTTAAAAAAAAAAAATGCGGGCCTTATTAAAATTTAGGTCGGGCCTTATTAGGGTACACCGGGCCTTATTAGGTTTTCAAAAATGAAACTTTTCAATTGAATATTTCACGAGCACTATGCGGTGAAAAAATCCGAAAGTCATGTTCTAGATTAGTAATGACATATGTGTATTCCAAATAAAAACAAAAAAACAAAAACAACACTCATCCTAAGGCAGAAATTGACAAAAACAAACGTAGGGCCTTATTTGGCGCACCTACCTTATTTGAAAAAGCTACATTTCCGGGAAAGAGATACTATGGTACTTTTTCATTGCTTTCAACAAGTTTTATCTGTCGGAGTTTGCCTTCTCCTAGGTGCTTTTGGTCGCGATTTTAACGATATATAAGCTCATAGAGTCTTTTTATTATTATTATTATCATTATTATTATTATTTATTTTATTTTTTTAAATATATTTATTCTTTACGCTTAAGCCTTCTCACCACGGCAAGGTATCACCCAAAAGGAGGTACTTTTGAATACCTATCAAATTTGAGAAATGTGTCGCGTATTCTTCGATGTTCTTTAGCGCTCCACAACCACTTCCCTGGCTGTTTTTTTTCCTTTTCCTTCGGAGGCAATTGTGAAATTAACGCTTTCAAACTAATCGTTGTTAATTATTCTGTGTTTCAGACTGTATGTGAGAAATATTTCCCGGATGTAAACGAAACGTTGACGTTCGACGGCATCAACGTCGAATGCAGTATAATGACGTCCAATTCTTTGTTCGAGGAACGGAGGATAATAGTCACTCGGGTATGGCGCCGCGTACTTTAATTTTCAGATATATCGTAGTTTTTTTCTTCTATTGCGTTCTTTCGTAATTATTGATGTTTATTATCTGAAAACAAATTAATGTACTCGCAAAACGGATGTCGAGTCGGTCATCTAGTCTTATTTTCGTCGCATCAAGTATACTTAACCCCGTTTCCGAAGACCGGGCTAGCTAATCTCAGCGTAGGTAAGAAACAGAAAAAACAAAAAATAAATTACTCGAGACGGAGTCACTCATTGAAATCAAAAATTCGGTGACATTTAACGAGTGGTAGGCTCAGACACTTTATAAATTACGTTTTTGTTTGGCTAACGAACATCATCGTCGCTCGGCCCCTTAACTCATCAAATCTGAGGTTTGAATGCTTTCGAAGGCTTGTGGAACTATCGGAAAACCCGCCACGTGAGGTTATGGAGCGAGACTATGGATTCTTCTAACCTCTCTCTTAGCCTCCTAAAAAAAGGTACACTTTCTGTTGCCTAAATTTGTTGAAAATTCAAAAAATGTTCGCAGGCTATGCTTGCGTCTAGGGGCGTTGCTAGCCCCATCGCCGCGTGTGTGAGGGAGAGTAAAAATAGATCAAATCACCAACTCGGTACACATTTTTCTGTGCAAACAAAAAAACAACGGATTTCATATTTTATTGACTGATGTCCAAAATTACGATTAAATGTTCGTAATATGCCGACTCAGTTTCAAGAATTTTCCATACAAGCCAAAAATAAATTATACATTGTTCATGGGTGTCCAAAATGCCGATGAAATGACCGAATTTGACTAAAATTTCCGACTCGAAAGATTCGTTGGGTCACCCACCTTGCTACACTTCTACCTCAAATTGCTTTATAACTCATTAGGTTTCCTCGAAACAATGTCAAGACTCGTTATGATCCCGTAAGATTATATAGACGTGTAAAGACCTTTCATGACTATATTCAAATTCTCAAAAATTGTGTTAGTACACAGAAAACCTTTTCTATTGAGAAAATAATCTGAATTTGACACACAGTGGCGGATTTGGCAGTAGGCAAAGTAGGCGGCCGCCTAGGGTGGCAAATTCTTTTTTTTTTGGGGGGGGGGGCGGAATCGCACGTGGTATAAAATTTACAAATTATTTAGTGATTTTCCCATTTGTTGCTGCTGAGCCAAACACTTCTACTATTTTCACAGTAAAAATCACCTGCAAAATTTCTCTCCAGGAATATGTACATCGTTGTTGAAGTAATTTTTTACATTGAACTACGGATAACTGGATAAATGTCTAACTGGTAAAGCGTAAAATATTTATATTCTTTTTGCCTCATAAAAAAAGTACTCCCTCTTTTTGTGAAAAATGATGTAAGATATTATTTTTTTATTAGGTATATTTTATTTTGGGACCCATTTATCGGCCCACAATGGTAATGTTGAATTCACGAAAGAAATATGCTGTTTGCACGAAATATATAAATGAAAAGCGCAGTAACAAGTACGAAACAGAAAAAGAAAGAGTTTGAAGAAAAAATTAAACTTCAGAACGCATTATAATTCACTTACACGATAAAATAAAATACGCCCGGAATTTTAATACCTTCTACACACAATGAAAAAAAGAGACACGATATTACTGCGCCCGAAATAAAAAGTTTAAATTCTCGGCCTCCATCATACTTGCCACAAATTTACAATTGCGCACAAATTAATGTAAAAATCAAATTTTGGAGCAATAAAAATCTATGAATCGATTCTCCGCTTCCTCAGGAGCCACAAATTTAGATTAAGAGCCAAACCGATATCAAAAACGAATTCGTTGAGTTCGAAACCCCTCGATGATCTCGATGGGGTCATTCGCATAAATAATAGGTCTAAAAATTCCTAATGTACTGTAATAATGGGTAATTTTTACACGCCCACTCTTTTTTTGTTCTCTCAACCCGAGCCCTGAAATCCGCCCTTTCGAGCATTACCTCAGAATTCCCCTCTATGGCGTTTCTAGAGTACTTAAGAAAAAATTCTTAATGGCCGTTTTTATAGCAAATTGGATGGATCCCTCTTAAACTCATGGATCTCCTATCTCCACGAGTCTGTACGTTATCCGCGATGACGTATAATTTTTGTGTTTAAACAACATAATATACCGTATGCAAGTCATTTCGTGATATCGATTTTAAAACTCGTAATTTAAACTTTTTTTTTCGTGGTTTCACATTTCGTTCAATCACACTTTTTATTTCGTGCTATTTAATACTTCCCTTTTATTTTTTGGTAATTTAGCGTTAAGACTATAAAGAGAATACTATTTTACGAGCAAATGAAGCAAACAAGTAGTGACATATTGCTTTGTCACTTCGAGGAGAGAAAGTATTGAAAAAGTAAGCAAAAAATTTTTCACCCCCCTCCCCCCAAAAAAAAAAAAAAATCTGGTCAGCCTGATTAGCAAGGGCGGGAGTTTCCTGTTCGCCTATGGCGGCTCAAGTGATAAATCCGCCACTGCTGGCACATGAAATTATATCATGAGTTTTCAGATGGGTGGGCATCATAGTTGACTATATCATAATGTCTTATCAGCTGAAGTTTTTTCGAGGGGGAAGGGGTAGGAAACGATTTTGCTTTAATATACATGAAGATTAAGACGGTTGGAAGACGTCTTACGACTGTAATGAGACTTGATAATCCTCTTCGAGAATATTTTAAGATTTATTAAAACTGTGTTAAGATGTGAGAACTCCTCCATAAGGTCATGACTGTGTGACAACATTGTTAGTTGGTGTTAAAATTAGAGTTCATAAGACGGGGTTGAGATTTTCTTATTGTATCGTAACTCTTTTGAGCCTCTTTACGGTTCGCTGATTTAGCTTCAGCGCTGTTCCTCTGCCCTGTGAAACGGATTGCAATGTCGCCATGATGTTGATAAGGTTATCAGTCGTATGACCGGTTTGGTGTAGCTCTCCATTTATTCCTGTCTTGTGCAAGTTCTTTCATTTCGTAATAGCACTTACATTTTACATCCTTGATTATCTGCTGAACATACTAGAATTCTTGCCGACCGACCCAGTTCTTTCCTTCCACTCTCCCATCTAGCAGCAGTGATATTTGGGTGCCTCAAATTGTGCCCTATTAGTTTATCTCTCCTTCTCTTCGGACCATTCCAAATATCCATTTTACCTCCTACTCTGTTAAGCACTTCCTCATTTCTTACCTTATCTGTCCATTTGATGATAAAAGTATCCGCCTATAGCACCACATCTCAAAAGCTTCGATCCTTCTCTGGTTTTTCAATTTTGCAAGTTTCACATCCATACAAGGCTACACTCCAAACAAGTTTTCAAGAACAGTTTTTTGATTTCCACATTTATTTTTGATTTGAAAAGATTATTGGCATTATATGGAAAAAGTAATCTCACCATACCTTTGTTAAACTTTATTATTGCTACCGCTGACAGCGGCTAATCAATCACGAACTATATGATGAAGTGCAAAAAAAAAAGTTGATAAGTTTTATAATTTGTATGACCTTGACCATTCAGTGGAGTTCTTCCGCGTGTATTCCTGATTAGAATTGAGCAATTTGTTATGTATTTTTTCACATTTCCCGGTATATCGTCGGCTTAGGTACAAAAAACCTCGTAACTACAAAACAGTAAATTTCATTTCCGTTCAGTGTAAAAGATCCTGTGTATGGCGAAAAACATTTTCAGGACATATAGGAGTGCTTAAAGGCTTCATTTCTGAAAAAAAAAAACAAAAAAAAACTGTTTCACTCTAAATTGGAGTTACGAGGTTTTGTACTTGAGCCGAGACGATATACAACTCGACTTACTTAGTGGATAAAACAGAATTATTTCAGTGATCGCAATTTCTTTGTTCACAGGGTAACAAAGAATTAGTCGTTAGTCATATTAAATTTTTGGAATGGCCGGACTTTGGTATTCCTTCTGATCCTGAGATTCTAGTCGATTTCTGCCATGCTGTGAGGAAACGTTGGACTGATAAACCAATCGTTGTTCATTGCAGGTACATAAACGCTAATTCCATAACAGTTTGGCCTGAGTATCATACAGAATCTCATCTCCATTAGTGTTCCATTATTGTATTAAGAACGATTCCCGTGTAGCTATGTAAGTTTTTGATTTTCCCTTGCAGCGCTGGTGTTGGAAGAACGGGGACATTTATCGCCTGTGATATTTTATTGCAACAATTACCAAATAGCAAATCTGTGAATATATTTAATACAGTCTTACAGCTAAGAAAACAAAGGCCAGGCATGGTGCAATCAGTGGTGAGTAAATCAGTTTTGCAAAAGCTCTATAGCGTCATGAGATGGTTATTACGTGGGTACCTTAAAATCGAAGCTGATTGATTTTTGTTTTTCCTTTGCAGATTCAATACACATACCTATACAATTGTGTTTACAATGGCATCAAGAAACTAAACCAAACTCCCTCTAGTAAGTTGACGTGCCTCATGTAGGCATGGTACGAAAATCCTATATTTTTATCGCAAGGTTGATATTTGGTAATAATATCAAGTTTTCTTTCGGATGAACAAATTATTTCTCCCTTCCTCCCAAAGAGGAAAAGCTAGAACGCCCCTTCTACTTGAGAATTTGAAAAGGTATGCCTTCATGCTCATGGTTTGAAAGCTTATGTCAACCAAATTTCAAATGTGAAGAAAATCGGGATCCCCGTCGGTCTGGTGGCCTCATAGCACCCTTAGTCAAATGACCTACGTCCTACGTGCGCGGGCAGAATTGAATTTTAAGGACATTCTCGCGAAGTGCCGAATTGGAGGAGTTTCGGATTCCGAATATTGCATTACATTGCGCTTCTAAGTGTATTTGTAGCCCGAAAATTCAAATTGGTCCACAATAAGTACTTTTTTTTTTTTTTAGTTCAGCATTCAAAGTATAGTCTGTACGCACAGCATCAGGAAACTTAGTATATGCCACTTATATAAATAAAGATTTAGAATTCCTTTCTCGCTTCCCGCATATAATGGCGAATCAGAATGTACAGAATTCGTACAGTCGAAATAAAAAAGCAATCTCCTGCCTCCAACCAGCCATTTAAGTAGAGGTCATACAGCTACAAGGCAATAACAAGTAGGCGTAAGATATCCGACAACCGTCAGGTTGGCGGAACCTAAAACCTTGTCACTTGCTGAAAACAAATAAATAAATGAATCGAATTTTTGATCACTGATTTTAAAAATAGCTTTTTGACCTCATCTGGAGCCCCAGGCCAAAATCGACATTCGATTCTAAAAGAGCTGGTTTTCTTGGGGTCAAGATAATTCTAAAGGTGGAAAGAGATGAGGTTGGAGGGAGGATGGCGAATGCCCAATTAGCCCCTTTATGGCGATGTTTATATTTATCTACCAGTGATTTTTTACTTTAAAGCGGTGTTACCTGAAAGTTATATTTTGGCTACTTAGAACTCGATTTCAATCCAACCAAAACTGATGGAGAAGATTCTGATAGCGGTGAAAGCAATTCGGACTTCCCAGACCGATGGCGCGCTAGCATCGGGCCTTCCTCCCTTTCCGCACTTCAGGAAATAGTGCCATAGAATTCTTATCAACGTTAGGATACACTGTACGTAAACAATGCCTAGCATCTCATGTAATCCTAACGTTGATAAGGTTCTGTTGAATCTTGGGAAGTCCGAATAGCAGAACTTCTGATCGGTGTTAACGAGTTAACTTCGCATGTGGGAAATTTCTGAGCGCAATAGACGCCCTAGAACGCGTGTCAATGTCTCAGTACCCCTTCTCCTCATGTGGGATGCATTTAACCGGTTCTCCTTCGGAGTCTACCCGTATACGCCTCTGTCTTCAATGGGTATACCTATTCAATATCGCAAAAACGAGTTCCAATTTTGCGAAGAATAAGCTGAGATTTTCCCCGTTTTTTCGCTCATTTTCAACTATTGCTGAATTCATCGGGGACCTCTTATTGCGGATCACCGCGTGCAACTGCAATACATTATATGAAATAAGAACTAGCTTAATATTTGTTTTTTTCCTATTGTATCATTACTTAGATTTACATTGTTATGTTCAACATACTTTTTTAACTTGTCAGTATTTAATACAAGATTTTTTTTCATATTTTCATTTTGTTTTTAAAATTTTTCGAGCTCTTAAAACCGTAATCGCCCGAAGTGAGCACCATAGGAAATGGAACAGCTGAACAAAGTGCCGCGAATGCAGCGCTACCGTTCAGATAGTTCAAATTATAAATTTTGGTTTGGATTGTTTGCCCGTTTCAAGTTTTGAAAGCAATATTCGGACCCTACACGGATTTAAGAACGTTGGCGTCACACACACACACACACACACACACACACACACACATACACGCGCAAAAAAAAACTTAAGCGAGAACATAATCCATTGCTCTTATCCTAGTACACAGAGAGCAAAGATCAGTCTCATTTTCAGCATGAAAAACGTTAACACATTCCTCTGATAGAAACTAATTCTTTTGCTGCTACAGACATGGCAATAAATTCAGCTTCCATTGTGGATAAAGCTACTTGAGTTTGTTTCTTGGTTCTCAAATATATAGAGTCACCAAATAGTCATAAGTGAACCTGGTTGCCTAATTCATCATTAGTTCCAAGTGAAGCATCAACGGAAACATTCTAGTTGTTCAGATTTACCTTCAAATTTTAGACCAAGATTTTTAGTTCCTGAAAGATACCTCAATATTCTTTTTATTTCTAGACAATCACTCCAATCAGAATTCGATTGTTTTCTACTGACGTACCTATCTGAGTTTATTTACAACAAAAGTCAAGTCTGGTTTCTAATGGACTTAATGGTTAATGATAGTTGAAGTTTGCTACATGCTGACGGTAAATCATACGTAATTACTCACACATATACAGGGCTGCCAACACTTGAAACTCTTAAGTTGAAATCCCAATATGAATTATTGAATATTTTTTGCATCTTTTCAATGAAGCTTTCCTGATGAAAGAAGATACATTTTGATTTATGATCTTGAATTATCTCTATCTCAAAAATGGAGAGTTTGCGGAGAGGCATATGCCCAAAAACTTGGGCTTAGTTACGGTGTCAAGGATGGGGTACGTCCCACTCCCTGATATCACCTTCGACTAAACGGCTGTAAAATAAAATTAATTATCTATATCCCAAGAAACTTTTTAGGTTCCTTCAAATCTACCATTTCAAAGACTTGAGACAGTAGCGTAGCCAGATTTTTGCAAGGGGGAGGGGAGCAAAATTTGTTAACATTTAACATTTTTTGTTGCCCTAAATTTACTGTAGCAAAAAAAAAAAAAAATAGCGTTAAGAAGCTCATGGGGACATGTCCCGCCCCCCTTGGCTACAGTACTGGCTAAGGTTAAATTCATCGTTAGTGTGTCTCGGACCAACTCTTCTCTATAGTTTCTAAAAATGAACGTTATCACGATCTTGAGCTCTTGACGTCTTGACAAATTAAGACTTTCATTGAAATCATTGCTTAAAAAACTATAGTTAAGTACCTAGCGTTCTTGAATAGAAAATCACTTCTTAAATTGTTATAAGCATCGCTTAACTACAACGCTCCAAGCAAATTTAAGAAACGTTCTTGAATACGGGTGTTAATGTTCATTCAGTATCAGGATGCTGTTTAGCAAAATAGAACCAAGTGACAAAATCTGTTTTTTGAGAAAGTTTTGAGAACACATGATTCCAGGGATGCGGGCAAAATCCGAGAACTCCTAGACATGAATCCAAAATCTAAAATCCTGGCAAAAAAGGATTTGAATTCAAAGTCTCAAATCCTTTTTAGAAAAGAATTTCAAATCCAAAATCCTAAATCCTCTCAATTTCCAGAAAAATTGGGATTTTTCTAAATTTCAGTAACTCAGCAGTAAGCACCCACGCAATCTTCAATCTGCCATTGGCTGAGGACGTTCGCATACAACTTCTGGTGTCTGTAGCCAGGGCTGCTTAGCTAAGTCAAAGCTTTTAACCATTAGCCGATCGATCTTGGCCCAAAATTAGCTAGCCATTCACTAGCTACTGAGACCATGTTAGCTGTTAGCCGAAGCCAATCGTTTGGAAACGTTAGCTTTTAACCCTTCCGATTGGCTAAGCTGCCATCACACTCCTTGTAGCAGCCTGTATTCTCGTGCGAGCATCACGTTCCTTATACCAGCCTGCGAGCACTACGCTTTGCTAGTGCATCATCTTGCAGACAGGTCTGCAACCACAGGACAGCATTTTCATGTCTGTTTCGCGGACTGCGCCGATATGAGGAAGTCTTTATCCGCCACGCTCCGCAGTGCACATTGCGCTCTATATTTTTTGGCGCGCTCAATTTTTGGACGCTACGTGCTACGTTCGCTGTGGATGAAGACATTCTCATGTTGGCGCAGTCCGCGAAACAGACATAAAAATACTCTTCTGTGGACCTGTAGTTGCAGACTCGTATGCAAGGTGATGCACTAGCAGAGTGTAGTGCTCGCAGGCTGGTACAAGGAACGTGATGCTCGCATGAGAATACAGGCTGATATACAAGGAGTGTGGTACTTGCAGGCGAATGAATTGTTTCGTCAGTCAGTTCAGTTTTTACATATCACTCCCCCCCCCCCCACACACACACAAATGGAACATGTCCATGATCTTTTGTAAAAGAGCTCAGACGTTGCTGACCATCATGCAGCCCCCACAATGAGAAGAAATCTGGTGGAAACCGCAAAAGAATGCAGACATGACGTCATCATTGCAAATGAGTTGATTGAGGGTGTTTGCCGCAGCGCAGCGCTGGAAACGCCCTATTTTTGGGTTTGGATTTTACTTATTTGTGGAATCATCAAAATGCAAATCCGTTGCTAATAATTAGGAGGTGAATCCGAAATCCTTTTTGAAAAAGAATTTGAAATCCAAAATCCAAAATCTGAATTTTTGGATATTTGGATTTAAAATCCCCAAGGATTTAAATCCTGCCCAACCCTGCATGATTCAAAGTTCAAGAACCATATGAACACCAAGCGCGGATTCATGGGGGGGGGCCCTTTGTGGAGAGAACAAACAAAAAAAAAGACAAAAAAATAATAAAATGACTCTATAGTCTATAAGTTAGTACTGTACACAATAATGATTGAGTAATCCTAGACCCCCCCCCCCCGGCAGTGTTGGAAGAACGCGAAAATCATTGTTCCCATTCCCGTTTGTTCTTCTCTAACTGCATGGTTCTTATTCATGTTCTTTGTTCTCCATTACCTTAAAATTAGGTACCAACGTTGCAACGTTCTCGTTCTCGTTCCCATTTCCATTTTGTTCCCAGTTCCCACTCCCATTCCCGTTCTTGTTCCCACCTTGGTCCAGTTCCCGTTCCAGTTTCCCAATCCCACCATGTTCTTATGTTCTCATTCTGAAAACGAGAATGAGAACATGCCGTTTTTCTTTTCGTTCTCATTCACTCTTCCAACATCCAAGTACACTGCTGGTTGATTTTTTCATTGAAAAAATTTATAATTGATGGTTTTAGGCTTTCAGAATTTTTCTTTTGCCCCAGCAGCAAAGGTGTTGGAAGAACGCAAAAAGCATCTTGTTCCCGTTCTTGTTCGTTCTTCTCTAACTGCATGGTTTTTGTTTATGATCACCTTACCCTATAATTACCATAATGTTTCTGTTTTAGTTCCCAACTTGGTCCTGTTCCCATTCCCATTCCCTATTCTCAATCCCATCATGTTCTTGCTCTCATTCATTCTTCCAACCAGGGATGACAAACGAAACCGTTTTTTTTCGTTTTGTTATTTCGTAGTAGCCGATCCTAAAAATCACAAATCAGAAAACTAGGGATGGCAAACGAAACGTTTTTTTTTTTTTTTTTCGTTTCGCGTTATTTCGTTTCAATATTTTAGACAAAAATCATGTATCCCGTGATCCCGATAATCCAAAATCCATGGCCTTGACCAGCCTTGACGTTGATGTGCCTATGATGTGAACTGTGATCTGTGCTGTGATATGCTTATGCTTGGTAACTGATAACGTGATAAGATTATGTAGCTACTATTCCAAATATTTTCTAATTTGCATGGACTCGTATTTTCAGTTTCAATCTTGTAGTTCGAGCAATCCCTAGATAATTACAACATGAATGTCCACATAATTAAACATTGTTAGTAACCACATCGGCACGGTATTGGCATTAGCATTTTTTAACCAAAAAGTATCATCATGTTTCCGTGATTTTCATCTTCATTCATTTTGATCCAATCAATTAATGTCTAACTGAAGACTGATATTTTTGGTCACGTTTTCGAATACATTAGTATTTGCAACTGACATTGTGTTCGAATCAACAACATGAATGTCACCGTAAGTTCAGTTACTACATTTATATTTATTCGTGCTATCGTTTAATGTTCTCTTCATGATTACATGTATCGACTTGAAAGAGAAATTCATAATCCAGTTTTCACTGTTGAACGATATCCTCACAAAATTACTCGATGATCCCGTTGAATTCTAGCCTTGTTGAGTCACTGTCCAGCGCCGTTCAAATATTCGACTCAGTGTCGTGTTACTTTGATTTATATTCTATTAGTGGGCCTCTGTTACTGGCACGGATTCTCCTGTTCTTAGCCTATTTCAACGTATCATTTGCATCTTTTCAGACCAGTCAGTCTGCAGCAAGTAGCAGCTCTCCGGGTAATGCGGCTGCTAGCGTTCAAGAATTCTCTATTAGAGTTCCAAAGTAAGCTTGAATTGATAATTTACATAGGTCAGTGGAGCCTTCGATGTTTGAATTTTGTTGAATGAAGTGTATTATTTGATCCAGGAATTCCAAAAAGAAGTTCAATATAATGAGGTTTAATAGCAATCTGAACGTGGATTTCACAAAATGGACTCAAGTGAAAATGGAACGAGAAAATAACAAACTTGAAAAACATGCAACTGAAGAGATGCCGAAGTGAGTATCACGCAGATGTATTTATGACTGCTTTGAGAGCTTCTACTGTGTTTATATATGACCGTCACAATATAAATTCATTATAAATAGGTATGGCGCTGGTAGCGAATACAAAAGAGAAGAAAAAGAAGAAGCGAGAAGGAAAAGATTGGGTTACACCGCTCGAAATTACAACCCTGATGATCAACCGTGGATATTGAAGTGCGGTGGAAAAAATGGAAAAAAGTAAACCCTCATCTTCATGTCTAAAGATCGTGTGTTTGTGTAAGGGTTCTTCTAGATGTATTATTGTAATTAATGCAGATTTCGAGGAATACGTGAAGGTGGTGTTGGTGAAAATGCAGCTTACTACGTGTTCACGCATGGTAATGACGGCTCTATCGAAGCGTACCCGGCTGCAGAATGGTATAATTTTCAACCTATCCAAAGGTTCAAAGCTTTATCTGCCGAAGAGGCTGAGCAAGAATTCGGAAAGTAAGGAATTCAGTTAACCAAACTTTCCAAAGTGGTACGTTCATGACTACTGTCAACAGTTGCTCTGGTGTACAGTTCTACAGTTGAGAGTAGCCTATATTGTAACGTTTCACCGAAAGTATAATTAACTTGTAGGAGAAACAAGAGTTTGAACTATTTTTCGTTGATGATGCGTAAACGATTCCGGAAAGACGAAGAAGACGATGCGGAAGAAGATGGGGGTAGTAAAAACAAGAAAAACCGGGGAAGAGGTATTGGCATAGTTTCCAGTTCCGCGCACTCGAGTGCCGAGGATTTTTTTCATACGATTGCACCTCTTTATTATTTGTTCAATTTTAGATTTAAAAATATCAGATATGGATGAATGGATCGACTCGGATGACGATGACGATGCGGAGAGTAACGACGATGGGTCAGATGATGGTAAAGAGAAAATTAAGAAAAAGAAAAGTAAGTTTTTTCAGTCCGTTGATTAGTCCCGAGGGTCTCGTAAACTCGTAACTCGATGTCTTTCCTTCGTCTTACAGAAGAAGCAGACAAGAAAAAGTTGGTCGATAAAAAAAAAGCCAAAAATAGTGATGAATCAGCTTTTGAAGAAAGTGATGATGGAGACGAAGAAGGCAGAGAATTTGATTATATCTCAGATTCGTCCGAGGAGTATGTTTGAAATTTCGTGTTATTTGCTTCACAAGTGGTTCATTGGATGTTTTCCTATTGTTTTTGTTTATTTTGTTCTAGTATTTCTGACCACGAGGCCAAAGTAGATAAAGAAATGAAAGGTGTAGCTGAAGAAGACGCTTTGCGGAAGTTATTAACGTCTGATGAAGAAGAGGAAGAAGAAGAAAATAAAAATGAAGAGGGAAATAAAAGTGACCAAGAAGAACAGCCTCCTAATGAAGAAGCATCACCACCAGGTTCTGCTGTAAAGAAGAAAAGGAAAAAAGACTCTCCGGTGTCTGGTAAATCTGGCGCCGGTGATAGCTCTGTCAAACTTGAAGGTAGGACATTTAAAAGAATTGGATACAGGATGTGAATTATGTAAAATGGAAGAAAATGCGGTATAAAATTTGTACGTACATTATCGAATTCGTGATTCGAATTTGACCCCAAAATTATTGTCCTCTTATCTCTGCAGATACTTCTTCAGAATTCAGTGCCGACAGCTCGGATACAGATAGTGAGAAACCGAAAGCCGATTTGTCATTTGATTCTCAGCCAAGTACATCGTACGTTCCTTCAAAAGTTGTCACGTGCTTCCGTTTTGGGAGCTGTGCCTTACTTTTTTACTTATGTTTGAACGTGTTGTAACAACTACGTATTCATTCCAGGGCCGAATCTCCTGGTGGGTCTGAACCTGTATCGAAAAAGCCACGTCTGGATGTGTCGAGGTAAAATGTCCAATCCTTTGCTGTGTTACAGTTTTCAGTCGGGCGTGTTTTAGGCTTTGTCTTATAAAAATTACATTCTTTCAGCGAGTCGAGCATATCGGAAGAAGCTGTTCGTCGTTACCTTACAAGGAAACCAATGACCGCTACAGAGCTGCTGCAAAAGTTCAAAAAACCAAGGACGAATTTAAGTAGCGAACAGTTGGTCAACGAGATGACCCGAACTCTAAAGAAAATTAATCCGATCAAGCAGATGATTAAAAATAAAATGTATTTGTCATTGAAACCAGAAAATCCCAAATCTAATTCCTGATTTCGACTGCTTCAAATGGGAGCGTTTGTAATGAAATGAAAACGTAATTGTTTCGTGTTCTTTTTATACCGGTTATATTTTGTATTTAAAGAACATTTTTTGTTTCATTATTAGGTATACGGATAAAATTAATTTATTAAATTCGCGTCGTAAATACGGTTGCTAGCTTTTTCGAGAAATTGTTGTGTCCATGATTCCTTCAGAAACACGCAGACACTACGCAAGTATGAGGCACGAGGACAGTAACGGATAGTCGTCCTATGTGTGTGCTGGTCTGTCAAAATGAGAAGTATTTTCTTATCGAAAATTGTATTTAAACGGTTTTCGGGCCGAAAGTAACAACGAGAATCTTTGCAATAATGGCTGCGTATTCTTCTGAAAATATGTAGAGAACTCGGAAGTGACCTGAGATTAATTGGACGTTGTTAAGCAGAAAGAACTCCAGTGACATGATCACCTAATCACTCACTGATCATCGTAATTGTGACTTTACTCAATTTTGAGTAAGTGATCTTGATGTTGCTTGAGATCATGAAGATCTTGTACTGTACATCACTTACAACGAAATTGCCTTGAGATGTAAATTAATGTAATTAATAGCGTATAACGTTATGCACAGCTGCTATGTAGCAATGTCGCTGAAACTTGCCAATTTTAAAGGGAACTTTGATACATTTGGTTTAAATGGCTTTGTTAAACATTTTGTTAATTTTTCTAATTTCCCGGGATTTTCCCAAAATTGTATTTGCGGATTACAGATTTCAGAAGCAACAAAACGCTGATTTTCGAACTTCGTTAATGAAAATATCCGTGATAAATCGGACTATAATTGTGTTGGAAAGTCATGAAAGTAAGGTCGTTTTTAACCGGCCACTCACAGATTTCAGAAGTAACAAAACGCTGATTGGCTAGGGCACTACAAACTTGGTCATAGTATAATCTATTTGATGTCTTCTTTCATCTCGGACTATTCCAAGTATATTATTTTCTTCTCTCATGAACTAATTTATATTTTTCACAAAACTCTATGAGCCTCGACCTTCCTCACAAATGAGATTTTAGTATCATTGGAAAAGAATTTCATGCTACATCGAATGAAACACTATATTTAATGCTGCTATTAACGTCTTCCTTTTCAATTCAAAAAAAAAAAAAAAAGGAAAGGCGTCCTATCCAGCTCCTCTCCGTCAATTTGGGCGAAAAGGTGCAATATCCATTATTTACATTTTTCCAATATGAGCCGATCGTCGAAGTCAATTTGGCAAACAATTTGGCAATTCGGACTTCCCAGACCGATGGCGCGCTAGCATCGGGCCTTCCTCCCTTTCCGCACTTCAGGAAATAGTGCCATACAATTCTTATCAACGTTAGGATATGATCTTAACGTTGATAAGGTTCTGTTGAATCTTGGGAAGTCCGAATTAGCATCCACGGGCGCAGTGCGAATCAAAATGGCGAATGACTATACCCATGTTTACAGTGCTCTAGATTGACTGATTCCCGAAGTAAATGAAGATATCCGAAATAAATCGTACTATAATTTCGTTGGAAAGCCATGAAGTTAAGTCTCTTTTAACTGGCCACCTGCACTTCTAGCTTCATCGTGAAATTCAAACAGCTATATTTATCTAGTATGTTTTACTGGTAACACTGAGTCATCCGCAGAAGATAGTCGTGTAGTGATAGCGTAAATGATGAATCCTATGGAACTTGGTGTATTTATTCGGATTAAATTTTGCTAATATATCGTGTGAAAATATTCACCGTACCGTTCGACAACTGAATTTTGGAACTCCAACAATGATATCGCGATAACCGTCGCACAAATATCTTCGGTTTGGTCACTTTTTTCCCTTTAGAAAATCATGGTGAGTGCGTATTATGCAATGTATATTAATGAGTTCTAATCATTCGAATGGGCGTTCGTTTGGATATCGTCTAATGCTTGATAAATATTTGTCGTCGAAACCGCCGCTGTTGTTCGCCCGGTTTCACGGCGTAATTCCAGCGAGTATTTCCTGCACAATGTTGCAGAATGTGTGAACGGTTGTCTTATCTCGATAGGCGTTCATTCGTCATACATCTAACCTCACTGCCATCTGAGTTGGAAAACACGTTTAATTTTCTGGCGTATTGTGATAAGTCAACTAATCCAGCTCGCGAGGTTATCAGCGTGTGAAACCTCGCAACTGACGAGCTCTTTGGTATTATTTTTGCCGTTTCATATTGCAGAGCTTTTTCGGATTCGGTCAGAGCGCGGATATCGATATAAACCTAGATGGCAGGGATACTAGGAAGTACGCCGAAATTAAAGCTGAAGATGGAAGAAAAGAAAAACACTTATTATACTATGACGGTGAAAGTGTTAGTGGAAAGGTAAAGATGCTGATCGTGCACCTTGTAGTGTTGTAGTCGGCTTATCATGTTTATATTCTGTCATTGAATGACTACCCATCCGTAGATTGGTATTATTTATCCGTTAATCAGAAATACAAACATTCTGGAATTGGTATTTGTCTTCAGGTGATAATCACTCTGAAAAAACCTGGTAGCAAACTGGAACATCAGGGTATAAAAATCGAATTTGTCGGACAAATTGAACTTTACTATGACCGCGGTAATCATCACGAATTCGTGTCTTTGGTCAAAGAGCTAGCCAGACCCGGAGAGCTTAATCAACACAGTTCGTGTTACAATTTTGAATTCGTGAACGTTGAAAAGCCATTCGAATCGTACACAGGTGCCAATGTTCGGTTAAGGTTCGTATGTTTTCCCTTTTGTTCTTCATATTAATGATGTCCGCTAGCTTTGATAGTGTTATTAATTTGTATTAAACGTCTACCGTAGATACTTTCTGCGTGTTACCATCGTGAGGAGAATCTCCGATATTATTAAAGAGATGGACATAATCGTCCATACACTTTCATCATATCCTGAAATGAACAATAGCATTAAAATGGAAGTTGGAATCGAAGAGTGCCTTCATATTGAATTCGAATACAACAAATGCAAGTGAGTATCAGCCTATTTGTTGATAATCAGCGCAGAGTATTTGGCGTATGTGTTCGGTAATGGTTGACTTTGACAACCTCTGACCAGCCTGAATGAATTTATAAAACCGCAATACATCGTGTGTTGGTTTCTGAAGTGAAATAGTGGCAATAGTACGTAGGCGTAGACCAAGAGAAATTAGAATGATTTTGAGGTTCTGGAAACGAACAGTGACGTGTTGCTTGACCTTGGATGTACCGTGATTCTCACGAAGATTGTTGCTGGCATGAATCTTATCTTAATGAGAAACAGTTTGTTTACGAGTTGAAAAAATTCACTTTGGAGTTTAGGTGTAAGTTCACAGTGTCATCATCTGGAGTACTTATATTCTTGAGCTTAGCGAAAACTTTTTACATTCAACATATGACATTGTTACTGATATTTTACATAAAGTGACAGAATCTGTGGAAGTGGAGATAATGATTATCTGTGACGTTTATCATCCTTGTCATATTGTTTCTGCTTATGATACTGAATCATCAGTTTCCTTTCAGTTGGTAGACATGATTTGGTAGAAAAGGGCTAATGCTCCCGGGTGTTACCGAAGGCCAAGTGAAAAAAAGAAAAAAGAGAAATAGAAATAATATTAAAGAGAGAGCTATCGTTTAGGAGTAATGGGCGATTTTCTGTCTAGTCATTGGGCTTATTTTAACTCAGTCCAACACTGATCTTGAATCTTGAACGAGTTATAAAGAGTGGATCAAGTTTAACCGAGTTTGAATTAATCTTAAGAGTCTTGGACTAACTAACTGAGCGTGAACCAGTTTTTAGCAGTTTGAGAAATCTGTAACAAGTTGTGTTTTAAAAAAATTTGAAGAATTGTGATGGCTCAGAAGAGCATTGAAGAGCTTAGACAAGTCTTAATATTTTAAAATTATCAAGCCAGTTGAAGTGAGTTTTAAAATGTCTTAAAGTGTAGAAATAAGTGAAAGAGTTAAAATCTTGAACGAGTCTACCAGGCTCTTACAGAGTTATAATGAATCTCAGATAAATCTTAGCGAGTATCAAATCAGTCTTGAAAAGTTTTGAAGAGTCTTAAACATGTATGGAAAAGTTCTGAAGTGTCTTACACCAGAATTTCAGTCTTACCGAGCCTAATGGGATCTCGAACTTTCTAAAAGAGGCTTGAAGAGCTTCGATCAATTCCAGAAGCGTCTTAAAGTTTCTTAAAAAGTCCTGATCAAGTCTGGGAGGTCTGGAATGGTTAATGAGTCTCGAACCATTCTGAAAGTCTTGAAAAAGTTCCGAAAAGTTTGTAAGTATTCTGAATAACGTAGGATTTGATTGAGAGCAAATAGGAACAAGTTCTCTGAGACTTTTCAGCTGAAGAGGGGAATAAATGAAAGGAGAAAAGAAAAAAGGAAATAGATGAAATACAAGTGCTAACTTTTTTTTGGGGGGGGGGGGGGTTGATTTGCTTTGGAACACATTTCGCGTAAATTCGGCTTCTTCTGCATTCGGAATTGGCTTACCTTTCAATTCGGGTTATGCCTTGATGAATTATCTCCCTGTACTCTAATTACAGTCCTCAGTGTTTTTTCAAGTGGTTGCTCTAGAAATTGTTGTTTGTGTATTTAGACACTAACCCCTTTTGATTACATTAATGTGTTTCATGTAGTAGATGGTAAGAAGATTCATTCGTAGTGAATTTCTTTCTAACTGCTGACTGACTGAGTTACTGGCTGGACGTTAGTCAGGAATTGCCTCAAATTACTATCGTTTGAAGGTTATTGAATGAAAATGCCATGTCAGTTGGCAACGCCACCGGAAATACTTCCTGGGAGGATGTTGCAGCTGTAGTGGTGTATAGTCTATATGTGTGCAATGTGCATGTCAAGACTAACAATCATTTGCTAATTGTAACCTGGTATTGAGATACACCCCTAATTTATGTTTGTTTACAGGTACCATTTAAGAGATGTAATCGTAGGAAAAATTTACTTTTTACTAGTACGCATTAAGATTAAACACATGGAGATCGCAATAATTAAACGAGAAACTACAGGGGCTGGTTAGTATAATTTGATATTATCAAACTTCTAAGAAGTTCGAATATGCACATGGAAGTTCGTGCACTAGCGATGCAACCTTTCAAAATACGAACGTATTTAAATTCTCATAAAGAACTTCAGTGAATGATGTTTTTGTCTGGATCTCATTTCGATGCTTTCCAAGCAGAATATCATTACTAACCTAGATCGATGTTCTAGGAATGAGGCCTAAAATTAATTTTCCAAGTCCCTTTTCTAGGATGTATCGAATCTGGTTTGCTCTCAGATCACATCACTGGTTTTATGGCGTGTACAATTAATTTAATACAACCAGGTTTGTCTCGTTTTTATATGAAAAAAATGATCTTCAAATTGCAGGTCCGAATATGTTTACGGAGAACGAGACCATCGCTAAATACGAAATAATGGATGGTGCTCCGGTGCGTGGAGAAAGTATACCCATTCGTGTTTTCCTCGCCGGCTACGATCTAACGCCTACGATGCGCGATATCAATAAGAAATTTTCCGTGAAATATTATTTGAATTTGGTGCTAATGGATGAAGAAGATCGACGGTATTTCAAACAGCAGGTAAACTACATTAGTTAGGTTTCGGAAATTATGAAAGGAAGCGAAGAATTCCAGTCGGTGACTCGGTCATCGCTTTGTAAAATGAGTTTTCGAGAAGACAAAACAATATTAGAGTTGATCTGTACCTCTGTTTCTTGACGTTCGACACAGTTTTATGAGAAAGAGGGAAGAGTTGCATGTTGAGGAAAATTATGAAGGTTCGAAATTGAAAATTGATGTCAGAAAGATGTAAAAAGGAGGAAAATAAGTTGAAGACTTTCTCAGAAAGTTTCAAGCCGGATATCAATAGACAGAAGACGAGCGCAGATTCTCAAAGCATAGTTTGACTTTCCTGTGTCTGTATATTATTGGAAACACTCTTAATTAAATTCTGAACATGTAGAATGACGCATATGCACTAAAGAACTTCAGGAGCCGAAGAAATAAGTATACGAATTTTTCGGACCCAGCCCCAAAACTTGATCATCGCACAATATTTTCAGTTCGAATGATGTTAAATTTTACTTTCGTTTTGGTTTTCTATCTTTCTTGTTCAAAAAATTATCATTCAAGCCTATAACTCGAGACATTTTTTGTTCCTAAAGTACTTTTCATATCAGATCTAACTTTATAATACCTAGTCTGAATGTGTTTTTCATTGCTTTGAAGGGCCAAGAAATCGGTGTCACGAAGTTATCTCACCCGGTGGGGTAAGATTGTGATGAACAAAAACCTGCCCACAGCTTTTCCTTTAAATATTCGCATTTGTTTTCTATTTGCTGACGAATCAATTCACGAGGATTTAAGCTTTCATTCCATATGCTTGAAAGCTACTTTTTCTTAATGCAGGTCTGAAATAATTGCACTTAATGGAAAAGTTGTTGCAAACTAACCCCGTTTTACGGAACGTTAAATCTGTATGAATTTCTATACAAAATTAAATAGCGATAAGAAATTTAAATTTGTACTAGCTGACCCGCTTCGCGGGTCATCTAGACCGTGAGCTAAAGTGAGTTGGCTAAGGTGAGCTGGCTAGGGTGGGTTGGCTAAAGTGTGTTGGCTTAACTGAGTTAGTCCCTTCCTCTTCCCTTTACAGCAAACCGCTTTCCCATCTTCCCTCCTCGTCCTTCCAACGATTCTCTGTGATCCACGTCCGTGATCTTTCCAAACTTGCAGTTTTCCTCCCTCCACCCTTCCCGCACTGCCGGCATCCGCTGCTAATGCGACTGATAAGCGGGTGGTCACTTCACTTCTTCTTTTTCAATGTATTATGGACTTCACTTTTTGCTCACGTTCTTTATAATCAGCGGCGGATTTAAAAACCAGCCTGCTACAGGCACTCAACAAAATGTCTCCCTCACCCGCTTCATATCCTCCTAATGAGCTACAGGTCAAAAATTGATAATTATTTTTCAGTTATGTTTTCTGCAACTGTTACCTTTTTTCTGTCTGCCTCTTCTTCTTTTTCTACATTTTGCCGTCCCTTCGAAATCTGTCAGCCTAGGCACTTGCCTAATGTGCCTATTGGGATCTCCATCGCTAGAACTGATACCGCATATATGTATTTCGATCTTTTGGGGGAGGGTGTCCGGACCCCCACCCTCTTCCCCGGTATCCGCATCTGCCCTCCTGCCCTCAGCTTTTATGGTTCACCCGCCAACCTCGAACAAACAACACGCACACCCACTTACAGATAAGCTAACATTACAGAAGAGAGATTTTGATATGAGACGCTACATTTTTATAAGCAGTTTGAACTTACTAATAGTTGCTGTGGAAAGAAGAAGAGAAAAAAAACAACAAAAAAACATAGAAGAATAGGCGCATTAGCCTATTATACTTAGGTATTAAAACCTCCTTTGTTGTTTCTGTTCCTAACCTTTTTTTGTGCATGTTCGTGCGCCCGTGTCTGTGTGCGTGTGTTGATAGACGAATCGCCGTGTAGCCAATAGCCGGTTCTTGGCTCGGAAAAGGTTCCCTGAGACGCGCTACTGAAATTTACGAAAATTTAAAACTGCAAATAGCTTCAACACTCATTGCCTTCAGTTGGAGGGCTCTGATCTGTTTGCAGTTTTCTGCTTCATATTTGTGTTATTCAGAGGAGAATGTTGGTGTTTTCAAAAATTCAGTCGGATAATTAGAAGGAATGCTGAAGATAGTTTTCAAAAACTGAAATTTTAGGGCTTCTGGAGGTGATACGTGGTTGAAAATGGGCTGTGTGGGACAGACATAGGTACGAAACAATATCCAAATATTATGGTTGTTTTAAATTAGATGTACGTGCAATAATGAAGCATTTTGGGCTCGTTCTGGAAATTTCAGATTTTCAACCCCCCAATAATTTCTGCAGGGAGACAGTTACGGCCACCAAATTTTAACAGAATATAAAGAAGATCGATGTAAAACGATTCTAAAAAGTTTAAGTTGAAAACAAAACTAGGGGGCCAAGGGAGACAAAATTTTGTGGCCCCCTCCTAATTAGGGTACCGAAATTTTTTATAGCCTAAAACCTATTCCGGGTTCATACGAACACATCCAGAAAGTACGAACCCCCCCCCCCAGCTCTTATGGTTCAGCCGCCAACCTCGAACAAACCAACAAACAGACAAACATTCACTTTTATATAGTAGATACGATAAAACGTTCACATCTTCATAAAGAATTTACCTTTTTGTAAGAAATTTTAATAGATGAAAAAAGAAAATTACATTATACAACAGCATAAAAAACAGTGGGATGAGATTATATGATTTTAGCTATATTTTGAATGCTGAATACGATGGCGTTAACCATTTTCCTCGTGAACCTTTCGTTTTCCATGATCAAAATTAAAATTATATCAAATTTTTCACGTTTTGCTCCTTTTTGTCGTCCACGAATAGCTGCACTGATACTGATAACAATACCGAACGGGCGCATAGTTTTTTGATCAATGGTGTCATCTTGATGTTACTAAAATTCGAATTTGAGAAGGAGCCTTAAAAAAAAAAAAAATGAACTATAATAATAATATTAACATCGGCATTAAATTCCTCCTTGAAAATACATGTAGAATTATGTGTTCTCATGTCATTACTTTTTTTTGTTGAAAATCTCAAATTGTTGTGTAGTGTAATTGGACTCTAAAAAAGACAAAAAGGTGGGTGAGAAATGTTGAAAAATTGTATACGAATGTAGCTGGTATAAATAAATGTATGGAAAGGGAAGATAGCTTGGAGGATGAAGAAAGAGGAGATCCTATTTTAAGATCAAAATTTGATAATGCTCTGAAGGAAATGAAAGCTAGCAAAGCAGTAGGAGTTGATGAAATTACTAGTGAGTTATTGAAGAATGCAGGACAACTAGTTTAAAAAAATGAGTATGAACTAATTGGGAGAAATGCGAATAGATTTCAAAAAAAAAAACAACCAGTTTGACTATGATCCCTAAAAAAGCAGGAGAAAGCAAGTTTGAAGATTATAGTACTATAAGTTTACTATCAAAGATTCTCGCTAGGATAATAAATAAGAGAGTACAAAATAAAATGGAAAAAAAGGATGAGAGAAGATCAGTTTGGATTCAGAAAAGGTAGAGGAACTAGAGAAGCAACTTTATGTTGGAGGCTTTTATTAGAAAGAAAAACTATTTAAAAAAATGTATAAATATATAATATGTAGCATTTGTAGATTTAGAAAAAGCTTTTGATAATGTCGAATGGTCAAAAATGTTTCAAATATTAAAGGAGGTAGGAGTTAAGCAGAAAGAAAGAATAGTAATGGGGAACTTACATACGGATCAAAAGGCTGAAATACAAATAGAGGAAGAAGTGGGAAAAGCTGAGATTCAAAAAAGTATGAGATAGGTTGCTGTTTGTCATCAGTACTGTTTAACCTATTTATATAAAAGTAATTGAAGAAATTAATGGAAGGAAATCAGGTGTGATAGTACACAGGGGAGACGGTTAGAATGATGATGAGGTTTGCAGATGACCAGGGCCGTATTTAAGTATAGGCAACGTGTCTAGGGCATTAAATTATGAGGGGGAGGGGGCGCTAGATTTTGGGGACAACTATGATACAATGTTAACAAAAATTTATGAGGGGGTATACAAACATTTAAGGGGCGCTAATTTTTATTCTGCCTAGAGGCGCGAGCATGTTAAATCCGGCCCTGCAGATGATATTGCAATAGTTGAAGGAAGTAAAGAGGAACTAAAGAAAACATTGAAAAAGTTGGATGGAAAACTGAAAATAAATTATAAAATGAATATGACTAAAAATAGAAGTGATGGTAGTCAGTATATGGAAACAAAATCCAATAAATATGGAAATAAGAGGTGAAAAAATAAAGGAGGTCAAGGAATTTAAATACTACGGTAATCTGATAACGCAATATGAAATAAGTAAAATAGAAATGAAGATAGAATGAAACAAGCTAAGAGGTTTGTTTGTTTGTTTCTTTTCAAAAAGAAGACATATTCAAGGCAAATGTAGATTTAAAAGTAAGTCTGAGATTTTTTCAGACGTATATTTGAAGTGTAGCACTGTATGGATATGAGACCTGGACAATAGGAACACAAGAACGAAATTCCGTGTGTAGGGTGTACCAATTTAAAGACTCCTTCCACCGTCAAAAACACAAAATGGCAACACTACACAGCTACTGCCACAGAGCAGTCAACATACTAAACGACAACAACCTCAGAACAACAGAGATCAACAAAATTAAACAAAGCGCAATCAACAACAAATACCAGCCACAAACAGTAGACAGAATAATTAACAAACTAACACAACCAAAAAGCACAGACACTGAACCAACAACCACAAAAACAGACAAATGCGCAGGCGCAATACCATTCACAGGAACACATACATACAAAATACAAAAAATCCTCAACTAATACAACATAAAACTCGGAATCAAAAACAGACTACCTCCGATCAAACAAATAAGCAACGACTAAACAGAAACAAAGGACAGAAACAACAGCAGCGGTGTATACAGACTGGACTGTGAACACTATGACATGACCTACATAGGAGAAACAGGTAGAAAATTCTCAACTAGAATCAAAGAACATGAAAAATCACTGTTTGGAAAACACTGCAATGACCAGGGACATTACAATGACAAACTGAAAACAAGTATAAAATCCTACACATAGAAAACAAGAAACAGAAAATTAAGAGAACAACTAGAAATAATAAAGGCCAAAACAAAATAACCTAATAAACACAACAACTAACTTCCAAAGTGAGAACTTACTCCAACTAATAACATAACCCCCCCCCCCCCAGATTGGACGGACTGCACAATCACAGACAACCAATAGGAGCACACAACTAATACCACTGATTCATTGGACAGCCTGCATAATCACAGGCAACCAATAGGAGCACAAGACTAAGCAGGTTTACCATACGGTACTACTCTCGACTATAACTACAGGACCACAAGAGACAAGTCTCATTTAGGGTACTCCACTGATGATGGCATAACAGCCGAAAGCGCTCTGGAATGCAGAAGAAGAAAAAGTGAATTGGCACACCCTACACATGGAATATTACGAAGTTCACTCACACTCAGAAATAGACAACAAGAAAGAAAAATGATAGACGCTTGTAAAATGTAGTGTTATCAGAGAATGTTAAAAATTGAACAGATAGAAAAGATATGTAGATCAGGAATGAGGAAGTACTGAGAGCGAAGAGTTAAAATGATAGGTCGCAATATGAGATCTTACGTGGATATTGTTATTACTGCTAGAGGGAATGATTGAGGGAAATAACTGAAGAGGAATGCATAGAATGAGGTATGAAGAGCAGATAGTGAAGGATACAAAGTGTGAATCCTTCCTAGAAATGAAATGATTAGCACAGGCGAGAAAAAAAGTGGAGAGAGGCGACCTACTAGTCGAGAGACTAAGGACTATAACGATATATTATATGCCTTTTGTCTGTCGTGGATTGTCGCCTGCAAATCCCAGCAGCTGACTTTGTAACAGATAGAAGACTGGCTTGTGTAATGACTAAACAGACATTATTCGGATTAGGAGGCTTCGCAGTCTAATGTCGAATGGCATTGGCTCAGCATATGTGTACTCCTTGGTTCTCGGTGCCTTGCATTGTGACCGTTCATCTTCTGGCTGTCTTACTAGCCTGTCTATCTGTCTGCTTAATTGCCTGTTTGTTTGTCGGCGTTTTGTGCATTCCTGTCCTCGGTTTCCTGGCTGTTTATCTACTCATATGTCTACCTGGGCAGTTGTCAACCTATTTGCCTGCCCGGGTTGTTAGTTCTCTGTTTATCCATCTGTTTGGTTTGGATACTTGGACCTGTTTCTGAACCAAGGTACGAGGTTACTCTAATGATATTTAGAAGAATGCCTCAAAACGAGAGGCGCTCCGACCTGACTCCAACTCTGGGTTGAAAGAACGAACGAGGACGAGAACGAAAACATGATGGGATTGAGAACAGGGAACGGGAACAGGACCCGGTTGGGAACAAGAACGAGAACGGGAACGTTGGTAATTTTAAGGTAAGGAGAACGAGGAACATGAACGAGAAGCATGCAGTTACAGAAGAACGAACGAAAACGGGAACGAGATGATTTTCGCCTTCTTCCAACACCTTCGCAGCTGGCGCGAAGGTAAAATTCTGAAAGCCTAAAACCAATCACATATTAAAATCAAACTGCAGTACTGCACTAGTGTTGGAAGAACGAACGAGAACGAGAACATGATTAGATTGAGAACGGGAAACGTGAACGGGAACAGGACCGAGGTAGGAACAGGAACAATATGGAAATAGAAACGAGAACGAAGAACATGAATGAAAACAGTGCAGTTGGAGAAGAACGAACGAGAACAAGAACGATGATTTTTGCGTTCTTCCAACACTGCTCCAACTACGAAGGAAATTTGAATTCATCCCCTGTTTTGGTAAAAAGTTCGTGGCAGCTTCGATTCCAGCCCGACCAAAAATGTTGTTTCTGCTTCGACGCCGGTTATGTTTATAGCCAGAGCGGTGTGCGGCAGAAATGAACGATGGAACGTAGGGGAAGGATAAAGAGCCGGAGCCCAAGTCTGAGTCAGAACCAGAGCTCTTTGACGTTGTCTTCTTCAGAAGAAAGAGTGGTGCGGTTAAGGTTTAATTTTCAGTCTACTGTAAAGTGCCCATGAGGTTGGAAGATGGGGGAAGGGTTACATTCCAAAAAATGAACCGATAACTTCGAGACCAGTTTATTTGCAGAAAAAGTGAATTGAGTGGTTCTTCTAGGGATGGCTAAGCTTGTGTGATGTTCTTCCGGTTCGGGTATTTGCCCCCGTCGGTGGATATAGTCCTTCACTGTTGCCCTTCATGTGAAGTTGGTATGATTCGAATCGTCGGTTTGTCAATTGACATAGAAGCTGACGTATCTTCGTCACCTCCCTCCCTCGGAATTAATCGCTTTCGAATGTAATAGCGAACGTTTGTGTTTGTAGGAAATAACGTTATGGCGTAAAGGCGAGAAGCTAAACAAGAATGCGTCTCTGGTGCACCACGGTCCATCGCACCTTGTAGCCATGGAAGGCGGCCCTAAGGGGTCGGAACCTCCGCGCTACGATCCGGTCTCGTCGCCCAGTGACGATGCTAAAAACGACGATGATGATGATGCCATTTCGCCGACCACCGACGATTGATTAACCTACCATACTTCTCATTCACATACAACCCAACGTTCAATAATTACCTCATCAGTTTAGCTAATGTTCAAGTACGACCTTTTATTTTATCCCCTTTTTTGTTTTCGTACGTTAAACGTATATCAGTTTTTTTTTCTTTTTTACTCGTTTCCTTTTATGTGGGAAATATTAAAAATAATTACAATTTAAAAAAAGAAGAAAGAAAATACGTTTGTGATAATGTTTTATTAATAGTCATATTGATTTGTAATTAGGGAACTTTTTAAATACGTATTTTGTTGAAGCGTGTGCGTGTCAGGGTTTTCCGCGTCTGTGATGTCAAAGGCGCCCAGTTTGTTTTTTAATCGTAAACGGATAAAGAAGATTAATGTGTACATAAATTACAATATTACGCGTATTGTATTACCGGCTGCTTTGGACGCGAACAGTTCCATCCAAAATGGTCGGTATTTTAATGTAATTAACCGCATTTCGTTGTTCTCTCTTTCTCTTCTTATTTCTCTCTGGAAAATTCAATTTTTGTAAATTATAATTATGCTTTTATCGTTACGTTTACCGATGTACGTAAAATTACCATAGCGGTAAAACTGCATAGTTCGTAGTGTGTTCTGGGAACCGAAGGCTGTAGAGTAGCGAGCATTCGAGTCTCAACGTAGCGTATGTGATACCCTGAAACTACAATCAAGTTTTCTGGGTTTTCAGTGGGGTTTTTGGTGGAAGACGAATGTTACTGCACTGTGCTCAGCTTACGGTTCGAAGTCTTCTTGCATGAGCGGAAAGAATGCATTTCGAAGAACTTTTTGTCTCATCATTGTTGTAGCTGTATAGGGGACCTATAATGAAACTTTTATCACGTGATAAAAGTTTCATAATAGGTCCCCAGATGATATTCCGATTAGTTGATGGAAAACTTTCTCAGTAGTCTCCCAGTCGCAATGTGAAATTGCGCGGTTGTACGGCGATCTCCTTTCTAAATCGAATAACGGTTGCTCATCAGAACTTTCTATACGTCTGTTTTCATAGTGATATTCCACGAACGGTTTCATTCATCTGCCGGATCCATGTTTACTTCCTCGATTCTCACGAATACTCGGACTTCCTTGCGAAATGATGTACAGAATCATCTACCTGTATAGTCACTTTTTGTGTCTGTTGGAAATAGTCGCACGAGATTCTGTTTCTGTTGATCGGTAATCTCGCTCATGTGTTATTCGAACCGCTCAGTGGCTGACATTACCGGTCAACGCTTGCTAAATGTCCGAGTGTCCGTGAAATGTGTTGCTTCTTTACTGTCAACTATTCTAGTTGTTGACCGGCGTCGATTCGCACGTCGCCTTCATCCATTCTTTCTGAGAAGTTTAAATTAGCGGACGATGTATGATCCGAATGTCTGCCATGGATCTGACGCCTAGCCGAGCGATCCCGGTCGTTATGTGGTGCTGATTCACGTACCTGCTTCGCATGTAGTACCCGCAAGTCGTAGCGCCCATGATGCCCATTCCAGTGCTAACCAGTAATTCTTCAGTGGTAGATCTTTCGCCGAAAATACTCTTCGGGAAATTCTCCTACAGTTTCCTTTACATTTAAAGATTCTTTGCCGATTAATGCTCGATTTGAAGTTTTTTTTTTAATGGCCTGTACAAGATACTCAATATTCTTAACATAGATTTTTTTTACAGCGTAGGATGATCGTACAAACTTAATAATACTTAACATAGTTATCCTTCTACATTAATGTATCCATTGATGTAACCAGATTAGTTTTCATCCGCCCCATTGTTGGGCATACGCTTCACCGATTTTCTTCCACTTTTTCCTATCAAAGGTTTCCCTACCCCATGTTGTACCTTTCCTCCTTGTTAATTCGTCCCTCTATCTTAGATTTGCCCTTCCCCTCCGTCTCGAACCCTCATATGTTTGCTATTCTGTGAGTCTCTTAGTCCACTTGTCTTCTTCCCCTCTCATGACATGACCCGCGTATTTGAATTTGAACTTTTTAATTTTATATCCCTCGTCTGTTAGTCCCGCACTCGTTCTGGTCGTTGCGTTTGTAACTTTGTCTATCCTTTTTATACCCAACATACTGCGTTCTATGGCTCTCTGGGTGGATCTAAATTTCTCCAATTTGATCTTTTTGAGGGTCCATGTCTATACCCCATAGGTCAGCACCGGAATTACGCACATGTTGAAATTTTTTTCTGTGACTTGTATGCTCGTGTTACTCTTGAATACCTTCCCTAAGGCCCAAAAACTTCTCCATGCTTTCTCCCGTCCGATTTGGAATTCGTTATCTAGATCTTTAAACGTAAACTTAATTCTAGCTTTAGTGCGATCTGAGCAGCTGTTATCTAGTCCACCATTTTCTGGGCATAGGCTTCTGTTATCCTTCCCCATGCTTTCCTACTGAGAGCTGTTTGTCTCCAGAGTATTCCCATTTCATTTAGGGACCCATTTATCGGCCCACAATGGTAATGTTGAATTCACGAAAGAAATATGCTGTTTGCACGAAATATATAAATGACAAGCGCAGTAACGAGTACGAAACAGAAAAAGAAAGAGTTTGAAGAAAAAATTAAACTTCAGAACGCCATATAATTCACTTACACGATAAAATAAAATACGCCCGGAATTTTAATACCTTCTACACACAATGAAAAAAAGAGACACGATATTACTGCGCCCGAAATAAAAAGTTTAAATTCTCGGCCTCCATCATACTTGCCACAAATTTACAATTGCGCACAAATTAATGTCAAAATCAAATTTTGGAGCAATAAAAATCTATGAATCTATCCTCCCCCTCCTCAGGCGCCAGATTAAGAGCCAAACCGATATCAAAAACGAATTCGTTGAGTTCGAAACCCCTCGATGATCTCGATGGGGTCATTCGCATAAATAATAGGTCTAAAAATTCCTAATGTACTGTAATGAAGGGTAATTTTTACACGCCCACTCTTTTTTTGTTCTCTCAACCCGAGCCCTGGAATCCGGCCTTTCGACCATTACCTCAGAGCTCCTCTCTATGGCGTTTCTAGAGTACTTAAGAACAAATTTTTAATGACCGTTTTTATAGAAAATTGGATCCCTCTTAAACTCATTGATCTACTATCTCCACGAGTGATGACGTATAATTTTTGTGTTTAAACAACATAATAATTTCCGAAATCCTCACTTCGTCTTTAAAACAATACAGATAGTTTTCATTATTTCTTTTGCTCAGGGACTCTCCCCCTCCCTTCTAGTTCCCGAGTGACCCGCTATGTCCAAGTTAATTTTATCCAGTGTCTTCTCGAATTTGTACACTCTGCTTTCACTGGCTGAGCCCTGGCAGTTGTACTATAGGACTTAAAAGTCACCTTGCTCATTGTTTTTTTGTGTTTTGGCTCAACTGCTTCTTAGAAAATAAGTTATACTGGCCTGTGTGCGTGGGTGGGGAGGATAACAGGGTTAAGCGGGCATACTCTCTTGGAGTCTGTATTCTGATTTCGAGATATTCTTTTTTATGCTGAACGTTACTTTGAATTAGCGAGCTGGAGCTAAATAGCAGCTTACCCAGATAGTTACATTAGTTTGATGCATGTCCTCCATTCGAAGCGACGATATTGACTCGGAATTGGTCCAGCCTACTTTGGTAACCTGCTCGCTAATTGCCTGTTACATAGTGTGAGTTGGTTTGGCTACCTGCCTTGGGCCTCTCACTCTGTTCTTAGATAGTGACAGCTTCAGAATCCATCGTATTGTTATCAGGGCTTGAGGAGGTCAAATGTAAGTGTTATTTAGAAATGAAAGAACTCGCATAATTTTGGGAGAAATGAAGAGCTGCATCAAATCGGTCATAAGACCAATAATTATCTTTCACCAATGTTTCTTTACTTGGTCCCAGATTGCGCTTTATCGTTGAAACGAAATTGCTTTCAAAATCACAACGCCAGTTGATTCATAAGCGGCATTTTAAAACACGTCCTACATTATTGTATCGTCTTAAGTTTGTTCGAGCGAGCAGTATGAAGTTCATACGGAAGCACTCTTGGGATCAAGGTTGAATCAGTGAAGAATCTTCAAAGGTGAAGCATGTTTACTGAGCAAAGTATTTTTTGGGTGAAGAATTTACCAAGCGAAGAATTCACCGGACACCATTCTTGGGTATCCAGTTGCCGATTTCTACATATTGCCATTTGAACTTTGACCATCGGTACGTTTATTCAGGGTAATTTTGCTTCTCTTCGACGAAATACATTCGATCTGTGATGCATGACGAGCGGTTGGAATTTTCATTGATAGCATTTCTAATAATAGAAAAATTATCGTAAATATTTTATTATAAATATTAAAAAAAAAAAAGGAGAACTTAATATTAAAATATATAACGGGATTTCGTCTCGACGAATTTTCATTTTTATCATTTTAATTTGTAAGTCTATGTTGTAGTTTTTTTTTCCTTTTGTTATCTTGTGCGAAGTGGTAAAGTTTAATTAAACTGTGTAGGAATGGAAAGACATTTAAATGTTTAATTTAGTTACGACCCTAAATGTGAATTCGAATACACTGTTCAATTTTGTATCGTTCTTACTTTGTATATAATACATATACATATATATAGATCATTATATTCTGTTTCTAATGACTCATTTATTAACGTTATTTCGGTTCGACCAATAGATAAATATCATGTTCTCGTCACTTGTACATTCTCATGATAGGACGAATTGTGAAACGTGTATAAGGTTTTATCTGGCACAATCGGTCGATCCTCTGTTTCTCTCTTCCTTGTAATATAGCCTGCTGACAGAAATAAACATTACATTTTTATGATTCTTATACATGTACTTACTTTTGTACATGGTGAATTGATACAGCTGGCGCTAGTTTTGATTCTCAAAATGCATTATCAACTTACAGAATTCATCACTTTCTTGACGTGATATAAAATGGTCGAATTTGATGCATAATTCGATACAAAAGTCGAGTTTCTCGTCAACATTGACTTTTAGACCGAATTCCATACAGAGGTCCCTTTAAAAGTCAACGTTGACATGGTAACTCGACTTTTGTATCGAATTCGTATCTCGGTATCAAATTCAACCATAATGTCATAAATCATAATAATATTATGATCACAAGAGTCGTTTTTTTGTATCAGTTGTGTTTTGAAAAGCCATCGCTTGCATTTGTCCTCTTTCTTACATATTTATATTCTGTTGTAGTGGATCACCGGAGCAGCTCGTCACTGGGTCAATCCATCTGCAACCAGATTAGCATATTGATGGAACTCATGCTAGAATACTACTCGCTTACGTACATCAGTGTAGGAAGGTCTCCAGTCTTGGAGGGGTGAGGGTGAGTGACCATTATAGAACATATCCCGTTATCTTGTTGCTGTAATTAATGTACTAAAATACTTTTCGAAATGCTCTCCCCTTCCCCCCGTTTCTACGCCGGTACTTCGCCACCCCTCAACGAAAACCTAATTAATATATGTGCTCGACAGATGTTTTTAAGAAATGCAGAAATTAAGGTTTAGGAAGGGAAGTAGAGAAACTGTGAGCGTCATTTTGTGGCAGAAATGGCAAATTGAGAATTGTACACGGCATGACAGTTTTGCGATTCATTTCTTATTTATTTATTTACTTACTAATGATATAATTAATCCAATTAATGATAAAGTATTTCATAAAATAATATAATTTGAGATGGGTTATTCTTCAAAAATGTTGGCTAGTCAAGTCCCCAGCAGTTATCTCACAAATTTACGATCATCTCTCCCCCCCCCCCCTCCTGTTGATAGATATGACTATGAATTCTACTTTTTCAAGGTTTCAGAAGAAAATTTGATCCACTTTTAATAGGTCAAAATTGGATTAAATATGCTAAAACGTCCGTCGGCATGGCTGTCCCTCTAACAATTTTTATTATTATCATTTTTTTCTAAATTTTCAAACTGTACCCAAATTATTATATTAGAACAAACTAGCAAAATAATACTACTCTAGATAAATGAATGAATGAGCTGGCAACGTAACGTAGAAATTGCATTTTCGTTGCTGAGAGCCAGTACTGCCAACCTTGAAAATTGTCCATCGATTGTTTATCTTTCGGCGTGGCTCTTTTTCAACCAACCAATCACAAAACAGGAGTTTCAATGTTTTTTCGTCGCAATTAATGGTCAGACTGTATATTCTTATCTGAGCAATGCGGTCCGCATGATCAAATCCCGGTTTTTTTTGTAACAAGACTCATGCATTCGCGTATTATTGTCTAAAATTAAGATGTAAAATAAAAAGTATCTTTCGGCATGGTCATCTTTATGCAAAGATAGACGCCCATCATCCAAAAATAATTACATAATGGGTACGTATGCCTTTATCACCTCTCCGTCTCCATACAATTTTTTGTTTTAGAATCTACATATACTAATCAACGGCAGAACATTTTTTGTTCGCTATTGTCTTTGGGCATGGACTTTTTCATGTGTCCTTCGGCATGGCATTCATTATTTTGGTCGCTCACTGTCGGCCCAATCTTACCAAAATACGAGTATGTAATACAGAACGCCTCTTAACGACTTTTTTCAAAAAAAGTTCAAATATCCCCTCTCCTTTCCCCCATGAAAAAACATACCTGAAATATCAACATTTTTGAAGAATGACGCAGAAAGAGAGAACTGGAAAAGTAATAGGTACAACTGATACAAGTTGAAAATAAACAGAAAGTTAATAATAATTTTGTGTTTTATGAGTATTACAAATCATCATGTAAGATGTAAGCAAAGAAGGGCGTTACTCTTGAAGAGCAAGTTGTTCACTTGATCTTGTTCACTATTTACTATTTAGTGAACTTAGTTTTGAACTAGTTCACCCCCCCCCCCAAAAAAAAAGAAAAGAAAAGAAAACAACAACAAAAACAAGAACTAGTTTACGATTTTTGGACTTGATCAACTTATTCATTCTTTGTTCGTCTATTTTTTCGTGTTTTTTTCTGAGGGGGGGGGGGAGTTGTATATTTCCACTTTCCAAACTTTAGATTCAACTTTCATTATGGTGTCAGGTTTCAAATTACGAATGTCAATGTGTATGAGGTTTTAATTGTAATCAACAATCTCATAGGATTTCAACAGGGATTTAAAAAAATTGTTTGAGTAATAGCCTAATTTTCAGTTGTAGGCTATTTCCAAAGAGAACATTTTTCTCGTTCCGCTCGCTACAATAAACTAGATCAGAGTCAGAAGACCAAGTGAACAAGAGCAAGAACTAGGTAGTTCACTTAAAATAGGTATAAAAGAACAAGAGCAAGTTCATTAAATGGTGAACAACACCCATCTCTGGATTAACCAAGGGCGGAAATAGGGGGGCTAGGGTGAACTAAGTCCCTCCCAGTTTCAATTCAAAATTAGCCTCCCGAAATAAAAAATGTAAAAGTATTCAAGTACCGTTCTGTTATTGTGCGTGATGTTGTGCTTCTTTTTTTTTCTTACAAAGAAAGTATTACAGAGAAAAAAAATCTATTTTTTATAGTTTTTTTTGGGGGGGGGGGGCTGTGATTTTTGGATTTTTATGAAGTTATTTTAGACACTGAGGCTTCAGCCCCCTATAGTTTTCGTTCTATTTCCGCCCTTGATGTAACACAAGTTACCGCTATAGTTTGAAATTTGTATTGAAATACTTCCAACCTGGATTTAAAATTATCATGCTTATCGAGCTCATTCGCTCTTTTTAAAAAACATACCGAAATTGAAACAAAGAAACACGATAATGGCGATGATTATAACGTTAGAACACTAAACGGGCAACAGAAGCAATTTTTTCAAGGAATCGCAAATCCTTAAAAGAACCGCGAGTGAAAAACTGCGATTCCCTTGCCTGCTGTTTTTTTGCGGTTCTTTCACGCGATTCGAACCGTCCCATCTCTGCTAGTCACTGATAAGTGGACCAAACATATGATACCTACTACCCATTATAGTACTGCGCTTGAATTTGCTATAAAACGGAATTTTATAACTATTTCGTATCATCGCTTTCTTGTCGGTTGTTAATTAAAATGGCAATTGAATAGGAAGAAGTGAAAATTATTTTATAAAGACGAAGAAAGTAAAAAGTTCACCCCCTTTTTTGGCGGGTTGACTGTACATTCGTGTAGTCTTCCTGAGGGCTCTGAGGCTGAACCTCCAAAGAAGGAACGGACAAAAAGCGATACCATTTGAACGCTATTCAGCAAGGGGGAACCAACTAGCAAAATCCGCTTTTTGAGAACACGTGATTCGAAGTTCAAGAGCCATGTGTAGAAACTATATAACACAGCGTTTACTAATAAGCTTTTTTCAACGTGAGTACACATTTTTGAATCGGGGGCCCAATTTTGAAAGATTTTACTTTTTACGCTCTTTCCAACGATAACTAATAATTCATTTTGTTTACATTTGTTAGTTGGTTCCTTCTTGCTAAATAGCGTCCATTGTTCTTGTTTTTTTTTTTTTTTTTGGGGGGGGGGGGTCGCATTCTTTGAATTTAAGAATTATTTATAATAACTAAAAAAATATGCGCACATTACAAAGAATATTTATACCTACGTTGATTATTTGCCTTCGCATTATCATGTTTTGGTCCCTCGGCACTGATGCGATGCCCAAAAGGGTAGTTTCCAGTGCTGGTGGTGCGGTGTCTACTTTGGCATGCGTGTATCGCCATACGTCCCACCACACCATTGTTTTGGTCTCTCGCTTCAATTTTTGTTCTCGGAACAGACGTCCAGACCAAAATCAAGTTTCCACTGTTTCAATCTTCCACTACCCACTAGCACTACTAGCACTCCATGTGGAGAAAAGAGAAAGTAATATATTCACCTGACTGGATTCATCCATTCATCTATCGACGTTTGTTAATTCTATGCCACTGGGTCGCAGTTTTATCAATATTAGTTTCAGGGCTTGAAATCCATTTTCTTTTTGCCTTTTACTTTAATTTTATTGTAATGGACTTCCTTGGAATAAAAACTAATTACTCATGATCAACATTTATATTTTGTTTGCACCAGTATTTTCCTTACATGATTCTACCATTTAAGAGTTGACACCAAAATTGAATTGTTCTATCACTGCTGTAATTGATTTGTCTTTTAAAACACCACTCTAAGCAGTCAGGTTTGTGTACATTTATTTGTTGTCAACCGGTGACCGCATTTCCGTGCACTTTTTGCCCTCATTTGAACTAAGCGATATCCAATTATTTAGTTAAAGATGGACGTTAAACCAGGAACCTCCAAACGGGTACTCCTAGACGATCCTGATTCATCTGCTCAAGTGAAAAAACCTAGAACCGATGACTATGATGTTGATTCGTCGGGTACAGTGGAACCAGATACAACAGTTTCAAATTCCGAAGTTCCGCCTGCTACGTCGGAGAATTTAGATCAGAGCTCTTCCGAATCTGCCGTGAATAAGAACCTAATTCCCGAAAATGATAGCTCTGATATTGAGAAACTATCAGATGATGTTCTACTGATTCTCTTGTCATATTTGAATTCGTCTGACCTGTATAATCTCAGTCGGTAAGTATATTCCCGATTCATTAACACCATCTTGGATTGTCCGAAACTGATTAAACTTAATCGGAAGTCGGTACTACTGAATAGTTATCATTTGCAGATGTAACCGCCGATTCTACGATATCTGTGCCGACAAAACTTTATGGAACCGAGTATACGCCATCTGCGATGGTAAATGTCCACCACACGGTCCTCTTTTGTCCTATCTTCATGAATCGACGACTTCTTTAGAATTTCGGAAAATGAAAACTGATACATCTGATACATTGGTTAGCGACACATGCTTCGGTGATGAGTTCTTCAAAAGGTTGGCCGGTTTAAAAAAGTTGAAGACACTGGCGGTTGAGAATCACCGTCTCAGTGCAGAAAAGGTCCGCGAGATGAGTACCTACATAATTCCGAATTTTGTGAAAACTGGTATTTATATTTTATTTTGTTTCTAGCTTATATTAAAATTCCTACCGCAGAGTATCACAGAATTGAGACTGAACGGAACATCCTTGGTTAACCATGTTTGTGGACTGACAAAAATGATATTTTTCGGAATTGACCATATACTGCCGAACTTAGAGGTACGTACGTGGAGTTGTACTAGAAATAACCATCGTTCTTGTACTCACTATTTCATGTGCAGTACACTAAGACGAGCGAATCGAGTTATTTAATTTCTTTTTATGTTATTAAAACATGTCTTTGAAAACTGAGTGCAGGTTGTCGATGTGAGTTACTGCCAATGGTTCAATCCTCACTTACTGGTGCCCTTAGCTAAGTGTGCTCGTTTAAAAACGTTGAAACTGATCGGCTGTCGCAATTTGAAAAATTTCATTCCTTACGCCAGTATCGGAGCCTCTTTTGGGTTTTGTAATCTGGAGGTAAGCCGAAACTTGTTCGTCGATTCTTTGAGAACTTTCGAATGGAGATAAATCACAACTGGAATTTGATTGCAGACGCTGGACATGAGACTGACTGACGTGGGTGATCGCGAGATCAGTTGTTTCCACAAAGTGAAGTCATTGAAGCACATCTACTTGGAGAGGCCGGAGCACCGGGTGCAACTTGTCAACGGAGATGGCCATGAAGATAGCGGAGACGACGAAGAAGAGTCGATTACAGACATCTGCACTACAATGTTCGGCCTGCGCAATCATTTTAGAGAGCCGGTCGGAAACCGGGTCGTGATATGTGCGATACCCTTGGACGGCGGCAATTCAACCGATCACTTGTTAGAAACGCTTGTTGTGCGTAATTACCCGAAGATCACCGATCTGACGTTAAAACACGCTGACAAGTGTTTGAAATCGCTGAAGTATTTGGATGTAACGGGGTCGAACTGCTCGGAAGCACAGGTCGCTATATTTCGAAGAAATCGACCAGACGTGAAGCTTGTAGCCTAACTGAGACCCGTGTCATGGATTTATGTACATTAGATTTTTAGCAAATTGTGGCAATGCTCGCATTTAAGTGTAATGTTTTTTGTTTCTCTCTTTCTCTTTTTTGGATGTCTAGAAAGCCGTGGAAATTTTGAGCGGTAGCTTAGCAGGAATGGCTGGCCAACTCAGAAACAGTCGGATTTCCGACATGATGAGAAACGAATCTATCGGAGTATCGAGGTTCATATGGAATCTCTTCTCGCTAGTTTGATTTCGGCATCCGTGAGACTGTGCCTTGTGAACTGCCGCTTCCAAGTTTCACGATTGTGTCGTTTTATTGTTTTTTTCTTGTGTGTGTTTATTGCTAACCGAGCACCGGAGTTCTTCTTTCGCTTTTCTAATTATATTCATCAATGTATGTGTCATTAATTCATTTCCTAAGGGTTAACAGGTATGATGTAGACAAGTGGTGAGTTTCTCGCTGGACGACATAGAAGTAATTTGAAGTGGTGGGATTTATCAAAGTCAATTGGTGTCGTAGGTGTTGCATGTCCATCGGGTAGAAGGCGTTACAACATTCTTTGAAAATTCGCATTTATTCAACACATTTTGGAGTGTATCTCAGGAACGGAGGGTCGCCGCCAGATTTGAACTACAAATTCGAACTCAGCGTGAAAAATTGAGTAAATATCAGTCTTTAATTCGAAGTTTTTGATTTTCTCGAATTTTGAAAATTTCTCCATACTGTACATTGCCTTCAACACGTCGAATATGCCAAACGATCGACACCAATAGACATATTCAAAATTTCTAATTTCCTGGGCTTAACTGGTAAAACGCGTAAATCACTGGAGTGGTGAAAGCTAGAGGAGAACGGTTTGGAATTTTAAGAACGAAAAGATGCCCTCTTACCAATACTGCAAACCGTATTGCTTTAACTGCCTCAATTCCAAGATTTTCGCATTAAATTTGGAGGGGGGGCTGTGGTAATGTTCCGCACAAATTCGGTGAAAGTGGAACGAATAGCAGGGCTAACAATAGCACAGCCCCACCATATTTGATCCTCCCCCTGCGGCGATAAAGGGGGTACATTTCATTCGAACCAAATTTGACAAAATCAGACAAACTGGGGGGGGGGATCCCGTTACCCTGGCCACAACAAAGTACTTTTGTTCCCACTTCACATGAGGAGGAAGTACATTTTGTAATATTGGCGGTACATTTGGGTATTTCGGCAATTTCGCCAACTTTTTAAAAATGTAGTGATGCCTCAAACTCGTTGGATCTGCAATACAATTCGCAACAATATGCATTTTGCTAGATCGCGAATTTCCTGGGGCGATAGAAGGTTCAATGGGTTGGAATTATGTGCGATGTGTGGCATATGCAACGTGTTAAAGGCGCACTCAAAAATGTGGTCTAAATGGGGCAAAAATTGACTGTAGCTCAATTTTGACAACGGATTCAAATTCGTTTCGAAAAACTGAGTAATCAGCGCCAGCGCCGACGCCGAAGCTCTCTGGAATTTTTTCGGCCCACAAAAGATATGATGTATAGTTTGGAGAAATTTTCAAAATTCTCAAAATAAAAAATTGTGAATTAAAGACTGTTTTTTACTCAGTTTCTCACGCTGCTTCCGATTGTGGAGTTCAAATTTGGCGGCGACGCACCGTTGCCGAGAAACATAAAATTGAAAAATTGTGTTAGCCCCTTCAACACGTTGCATATGCCACACATCGCACATAATTCCAACCCATTGTACCATCTATTTTTCTGGGGCGAACCGAAAATTCGCATTTTATTAGTTCGCCCCAGAGAAATTAGTGATTTCCAACACGTCACTTGGCGTATGAGAAATAGCATATTCAATTCTTCAAAGGCGTCACAATTTTACTTCAAATTTTCTAATATTCAGGTAATGCCTTCAGCACGTCGAATATGCAACCCAACATACACCAATTGACGTTTTCGAAATCACGAATTTCTCTGGGGGGAACTAATAAATCGCGAAAGTCTCCGGACTGGGGATAGCTAGAGGAAAACGGTTTGAAATTTTGAGAGCCAATTGATCTCCTCTTTCGAAAGTGTCAACCCGTTTCCCTGTAGCTGCCGCCAATCCAAAGATTTTTGCATATTATTAGTTCGCCCCAGTGAAATTAGCGATTTCGAAAACGTCAGCGAATATTCTCGTAATGCCCTCAGTACGTCGAATATGCAACTCAACATACACCAATTAACGTTTTCGAAATGGCGAAAATCTCCGGACTGGGGAGGGCTAGAGGAAAGCGGTTTGAAATTTTGAGAGCCAATTGATCCCCTCTTTCGAAAGTGTCAACCCGTTTCTCTGTAGCTCCCGCCAATACAAAGATTTTTGCATATTATTAGTTCGCCCCAGTGAAATGAGCGATTTCGAAAAAGTCAATTGGCGTATGAGAAATAGCATATTTAATTCTTCGAAGGCGTCACAATTTATTTTAAATTTTCTAATATTCTGGTAATGCCTTCAGCACGTCAAATATGCAACTCAACATACACCAAATAACGTTTTCGAAATGGCGAATTTCTCTGGGGGGAACTAATAAAACGCGAAAATCTCCAGCCTGTGGATAGCTAGAGGAATACGGTTTGATATTTTGACAGCCAATTGATCTCCTCTTTCGAAAGTGTCAACCCGTCTCTCTGTAGCTGCCGCCAATCCAAAGATTTTTGCATATTATTAGTTCGCCCCAGTGAGATTAGCGATTTCGAAAACGTCAGCGAATATTCTCGTAATGCCTTCAGTACGTCGAATATGCAACTCAACATACACCAATTGACTTTTTCCAAACGGCAAATTTCTCTGGGGGGAACAAATAAAACGCGAAAATCTCCGGACTGGGGATAGCTAGAGGAAAACGGTTTGAAATTTTGAGAGCCAATTGATCTCCTCTTTCGAAAGTGTCAACCCGTTTCCCTGTAGCTGCCGCCAATCCAAAGATTTTTGCATATTATTAGTTCGCCCCAGTGAAATTAGCGATTTCGAAAACGTCAGCGAATATTCTCGTAATGCCCTCAGTACGTCGAATATGCAACTCAACATACACCAATTAACGTTTTCGAAATGGCGAAAATCTCCGGACTGGGGAGGGCTAGAGGAAAGCGGTTTGAAATTTTGAGAGCCAATTGATCCCCTCTTTCGAAAGTGTCAACCCGTTTCTCTGTAGCTGCCACCAATCCAATGATTTTTGCATTTTATTAGTTCGCCCCAGTGAAATGAGCGATTTCGAAAACGTCAATTGGCGTATGAGAAATAGCATATTTAATTCTTCGAAGGCCTCACAATTTATTTTAAATTTTCTAATATTTTGGTAATGCCTTCAGCACGTCAAATATGCAACTCAACATACACCAAATAACGTTTTCGAAATGGCGAATTTCTCTGGGGGGAACTAATAAAACGCGAAAATCTCCGGACTGGGGATAGCTAGCGGAAAACCGTTTGATATTTTGACAGCCAATTGATCTCCTCTTTCGAAAGTGTCAACCCGTTTCTCTGTAGCTGCCGCCAATCCAAAGATTTTTGCATTTTATTAGTTCGGCCCAGAGATATTACCATTTTCGAAAACGGCGATTATTTGGGTAATGCCTTCAGCATGTCGAATATGCAACTCAACATACATCAATTGACTTTTTCGAAACGGCGAATTTCTCTGGGGGGAACTAATAAAACGCCAAAATCTCCGGACTGGGGATAGCTAGAGGAAAACGGTTTGATATTTTGACAGCCAATTGATCTCCTCTTTCGAAAGTGTCAACCCGTTTCTCTGTAGCTACCGCCAATCCAAAGATTTTTGCATATTATTAGTTCGCCCCAGTGAAATAAGGGATTTCGAAAACGTCAATTGGCGTATGAGAAATAGCATATTTAATTCTTCGAAGGCGTCACAATTTATTTTAAATTTTCTAATATTCTGGTAATGCCTTCAGCACGTCAAATATGCAACTCAACATACACCAAATAACGTTTTCGAAATGGCGAATTTCTCTGGGGGGAACTAATAAAACGCGAAAATCTCCGGACTGGGGATAGCTAGCGGAAAACCGTTTGATATTTTGACAGCCAATTGATCTCCTCTTTCGAAAGTGTCAACCCGTTTCTCTGTAGCTGCCGCCAATCCAATGATTTTTGCATATTATTAGTTCGCCCCAGTGAAATAAGGGATTTCGAAAACGTCAATTGGCGTATGAGAAATAGCATATTTAATTCTTCGAAGGCGTCACAATTTATTTTAAATTTTCTAATATTCTGGTAATGCCTTCAGCACGTCAAATATGCAACTCAACATACACCAAATAACGTTTTCGAAATGGCGAATTTCTCTGGGGGGAACTAATAAAACGCGAAAATCTCCGGACTGGGGATAGCTAGCGGAAAACCGTTTGATATTTTGACAGCCAATTGATCTCCTCTTTCGAAAGTGTCAACCCGTTTCTCTGTAGCTGCCGCCAATCCAAAGATTTTTGCATTTTATTAGTTCGGCCCAGAGATATTACCATTTTCGAAAACGGCGATTATTTGGGTAATGCCTTCAGCATGTCGAATATGCAACTCAACATACATCAATTGACTTTTTCGAAACGGCGAATTTCTCTGGGGGGAACTAATAAAACGCCAAAATCTCCGGACTGGGGATAGCTAGAGGAAAACGGTTTGATATTTTGACAGCCAATTGATCTCCTCTTTCGAAAGTGTCAACCCGTTTCTCTGTAGCTACCGCCAATCCAAAGATTTTTGCATATTATTAGTTCGCCCCAGTGAAATAAGGGATTTCGAAAACGTCAATTGGCGTATGAGAAATAGCATATTTAATTCTTCGAAGGCGTCACAATTTATTTTAAATTTTCTAATATTCTGGTAATGCCTTCAGCACGTCAAATATGCAACTCAACATACACCAAATAACGTTTTCGAAATGGCGAATTTCTCTGGGGGGAACTAATAAAACGCGAAAATCTCCGGACTGGGGATAGCTAGCGGAAAACCGTTTGATATTTTGACAGCCAATTGATCTCCTCTTTCGAAAGTGTCAACCCGTTTCTCTGTAGCTGCCGCCAATCCAATGATTTTTGCATATTATTAGTTCGCCCCAGTGAAATAAGGGATTTCGAAAACGTCAATTGGCGTATGAGAAATAGCATATTTAATTCTTCGAAGGCGTCACAATTTATTTTAAATTTTCTAATATTCTGGTAATGCCTTCAGCACGTCAAATATGCAACTCAACATACACCAAATAACGTTTTCGAAATGGCGAATTTCTCTGGGGGGAACTAATAAAACGCGAAAATCTCCGGACTGGGGATAGCTAGCGGAAAACCGTTTGATATTTTGACAGCCAATTGATCTCCTCTTTCGAAAGTGTCAACCCGTTTCTCTGTAGCTGCCGCCAATCCAAAGATTTTTGCATTTTATTAGTTCGGCCCAGAGATATTACCATTTTCGAAAACGGCGATTATTTGGGTAATGCCTTCAGCATGTCGAATATGCAACTCAACATACATCAATTGACTTTTTCGAAACGGCGAATTTCTCTGGGGGGAACTAATAAAACGCCAAAATCTCCGGACTGGGGATAGCTAGAGGAAAACGGTTTGATATTTTGACAGCCAATTGATCTCCTCTTTCGAAAGTGTCAACCCGTTTCTCTGTAGCTACCGCCAATCCAAAGATTTTTGCATATTATTAGTTCGCCCCAGTGAAATAAGGGATTTCGAAAACGTCAATTGGCGTATGAGAAATAGCATATTTAATTCTTCGAAGGCGTCACAATTTATTTTAAATTTTCTAATATTCTGGTAATGCCTTCAGCACGTCAAATATGCAACTCAACATACACCAAATAACGTTTTCGAAATGGCGAATTTCTCTGGGGGGAACTAATAAAACGCGAAAATCTCCGGACTGGGGATAGCTAGCGGAAAACCGTTTGATATTTTGACAGCCAATTGATCTCCTCTTTCGAAAGTGTCAACCCGTTTCTCTGTAGCTGCCGCCAATCCAATGATTTTTGCATATTATTAGTTCGCCCCAGTGAAATAAGGGATTTTGAAAACGTCAATTGGCGTATGAGAAATAGCATATTTAATTCTTCGAAGGCGTCACAATTTATTTTAAATTTTCTAATATTCTGGTAATGCCTTCAGCACGTCAAATATGCAACTCAACATACACCAAATAACGTTTTCGAAATGGCGAATTTCTCTGGGGGGAACTAATAAAACGCGAAAATCTCCGGACTGGGGATAGCTAGCGGAAAACCGTTTGATATTTTGACAGCCAATTGATCTCCTCTTTCGAAAGTGTCAACCCGTTTCTCTGTAGCTGCCGCCAATCCAAAGATTTTTGCATTTTATTAGTTCGGCCCAGAGATATTACCATTTTCGAAAACGGCGATTATTTGGGTAATGCCTTCAGCATGTCGAATATGCAACTCAACATACATCAATTGACTTTTTCGAAACGGCGAATTTCTCTGGGGGGAACTAATAAAACGCCAAAATCTCCGGACTGGGGATAGCTAGAGGAAAACGGTTTGATATTTTGACAGCCAATTGATCTCCTCTTTCGAAAGTGTCAACCCGTTTCTCTGTAGCTACCGCCAATCCAAAGATTTTTGCATATTATTAGTTCGCCCCAGTGAAATAAGGGATTTCGAAAACGTCAATTGGCGTATGAGAAATAGCATATTTAATTCTTCGAAGGCGTCACAATTTATTTTAAATTTTCTAATATTCTGGTAATGCCTTCAGCACGTCAAATATGCAACTCAACATACACCAAATAACGTTTTCGAAATGGCGAATTTCTCTGGGGGGAACTAATAAAACGCGAAAATCTCCGGACTGGGGATAGCTAGCGGAAAACCGTTTGATATTTTGACAGCCAATTGATCTCCTCTTTCGAAAGTGTCAACCCGTTTCTCTGTAGCTGCCGCCAATCCAATGATTTTTGCATATTATTAGTTCGCCCCAGTGAAATAAGGGATTTCGAAAACGTCAATTGGCGTATGAGAAATAGCATATTTAATTCTTCGAAGGCGTCACAATTTATTTTAAATTTTCTAATATTCTGGTAATGCCTTCAGCACGTCAAATATGCAACTCAACATACACCAAATAACGTTTTCGAAATGGCGAATTTCTCTGGGGGGAACTAATAAAACGCGAAAATCTCCGGACTGGGGATAGCTAGCGGAAAACCGTTTGATATTTTGACAGCCAATTGATCTCCTCTTTCGAAAGTGTCAACCCGTTTCTCTGTAGCTGCCGCCAATCCAAAGATTTTTGCATTTTATTAGTTCGGCCCAGAGATATTACCATTTTCGAAAACGGCGATTATTTGGGTAATGCCTTCAGCATGTCGAATATGCAACTCAACATACATCAATTGACTTTTTCGAAACGGCGAATTTCTCTGGGGGGAACTAATAAAACGCCAAAATCTCCGGACTGGGGATAGCTAGAGGAAAACGGTTTGATATTTTGACAGCCAATTGATCTCCTCTTTCGAAAGTGTCAACCCGTTTCTCTGTAGCTACCGCCAATCCAAAGATTTTTGCATATTATTAGTTCGCCCCAGTGAAATAAGGGATTTTGAAAACGTCAATTGGCGTATGAGAAATAGCATATTTAATTCTTCGAAGGCGTCACAATTTATTTTAAATTTTCTAATATTCTGGTAATGCCTTCAGCACGTCAAATATGCAACTCAACATACACCAAATAACGTTTTCGAAATGGCGAATTTCTCTGGGGGGAACTAATAAAACGCGAAAATCTCCGGACTGGGGATAGCTAGCGGAAAACCGTTTGATATTTTGACAGCCAATTGATCTCCTCTTTCGAAAGTGTCAACCCGTTTCTCTGTAGCTGCCGCCAATCCAATGATTTTTGCATATTATTAGTTCGCCCCAGTGAAATAAGGGATTTTGAAAACGTCAATTGGCGTATGAGAAATAGCATATTTAATTCTTCGAAGGCGTCACAATTTATTTTAAATTTTCTAATATTCTGGTAATGCCTTCAGCACGTCAAATATGCAACTCAACATACACCAAATAACGTTTTCGAAATGGCGAATTTCTCTGGGGGGAACTAATAAAACGCGAAAATCTCCGGACTGGGGATAGCTAGCGGAAAACCGTTTGATATTTTGACAGCCAATTGATCTCCTCTTTCGAAAGTGTCAACCCGTCTCTCTGTAGCTGCCGCCAATCCAAAGATTTTTGCATATTATTAGTTCGCCCCAGTGAGATTAGCGATTTCGAAAACGTCAGCGAATATTCTCGTAATGCCTTCAGTACGTCGAATATGCAACTCAACATACACCAATTGACTTTTTCCAAACGGCAAATTTCTCTGGGGGGAACAAATAAAACGCGAAAATCTCCGGACTGGGGATAGCTAGAGGAAAACGGTTTGAAATTTTGAGAGCCAATTGATCTCCTCTTTCGAACGTGTCAACCCGTTTCCCTGTAGCTGCCGCCAATCCAAAGATTTTTGCATATTATTAGTTCGCCCCAGTGAAATTAGCGATTTCGAAAACGTCAGCGAATATTCTCGTAATGCCCTCAGTACGTCGAATATGCAACTCAACATACACCAATTAACGTTTTCGAAATGGCGAAAATCTCCGGACTGGGGAGGGCTAGAGGAAAGCGGTTTGAAATTTTGAGAGCCAATTGATCCCCTCTTTCGAAAGTGTCAACCCGTTTCTCTGTAGCTGCCACCAATCCAATGATTTTTGCATTTTATTAGTTCGCCCCAGTGAAATGAGCGATTTCGAAAACGTCAATTGGCGTATGAGAAATAGCATATTTAATTCTTCGAAAGCGTCACAATTTATTTTAAATTTTCTAATATTTTGGTAATGCCTTCAGCACGTCAAATATGCAACTCAACATACACCAAATAACGTTTTCGAAATGGCGAATTTCTCTGGGGGGAACTAATAAAACGCGACAATCTCCGGACTGGGGATAGCTAGAGGAAAACGGTTTGATATTTTGACAGCCAATTGATCTCCTCTTTCGGAAGTGTCAACCCGTTTCTCTGTAGCTGCCGCCAATCCAAAGATTTTTGCATTTTATTAGTTCGGCCCAGAGATGTTACCATTTTCGAAAACGGCGATTATTTGGGTAATGCCTTCAGCATGTCGATTATGCAACTCAACATACATCAATTGACTTTTTCGAAACGGCGAATTTCTCTGGGGGGAACTAATAAAACGCGAAAATCTCCGGACTGGGGATAGCTAGAAGAAAACGGTTTGAAATTTTGAGAGCCAATTGACCCCCTCTTTCGAAAGTGTCAACCCGTTTCTCTGTAGCTGCCACCAATCCAATGATTTTTGCATTTTATTAGTTCGCCCCAGTGAAATGAGCGATTTCGAAAACGTCAATTGGCGTATGAGAAATAGCATATTTAATTCTTCGAAGGCGTCACAATTTATTCTTTTATTTTCTAATATTCTGGTAATGCCTTCAGCACGTCAAATATGCAACTCAACATACACCAAATAAAGTTTTCGAAATGGCGAATTTCTCTGGGGGGAACTAATAAAACGCGAAAATCTCCGGACTGGGGATACCTAGAGGAAAACGGTTTGATATTTTGACTGCCAATTGATCTCCTCTTTCGAAAGTGTCAACCCGTTTCTTTGTAGCTGCCGCCAATCCAAAGATTTTTGCATATTATTAGTTCGCCCCAGTGAGATTAGCGATTTCGAAAACGTCAGCGAATATTCTCGTAATGCCTTCAGTACGTCGAATATGCAACTCAACATACACCAATTGACTTTTTCCAAACGGCAAATTTCTCTGGGGGGAACAAATAAAACGCGAAAATCTCCGGACTGGGGATAGCTAGAGGAATACGGTTTGAAATTTTGAGAGCCAATTGATCTCCTCTTTCGAAAGTGTCAACCCGTTTCTTTGTAGGTGCCGCCAATCCAAAGATTTTTGCATATTATTAGTTTGCCCCAGTGAAATTAGCGATTTCGAAAACGTCAGCGAATATTCTCGTAATGCCCTCAGTACGTCGAATATGCAACTCAACATACACCAATTAACGTTTTCGAAATGGCGAAAATCTCCGGACTGGGGAGGGCTAGCGGAAAACCGTTTGATATTTTGACAGCCAATTGATCTCCTCTTTCGAAAGTGTCAACCAGTTTCTCTGTAGCTACCGCCAATCCAAAGATTTTTGCATATTATTAGTTCGCCCCAGTGAAATAAGGGATTTCGAAAACGTCAATTGGCGTATGAGAAATAGCATATTTAATTCTTCGAAGGCGTCACAATTTATTTTAAATTTTCTAATATTTTGGTAATGCCTTCAGCACGTCAAATATGCAACTCAACATACACCAAATAACGTTTTCGAAATGGCGAATTTCTCTGGGGGGAACTAATAAAACGCGAAAATCTCCGGACTGGGGATAGCTAGAGGAAAACGGTTTGATATTTTGACAGCCAATTGATCTCCTCTTTCGAAAGTGTCAACCCGTTTCTCTGTAGCTGCCGCCAATCCAAAGATTTTTGCATTTTATTAGTTCGGCCCAGAGATGTTACCATTTTCGAAAACGGCGATTATTTGGGTAATGCCTTCAGCATGTCGAATATGCAACTCAACATACATCAATTGACTTTTTCGAAACGGCGAATTTCTCTGGGGGGAACTAATAAAACGCGAAAATCTCCGGACTGGGGATAGCTAGAGGAAAACGGTTTGAAATTTTGAGAGCCAATTGATCTCCTCTTTCGAACGTGTCAACCCGTTTCCCTGTAGCTGCCGCCAATCCAAAGATTTTTGCATATTATTAGTTCGCCCCAGTGAAATTAGCGATTTCGAAAACGTCAGCGAATATTCTCGTAATGCCCTCAGTACGTCGAATATGCAACTCAACATACACCAATTATCGTTTTCGAAATGGCGAAAATCTCCGGTCTGGGGAGGGCTAGAGGAAAGCGGTTTGAAATTTTGAGAGCCAATTGATCCCCTCTTTCGAAAGTGTCAACCCGTTTCTCTGTAGCTGCCGCCAATCCAATGATTTTTGCATATTATTAGTTCGCCCCAGTGAAATAAGGGATTTCGAAAACGTCAATTGGCGTATGAGAAATAGCATATTTAATTCTTCGAAGGCGTCACAATTTATTTTAAATTTTCTAATATTCTGGTAATGCCTTCAGCACGTCAAATATGCAACTCAACATACACCAAATAACGTTTTCGAAATGGCGAATTTCTCTAGGGGGAACTAATAAAACGCGAAAATCTCCGGACTGGGGATAGCTAGCGGAAAACCGTTTGATATTTTGACAGCCAATTGATCTCCTCTTTCGAAAGTGTCAACCCGTTTCTGTGTAGCTGCCGCCAATCCAAAGATTTTTGCATATTATTAGTTCGCCCCAGTGAGATTAGCGATTTCGAAAACGTCAGCGAATATTCTCGTAATGCCTTCAGTACGTCGACTATGCAACCCAACATACACCAATTGACTTTTTCGAAACGGCGTATTTCTCTGGGGGGAACTAATAAAACGCCAATATCTCCGGACTGGGGATAGCTAGAGGAAAACAGTTTGAAATTTTGAGAGCCAATTGATCTCCTCCTTCGAAAGTGTCAACCCGTTTCCGTGTAGCTGCCGCCAAACCAAAACTTTTTCGTTTTATTAGTTCGGCCCAGAGCTATTAGCATTTTCGAAAACGGCGATTATTTGGGTAATGCCTTCAGCATGTCGAATATGCAACTCAACATACACCAATTAACGTTTTCGAAATGCCGAAAATCTCCGGACTGGGGATAGCTAGAGGAAAACGGTTTGATATTTTGACAGCCAATTGATCTCCTCTTTCGAAAGTGTCAACCCGTTTCTCTGTAGCTGCCGCCAATCCAAAGATTTTTGCATTTTATTAGTTCGGCCCAGAGATATTACCATTTTCGAAAACGGCGATTATTTGGGTAATGCCTTCAGCATGTCGAATATGCAACTCAACATACATCAATTGACTTTTTCGAAACGGCGAATTTCTCTGGGGGGAACTAATAAAACGCCAAAATCTCCGGACTGGGGATAGCTAGAGGAAAACGGTTTGATATTTTGACAGCCAATTGATCTCCTCTTTCGAAAGTGTCAACCCGTTTCTCTGTAGCTACCGCCAATCCAAAGATTTTTGCATATTATTAGTTCGCCCCAGTGAAATAAGGGATTTCGAAAACGTCAATTGGCGTATGAGAAATAGCATATTTAATTCTTCGAAGGCGTCACAATTTATTTTAAATTTTCTAATATTCTGGTAATGCCTTCAGCACGTCAAATATGCAACTCAACATACACCAAATAACGTTTTCGAAATGGCGAATTTCTCTGGGGGGAACTAATAAAACGCGAAAATCTCCGGACTGGGGATAGCTAGCGGAAAACCGTTTGATATTTTGACAGCCAATTGATCTCCTCTTTCGAAAGTGTCAACCCGTTTCTCTGTAGCTGCCGCCAATCCAATGATTTTTGCATATTATTAGTTCGCCCCAGTGAAATAAGGGATTTCGAAAACGTCAATTGGCGTATGGGAAATAGCATACTTAATTCTTCGAAGGCGTCACAATTTATTTTAAATTTTCTAATATTCTGGTAATGCCTTCAGCACGTCAAATATGCAACTCAACATACACCAAATAACGTTTTCGAAATGGCGAATTTCTCTGGGGGGAACTAATAAAACGCGAAAATCTCCGGACTGGGGATAGCTAGCGGAAAACCGTTTGATATTTTGACAGCCAATTGATCTCCTCTTTCGAAAGTGTCAACCCGTTTCTCTGTAGCTGCCGCCAATCCAAAGATTTTTGCATTTTATTAGTTCGGCCCAGAGATATTACCATTTTCGAAAACGGCGATTATTTGGGTAATGCCTTCAGCATGTCGAATATGCAACTCAACATACATCAATTGACTTTTCAAAACGGCGAATTTCTCTGGGGGGAACTAATAAAACGCCAAAATCTCCGGACTGGGGATAGCTAGAGGAAAACGGTTTGATATTTTGACAGCCAATTGATCTCCTCTTTCGAAAGTGTCAACCCGTTTCTCTGTAGCTGCCGCCAATCCAAAGATTTTTGCATATTATTAGTTCGCCCCAGTGAAATAAGGGATTTCGAAAACGTCAATTGGCGTATGAGAAATAGCATATTTAATTCTTCGAAGGCGTCACAATTTATTTTAAATTTTCTAATATTCTGGTAATGCCTTCAGCACGTCAAATATGCAACTCAACATACACCAAATAACGTTTTCGAAATGGCGAATTTCTCTGGGGGGAACTAATAAAACGCGAAAATCTCCGGACTGGGGATAGCTAGCGGAAAACCGTTTGATATTTTGAGAGCCAATTGATCTCCTCTTTCGAAAGTGTCAACCCGTTTCTCTGTAGCTGCCGCCAATCCAATGATTTTTGCATTTTATTAGTTCGGCCCAGAGATATTAGCATTTTCGAAAACGGCGATTATTTGGGTAATGCCTTCAGCATGTCGAATATGCAACTCAACATACATCAATTGACTTTCGAAACGGCGAATTTCTCTGGGGGGAACTAATAAAACGCCAAAATCTCCGGACTGGGGATAGCTAGAGGAAAACGGTTTGATATTTTGACAGCCAATTGATCTCCTCTTTCGAAAGTGTCAACCCGTTTCTCTGTAGCTGCCGCCAATCCAAAGATTTTTGCATTTTATTAGTTCGGCCCAGAGATATTACCATTTTCGAAAACGGCGATTATTTGGGTAATGCCTTCAGCATGTCGAATATGCAACTCAACATACATCAATTGACTTTTTCGAAACGGCGAATTTCTCTGGGGGGAACTAATAAAACGCCAAAATCTCCGGACTGGGGATAGCTAGAGGAAAACGGTTTGATATTTTGACAGCCAATTGATCTCCTCTTTCGAAAGTGTCAACCCGTTTCTCTGTAGCTGCCGCCAATCCAAAGATTTTTGCATATTATTAGTTCGCCCCAGTGAAATATGGGATTTCGAAAACGTCAATTGGCGTATGAGAAATAGCATATTTAATTCTTCGAAGGCGTCACAATTTATTTTAAATTTTCTAATATTCTGGTAATGCCTTCAGCACGTCAAATATGCAACTCAACATACACCAAATAACGTTTTCGAAATGGCGAATTTCTCTGGGGGGAACTAATAAAACGCGAAAATCTCCGGACTGGGGATAGCTAGCGGAAAACCGTTTGATATTTTGACAGCCAATTGATCTCCTCTTTCGAAAGTGTCAACCCGTTTCTGTGTAGCTGCCGCCAATCCAAAGATTTTTGCATATTATTAGTTCGCCCCAGTGAGATTAGCGATTTCGAAATCGTCAGCGAATATTCTCGTAATGCCTTCAGTACGTCGACTATGCAATCCAACATACACCAATTGACTTTTTCGAAACGGCGTATTTCTCTGGGGGGAACTAATAAAACGCCAATATCTCCGGACTGGGGATAGCTAGAGGAAAACGGTTTGAAATTTTGAGAGCCAATTGATCTCCTCCTTCGAAAGTGTCAACCCGTTTCCGTGTAGCTGCCGCCAATCCAAAAAATTTTCGTTTTATTAGTTCGGCCCAGAGCTATTAGCATTTTCGAAAACGGCGATTATTTGGGTAATGCCTTCAGCATGTCGAATATGCAACTCAACATACACCAATTAACGTTTTCGAAATGCCGAAAATCTCCGGACTGGGGATAGCTAGAGGAAAGCGGTTTCAAATTTTGAGAGCCAATTGATCTCCTCTTTCGAAAGTGTCAACCCGTTTCTCTGTAGCTCCCGCCAATCCAACGATTTTTGCATATTATTAGTTCGCCCCAGTGAAATGAGCGATTTCGAAAAAGTCAATTGGCGTTTGAGAAATAGCATATTTAATTCTTCGAAGGCGTCACAATTTATTTTAAATTTTCTAATATCCTGGTAATGCCTTCAGCACGTCAAATATGCAAATCAACATACACCAATTAACGTTTTCGAAATGCCGAAAATCTCCGGACTGGGGATAGCTAGAGGAAAACGGTTTGATATTTTGACAGCCAATTGATCTCCTCTTTCGAAAGTGTCAACCCGTTTCGCTGTAGCTGTCTCCAATCCAAAGATTTTTGCACTTTATTGGTTCGCCCCAGAGAAATTAGCGATTTCGAAAATGTCAATTGGCGTATGATAAATAGCATATTCTACTCGTCGAAGGCGCCTCCACTTTAGCGAATATTCTGGTAATGCCCTCAGCACATCGAATATGCAACTCAACATACACCAATTGACGTTTTCGAAATTGCAATTTTCTCTGGGGGGCACTAATTAAACGCGAATATGTTTAGAACGGATGCGGTTTGAGCAGTGCGGTTTAAAATTCTGGATAGAGGAGAAAATTTCGGATAAAATGTATTTTTCAGTGTCCCCACATTACCGTTTTCATTTCCGTCCGCACACCATCGAATTTCCAAATAATTGGTTACTGCCTTCAACACGTCGAATATGCCAAACGATCGACACCAATTGACATTTCAAAATTTCTGATTTCCTGGGCTGAACTGGTAGAACGCGAAAATGTCTGGATTGGTGAAAGCTAAAGGAGAACGGTTTGGTGTTTTAAGAGTGGAAAAATGCCCGCATACCAACGCTCCAATCCTTTTTACTGTAGCTGCCTCCATTCCGACAATTTTCGCAGTTTTTCAGTTCGCCCCTGGAAATTGGAAATTTTGAAAACGTCAATTCCCGTTGTTGATATTGCATATTTACCGCGTTGAAGGCTTGCGTCCACACGCCATCGAATTATCAAATAATTTGTTCCTGCCTTCAACACGTCGAATACGCAAAACGATTGACACCAATTGACATTCTCTATTTTCCTAATTTTCTGGGGGGAACTGGTAGAATGCGAAAATCTTTGGAATGGAGGCAGCTACAGCAATACGGTTTGCAGTATTGGTAAGAGGGAAGCGAGATTCATAACGGTAAATTGATACTGGTAGTAGCTGAAGAAACGAAATGAACCGCGCTGCAATTTTCAGCTCAGTGCATCGCTTCACGTATACCTGTATTACTCCGCCGACTAGTCTACTGACTTATCATTCCATCCCTCCACCCCGTACCGTCCGCAGAATAGTAACGGTTCGTGAGACGTAAAGAGACGTCGACTTTTGATTGCGTCGAAAAACGTAGTCCCCAGCACAGCTAATTCTTTCAGGAGAAAGCCTGTGCGGATGATGATTGCAAGCAAGACTGTGTGCTCGCTCCGGGCGAGTGTCGTACTCAATCACCGGGGAAATTTTTAAGCTGGCTACCTATGCAGTGAAATGAATAGGTATTACCTGTCCAAGCTTAATTTTGAATATAATTTTGGTATAGCTCTGTACGAGCGTCTCTGTGATTGATCCGGTTCGTACAGGCTAGATGAGGTCTATCCACAATACGCCTATGTTCTAATGTGTTTCGAGAATTCGTTTTCCGTTTGCAAAAACGTCACCAGCATGCAGTTCGGATTCGAATAAATGTCGAAAATGTCCGACCGCATGTGTACCGTGATCTACGAAAACCATCGTTCCTTCTAGCCCCAAGCTTCCTGCTCGAGACACTTAATTCAAGAAACTGACTCAACGAATTATCATGCTACATGTTGTTTGAAAATACGGCTGTGATGGTTGGATCCTCTTTGCTGGACTCGAATTCTCTCTGATTCAAAATCATATTGTAAAGACCACAAAGGAACGTGGGAACATAAAACAATACATTTATTAACCGAATTAAAAATACATAACATTCAAATTTTCTAAATTCTTTAGGAAAAAGAATTCGTCCCAACAATTTTAAAAATGTTAACATTTTTCGGTGAATATAAAATAGAAGCCGAAAAATCAGCTACGTTACCGATAGAAAAAAAAAAAAAAAAAAGATAAAGAAAAAAGATAAATTACAAAAGGAAAGAACGTAATATTATTTATAAATACCTTATAATGATGTAGGTAAAAATAAGTTGTTTGTAGAAACGAGAAGGAAAAATGATTTGAGCGCAAAACTAACTAACTTGCACAGGGTAATGATCCCCAAATTATGCCACCTTTCCTGGCGATTATCACCAAATTCGTAGGTTAATTAGCTTTTCCTGTCGGCAGAATTGGAAACTAAAAGGAAACTACTTCCCCATTTTACCACCAGGAAAAGCTAGTAGCTGATAGATTTGCTGACAATTCAGGGAACGGATAGTACGATGTGGGAATTATTACTCTTAGAATCTGAAATATGTACATTATACAATTTTATGAACGTACAAGAGGAAATATAAACACTAGTCAGATTAAGCTATACAATTAAAATTATGAGTTTTAATTTGTAAACCTTACAATGAATAAGGAGCTGCACTACGAGTTTGCCACAATGAAACTTTTGACGAAGTGGCAGAAATCCGCTGCTAGATACAGACCATGTCCACTGTGAATCTCTTTTGATCTTCTTGATCTCATATACGTAGGAACTCACATAGATCATGAAAATTCCCGCAGTGAAGCGCATTAGGTAAATACTAAATGTAGTCAATTATCGTACCAGTCCGTGTATTAAAATTGTCTACATTATTATAGAGCTGGGTGATTCCACGAAAAACGCGAATGTTTGAGCTCGTTAAAATTACAATTTGAACATTCCTATTTCAAAAATTTTTTGGGCTGAATGAGTAGTGGGGTATCAGTGAACATGAATATAGGGTTGGGGCAACATGAAACACCCCCTCTGAAGGCTGAGGGATGATTTTTGTACACTACGATGGAATTTCCTCCACTGCGATGGAATTCCATTGTAGTGGATGTGAAATTGTCTACACTACGATGGAAATTCGTGTACACTACAATGGAATTGGTCGACACTACAATGGAATTCTACTGATTTGGTCTAATCTTCATTGGAGATGCTGAGGGATTGGTCAGCATAAGGATGAAAAGACTCCCAATATGAAAGGAAACATCAAGAAACAAAGAACAAAATAAGTTGAAACTTATTAGAACTCACACAGCATAATTATTAATTATTATTCGAATCATGAAAAAATGAGAAACCTAATCTAGAAATATAGAAAAATTGGATTCGAGAAAAATGTCAGAAAGTTGCACTTTTTAATTATTATAGAACGAGATAAACTTAATTAAGGACTTGAAAGAAAAGTGTTCCATAAAAAGCACATTTTAGGAAAATCTTATTTTTTGTACTTAAACAAAGAAAAAACAAAAAAGGAACAACAAACATCCCAAACCAAAAATGAAAAAAAAACAACAAAAAACAACCTACGTAATCAACTGACTTAGGTTCAGAACTAGAGACATTTTATTTAAAAGGTAATATGAAAATTGCATAATATTATACAGGGTGTCCGAGTTCCGGTTGCTAAGCGGGGAGGAATGAATAGCACTTGAGTAGACAAAGCAAAAGTGTTATTATCACCTTTTGCCTAATTACAAAATTGAGGGCGCCGCATCTTTGTAAAAATCGAAAAATTCACCAATTTTGACCCATTATAAAAATCACGAGTAATGATGTTGCCCAGTCTACGATGCCATGTTACAGCACTCACTTAGAGTAACAAAACAAGTTATTACGATATCCGGCCTGCTCTGAAAATTTAAGCAGGTAAATGGCATCCAAAATTCAGAAATTTCAATTTTTTACAAAATTGTGCAAAAAGCCTACTTTTACTGAACCCCAACATGAATAACCAAAGGCCGGCGTACAGTTCTCATTATCAAAACTCGTAGCCCTGATTCAGATGAACAAAACATCATACCACTATCTCCTTCCAGTTTTTAGAATTTAAAAAGTTATGTCGCGTTGAAGTTCATGAAGCTTCTGAAATGATCGAAAAATGAACCTTATGATCAAAGAAGAAAAGAAAAAAAAGAAAAATAACAAACGCTTCTAATTTATTGTAACTTTCAATAGTCGTTATGCCTGAATGAATGGCTGGCGTTACATGAAGACTCCATCTGTTGAACTAGTTGTCTAACCACCATAAAATAGGCACTGGAATACAAATTTTTGTTTCTGCCTACGAATTTAGGGAAACTTACTTTCGAGCGGAGCCTAGAAACCAAATAGCCTTCCCCCTAACAGTTTAATTTTTAGGGCGAGTTAAATTTTCTGTTATTTTGAAAATTGAAAGTACTTCAACGCGTCTTAACTTTTTAAATTCTGAAAACTGGAAGGAGATAGTGGTATGATTTTTTGTTCATCTGAATCAGGGCTACCAGTTTTGATAATGAGAACTGTACGCCGGCCTTTGGTTATCCATGTTGGGATTCAGTAAAAGTAGGCTTTTTGCACAATTTTGTAAAAAATTGAAATTTCTGAATTTTGGATGCCATTTACCTGCTTAAATTTTCAGAGCAGGCCGGATATCGTAATAACTTGTTTTGTTACTCTAAGTGAGTGCTGTACCATGGCATCATTGTAGACTGGGCAACATCATTACTCGTGATTTTTGTAATAGGTCAAAATTAGTGAATTTTTCGATTTTTACAAAGATGCGGTGCCTTCAATTTTGTGATTAGGCAAAAGGTGATAATAACACTTTTGCTTTGTCTATTCAAGTACTATTCATTCCTCCCCGCTTAGCAACCGAAACTCAGACACCCTGTATACCCAACATTAATGATTACATGCAGGTAAAAGAACGCTACATTTAAGGGCTCGTTGATATGTTTGGGGAGCCTCGACTTTTTGAACAATTTGCGAGAATTCAACCCAGGTTTTATCATCCCGGACATTTGGGTAGTGGTAAAGATATCCCGAAAAATCTTTGGATCGCTTCGCTCGAAGACAATCGATTCTGAATTTTTTCCTCTTGTATTTCAACGACCTGTTCAAAATACTGTTTGAAAACCATTTTTTTGTTGTCAAGAGGATATTGAACGACTACCCAATCGTGTACAAATACTTCGAACGTTGATTGAGACACTGACTGATTCTCATCCACGCTAATGAAACCTTTCTTTTTTGTCTTTTTGCAGAGTCAGACTGCAGACTCCGCAGAGTCAAGATCAAAAGTGATCAACAGATAGACTTAGCCACGACTTAGCTCACGTCAGACCTGAGTTTGCGAATAAGAATATAATATGCGCTTGAGAATTATCTCAAAAATTCGTTGAAAACGATACATAATTCCATCGTAGTGTCTCTCAAAATTAAGATTGACAGTACCATGGAAAGGAAACATTCTCCAGTACGATGGAAAAATCGGCAATATTTTGATTATAACGGAGTCAAAGTACCCAAAATTTCAAATTGGCCTAGAGCAGTATTGTCAGCACTGTTACCAAGTACAGAAAATCTTGAAGTCGAATTTCCTGAACATCAACACATGGTATAAAAATGCTCCACTACGATGGAACAAAAAAAAAATTGGAATATCGATTTCCAGTAAACATTTGGTGAAAAACTAGTATAAATTTAGTAATTTGAGAACGACAATAATTGGGTCATTATCATAATGCTGTGAACCGGAATAATTAACTTAACGGATTAACGGAAAGATAACGTTACCAGAACATAATTAACGGAACGGAACGGAACGTAACGAAAAGAATCAGTCACGGAATACCGGAAACATTTTTACCCGGTAAATGGGTAAATCTTGGGGTGCGTTCAGATTGAACAAGACGTCGCACACTGGGTGAAGGGTGAAGACCCGACTTTTGTGTGATAATTTGACCGCCTTCAGGGCTGCCGTTCCGGCAACACGACATAGTGTGAAACGGGCCTTAGACTCAGTATCAGTCTATCAGTAGATAACAATAGAAGTTCTCAGTTTAACCCTAATGTATAGTGAACTAAAGCCCCTTTTGAATTTCGATTTGTAGATTGCTAAAGATATACATGGGTTAAGAATTACTGGTTTTGAGTTGTGTTATCTTGTAAAATTCACGTGTTTAAGTTCCATCTTTTGATTTTTTTCATCATTCCTTCATTTGTTTAACTGTTTTTGTTTTATTTTGCTCTAATCTCTAATCTGAATCGTGATCGTGAACATGATTATGTAGGGTACAGTGTGTGTATATAAGACCTATTTCACCACTTATATAATTTACATAATCTGATCAACACCTGTGTCAGTAGCGTACATGTTCAACGTCCTCTCATCTATCGTGACTAAAAAATGAACAACTTTACTTTTTCGCCCCCCCCCACACCGCATATGGTTACCAAATCGGCGCCTCTATACAAATAAAAAAATTAGGAAGCTCCACAATATTTACCTAACTATTAGTTCCTTGTTCTTCAGTGAAATATGAACGTATAGAACGAAGCAACGAAGTGGGCGTAATGTGAAATTCTTATTGGTTTATTATCTTAAATTAACATTGGTAACGGATACCTTAACGTAACGTTACCGAAACAATACCGTAACCAGTTGTAACGTTATTTACCGGAACCGTTTACCGGGATGAAGCGGTAATAATACCATGTTAACTTGACTAATCCGTTCCGTTATCACAGCCCTGTAACATTATGTTCACACACTAAGACAGTCGTTAGGTCAATTTGTGGGTCAAAAAATGTTTTCAGCTTTTTCTTATGAACAATTGAAATTTGCGTCACTACGATGGAAAAAAGTTATTTCTCAACTTTGACTGCTGCTGTATGGCTATGTGTTCGTTCAAAATTTTGACTATTACCATTCATCTGTCTGTGCAAGGGTCTTCTCCGACTGAATCATCTTTATTTCATTTTTTTCAAATTATTAACCCATATAATCTGTGCAAGAGTTATGGAAAGTTGGAGTCATTACATGCCACTACGATGGAACCCTTACTACTTCTGAGGACGCTCCCTCAGTCTGGTGAGGTGATGGTGTCCAAGTAATGGTCTTATGTGATAGAGGAGGTGGTTAGCTATCGATTTAAAAAAAGAAAGAAATCTTTAGCATTTCTTGTTGTGGGAAAACAACCTATTACCTGAACATTCGCGTTTTTCGTGGAATCACCCAGCTACATGTCTACACGATTCTACTATTTGAAGTTCCCAATCTTAATCCTCATGTTTTGAAAAGTTTCATTTTCCACGGAACCTTCACCGAGTTGTAAGCAAATACCACGTTGGCTGATCCTAAAGGAATACTTGGGTAATTCTACCAAGTTTACACTTTTTTGGTATTATAAAAAAAAAAAGCAAAGTAATGTAGGAATTTTTTTTTTTTAGGGGGGGGGGGGGAGCTGGTAGAGTACCTACCCTAGACTTCATTTTCAGCATTTTGCTCAATTCATACCCATTAGTGGAGGGAGAGAGCCATTTTAAAATTTCCACTGCCGTGGTCGGCCACGACTATGGAGTTACACCGCCGTGGTTGGCCACGGCGGTGTAATTACACTACCGTGGTTGGCCTCTGTGGTGTCATTTCCACCTCCATGCACCATAGAAATTAAACCAGTTTCGGTATATTATGAACATTTTATTCAAAAGAGTAATTGTTGTAGTTATAATAGAAAATATTGATTTAAAATAAAATCAGTCAACGTTTTTTGAATCACATTCCACCACCGTGGTAAAAAATTTCGCGTCTACCACGACTGTGTAATAAAACTGATTGACCACGGCGGTGTAGTACATGGCATTTAAAGAAGTTTACAGCACGTCAAACTGATTTTTTTTTAAATTTTATAAAATGATCGTTATTATTATTTACCAATTCATACTTTTTCGGCATTTTTGAAATTCACTTGCCGCATACACGCGTTTGCTGATAACCCACGGCAGTGGAGGTGAATAATTGTAAACAACAGAATTTTCATAGACTTTTAATCCACAACTGGATAGTATTATTTAGATACAAAATCCTATCTGTGGACGAAATTCTTGTGATGTACATGGAGTAGTGTAACCGTTTTTAAACGTCAAAAAGGTAAAACCGTGAGTCATACGAGAGAAACAAAAATTGACCACGGCGGTGGAGCTGAAACTATACTACGCAGGTTTGAGGTCACCTCAGAGTCCACCAGAGTGACGTAACTAAATTTTATGAGTAACCTTTTCTGAGTGAACATCTACAACATGGAAAAATTGTATTCACTTCTGCAGAACTTCACCTCATTTCTGTGGTTATAAAGATGAAAATTTCAAACCAAGGTGTACTACAGCCACGGCGGTGGAAAATTCGCTTATAAAGGGGGTTCTATAGGTGGATGCAGGGGTGAAGAGTACTTGGCAATACTGTGAAATGATAGAGAGGCTCACTATAATTGACCTCCGCATACAAAATTTTTCATCTGTGCATTATACATACAAATTTTTTTACTAGAACTCAAAAAAGTGTAAAATTGGGAGAATTACCCACTTATGTATTTTTTCCTTACAGAATTTGAACTTCCGTCAGTTTTTCATCCACAAATCTAAATTTTCTGGACTTATTTTGAAGTCTGGGAGATATGAAGCTGTACTAACGCTGGGTTAATATCTGCTAAAAGAATTACCTATTCAAAACTTGTCGACCGCAAAAAAGGAAAAATAACTTTATCGGCAAATGGGGTGAAAGTAAACAATGAGGTGAAGACCAACAAATGTAGGTTTTAGCATCACTAGGAGGTGATACTCTGGAATAGTTGGGCTGCAGTTCAGTGCAAATTTCAACATTTTAGGGGTCGTAGGGGTCGAGTTGTAGCCCCGCAAAAACAATGCACGCACGCACTGATGTAACAGTGCTGCCGTAGCACTCTTTTTATATTTTTGTTGAAGTAAACGAACCCAATAAATACAAGTGCGGCAATACGCCGTTTTCGAGCACATCGTGCCCGTGGATGCCGAATCCGACAATGCGGAGCGTACCGCGTAGTCAATTCAGCATCGACGGGCGCAGTTGGATCCAAAATGGCGTACGTCTTCACTCGCATCTATAGGGCTTTAACGCAGCAATGATGGGTTACTCTTGAGACACTATAAAATCTGCAAATAGATGTAAACAACCGTAAAGAGAAACTAACGCGGGAAAGAATAGTCGGACCATGGCAACATAATTTTTCCGAAAAACTAAAAAACTGAAGTGGACTTGGCAATCCCCAGGGGGGAAATACAAAAACGAAATTGATCATATCTTAGTTAACGACATGTCAGTGGTAGAGAACGTGGCGGCTAGCTGAAATGCTAAACGCGAAAAGCAAAAAATTTATTACCCAGCTTTTGATTTAGCTTTTCTCAGAATTTCGTGACCTTGTTAATAATGCTGACTGACTGACCTGACCTGACTTTTTCTTGAAGGTTACTGGTCGCCTTGAAATTGGGATTATGTTTGGACATACTAAATCAACGCGTCGAACTGACCGCAATCACCGGCCAATTATTCATAAATGACAGGCTTCGCACTCTAAATTCAAGTATATTCGTGAGCAGAGGATCAAAATGGACCGTTTGTTCTATCAATTCAGGTTCTAACGTAAGTTACGTTTTCCACTGCTTGATCAGAAAGGCAATGTTTACGTTGGTGTTTTACAGATGGACAAGAAGCGCCTATCATTCATGCATCGAGTGCTAACGAAACCTGCATGTAAAGTAAACGTCCCTCAATGTAAAGCGTTTTTAAATGGAAAAATTGCTGGTCAGTAATATCGTATCGGGGAATCGAATCCGCGTCCATTGAAACATTTGACTGAAATGCAGCCATTGTCTCTAACCACTCGGCCACAGAGCGAATTACGACATAGCGACTTAAGAACGCATTTAAATATTCACAACGTAGTACAGCTGTTACCGTTCGTTGTTAACCATCGTTAAGTTTTTGCTGGCCATTACCTGTGTATGCTGTTTGTGCACGTGAACAAACTGAAGACGAGACTGTGATACTGTGCTTTGTAGTAATTAACTGAGCAAATAACATTTTTGAATTAATTACGCAGACAAAAATCACCTGTCTATAATTTAAATAAATAAATAGACTAAAAAAAAAAATTTTAAAAATACAGACCATGTCAGCGAAAAACATTGCCGCCTCTGATCAAGTAGTATAAAAAATATCTTCCACAACAAGAGCCAAAAGTGAGTCATGTAAACACTCACTTTTGACTCTTGGTGTGTAATATACTATTTTCAAATGTTGTGCGCTTTAACCCACTGTGCGTAGTAATTTGACGGGTTTCATTCGAACCTCCAGTTCGTAGTAATGCGACGAGCGGTGCTGAGACTGAAAAGGGTAGCGAGTAGCCAAAGAAAAAGGCTTTATTATGACTTCCACGGGCTATTTTCCATGGGTTCAGGTTCTCCGCATAGTTGAAAACAATCTAACTCTGTCGTGGCACTGCGTCTTTTCCTCGTTCCGGTATTCCCGCCTACTCGCCTGCTCCAATTGAACCGAGGGGTTATAAATTAACATTGTTTTACTTTTCGAGTAACTCGACGTTGAGCAAGGATTTCGCAACACCCGTTCGACGGCGACGCGTGTCTCCATCCCTTCACGACTTGTAAAAGCTGAATAAAGAACGAAGACAGCGGATTAAGGTCACATGGCTGGCGTTCAATGACAATTCAATTTGGACGTCGACGTGTACGTCCTGCTATTGCGAAACTCGTCTTCCTGAGTCTTCCTTACTGCCACGTAGACCGGCCGATACAGCACAATCGTTTCTTGATTAGCGCCGTCGTAAACTTGACCCAATAAAAATTCCGGCGCTATGTACATTCCGCCCTCGGCGTGCTCCGAAGCGACGTCTGTCAGCCAGCACCGAAAAACAGAAAAGAGGATTAATTAAGTTAGACTGAAAATCTTCCCGGCGACGTTAGCTGAAATTAATTTTTGCTGCCGAGCTGCCACGGGCAATTAATTTGAAACGCTAACGATGAGAGCACAGCCGAGTAGACGGTACGAAGAGTAGCGAACAATCGCAATTACAATACTCAGGGGGGCGGGGTATCTGCGTGGATGCGAGACTGCTCCTTTTCTTTTTCGCTCGAGCTGAAGGAAGACACGTGAACTTTCTCGCGTAATTGCGAATTTATACGCGAAGTCGCGAACACAAGCAGCCAGGTAGCGAAAATTTGTCACCGTCACTCACCGTAGTAAATGCTCGGCGGCGTGTTTGAATTCGGAATTCGGAACGGCACCGTCGCGATCGTCAGCGGGAAGTGCATTTGCAGGTCGTCGTCTTTCGATTCGAATTCCAAGCTCACCTGAAACGCGCCGGATACAGATTACGATCAGCGTTTCGATTTTGAACGACCGAGGGCGTCAAACTAAATTCACCGGGGGCTGCAGACGTGGAAACTGAATCGGGACACGTATCGGCTCGCGGCGAAGATTGAAAGAATAAACACGGACTGAGTTCGAGTACCCCGAATCTTTAGAAAGTCGCCGGGCGCCTGAGCTAGACTAGGGGAACACTTGCTTCCCATTTGTGAGGCTGGGAGGACAGCAGTAAGGCAAGATCGAGGAATATGCCGCATTTCCAGCGACGATGGTATATTCCTCAATCTTGCGACTTTTTTTTTCCCCCGTCAAAAGGTACTTTATTGTTTGTTCAACAAGGCTTAGGTTGACCTATGGGCAGCCGTTACCCGACGCTGAAGAAGCACTGAAACATATCCGAAAACACATTGCTACCAGCCGACGTATGAGTCCAAGGAACTTCCTCTAATTCGAAAATCATTCAAAGAAGCGAAGACAAAGATGGTGGTGGTGTGCAGGTGAAAAACGCACCTAACGTACAAAACGATGACATAATTTTCGGGGGAAATCTCCGATGACTTCCAAAGAATTTTATCAGAAATCTTCGAGAAGATACCTTTGATTTCCGAAAAATTTTATCGAAAATATTAGGGAAAAATTTCCGGTCATTTTCGAAGAATTTCATCGGACATCATTGAGGAGAATCTCCAAAGATTCAAGGAGAATTTTTTCGGAAATCTTTTCCGGAGAATTTCGTCGGAGATCTTCAGAAAAAATTTCCAATGTTTTCCAAAGAGTTTCTTCAAGAATCTTTAGGAAAACTTTCCAATAAATCATGAAGAATTGCATCGGAAATATTCGGGGGAAAATTCTGATAGTTTTTGGAAGAATTTTATTGAAAATCTTCAGGAAAAATCTTTGATAATTTCCAGAGAATAATTTCATTGGAAATCTTCGAGAAGAATCTCCGATAATTTTCAAGGAATTTCATCGGGAATTTTTGGAAAAAAAAAATTCCGATAATTTCCGAAGAATTGAGACTATCCGAAGAATTGAGACTATTTTCCGCTCATGCGGTGGAATCAGATATTTCCCGAAGATTTTTGATGAAATTCTTCGGAAATCAGCCCACAATTTCCGAAGAATTTTATAGAAAATAATTTGAGATAAATCTCCGATAATTTCAAAAAAAAAAAAATGTCATTGGAAATCTTCGAAAATAATCTCCACTAATTTTCAGAGAATTTCATCGGAAATCTTCAGAAAAAATCTCAACGATTTTCGAAAAATTTTATGAAAAATCTTCGGGGAAAATCTCTGATTCATCGCATGAGTGGGGAATAGTCTTAATTTTTCAGGAATCGAAATCCCCCCCCCCTCCCAAAAAAAATTCTCGATGAAATTCTTCGAAGACCACCGAACATTTTTCCTGAAGATTTATGATAAAATTCTTCAAAAACCATCGGAGTTTTCCCCCGAATATTTCCTATAAAAGTTTTCAAAAAATGTCAGAAAATTTTCTCGATGAATTTTGATGAAAATTTTTGAAAAACATTGACAATTTTTTCTAAAGACTTCCGATGAGATTCTTCGTTAATTACCGGAATCTTTCCCCGAAAATTTCCGATGAAATTAAAAATCGTCGGAGATTCTTCTTGGTTTCCAATGAAGTTGTTCTTCGGAAATCATCGGAGATTTTCTTGAAGATTTTCGATAAAGTTCTTCAAAATTATCGGAAAATTTTCTCGAAAGATTTTAATAACATTTTTGGAAAACATTGGAAATTCTATCAAAAGATTTCCAATGGGATTCTTTGCAAATGTTTTGAATTTTTCCCCAAAAATTTCCGATAAAATTCGTTTAAAATCATCGGAGATTCTTCTCGAAAATTTCCAATGAAATTATTCTTTGGCAATCATCAAGGATTTTTCCTGATGATTTCCGACTAATTTCTTCAAAAACCATCGAATTTTTCCAAAAAATTGTTGATAAAATTCTTTGAAAATTATCGGAAGATTTTTGTAGAGATTCTTCTGAAAACTTCGGAAATCTTCTCTGAAGATTTCCGATGAAACTCTCCGGAAATTATCAGAGATTGTCCTCAAAGATTTCTGATAAAATTCCTTGGAAATCATCGAAGATTTTCCCCGAAAATTTCTGATGAATTTCTTCGGAAATCATCGCTAATTTATCCCAAAAATTTCCGATGAAAATCTCTGGAAATCATCGAACCTTCCTTCTGAAGAAATGTTTCAAAAATCATCTGAGATATTTCTCGATGATTTCTGGTAAATTCCTTTGGTATCGCCCCGAATGTCTTATATTATGGCCTATCAATGTTAACTCTCCTCTTTAAGATTATGTTCCAAATTTCTCCTTTCCTTCCTATTCGCCTCAATACTTCCTCATTCCAGATCTTTTCTGTCCATTTGATTTTCAACATTCTCGGATCGTCTATCCTTTCTGTTTCTTGTTCCCGTTGTTCAGAATCTTTATTATTATTTTATTTTATTACATGGCCTATTGAAGCTACATATGTGAGGGCGCATACAAAAAAGGGACCAGTTGACCAATTTTTCGATTTTTACTTTTTTGGCTAAATTTGTGTAAAAACGCCTTGGAAATTGAATAATACCAAACCCAGACCTCTATCTTGAAAATTCAGCGAAATATTGCAATTTTAAGGGAGGCAAGTCAAAATTGATTATTTCAAAAAGTACAAGAAGGAAATAGCATGTTCTTATATAAAATTAAATTGTTCGAAAACAATTTTCCACGAATACTGGCCATATTTTCTTTTTGCCTTTTAAATGCGAGAGCAGGGAAATACATTTACAGATTGTTAGGATTAGTTGCTTACGTACCTGCTGAAGGGGAGTCTCGCATTTCTCGCTAGAACCTCGATCCGCAATAATCTTATAATGTAGGCAACTTATCCTGCTGCATGAATGCCTGTCTACTTTTACCGTGTAAGGGACTCGGATCCGAAGAATTTCATCGAAAATCTTCGGAGATCATCGAACACTTCTTTGGAACCAATTATTAGATACCCATATTAAACTTTACAAAATACTAGACCCCCCCCCCCTCCATTACATGGGCCTCAATTTTAAATATAGGGTAAACAGATGAAAGGATAGAGGTGAATAAGCCCCATAAACGATATAACTCTGCGAAGTGGTAAAGTAGCTGAATAAGATGATTATTATCTTCATAAGGTCTGTGCATCTGTGTTCAAAAGTAATGATTCCGAACATTTTTTCTTCTGTAGTTACTACACCTGCCCTCTAATATTACCTACTGATGCAATTTTTCTGTCTGTATCTCCAGTCGTGAGAAGAAAAAAAATGTCAAGGTAGAAAACTTTTCAAAATTTGACCATAACTCAGCCCCTTCAAAAGTAAGAGTATGCAAGTATACCTACATATTGTTGGGGTGGGGTAGGTCGCCTATTTACCAGGTGGACCGCATTGCGAAAGAGGCACCCTGTACATGTATATTTATTATTTAATGATTAAGTAGAAGAGGTACTCTCTTCCTCCAAAGCACTCTGTAGGCCACTTCTGGGCGTAATCCTTACCCAATTTAGCCCAGTTACCCCTATTTTTGGCTTTGTTGTGTCAATTTTGACCGGCTACCTGACCAACCTCGTCTCTCCATCTTGTCGCTGGCCTTCCTCTTTTCCGTTTTCACCTTACGTTATTAATCAGATAGGGGTCGATTTTGTTTCTTGTTCAGCTGTCGGGGGACCTCTATGTCTATTTTTGATTTTCTGATTTATTCAAATATTTATAATTTCTCAATTATTTTCTAACGCCAAATTCAACAATTTATCTCCATTTTGGTTGGTTACCACTATCCCGGATTGTGGAAGGTCCCTATCGGTTTTTGTGTTCCAGTCCCCCATCACAACTGACGTAGAATCTATCAGTTTATGGAAAGCTTCCACCTTCGAATCTTGAGCTGCATCAGTGGGGGCATATATTTGAATGATCGCCAAAATTTTGGTTGAATTTCAATTTTTAGCACAGCAGTTCTTTCGGAAACCCCCTTTTATTTCTTTCACTTTATTTACCCATTTCTTCGATGTATGTAGTAGTTTCTATAAAAAGGGGCAACCTTGTTGATAAGAAAACGACAAGGAAAACGGAACTGACTAAACGCATGGCAATGCACGCACGCCAAAGTGGCACCTGAGACACCGCACCCCCAGTACCGGAAACTACTCTTTCGGGCATCGCATCAGTGCCGAGGGGGACATCAGTGCTGAGGGGAGGAACTGACTAAAAAGTAAAATTTTTAGCAAAAAACATCGATTTTAAAATTTATGGATTCTTGTACGAAATTTGATGCTCTTTCACATGAAGAAGATCGCAGCCTCCAGAGATATCAGCAAGTTGTTCTACATTGTTGACCATCGAACTTGTTGTACGTACCTAGGAGATGAAAAAATATAGGACCATCAAGCTCTCAAACCATTAATTATTTACCTAAGGTTGAGATGAAAAACGATCTTTCTGACCATTTATTAACAAAAAATGAAAGTTTCCCAACTTTTAACGTTTTCTAACGCCTTCAATTTTGAGAATAGGCGATACATCGTACTAAGATTTCTTCCATCCAAGCCAGTACTACCAGCTTCCATAGTCAGATTATTTATTCAATTATCATGCCATGTATGTCGTCTTGAAAATTGTTTTTGTAATCTTTAAAACAGCGTAGCCCCTTCAATTTGCGTATAGGCAACTTTCGTACTTTTTTCAGTTTTATCGAGTACAGTGCGTACCTAGCAGGTTCTTAAACGAAGTCCGGACACCCCATATAATAGTCCATGAAACCGTTTGATCCTTGACAAGAAAATCGACAAAATGTATTCAAAAACTTTGAATGCGTTTTTCTCAAAATCTTGTTTTTCGAAAATGGCGAGGTACCTTTTTTTTAATGGATGTAGAGAGATGAATATAGCACATGGGAAGCCGAAAAAGCTCTCATTTTGTCCGGAATTAAGTCTACTATATTTATAAGCATGTGCTTAGCTCAAAAATGATCCGACTGACGAAGCTGACCCTTTTTATAGAAACGGCCACGTATAGAAACCTACCTCCCTAAAACCTCTAACTCCCCGTATAGAAAAAGATCACCACTCTTTTTCTTAATCATTTTTTCTCCTGCCTTCCTTGTCTCAGACAGACCCACTACATTCCAGTTAATTTTGCTCAATGCATAATCCAGTTCTACTTCCCTGTTTTCTCCGGCTAGGTAGGCGTTGACAGTAGAAGTGAAGAATTTTCATTTCATCTCTACAAGTCCTTCCTGTTCCTTCCCTCTTCTTTTTTATTCCTTTTAATTTATCCCCGTTCAAGATTTTGGACTTTTTGCTGGGTAACGACGGCCAATTAATGCAGGCTACTTCTCCCTCGAGCCTGCCACCCATGTTGGGAACTTTTTACTTCGTTATGGTCAAATCCACTTTTGCTTCAATTTAGAAATTTCAGATTTATTGCTTAACCGTTTCCACCTGCCTTTTTTGTGGAGTTTGTTACTTTTATCGGACCCTTAATCAGTCCCTCTCTTGGCAACTATGACGACTTTACCCACACTTACATATTATCTAGGTCTAATTTGCCCAGACTGAATTCCGCAGCAAGAAAAAAGAAAAACGATTCGACAAGCGATCAACCATCTCTTGACCGAGAAGGCGCTATGGTGGATTCACATTCGAGTCGGCGACTTCAGGTCAACATGTTTTGTCGGATGCTGTTTTGACAACACAACACAGCTACACAATACCGGCGACATCCTCATCAAACCGGCGCTTGTCGGTTCCGTAAACAGCTGTCCACGACGTGTCTATGATCGGTCTGCGACAAAGTTGGAAAGGAATGTAAATCGGTAGTTGTCGCCGAAATTTAGAAGTTTGTTCGTGACATGTCGCCGACTCGAAAATGGAAATCCACCGTTACGTCTCTTCAAGATTCTCATTTCGCGAGCATGCTGGTTGCAAAGGCTGTAGCTGATGGTACAACAAAGTCTTCCTTTGAAAGTGGTTAATCGTTTCACACCTCGATGATTATAGAAGCTCCCCAACAACGCCTCACTTATGGCGCAATTTCCCTTCTCGTTCTATTCAAGTCATCAATTGCGTCTTTTTTTTTCCCCTCTTCGTTCTTTTCTATATAAGCGAATAAAAACGCAAAATTTGCGAAATTTAAACGGCAGTAAACCTTAACGACGTCTTGCTTTTCGAAAGAGCGAGCGAATAAAGGTAAACGGTTTTGATAAAATATTAGTGGCGAGAAGACGGGGGAGGGGAGGAGGGGAATAAAAATGAAGAATTCGCGCAACCGGCGCTAAAACGTCGGCTCCGATCGCTCACCCGTAAAACGTAGTAAATGTGAATTAATTTGCAGATCCCCAGCAGCGAAGGCGGCATAATAGGCACCACCAGACTGTCCGCCGAGTCCCATTTGGTTTGCGTGTTCGACTTCACCGCGTCTCCAGTCAGTTCCAGAATCAGGTGATTGATCTCCTTCGACATGCCCAGCACGCCCCGAAATATGAAGTACTCCACGTGCTGCGCAAACAAAATTTTATAATTAGCGTTCGAAGGCGAAAGAAAAACTACCTATGATGCGGCGAACTTGCGAGAGCTTTTCTCCGCCGCCGTCCTACCTGGAACAGTCGGACTTTGAGTCTGACGTCCTCGTCGCCTTGATTATCGATAGTCGCTTTCAGTTTGATCGATTCGCCGCACACGTACGCCGATCGCAGCAACTGACATCGTAGCACGACAGCGCCCCTTTCGCAGCACAAACAGCACGTGGTCTTTTTATCCTGACCCGTCACCGGCTTCTGCGACAGCGAATGGTCAATATGTCATTTAATCCTAGGCGGCCGTGTAAACATGTTATATTAAACGGTATATCATCATATTCGCGCAAGCTCTCGAGAAATGCTACTGAGAACTGAACTGTGACTCTGAATTGAGAAAAAGAGAAGAAAAATAGTGATTGCAATAGGCTCGGCTACTAGCCGAGCCTAAAAATGAAAATTAAAAGAGAAAGTTCATTAAGTTTTAAGAATCTGAATAATTTCCGGTTCGCAGATGACACTGTCACCTCACCATTGCGAAGAATGAGAATGAACTAAAAGCAGTGGCGGAGGACCTGGGGGGAGAGGAGAGAGAGATAGAGAGAGAAAGTAGACATAACAATCAACAAGCTTCTTTCTGGTCCCAAGGAAAATATTGAATGAAGTTACACAGGGTGTTTCTTTTGCAATGACCCCCCTTCCACCTGGTAAATAGGCAACCTACCTCGACAATATGTAGATATGTTTTCATACTCTTCCTTTGGAAGGGGTTGACTTATGGTCAACGTTTTTATTTGGTTTTTCGCAACAAAATGCTCTCGGCTATTCGATTCGGGCGCATCGTGAAGGCCCATTTTGCCTGCTCTAATCTGCGCCCCAATTTGGGAATACTCGCCTTCTGGACCGTCTAAAACATGCCGTATACTCGAAAAAGTAGAACGCTCGCCGCGCGTCATTTCAGATGTGTGGTTTTCGGCAGTGTTCATTGATCGGAGTTACAGTTCAGTTCAGTGGCGCCTTATTTTCGGGAGAACAATTAGTTGAAAATAAAAAAACTAATTATGACCAACAATTTTGATTTATCAGGGTTAGCAATGAGCCTCCTGCAGTCACTTTTTCTTTTCTTTTCGGTTTTTTTCCCTCCTTCAGTAGTGCTCATTAATCTTGATCTTCATTACTGTGCGAGCGTCGTAGCCACCGGAGCCAAGCAAATGAAATAAAAAAGTGATTATTTACGTTTTATTATTATTTTGGATTTTACTCTACAGAAAAGCAAGATTATGAATTTATTATCTATTTCCTCAAGGAACGAGAAGAAATTAACTGGATTTAGAAGAGCTAAGTGTGTTGTTTGTTAATGTATGAAATTATTGGTTGATGGGTTCTCAATTCAATTAGTGTAGAATTCCTTTGAATTAAACCGAGTACAGTAGAGTACTTATGTATGTTCTAGCGCAGTGAACAATTTCTCACTTTTTCATTCAATTTTCACGACTTTCAACAATCCTACAAATTCCTCAAGTTTTCACATTGAGATTCTCCCCATTTTCATAAGAAAAAGTCGTAATTTTCTCCTAATTTTCGTGAGCCCCATTCTTGTAATTTTCAAATTTTCTATATTTTCACTATTTTTCTACCTTCTATATAGATGATGATTTCCATTCTATCATACTTCACTTTTTTTCATTAGTGCAACCATTATTTTAACATTTCTGATTTATCCTGAAAAACTGAAGTACTCATGTTATGTTCTGGCGCAGTTGAAGATTTTTCATTTTTTCCTCGTCTTTTTATCACTTGTACAGATCCTAAAATTTCATTAAAAGGTAACAAAGAATATTTACCAATTTTTAAAGCAAAATCAAACCATTTTCTCATAATTTTTCATCAAGTCGTCACAAAATTTTTGAATTATTGCATCAATTTCTCATTAATTAGTTCGGCAAAGTCGAACTAAGCTCTGCGTATTCATTTTTTCTAACTTTTACCTAAGTCCCAGATTTTTCATTTTTTAGTCTCCCAGGGAGAGAACTCAAAATTCTTTCAACCCCCAAGGTGAGGAAGATTTCTGGCGCAGTTTAGCGCAATCACAAATTTCTTCATTTTTTAACCATTCCAAACTAATATTTCCAATGTATAAAAATCACAGATTTCTTCATTTTGAAGGTTATATTTGAGAGAATTTAATATCTTCAAAAATTCCAAACTAATATTTCCAATTTATAAAAATCATTGATTTCTCTCCCTTGCGCGAGCTACTTTTTTCATTCATTTTTAAAAATCCTAAAAAGAAGCACAGTGAAGTGTAGAGAACAATTTCTCTCAATTTTTCATGCAATTTTTAAAAAATCCAAAAAGAAGTGTAGGAATCAATTTCTCTAACGTAGTGAAGATTGACTAAATCAGTTAACGTTTGTTTTCAAATAAATATCCTATGAAAAACTACACATTCAAATAAATACACGAAGTTTCCCATGGTCTACGTTTCACATCCATACAAGGTTACACTCCAAACATAAGATCTCAAGAACAGTTTTTTGTTTTCCAGATTTATTTTTGAGTTGATAAGATTCATTTTTCAACAAAATGCTAATTTGGCTTGCGCTACTCTGCTACTAATACATATCTCTTTTACTCCTTCCATCTTTCGTTATTTTACTACCTAAATAGCAAAATTCACTTCCTTCCTCGATCTTTTCCTGCCCAATATTTATATTTAAGTTATCATGATCACATCGATTACATACCATTACTTTATTTTTATTTATTCTCATACGATATTCTGTACTCAATATCTCCTCAATTCCATTTAAAATGTTTTCCAAATCAATACTCCTTTCAGTTAATAAGCCAATATCATCTACACAAACCTGAGCATCTTCACTCACTCTCCATGTATGGTAACACCTGCTTCAAATTTTTCTTTTATTTCTTGTATGGCCCACTCTGTGTACAGATTAAGTAATATTGGAGATACACCTTTTTCTATATTAGTCTCCCCTTTCTCTCCTTCTATTCTTGATGTGGCTTTCTGTCCTTTATATAAGTTTAAAATAACTTCTCTTCCTTTAAATCTTATTCCTATCTATTTTAGAATATCATTTTATCACATTTAACATTGTCAAACGCTTTGTCAATATCAACGAATGCCATATATATCCTGCCCCTTTTTGAGTCTCCCATCTACAATTGGAGGTTGTTAAGCTTTAGCATTATCAAACACATAGCCTTCATTAACTCTTTCGGCATACCTTTTGAGGAAATTTTTCCTTTGTTCTTTCTTCATTCTGTCATATCCATAATATTTGTTATCAGGAATAGGTCCTACATATGTTGCATTTGCTTTTGTGTTGAACAAATAAGGATAATATCCTTTCTTGAGTTCATTTAAACCAAATGTTTCGGGAAATTTTGATAAAGGACCAGTTATGAAGTTATGTAAACCTATGATTCTCAGATTTATTTTTGGAATTTTCAATATCATCAATTTGGTATAAGGAAACCAACCAACATTTTCAAACAAAATGAGTTATTAATGTCGTTGCAAAGAGAGTAAAAAGTAGGATTTTTCAAAATTGGGCCCCGTACTCACGTTGAAAAAAGCTTATCAGTAAACGCTACGTCAAATAGTTTCTACACGGCTCTTGAACTTCGAATCACGTGTTCTCAAAAAACAGATTTTGCTGGTTGGTTCTATAACGCTTAACAGGGTCCAATTAATCTCAAAGCTAACACTCCTGCCATAGTACCTCTACTTTTTCTAAATTCGAACTGATCATCGCCTAATTCTGCATCTATTCTATTCTCAATTCTCCTGTAAATTATCCTAATTAATGAGAGCGTAATATTATACTTACGAGGTATTGTTCATCCATACAGTCAATATGAGGACCAATCAATGTGAAATATTTCGTTCCTTGAGGCGGAGATGCGTACGGAATGTCTAAAGTAACCTGAAATCAATTTGAATAACAACATAGAAAATTTGAATTTCGAACTCGATTAAAAGAATATAACTTTGAAGCAGGGTGAGTCTAAATTAAAATAGCTTCAACATATCGGACGAGCCCAAAACACCACGTATCTTGTTTTTACTTTCTTCTTATTATCTTATTCATATTTTTAAATTTGAACCCACATTTCATTATTATTAAATTGTGGTCACTATCTACGTCCGCTCCTGGATATGTCTTACAATCCAATATTTGATTTTTATATCTTCTTCTGGTCATAGTATAATCTATTTGATGTCTTCTTTCATCTCCTGGACTATTCCAAGTCTGGCGCCATCTGTGCCTACATATTTGTACATAGGATAATTTCGTGATAAGCACACACACTCGTACTTAGTTTATCGAGTTTTATCATGTTCCCCAGTAGCCCGCCTGGCGGTCCAAGTTATTATTCGCATTAGTTACCAAATTGTAGTTTGATGTTGTGTTTCATCCATTAAAGGTCGTTCTAAAGGAATAGTCGATTTTTATATGTACACCAAGTATATTATTTTCTTCTCTCATTAACTAATTTATATTTTTCACAAAACTCTATGAGCCTCGACCTTCCTCAAAAATGAGATTTTAGTATCATCGGAAAAGAATTTCGTGCTACATCGAATGAAACACTATATTTAATGCTGCTATCAACGTCTTTCTTTTCAATTCAAGAAAAAAAAGAGAAAAAAAGGGAAAGGCGTCCTATCCAGCTCCTCTCCATCAATTTGGGCGAAAAGGTGCTATATCCATTATTGTTTACATTTTTCCAATATGAGTCGATGTTCGAAAGAATTCTTCTAAAAATTGCTCTTTATAACATTTGCCCCCTCCCCCAGAGAATTTTGAAAGTTTCCTAAAAATGTACTATTAGGGGGCTAAAATCAAGTTTTTTTGATTCCGTTTGCAAGTTTGAACAGTAGCTAATTCAGCGTGACATTGGTCACATGTTCCCAAGATTCGCGAAGGTAAGTAAGGGTGCAATTTATTGTGAATTGAAATTTTGAAGAGTAGTTATGTTTTTCATGAGAAATCGTACTGGTTACTGCTGAATAATTATCGTACACTATTGGAACTGCAATGGCAGATGAAACATGTAATAAACAAGTAATTATATACTTTTATCACGAAATGACGAATTAGTTACATATCCAAGGTTCGTACTCGAATTGTTGAAAAATACGTGCACTTTTGTTATGAGTAGTTAAATAATCTAAAAGGTCACCCGGCCATCATCAAAATAAATAAAAGCTATTATTATGGTACGCAGCAGTTCTGCTGTATGTTTGAGTAGTTATAAAATGGAAACTGACAATGTTAAAGGAAAGTTCAAGCAGCTGTAAACTGTAATATAATCTTCAGGGTGGAATGAAACGGCATTTTGTTATACAAGTAACATCTACTAAGTTCAATTTAAAAACTCAGGTTTCATTTGAAGGTTTCATATTATTTTCAGACTACAGTTTTAATAAAAATTTGTTAAGGCTCTTCCGGAGTTCTGTGACTCTGAACGACTTCTTTGAGACTATCAGATAGGTTGTATACACTTTAAGACTCTTCTAGATGTATCAAAAATCTGAAAGATACTCTAAGACTTCCAAACTTGTTCACAACTTGTCATTTAAGATTCTTTCCGACTTCAAGATTGGCTGAGACTTTTTTAGCGTCTTTTAGGCTTATTCAAACAACATGCTATACAAAGACTTCTTCAGACTTGTTTGAGAATCTTTTGGACTTAACTTAAACTTTCTTGAATTTGTTTGGACGGTTTCGCAATTTCTTGGGACCCCCTCAAAACTGAACGATACAAAAGTTGACCATTCTCTCGATATACAAAATTTGTTCTCTTTTCGAATAAACATTGCGGTGGTACAACTGACAGATTCAGACGACGCGATATTTGTTTCAAGGGTTTTCAAAGGATTTCTAGACATGTTTTTGACTTATTCAAAATCCTTTCACGTATAGCGAAGGCATGTTGGGACATTTCCAGACTTCTTTAAGACTCGCTCAGATTTTTTCAAATTTTTTTTAGACTTATTGAAGATACTTTCACGCACTCCAGACAGGTCTAGAAGAACACCAAAGTACAGGTTTGCCAGCCTTGAAGCGCGAGAAATTCCAAGACCGAAAATGAACCGTAAAATTTCTGAAAATCACGAAAAATCCTCGGGTAATAAATAAAAATGGCTCAGGCGCGGATCCACGGTGGAGGAGGGCCCCACACCAAAAAATACGTGTCTCCTATAGAGATACATAGTGTAACATTTCATTTATGCTTTCGTACCCTAATAAGAAAATAAAATTCCATGGAAATTTCTATTACCAACACGGCTGCAGCCTGCAATCGCACAGGGCGCAGCAAAGATCAAGACCAATGAGCACATGGCTGGAAGAAAAATAAATTTCCATGGAAATATCAACCACTGAACTGAATTCATGAAGAGCTAAATCATATGGACTGGCTTCGTGTCGGGGAGAGCGTTACAGTTTTCGCTCAAGTATACCCATGGCAGGAAGAAAAATAAATTTCCATGGACATGTTGACCACTGAACTGAATTTTCACCATGAAGAGCTAAATCATACGAACTGGCTTCGTGCCTGGGGGGCGTGTCGGGGGAGCGTTACCGTTTTTTTCGTTACAGTTTTCGCTTATAATTGTACCCAGTAATAAAAGTATATAAAATGCTAAAAAATAAATAAATACATAAAATAAAAAGCTGTGCGAAATAGTTTTCAGGTTTTGTCTTCTACTGTACATCTACAGTGAATTTTATTATGAGAAAATAAAATTTATTACAATAGTAATCATCATAAAAATTAAAATTTTACAGCTTGTACTTGGCAATATTAATCACTATCACTATCTGAAAAGATCACATCTCGTACCCCTGGTGATCTTGTCGGTCTTATTCATTTTCTTTTTCATGTTTTCATCAAACCCCTTATAAAATGCTTAGCACCGGTAACCCACTTGCCCAGGTAATTGAGCTCGCTGAAATTTTGATATTTATAGGGGGGGGGTGAATTTGATGGTATTTGATCAAAGGAATCATCGCTGGCGGCCTTTGAAGACATTGGGGATGAATTTACTGCATAATTTTCCGCTCGACAAGCTTCCTTTTTAGGTGTCCCCATTTTCTTAGAAGTTCTCTTTTCTAATTTGGCTCTCAACCCGAGCCCTGGAGTCCGCCCTTTCGAGCATCACCTGAGAGACGTTGGCGAAGCTGTTAGGGCTGTCTTAACCCTCTTTTCTTCTTGCCGAAAACTCGGCCTAGGTCAAAATGTAGCGAGTTGCTACGTGGCCTCGAACCCGGAACCTCCGGATTCCGAGACCAGCGCTCTATCAATTCGGCCAATCAGACCCCAGGGTGCTTCATTGTTTAAAGTATTCAGACAGTCACTGAGTGGTTTTCTCTTTAAACAAGATAAATCATTTTCCTTCACTTTCAGTTCAACTTCCATTATTTATGTTCAGAAATATTAATCACTCAAGAATAACAATTAATTTCAATTACAGAAATGAACTGGCAACAGATTAACATCATTCTTGAGGATTGTTGTAGAAATCTAGAAAAAAAAGGTGTCATATCTATCCGAGCGAAAAAGGGACATATCCATTTTCTCATTCTTTTCTACTATTTTCTTTAAGAGAAGAGGATTTGAAATTTGGTGAACGCAACAATCACCCATGTGAAGATTCATACAAAGACATACCACAGTATCTTGTTGATCAATTCCAATTTTGTCACTAAACTTTTGATGTGAAACCTTTTCCTTTCCCTCTGTAGAAAAACTAGCTATTTTGGTTTCGCCTCCAAATCGCACTGACCCGACGTTATGGACAAGTACTAAATTCAACCCCGTCGATCGACTCCTCAAAATTTCTAAGTTTTAAAAACTGTTAGCTACTGTGTTTTTACGCCGACGAGAACACTTTTAGTCCTTGAGAGCAAACCATTAAAAAAAGCCGTTTCGAAGGACACCCTCTTACGTTGAAATCCGAATTCTTTTCAAATTCGACCATGTACTCGTCATTTAGAACCGCTAGTCGGTCGTTGGCAAAATTAAAAAAAAAAAATCGTCAAGTCGTCGGTTTTCTTTTGCTTGAATGAAAGAAAAAGTCTATTTTTTTATGGACAGTGTTACACAGAGTCGACTTTTCTCAGAAAGCTTCCATACGGTTTCCGTCATTTAATCGAGATTTCTGAACATTAGTCAGAGAAGTATAAAAATTGTTGAATTTCCCTAAGGTAGGCAAGTCCCATAAGGCTCTGATTCAAGATTTTGGTTCTCCAGACTTTCGTACAAATGTTTTCGTTTTTATTAATTTTTGTGGTAGTTGTCGAATGAATGAAATATCTACAAATTGGCTCCCTTAGATTTTTCTACACTGCCCCAAGCCTGTCAGATCCTCTACCGAAAATATCCCTTGTACGAAACTTAATAAGGCCTGGCGCACTCAAGAAAGCCTTACCTAAAATTTAATAAGGTCCGGCCTAAACTTTGGTAAATAAAAAGGCAAATATTTAAATAGACATTTATGAATAAGATGAGTAAGTTACCACTGAAATGATAAACAACTGATTTTATCAGGTTGGGCCTTATTAGGTTATATACCGTTATTTTTCTTGAACATCACATATTTCAGTTCCAAACTGCTTAAATTTCACTTTTCTTACGTCAATCGTTACCCAACTACCACTACAACAATTATACAACTTTAACTTCTGGATAAATTCCATTTGACTAACATAATAAAGCCTCCAAGTTACACGGAAAACATATCGCAACAAATTTTTCCTCCTTGAAAAAATATCAGCCGCCATATCTCGCACCGGTGAACAGATATTGTGATAAAAGCAAGTGGACAGTGTTGCCACGTCATAAAGGAACAACTTTGCTGTACACTATGCAGTCTGAAGTATAACAGCTAAGATTAGTAGGGCCTTATTGGGCTCACCTATCTTATTTTGACTTGTATTCTCTCCTTCTTCTTCTTCTTCAGGCGCTGTATCCGATGCCCGGTAGTGGCGGTCGTGGTTTCTGACGTGCGACTCTTCTGAGCAGGATAGTTTTGGGGTACTTTGCCATTGCTTTCCCCGTGGTTTTGTTGCGTTAGAGTTTTCCTTCTCTATGCCGAAAAGTGCAGCCGCAGTTCGCTTATTAGCTTCACGACGTTGAGTAAGCTGTCCACCACATGCGCACGTACAGTACCAATCTTTCCGAGCTGGTGGTAACACTCCCGGCGATTGTAATGCCTTGCTCGTGTGAACTGGGAACTGGCGAGGGTTACAGGACGCGCTTTCCACCTCAATTGATACCGTAGTCGCTGTGTTCACTAGGATGTCACAGTGGGACTCGAACCCAAGACGCAAGGATTGCAAAGCGGGCACGTTATCATTTGGCAACACAGCCGGAAAATTGACATTTTTGCACCGAATCGGTATTTTCAATCTACCCCCCCCCCACACACACACAACAGTACGCACAGTCCCAGCCCAGAATTCTAAATGAACTGTCAACTACGTATCCTGGAATTCTGATTTCCCACCCGTGGCCAGAGTGATGCTCCCCGTAATTGAAGGAAAGCTTTCGCAAACCAAAAAGAAGAATAGTCCACCATGTCAAAATGATTGGCCAAATCGACGTACCGGCTGCAAAAATACTCGGATTATTATCAGTCGTCTTTCTTTTGCTCCTGCCAGTGAAGTGCTAACTCACAACGGACTTGGAGACAGTCCGGTAATGCGGATTTAACGATCAGAAGGCCACGAGTGGGCGGGATAGATACGAACGATGAAACGATCGAAGATATACGAAAAATTATAACCAAAAAGGAAAATAAAATTGCCGGTGGTTTCCAAAAATCGAAACGAACGAAACAATTTTTTCCCTCGTTTCCGCTGTAAAATTTCGGAGCCTGATCTGCGAACTGTTCGGGGCCGTGGTTTACGACCCCCCGCAGGCTTATTTATGAATTCCGCGCCACTGTGCGAGCGGAGGGTGACCGTAAGATGTCGCGAAAATTCTATCAATTTATTTTTTTTATTTATTTTTTCCTCGCTCGTGACTCGTTGCAAACGCCGGCCCGAGATTGGATGCTGCAAAAGTAGAAACCGAAAATTCGAACGTAATAAATTAATCAACGAGTGACGAATGGCAGACGCGGGCTCAACTTAATAAATAATTCAAGTAATTCGGCTTCTAATACGACGCTATAAATAATGCGAGGTAATTAATTAATTCTCATTTCGCAGAAAAGACAGCTCTTAATTTCTTTTGTAATTGCACATCGAGAAGCCTGCGGGCGAGGGTGCCACGCGTTCGGTAGATTAGCCCGAATTACCGACCATAAATCAAACCAAAATGAGGTAATCGAAGAAAATTTAAAAAAAAAAAAGAAGAGAGAACCGATGCTGTAGCCGGTCCAAAAACGAAAACTCATCTCTGGAGGAGTCGATTTTTTATTTTTGACGAGGAGAGAGAGAGAGAGAGAGAGAGAGAGAGAGAGAGAGAGAAAAAAAATAATAATTTTGATATTGTACACCAAGAGTTTCGAGAAGAATGTTAACGATTATTACGTAATTTCCGGCGCGGCAACTTCGGCGTTTCCAAGATTTTTCGAAAAATGTAAACCAAGAGGGGTGGTAGGGGATGAAAGAGGATGCAGAGGACATCATCATCATCATCCGCTGTAGCAGCCGCACCGTAATTAAATGACTCGCGGCGAAACCAATGTAATGGAATTTGCTAAGATTTGCAGAGGCGGAGGAGTAATTTTGCCGGCATTTTGCACTGCTTTTTTCTCGCCTTGTTTTCTTCATTTATCGCCGTCTAACGAAAGAGAGAGAGAGCATGAAAATGCGTATCAAATTAAGAAATTGGAGACGTTTTTAGAGCAGTTAATTGCCTCGATGTTGGTTATTATGGAGGGCGTGTTCGGGTGTGGATGCACGGGGAAGGCAGTGGAAGCAATTGCCCTTCCCAGAGAGAAAAAACTGTAATTGAAAACATTTCGAAAATGATAAAGTTCTACAGAGCCTTAAGCAAGCCCCAGGCGTATTAAAAAACCAAATTACATTTTTGGATGTATTAAGTAACACAAGCGTCAAAGTATAAGATGCTCATTGGTCCTAAAAGTGGATACTTTCACCCATATCTGAAGGTAGAACTTGTCATAAGTAGGAGATTGGGTTCTATACCAAATAACTTCGAGGAAAATAATGAGAAACAGAGCTTTGCTAGAGCTGATTCTAGAAAATTGTATGAAGAGTTTGCAAACTTAGACTGGAGCAGATTATACAACTTTCAAGTGATTGCAATGATGCTGCACTGAAGTTCAATTCTAAACAGTGAGGGTGTTATTGGAAAAAAACTTGCATATTGTGATTAAAGCAAGCCACTTTATAAGGTTTTTTTAGACCCACATAAAGCTGATTTAGAGTTCTAGCCACTGTAGAAATGTGTGCCAACCACGTGTAATGCGGGTTGCCTACGCAAATAAGTTTTTTGCGATTATCTCTTCAGGATTACAGTTTAAAGAAAAAATGTTTCAGGTGAAAGGTGTAGAGCATAAAATTGCCTATAAAATGATATGTAATATATCTAACTTTGGTCAATAGTTACGCTCATTATGGCACAAAAAGAATGGTGCTTACTCTAAAAATCAGTTTTTCCAGAATATTTTTCCAGGGATAAAGGTATGGGAAAAAAGTTTTAAATGAATGTTGTAGAGCGTAAACTTTCCTACAAAATGAGATATAATACTTCTAATTTTGGTGAATACTTACCCTCATACTTGCACAAAAAGACTTAGTTGCTTACCCAAGAAATCATGTCTTTTGAAAATATTTTTTCAGCAATGAGTCAATATAAGAAATGTTTCACATTAATGTCATAATAGTCCAGGGGAATTAGAATTTTTGATGGAATTAATTGCAGCACAGCTGAAACCTGGTACGATTGTTTAGTACCCTCTTCGGAAAAGCCCCGAAATATCCCCTTCTCCTCCGGTGTGAGCATCCCCCCCCCCGAGACCAAAAAGTGTCCCCGGAAACAGTCTTTGGCTTGTATCTAGCTTAAAATTGAGTTATAATTAAAAATATTTCTTACCAAAATTAAAGGGCGTAAAATTCTCTACAAAAATGATATCTATGTTTTTTTGTTTTTTTTTCCGTGAATCTCATACCAACCAAGATAATTGGCGTTCAAGATCACACGAGCATGTAAATATGGAGTAACCTACAAGATACACGGTATACAAACGCCGAACTCGTCACTCTAATCATGCGAGAAGCGATGAACGCTGACGCTGTAATTTTAAATCCCTATACTAGATGGACCAGCTTGTTTTAGAAACTGGATTATAGACAAACAATAGTTATGGAGCGAGATGACTATTAGCGTTTGGACACTCCTGTAGGTGCGCTAGTGTAGTGGACGAAAAGATGATCCGAGTATTTTTACCACAAAAACATGTACAGGTGAAATGAGCCTTAGCATTTTCAGTATTGAAGAGAACTAAAGTGTCAGCCCTTATCATTTTCTCTCAGATGAGCCCAACTTCAGTTTTTTTACTGAATATGTTTGTCCCTGATCATTTTTTCGTCCAAATACACCAATCAGCGCGCCGCATTTCATTAGGCCGCTAGAGAGCGACTCTTTAGCGTCCAAGCGTGAATCGAACAAACACTCATGCGAATGATGAAGAGTGCAGGCGGACTAACTCATCGATGCGGTGTTACCTCTAGTGTTTTGCAGCAGTGGATTCTTAGCGCCCCTGGCATATGCTTCATCTTTGCCAAGGTTCGGAAAAGTTCACAAACTGTCAACCAAAAACGAGTGCTCAGCATAAAGAATTGAGGGAATCACGAGTGCAGCATGATAGAAGGGATGTTCAAACGTTTTTAAACTGGCTGAGAGCCCATCATCCCATCCCATATGTATCTGAATTATAATAGGGGGTTTACGGAGGGGATTCATGAAGGGATATGGAAGGGCTATACGACGGGTCTACAAAGGGGATCCATGCTAGGGGAAACAGAGGGCTATACGACGAGTTTACAAAGGGCATACATAGAGGGTATACAGAGGGGCTACACGACAGTTTACAAAATGGATACTTAGAGGCATACAGAGGGGCTATACGACGGGTCTACAAAGGGCATACATAAAGGGTATAGCACGGGTGTCTCAACGCCGGTGTATAGCTCGGGTAGTGAGAGGGCTACACGTAAATGAAGCGCTGTGATTGGCTAACCTGATGGCTCCCCTCGAATGGAGTGCTCTGATTGGCTGCTGGAGGGGAAACATACCGGGTTGAGACAGGACTAACGAGGTTCGATTTTCCGAGGGTCTCGAGTGGGTTTACAGGAACTTAAGTTTTCCGCATCGGGATCACGAGTTTCTGGTCGCCGTAAGGTGGGTATCTCTTGTAGCCACACGTTTGTAGAGAAGATTGTTTGAACGCAGAAAATTGTATGCATGTAGATTCGGATGAAGATGAATTCTTTTATAATAATATAGATAATAAATTATATCATGTAGTATTCTATGCATACAGTCATGTGTTTTCGCAATTAGTTCAGCGTTTGTATTCCGCGTGCGTTGTAGGTTACTCTATATTTACATGCTCGTGTGATCTTAACGTCGATGATCTTGTTTGGTATGGGATCCACGAAAAAAAAACATTGACATTATTTTTGTAGAGAATTTTACGCTCTTTAATTTTGGTAAGAAATATTGTTACCTATAACTCAATTTTAAGCTCGATACAAGCCAAAAACTGTTTCCGGGGCACTTTTTGGACTCTATGGGGTGATGCTCACACCGAGGGGAGAAATCACGGGGCTTTTTCGAAGAGGGTACTAAACAATCGTACCAAGTTTCAGCTGTGCTGCGATTAATTCCATCAAACACCTCTTTTTTAGCTAATTCTCCTGGACTATAATACATAGAATTTTCAAAAAAATAATATATTTATAATATATACCTATAGCATAGACCAAAAATTAAGTTATTAACCTCAGAAAAATTAGGTAAGTAGAAAATTAAAAAATGTATGTTATTTATTGGGGTTTGCCGCATCTTTCAGAGCAGAAACATTACTCAGTACCAGTAGCGTAGCCAGGATTTTTCCAAGGGGGGGAGGGTAGCAAAGGGCGGGGCGGGGGTACAACTAATATAAACTGTATGTTTTTACATTGACGCATCAGTATGTTGTGCTTTTCGATTTCAATTATGCATCTGAATTTAAATTTCATTTCGCGTATTTACTGTGATACGGCCAGCATATAAAAAATTCTCATCTCAGGAGGGGGGGGGGTTCATTCCCCCAATATCCCTTTGGCTATGCCACTGCTCAGTACGGGGAAGTTTTCGTATCATGCATCCGCACCGACTAGAGTTGCAACTGAACTTACATGTACAACGCACAAGTTCTATAAGCAGTCTTTTTGCTGCCACAGGTAGGTCCATCCAGTGTGGTTTCCACAAACTGCTTCCATCCTTTTCCCAGCCCATTTTGGATCGAAAGGGAATGTCTTGCTGTTGAACGTTCAAGCTGTGTCCCCACACATGAAGTGCTTCGTACCAGAAACCTGCGCGAGTACTAGGCATGAGGTGAAATACAGAAATGGATATTCGAACATACTTTTTTGAGTTGTGTTGCGTAAAAAAAAAAAAAAAAAAAAAAACAACCCTTAAAATATTTGAGAAATAGATGAAAATGCGTAAAATAGATGTATGAAGTTGAAATATTCAATTTCCCTAGATTGTGTCACAGGGTCAAAAGGGCCTGGGCTCAGGAAAATCGAGAGTTTATGGTCGACAAGAGAGTGTAGCCTAGTCCTGCGAAATTAAGTGAATCAGTGCATTTGATATGCTTGTACTACTCGGTATACTTAAGCGAAAACCATAACGCTCCCTCCATAACGGCCCTCCCTAATGCTCCTGTTACTATGACGTCATAACCGTAACGCCCCCCCCCCGACACACTCTCTCGATACGAAGCCAGCGCCCTTTCCAGCATTACTTCAGAGACGTCAGGGTTTAAGCATTTTATATGCTTTTACTTCTGGGTACACGAGCGAAAACCGTAACGCTCCCCCCGACCCGCTCCCCGACTTGAATTCAGTGTTTGACATTTACAGTCTGCAGCCGAGTTGCTAATTGAAATTTCCATGGAAATTTTTTTCATTAGGGTAGGTACGAAAGCATATAAAATGTTACACTACGTGTCTCTGTAGGAAACACGTACTTTTTGTGTTGAGCGTGAAATTTATAATTTTGTCCCAAGTTGTTCCCTGGAAACGTGGTTGTCACCCTCTCCCCTCGTGGAAAAGTGGTTTTTACACAGTAGTTAAGAAAATCTACCACTTCAGTCCGGCGGAGTTGGGAAATTTCGGTAGAGTTGGGAAAATCTGACAAGTCAATTTTTTTTTTTTTTAACTTTGATACTTGGGAATTTTGAGTTGAATCAGTTAGGCAGGACTTCCACACTTCCCTCCCGCAGGAAAAACTCTTCGGTATGTCCCTGGAAGGTCTTATTCCACCTACAGGAAACCAAAATTTTAAAACAAGCGTGAAGCGCAAAAAAAAATTAAGCTCAGCATAATTTTTAATTTTACCAATTTTTTTATGATGCCTGTGACACAAACTGTAAAACTGTAACCTGACGCAAACCGGGCAGCGGGCACTTACCCTAACTCTTATATTTAACTCTCGTCGGACTCTATTCCTCCATTATTGGCTCATTTCTGAGCAAATGCCTCGACGCATCTCTTCCATATTTTTCTTTCTCGTACTTCTCTTCCCCAAGTTGGTCCTCACTCTTGGACTATCTTGTCTCTCTATCTTGTTTGTGGTATTCCCCTGATGTGTAGAAATACAATTTCAAAACCAAAATATTATTCAGTAATTATTGACTACTGAATTATGATTGATTTATCGATCCGCTTAGTCAATCTCGGAAATAATGTTGATGTTGAATGTAAATTTATGAAAGTTCCGCTCAGTATAATTTTCTCGTTGCTAAATAAAGCAATATTCATTTCCATCTTTATTTTCAAGTTATTTAGAAGAATGTTTTAATATGGTTGTACATGCGTTATCTGTCCTCCGTGCGTAAACGTGCCGTGCCGGTTTGAACCGCTTATCGGGTTGAACCGTTATGGTTTTTCTTGCACTTCGTTGCGTCGGGCGTGTTATTCTGCATGTTTGTTTTTCGAGTACAGTCCACTTTTCTCTCGTTTTTTTTTGACCATTTTATTCAGTCGCGAATGCACACACTACGGACGCTACATTATGGTCCATACCAGGCCGGATAATTCGTACCTTTTCGCCGCATAAGTAGTGTTGTGTACTTTGTGCGTTTCCGCGTACATGTGTTGCCGTCAATCATACTGTATGCGTTTTCGCGTATGTATGTACTTCCGATAGCCATACATACTGCAATCAGTCGCGAGTACATGTGTATTACCTGACATACATATTGCTCGTTCGTGTTCGCGTCTGTACATCTCTGTTCCGATACAAGATGTCCGTTTTCGACTATGATCGCAGCTCACGTTTGGCGAAACGTTCCATCGCAAAAGCATGCAGCATCCTCACACTCGCTGTAGGTAAACCGTGTACCTTGGCCAACGTTAGTGAAGTTCGAGCAGCTTTGGATGAACTCGCCTATGAATACGACGAGTTTCGGAAAATCATTCGAGAAGGTTACAGCCATATTACTGAGGACACCAGCGCTGAAGATGCCATCATTGCTGATCGAGATAGCATATCAGCTACTGTTGTTTCTGTTCGAGGTAAGGCAAATGCTTTTATTGCTGAATTTGAAGGCAACCGTAACCGCTATTCGTTGAACGCATCGCTAAACTCCACCCTCCCCGATGGCGGTGGTGTAAAATTGCCGAAAATCGACTTACCAGTATTTGATGGTAAGATTGAGAACTTTCTGGATTTTTGGGCACTTTTCGAAAATTTGGTGCACAATGAAGCCAACATCCCAAAAGTCAAGAAGCTAGCCTACCTCAAAAAGTCCTGTACTGGTGAGCCCTTTGATAGGATCAAAAACTTGCCTTTAACTGACTCTGGTTATGATCAGGCAGTAAGCCTTATGGTCAACGAGTACAAGGACATGAAATCGATTATTCGTGTGCATTTTGATACTCTCTTTTCGGTCAACCGTATCAAGAACGCAAAGGAGGTACCAATATTGCTCTCAACTGTTGACAAAGCCCTTAAAGGCCTCGAAGCCTGTGGTGAGAGGACAAAGAATTGGAGCTCCCTAGTGAGCTACATTGTATCCGAGCGCCTTGATGAGCCGACTTTCAACGAGTTTGAGAAAACGCTAACGACCAACACCGTATTTCCCTCATGGGATCTCTTACGTCAATTCTTGGAGAATATTTCTTCAATTAGCAAACGAAAAACGGATGGAAACGCAAGCCCCTTTGCCAATCCAAAAACTAGTTCGTCTATTCGTGTGAATACCCCGTCAAAACGCAGTACTTCGTTGGTTGCATCCGGATGTTCTGACAAGTCTGGTAAACCGAAATGTCCAATATGTGCCCAGTCACATCTGCTGATCGATTGCGACGATTTCAGAACCAAAATTCCCCGTGAACGATATGGTTCGCTGAAATCCAAACCTGTCTGTCGTAATTGCTTCAACACGAGTCACAAAACCAGTGAGTGCCCAAAACAACCAAGATGCACTAAGTGCAAACTTGCGCATCATACTCTTCTCCATTTCGATGAGGAGAAGTCAACTGATAACTCTGCTGCTGCCAATGCTCCAGATGTGAAGGTTGTTACTGTATCAGTTGTCACCCCTAATGCCTCGATGCTGTCAATTCGTAACCCGACCGTTTTGTTACCAACTGCTGTGGTGAAATTTGTCTCTGGCAAGACAAGCGGAGAGATGCGTGTCCTACTGGATAGCTGCTTTCAGCTGAACCTCATCACTAAATCCTTCGTATCCCGCCTACAGATTCCAACATCGCGATGTGAATTTGCGCAGAAAGTGTCGGGTGTTAATGGTACTCAGTCTGTGAGTAAGCTAATGGTGCACTTATCTCTCGAGTCTCAAACCGAGCCATTCCACTTTGAGACCTCATTCAATGTGATTGACACAAAACTACCATATTCAGTCCGTAATTTACAGTTAGGTTCGCTGTGCACAGGCCTGAGTAAGTATCAACTTGCTGACCCTGCCTACTACGCATCGACTGTATCAATATCTGAGGTTGATGCATTACTTGGCATTGAAGCCTACAACCGTTGTGTTCGTGGTAATGTTGTGAACATCGGATCTCTCTGTCTGAGAGACACAACATTAGGTTGGACTCTGTCGTCATCAGGAGTTCCTAACCTTAAGCTGCCTCACTCCGAGTCAAGCCCTTTGTATTGCAGTTTGACTCTTGATAATATTGATCAACGTCTACAGCGTTTCTGGGAAGTTGAGTCAATACCTAGTAGTCCTGATATTTCGTCTGAAGCCATCCAATGCGAGAAGCATTTTGAACAAACATTTACCCGCAACTCCAGCGGTAAATTCGTCGTCCGATTGCCATTCAACCGGGATCCATCCTGCATTGTGAATAACTACGATCAAGCGCTATCATACTACAAGCGTATTGAACGCCGCCTATCCAACCCAATTGCCATCAAGTACGATGAGTTCATGCAAGAATACATTGATTTAGGCCATATGACTGCCATTCCAAATGCCGATGTCACTAAGCGACACTTCATTCCGCACCATGCTGTTCTGAAGCCCTCTAGCACAACCACCCAACTGCGTGTTGTCTTCAACGCGTCGTCTAAAACGCGCTCAGGGTTGTCACTGAACGACATACTTATGGTTGGTCCAGTACTGCAGCCTGAACTATTTGATCATTTACTTCGTTTCCGTTGTTATAAGTACGCTGTATCTGGTGATGTTGCCAAGATGTACCGATGCATCCTAGTCCACAAATCAGACCGTATGTACCAATCCATTCTATGGAAGAACCTAGTCTACGAATTAAATACTGTTACATACGGCACCGGTCCAGCATCTTACCAAGCCACCAAGTGCTTGGACAAACTAGCTGAAGAATACGAACCAACTGACACAATGGTTGCTGAGATCATTCGCAAGTGTTTCTACATGGATGATTGGTTTTTTGGAGCCGATTCTGATTCTGAGGTTATTCGAATCCGTAAGATTGTCCATGGAGTTTTAGCCGGTGCGGGATTCCAGCTAAGAAAGTACCAGTCTAATTCACGTGATGTATTAGACTCTATTGATCCTGAGCTGATTGAAACCAAGCTGTCTAAGAGTTTTGGTGGCAATGACTCGCTATCAATATTGGGCCTCTCATGGGTCCCATCTCTCGACGTGTTCCAGCTGAAGACTGATTTTGGTATGAACACCAACATCGTTACAAAACGTTTGGTATTATCGACGATATCCAAACTGTTTGACCCGCTGGGTTTTGCCTCACCCATTGTCATCCGAGGTAAGATACTGTTCCAGCAATTATGGAAGCTTGGTGTCAAGTAGGATGAGCCCTTGCCAGACCAAATAGCTGACGCTTTCCGTTTGTACATCGCTGACCTAATTGATGTTAAACGCCTAACCTACCCTCGTTTTGTAGGCAACGACACTAAAGACCGTATCATTGGGTTTAGTGATGCTTCTGAGCAAGCTTATTGTGCTGTTGTTTACGCTGTTACTAGCGAATCTGGTACCCGTAGATCTACGCTCTTGTGTTCCAAGACACGAGTAGCTCCTGTCAAGTCCTTAACTGTGCCGCAGTTGGAACTGCAAGCTGCTGTGTTGCTGTCCGATTTAGTCTACCATGTGCGCAATACAATCATCGTGGAGGACCACCATGTTCACCTGTATTCCGACTCATCCATTGTCCTATCTTGGTTGGCTCGACCACCCAGTGATTGGAAGATTTTTGTCCGCAATCGTATCGCGAAAATCATTTCAAAATTTCCAAGTGATCATTGGGGTCACATCAGCGGTAAACTGAACCCAGCTGATCTTGCTACCCGTGGTCTGACTACCGATCAATTGTCTACATCATTGTTATGGTATTTTGGTCCTGAGTTCATCATCCAGAATGAAATCCCTAAGTCTGTCTTCGAGATAGATGACCGTTGTAAAACCTATCTCTCCAAACCAAAGGCCGTTGCCCTTGTCGTAGCTGATAATACCGGGGATAGCGTGATAATTGAGTCATGTTCATCGTACCTCAAGCTAGTCCGCGTATACGCTACTGTCAAGGCAATATGTCGCCGCTGGCGATCTAAGGCGACATTGAAGCAGCCAACCCAAGTTGCATTGGTTGATCTAATCTTTGCTGAGCAACACTTGATCCGAGTTACCCAGCATACAATGTTTGCTGATGAATACCAACGGTTGAGGTCAAACCGTAGGATCTGCAAACGCAGTCGCTTACGTCGTCACGCGCCTTTTCTTGATGAATGCGGGCTCATTCGTTCTTGAACCCGTATCCAAAATGCTGGTGTTTCCTATGACCGCAGAAATCCGATAATTCTGCCGTCTCGCTGTCACTTTACAACCATATTTGTCCGCCATATCCACAAACTATACTTCCATGCTACTCAAATGTTCCTTTATGCCTATCTATCTGTCCAATATGTGTTCATTGGAGGTATCACCTGTGTGATCAAAGCTGTGTTGAGTCGCTGCGTACCATGTCGCCGTCACCTCTCTAAGGCAAGGCCCCAGCTTATGGCTGACTTGCCCCTTGATCGAGTGAATCCAAGGCCTCCATTTGCAATCATCGGCGTCGATTACGCGGGCCCATTTACCGTTAAATGTAACTATCACCGCACCACAAAGTATGCCAAAGCTTACGCAGCTGTGTTTATCTGCTTTGCCACGCGCGCTGTTCATATTGAGTTAGCACCTTCATTATCAACTGAAGAGTTTTTGCATGCTCTGAAATGTTTTGTTGCCCGCCGTGGTTTACCAACAACAATACATTCCGATAATGGGACTAACTTCAAGGGTGCCGATCGCTACTTGAACTTTGGAGACAAACTGATATCCGACTATGCGCTTACTAATTCCATTCAATGGAAATTCAACCCACCGTATACTCCGCACCGAGGTGGAATATGGGAGTCTGCTGTCAAGAGCGCTAAACGTTTCTTGCCTATTGTCACAAATGGGCAGACGCTCACGTACAACGAACTCCGAGTCCTATTGACCCAGATTGAAGGGCTACTCAACTCTCGTCCTCTGGTCTATTCGAGGACCTCCGAGACCGACAATGAAGTTTTGACACCAGGTCACTTCCTCATTGGCCGCAATCTGTCAGTTATACCTGAACCATCCGAGTCGACTGTGTCAATACCGCTATCGGCCCAATATCGTGCCAACTGTCGCCGTTTGACTGAATTTTGGAAGCTATGGTCCGTTGATTATGTAAATCAACTTCGCTGCCGCTCTAAGTGGCTTGATCCACAGCCTAATTTCACCGAAGGCCAGGTTGTGTTACACCGACAATTGAATGTCCTACCAATGGAATGGCCGCTTGCTCGCATTGAACGATGCTTTCCTGACAAGAATGGCGTCATCCGTACTGTCCAGATCCGTGTCAATGGGCAGTTGAAGACCGTCCCGACAATTCACTTGATTTATTTACCAGTAGATAAACACGATTAGTCACTGGTTGCACTAATTGTTAATCTATCATTTATAAGATGTTTAGTCTTATCTTACGGCATTATCATTTATAAGATGTTTAGTCTTATCTTACGGCATTATCATTTATAAGATGTTTAGTCTAATCTTTCTACCCTCTGACCACTGGTCAGCGGCCGGGAGAATGTACATGCGTTATCTGTCCTCCGTGCGTAAACGTGCCGTGCCGGTTTGAACCGCTTATTGGGTTGAACCGTTATGGTTTTTCTTGCACTTCGTTGCGTCGGGCGTGTTATTCTGCATGTTTGTTTTTCGAGTACAGTCCACTTTTCTCTCGTTTTTTTTTGACCATTTTATTCAGTCGCGAATGCACACACTACGGACGCTACAATGGTGCACTTCCCTACCCTTGGTATCCAATCCAAAACTTTCCTCCGTCATCTATCCTTTTGCCTTATTACATATTCCGCATGTTTTGTTTTTAACTTTTTGATTGTGTGTCCTGTGTCTTTTAGTCCTGATTTTCTCCTGATTTCCAAGTTTTTGATTTTGTCCCATTTTTTGATTCTTAAAATACTTCTTTCCATTGCACTTTGGATAGACTGAATTTTTTCCGCACTGGCCTTTGTTGCCATCCATGTTTGACACCCGTATGTTAGTCGTCCAGATTTTGAATTTCAGTTTCGTTGCTATTTTCCTTTTGTACAATTCCTTTTGGCCCAATAGTTTTTCCACCCGCCCTTCATTCTTTTGGATATTTCTTTTTTATTCCTGTTTTGAAATGAAATTGTTTGTCCCAAATATTCAACACCTCTTACTGTTTGTATTATCCCTACTTTCATTTTGAGTTCCTCTTCTTCCTTATTTATTACAATTTTTGTTTTCTCCGTATTTATTGAGCAGGTCCTAATTTTGCTTGTTCTTTGTATAAACGTTGCTGTTTTTCTGTTTGGTGAACGTTATATATTTTCTTCTTTCAATTCCTATGAAGTCATTTTTGTTAGTCGTACTTCTACATCTACGCGTACATTCTAAACTACCGTCAAATGGGGTGACTTGTTACGGATTTCAGCCAGCTACTCGTATTTCTCGTTTTTTAAATATTTTTCTCCGCTTACTAGCCTAATTTTTGATCCAGGCTAGACATAACATCATTTTATAGGAAATCTTACGCTCTACAACATTTACTTGAACTTTTTTCCCATATCTTTATCCTTGGAAAAAATATTTTGGAAAAACTGATTTTTAGGCTAAGCACCAGTCATTTTCCTGTAATTATGAGCGTAGCTATTGAACAAAGTTAGGCATATTACATATCATTACGTATGAGAATTTATGCTCAACAACCGAAATGTAATCCTGAGAAGATAATCGCAAAAAACTGATTCGTGTAGGCAACCCGCATTACACGTTGTTGGCACCCATTTCTACAGTGGCTAGAACTCTAAATCAGCTTTATATGGTTCTACAAACAACCCTACAGAGTGGCTTGCTTTAATCACAAAATTCAAGGTACCCCCTGTTTTTTCCCAATAACACCCTCACTAAAAATACGGATAATAACTTCACAAACTATATTCCTAAAACAAAATTGAAAAAGAAAAGAACCCACCCTGGTTTACAAAAGATTTTGTCTCTCTTCTGCAGGGACAATCCGAAGAGTTTTTCCTATGGGGTGGGGGGGGCGTACAAATTGTGAAAGTCCCAATTGACTCAACTCAGAATTCCCAAGTATCAAAGGCAAAAAAAAACAACTTTTACCTTGTTGCATTTTCTCACTCGCCTGACTGAAATGGTGAATTTCCCCAACTGCTGAGTGAAAAATTCCTACGGGAGGAGGGGGGGTAGGTAGCCCTTCCCCTATCAGTACGTCCCTGCTCTTCTGCGCAGCAAAGAAGGCTATCGGGAAAAAATATAAAAAAACTGGAGATCCAGCGCTTTTGGAACAATTTAACTTCTTTGAAAAGAAAAGTAAAGAATTTATTCGGATTCCCTACTCACAATATCACGAAAACTAGAGAGAAATATGATCACAGATCCTAAGCAATTTTGGTCAATTGTAAATACTAAAAGACAGGCAATGCCTCCAACAGAATTTGACAGCTTTAGGGGAGTGAAGCTGGAAAAAACAAAACACATTGTTGATAATACTTTTGCAACGCATTTCTCGTCAGTTTATGGTACAGAAACTAGCCCTGGTATTCCTAACAAACCATATACTGGGCAACATTCATCAAATATATTGGAAAAATTTTCTCCTACATTACTTGAAGAAGTAGATACGGCTATGAATAGATTAAAACCAAAAAGATCTCTTGGCCCAGACAAATGTACCTGCCTGTATTTATATTGACTGCAAAACCTCCCTTGTTAGACCACTTACATTTTTAACCATTGTTGATAGCGGCTATGTTGATCGACCTCGAATAATGTTGTGCAACAGCTGTTGCCAATGGATTATAAAAAGCACATACACTATTGTCGCTGGCTCTGAAATTTTGTCGATGAGAACGGTCAAGATGTGTTCAAGAAAGTTTATTTTTAGATAGGGCTTACCATAGTTATTTTCCACCCTGGTACTGAATTTCAAAAATTGCATACAGCAAGTTAATAAATAACGATTTTCAAATTGTAATAACTTCGGATACACTGAACCAAATTCAATCAATGATGGTTTGTTGAAGTCCCCTAGCTCAACACTCCACCTGACCTAAATTAGTTTCTCTTCCCTAAATTAGGGGAGAATTTTCAAAATTTTGTCATTTTTTAATGTTGTATAGCGTCTTTAATCTCAATGATAGCCAAGAATGTTACTTAACTTTTTAAGTTAGAAATTAAAAGCAGTTCAAGTTTCAATGACAACATTTCACTCTATCTCAAAAACTGTAGCTGGTACACTCGGGTACACTTTCAGGTACACTTGATTTCCTCCCATTTAAGAATTCGAGAAAATAGTATTTATATAAATCTTTTTTTTTTGTTTGGATGAGTTCTGTCGTTCCTCAACGGGTTGGCAGCCGAAACTGGGAAAGATATCATGCCCTGTAACCCCACCAATTCAAGCGAACAAGGGATTACAATTGCAGGGCGTGCTACCACCAGATCAGAAATATTGGTATTGTGAGCGTGCACGCTGCGGCCAACTTACGCAACGTCCTGAAAACACGTGGGTAGTAAGCGAATCGTATTCGGCACACTCTTTAGCACAAAGGAGAACTCTAACGCAACGAAACCGTGGGGAAAGCAACAGCAAACTACCCCGACTAACCCTACCCAAGAAATTCACGCGTTAGAAATCGCGACTATGCCAATATCCAGCAACGGATATGGCACCTGATGATGATGATGATGGGTGTATATTGAGAAACCTTGTTAAACGTTATAATTACAGCTGGGCTAAGCAGGAAACCAGCGTGACGTCTGAGAACAAAGATCAAGGAAAACCGAAAGCAAATGGTCGAACAATTAGAAAGGTCAAATCTACGCTCGCGACTGAGTATTACATGGCAAGTGGCAGCAGCAGTAATTTGTTTCAAAGGCTGTACGGTATCCTTTGCGTACAACTAACCCTCCGCTATAAGGTATCAATATACAGACCAAATTCTTTCTTCATTGGATATCTGGCTGAAATAACTCTCCCCGGTGTCCTCTCTCGCAGCGACTCCAAGCTTTGAGGGTCGCAGCTTTGGAAAGCGAATAGAGCAGAGCCTGCCCACTATCACGTCGCTATAATTAGCTTCTAATTAATGAAGAAACCCAGCACGTCGCACAGGTTAGACGTTACACGCTCGTCATCGTTTGGCCATCGATCTCACCGAGTCGAATGAAATGAAAGTTGGAAAATTTTGCCTCCTCGCCACGTGTTCCTCGTTACGCTGGCTCGATGTACCTCTCTAGAAGCTGTTCAGCTCTGTTTTCATCATCTGGCTGGCGTCTTCTGCGGCGTTCGTCGAGCCGTAAACTTCTCCAGTCAATTATCGGTATCGTAATTTGGAAAAATGCGAACGAACGTCGTCGACACGATCAGACCTCTCGGCGATAGGACGATGATTAAAGTCGTCCCTGTCGACGCTCCCATTTGCAAAGTACCTCCGCAAACAAATCGAGTTCGACAGCATTCGATTAAACTTTTGGCCCCTCGATTTTTCGAATATTCTCTCAATTACAGCGCTCAACTTCGAGACACGATAATGTTATACAATCCTGCAGCCAAAACGACTATACGGTCGTAAAACAATCAATCGCATGGGTTGCCGTTCCCTTTATAGATACAAAGATATAAAGTGCAGACGATTTTTTGGAATTCTTCATTCTGTTGCTAAAAAGTTGTATGCGCATAGTTGTTGGTAATAAGTTTTTTCGTACAAACAAACCTGGATAGGAGCCAGGGCGAGAAGACGAAATCCGAGATTCCAATTAAAAAGTTCTCGTCTGATATTCACATTTCTCTCTCTGTATTTAATGAAAAGTCTTTAAGTTGCACAACGAGTTCGTTTTCGAGTTTCAAGAAGCCAACTGAAAACTAGAATTTCGGCCGGGAACGACCGAGTAGAGTTAATTTAGGTTCGCAGAGTCACTCTTCGCTCGCATTCTTATTTTTATTCTCATTTTTTTATACATATATAATTCAACTGTTGTATATTTCCATCGCCGTGGAGCGTATTCGACTCGATATAGTTCTTCGCGGTACTGAAGATAGCGTTACTCGTTTTTCGATGCTCGAGTGATTTCAGAGCGGCAAAAGTTGGATCCGGCTGGCTGGCGATTTCATTAACAGTTAACAGTCGACGAGTTTTTCAAAATAAGATTAAACGGAAAAGTTCCCGTCGGTGGTACACTGATGCGGAAACGAAATTTCGAGAGCTCGACAGAACTGTCGGGAAAGAGAACACTTTGGCAATGTTCATTAGGCCGGTCTAAATTTTACAATTTTTCGAAATGTTTTGCACAGTTCTTTGGCTAAGCTTCTAACTAAATTATTCGATAAAATTTCAGAATGTGGAACTATACCAGCTCGGTGAAATGTGGCAAATAAATAAATAAATAGTCCGACCGCTGCACAGGGAAGAACATTGTTATATGAATATGTCGTTCAGACAGTGTAGTCGGACAATACGATTTTTGGACATTTTGTCAGAGAATCACTTCATCTTTCTGACATTTTCATGTCATTGTTTTGGCACCTCCATGTCGCCAGTTCCCCACCTATCGAAATTTGAACATTTGACACATGGATTCGTTTGTGCTACGTTTGTGCTGGTTTGTGCTGAAATTTTCATCGTTTGTGCTGCTATCCTTAGAGAGATATTTAAAAAAAAAAAAAAAAAACACTTGCAAGGTCAGTGTGGAACTGGCGACATGCTCTTCCCCACCTAACAGATATCAGGAATTTGAATACGCCATTCGTTTGTGCTACGTTTGTGCTGCCATCTTTTTCATTCGTGCTGCAACCCCCTCGCCCCTACACCGAAACCAAGTTTTTATACACGTATATATATATATATAAAAATTTGAAAATAGTCAAACCATTGAAACACGGTGCCAATCGTTTGTGCTACGTTTGTGCTGGCATTCTTTTCGTTTGTGCTGCACCCCTCCCCCCCCACTATCGAGTGTTTCAATGTTAGCATACAGCCTGTGTTTGAGAAAAATTTCAAAATCACTCGAGATGGCTAAAAATGGTATCAATCGTTTGTGCTACGTTTGTGCTGGATTGTGCTGGCCTTATTTTCGTTTGTGCTGCACCCTCTCGCCCCCATCGAGTATAAGGTTTCAAGTTTAGCCTATTAGTCAGGGAAATTTAAAAATCGCTCGAGATGGCTAAAAATGGTATCAATCGTTGGTGCTACGTTTGTGCTGGATTACAACACTTACCGAAATATTTTGTCGGTGCTCTAAGAAACGACCTGTGAACACTTCTTTGACGACAATGGCGATATACTTGGAGTTGCACGGAATTATCTGGTATTGAAATTTGAGAAATGTATAAACATACTCCAAAAACTACGGTTGTGTACAGCAAATGTTGCCGGGTTTCAACATACCTGAAGCTGATTCACTTTCAGTAGATCCGGACACTCAACTTCATCGATCACATACAGCTCACTGTGACTACTCGAATGTCGAATGAATAAATGACAAAATCGGTAAAATCAAAATTGGAATTAAAAAATCAAACGGTAGAGCACAATCCTGTACTAAGAAATTCCTAGAAATCAGCATAATATTATCAAACTCTGCAGGGTATCGAATATGACGCAATATCTTTCATCAGTCGAGTTTGGCCTTGCCGAACCCCTGTTGCAATCTGTTTTTTTTCTACGTATAGGGCATTTTATTTCGACGTCATCATCACGTGATCATCATCACTTTCATCGACTCGTATACTCTGATAAGAACTTCCTATAAGAGACAATGTATTTTGAAGCAACTTTGAAAGCTCATATTTGCCTCAGTTTTTAATTTAGAGACATGAAAATAGTTTGAAAGAAAGTTTGAAGCCTGTCCAATAATTTTTATTCTTACAAAAAATATCTTAAATGGCTTCAGTAGTTTGTTAATTCCATTTCAAGTGTGTATGTGATGTAATGGTAATCGTGCATTCTTAGAGCAATTTACTTGTAGTACGCCGAAGGTCACGTAATCGAATCCAGGTGGAGGCGAAAAAAAATTTTTTTTCTTAAATTTTTTCGATTATATTTTCTGGGCATTTTGATTTTTGAATGCAAAATTGAAAATTTAGCAAAAACAACCAGATTTTATCTCAAAACATTACTTTGTTGATCTCAATGGGGAAAAAATAGACTATTTTAAAAATGAATTTTACAACATTCGATCGAAGGCAACATGAGCTAGGGCATCATGTACGGCGCGCGATTCTGCATGAAATGTTTTCCAACTATGTAGGGCAAAAATTAAACTTTTTACGAGCTTTCAAAGTTCACCAAAAATACATTATTTCTTATGGGACATTGTTATCACAGTACACGGTCGGATAATAAATCGTGATAACAAGCATGATATGACCTTGAGTAAAAAGCCCTATAATGAAATTTGTTTTTCGTGTGGGGGAGAGGGGGTTGCAGCACAAACAAAGAAAATGGTAGCAACAAACGCAGCACAAACGATTTGTACCATTTTTAGCCATCTCGAGTGATTTTCGAATTTTTCTCATACATAGGCTATGGATTAATACTGATACACTTGATAGAAGAAGGGGGTGTAGCACAAACAAAAATAAGGCCAGCACAAACGTAGCACAAACGATTCGTACCATTTTTAGCCATGTCGAGTGATTTTCACATTTTCCTTACTGATAGGCTGATCTTGAAACCTTATACCTTTATTAGAAGGGAGGGGGTGCAGCACAAACGAAAAAAAAGTCAGCGCAATCCAGCACAAATGTAGCACAAACGATTGATACAATTTTTCTCAAACACAGGCTGTATGCTAACATTGAAACACTCGATTGGGGGGGGGGGGTGCAGCACAAACGAAAAAAATGCTAGCACAATCCAGCACACGCGTAGCACAAACGATTGGCACAGGGTTTCAATGGTTTTGACTATTTTTAAATTTTTATATCTAAATACGTGTATAAAAACTTGTTTTCAGTGTAGGGGCGAGGGGGTTGCAGCACAAACGAAAAAAATGGCAGCACAAACCAGCACAAACGTAGCACAAACGAATGGCATATTCAAATTCCTGATATCTGTTAGGTGGGAAAGAGCATGTCGCCAGTTCCCCACTGACCTTGAAAGTGATTTTTTTAAATATCTCTCTAAGGATAGCAGCACAAACGATGGAAATTTCAGCACAAACCAGCACAAACGTAGCACAAACGAATCCATGTGTCAAATTTTTAAATTTCGATAGGTGGGGAACTGGCAACATGGAGGTTGTTTTGGCACGCGAAGTAGACATAAAAATGTTTTCCTGTGGTTGCAGACTCGTCTGCAAGATGATGTATTAGCAGAGCGTGGTACTCGCAGGCTGGTACAAGGAACGTGATGCTCGCAAGGGAAAAAGACTGATACAAGAAGTGTGGTACTCGCAGGCGAATGAAGAGTGTTGAGTGAGTGAGTGAGTGAGTGAGTCAGTCCAGTCCAGTCAATCAGTCAGTCAGTATTATTTTTTTTTGTAACGCTCTTTTCAAAACGCTCTAAAATAACGTTGTTTTTTTTTCGTTGTGTGTCAAAGTAAAGACATAAAAATGTAAAAATCTCAAAAAATGTTACTTTAAAGCGTTACTTTAGCGCCCGTAACGCTCTCTCCGTAACGATTCCCCGTGACGTTCCCCCCACACAAATTCAGTAGTTGACATTTCCATGGAAATTTATTTTTCTTCCAGCCGTGGGTATAATTGAGCGAAAACCGTAAATCTAGCCATGTGCTCATTGATCTTAATCTTTGTTGCGCCCTGCGCGACTACTCCCCTGATCATACCCTAATTTTAAAAAAAATGTCCTTGGAAATTTCTTTTAACAACGCGGCTTCAGACCGTTCTTCTTCCAGCCATGGGTACAACGAAAACTGTAACGCTCCCCTCGACACGCTCTTTCTTCCAGCCTTATGCTTATTGGTATAATATTTAAATGTATTAATCTTGCTGGCAACTACAGTCTGCAGCCATGTTATTTATAGAAATTTCCGTGGATTGTATCAAACGGTACGCTCCCCCTGACGTTCTTCCATCCATGTGCACCGACATGATTGAATTTTTAGCATTTTATATGATTTTACTACTTGAGCATACTTGAGCGAAAACTGTAACGCTCGAGAACCGTAACGGCCGCCCCCTATAACGGTCCCCCTTAACGCTCCTTCGACACGAAGTCAGTGGTTGACATTTCCATGGAAATTTATTTTCAATATTTTATATGCATTTACTACTATGTATATTTGAGCGAAACCGTAACGAAAAACCTAACGCTCCCCCGACACGAATTCCGTGGTTGACATTTCCATGGAAATTTATTTTAGCATTTTTTGTATGCTTTTACTCTACTGGGTATACTTGAGCGAAAAACTTAACGAAAAACCTAACACTCCCAGACACGCTCTCCCGACACAAATTTAGTGATTGGCATTTACAATCTGCAGCCGTGTTATTGCTGCACGACTGCAGTCTGCGTTGACATATTTTTTTATTAGGATACGAAAGCATATAAAATGTTACACTCACGTATTTTTGGGTAGTTGATTGATTGATTAATCGATTGACCTGACTGACTGATCTGACTACCTGACTGACTGATTTGCAATATGTTTGTACCCTACGAGTTTCTTGAAAACGCTGAATTGGAAGTATTGAGAATGTTGATCAATAAATGAGGATGTTTTGCTTTGGTCCTATCTTCCACGATGAACAAAAACTGAATATGGCAACATTTTCCCCGTAGATTCTATTTTTCAGCCTTGCCCCTAGAATCCTCCTCTCCACAGCCTTGCGTTTTCAAAATATCTCGAGAATGAATGCGGTTAACAGAAAATTCAAGGACTTACCGAAGATTTTCTCCCGGAGGGGGGGGGGGATAAATGTGTGAAAATCCCAACTGACTCAACTCAAAATTCCAAAGTATCAAAGCAAAAAAAAAAAAAACCTATTGATCTATTGGATTTTTCCAGCTGATTCATCTCAGAATTCCCAAATACGAGTATGAAAGTAAAAGTAGAAAAACTTCTTGACTTGTTGGGGTTTCCCAACTTTTCAACTCAATTCTCAAGTATCAAAGCAATGTATAAAAAAAAAAAATCTTTTAAACTTGGATTTTTCCAACTGGCTTATTCTGTATTCAAATTTGACGGCGACGCTCCATTTCCGAGATACACTCCACAATGTGGTCAACTTAGGTCAAAAAATGACTCTAGCTCAATTTTGATGACGAATTTTTCATTCGTCTCGAATAATTGAGTAATTAGCACCAGCGCTGACGCCGAAGATTTCCGAAAAGTTTTATGAAGAAATTTTCAAAACTCGAAAAAACAAAAAATTTTGATTTAAAGACTGTCGTCAACACCATTTTTCACGCTGAGTTCGATATTGGTGACCAATTTGGGCGCTGGCGTTCCGTTCCCGAGATACAGTCGACTTGTAGGTTCAGAGGTTCAGATCCCAATTTACCTATCAACCTACAAGATAATAGGTGTCGATCCGTAAGTCCGAGTAACGTACGGACCGACGATATCCGTTTGTAGGTTCATAGGTTCCAGAATCATAGGTCGATAAGTAAATTGGGATCTGAACCTATGAACCTACAAACGGATATTGTCGGTCCATAAATCCGAGTTACTTGCAGACCAACAATATCCGATTGTAGGTGCATAGGTTCCGGAATCAAAGAACCTATCGACCTACAAAGGAACCGACGTCAGTCTGTTGGTCAAACAACCTACCAATCAACATCAATTATCTTGTAGGTTGATAGGTAAATTGGGATCTGAACCTATGAACCTACAAGATGATTGACATTGGTCCGTAGGTTTTTCAATTCGAGGAAAAACCCCGTGAGGATTACCTACAGGCCGACGATATCCGTTTGTAGGTACATAGGTGCAGATCCAAATTTACCTATGAACTGACGAGAATGTATTGTCGGTTCGTAGGTAAACTGAACGTATTTTTTCCTCAAACGAAAAACCTACGGACCGATGTCAATCATCTTGTAGGTTCATAGGTTCAGATCCAAATTTACCTATCAATCTACAAGATACTGGGCGTCGATTCGTAAGTCCGAGTAACCTACCGACCGACGATATCCGTTTGTATGTTCTCGATTTAAAATTCCCAAGTATCAAAGCCAAAAAAAAAACAAAAACAAACAAACAAACAAACAAAAAAACGCGATCGAGACAACTTTCCGAAAATTAGACGGCGCTTTAAAATTCCCAAGTATCAAAGCCAAAAGAAAAACAACAAAAAAAAACAAACCAAAAAAACGCGATCGAGACAACTTTCCGAAAATTAGACGGCGCATGATATACTTCACGACTAGAAAAACTTGTGTACTGATTCAACACACGTTTGGATCGTGGGGCGATTATGTAGACAAATAACAAATTCTCCTTTTTATCCGCAGTGTTCCGATTTTGTTCTAAGTCTTTTATAGGCAGTGTGACCTTACTTCTGAAACACCCCACGTAGATACGTAAATGTACATCACCAACCCCGAACAAGGAGATACTTTTTGGTGACACCATAACGACGTCCATAGTAACCGCGTGTGGCTTTCTCCGACGAAGACAAAACCGACAGACCTATTTAACGAAAATTATTATCAGGATAATGTCGACTACGGAAACGGAATATATACGAGGAAAATTCTGACTGAAGTGAAATGAAACTTTCCTGAGTATATTTTTTCGGTCGTAATCATATTAGGAAGTTTTGTATTCGTCGGCCAGCTATACGGTGTTTTTGTTTCGCTCTCTTAGCGTCATTGTTACTACGTTTTTCCGGGTGAAAATGTAAAACACGGCGACCGGTAACGCTTTTTATGAGTTTACACAGTCTGTCAAAAATAAGAAGCCATTGCGAGGATATTGCTTTTCACGGAATTCCAGCGGAACAAGGCGAAACAGGTCTCTCGCCTTCCGTTTCCACGAGGTCGGAATGCATAATAACGGTGCGAAGGGCTGAGTTCGGTAAACGCTACCGCTTTCAAACTTTCAAAATAACTCGACCTGGTCTAGCCGTATTTAGCATTTTGTTCAGATCGTTCTGATTTTCAACTGGGAATACCCAGCCAGCTTGTTTCAAGCAGAAAAGGATGGAGTGGTTACAGAAACGAATTTGAGGAACTCGTATACGTGGATGTCGCTCGGATATCCTTAATGTGTTCACTCTGTCAGCATGCATGTCATTTGATCACACCACTGATACAAGTAGGAAAATTACCTTTTGTATTTAGAACAGAAACAACTTCCGAGGGTAACTGCTGAACGATTTTCTACTTGAAAACGTAACTGAACTTGAAACCTCTGTTATGAAGTTGTACTGATTAGGCACTCTTTTATGTCTGCTAACTTTATGTGGTGAACGCTCTTAAAGAAGAATTAAAGCATCTCAAAAAACGAGACCAAAGACATGTTTCAGAAAATCAGAAGGTTACACGAACTTTTGAAGCGAAAGCTCTACCTCTGAAAGATCGCGACAGAAAAATGCTGACAAGCTCAGAGGAAGTCAAAATGAGATGGCGCGAATACTGTGAGATCCTGATGGTGAACGAAACCGGAAATGTTGGACAGAGAGAAGAAGGGCCAGGTGGCGAGGCGGAGCCAGATATCCTACTATCGGAGAGGTTGAAGCAGCAGTCAAAAAAAAAACTGAAAAAAGGTAATCAGTAGGTGCAGATAGTATAGCTTCCGAAATGCAGACAGCAGCACCGGAGGAAAGCACCAAATTACTACACCTCATATGCAACAAAATTTGGAAAGAACAGAAATGGCCGCAGGACTGAACTGCTTCAGTATAATATCCCTTTCCACAAAAAAGGATATCAAAGTCGGACTGCTCAAACTACAGAACAATGTCACTAATATCACGCGCGAGCAAAGTTTTACTCAACATTCTGCACGAACGGATTAAGGCGTACATCCTCCGACAGATACCGCCAGAACAGGCTGGTTTTGTCCCTGGCAGAGGCACGAGAGAGCAAATTCTCAGTATTCGCCACGTGATAGAAAAAGGTCGGGAGTTCAACAAGCCAGTGTCTTTATGCTTCATCGACTTCTAAAAGGCGTTAGATAATGTCAGCTGGCGGATACTTTGGAGATGTTTAGAAAAACTAGGAGTACCAAAGCACCTGACTGCTCTGCTTAAGAGCCTATACGAAGACAACTCTGCTAAAGTGAGAGCAGAAGGAGAACTGACGCCTTTTCAACGCCTGTGGAGAGTGGGTTATGAGAAGAGTCCTGGATGGATGGGGAGGAGGATTATCGCTAGGAGGGAAACGAATATTTGACCGAGAATAAATAAGTGCAAAACTAAAATTATGATCGTCGACCGCACGAATGACAACCAACCAAGGATCACAGATGTGCATGGAATAGAAGTAGTACAAGACTTCACACACTTGGACTTCATGGTATCCACCAGAGGCGGCTCAGAAGGAGAAATAAGAAGAAGAGCGGTAATCGTAAAAACAGCAGTAGGAAAGCTCAATTGAATCTGGAAAAGTCATGACGTCCCAAAACACACCAAGCTGAAAGTAATCAAGTCCCAGATTTTCTCAATCTTCTTATATGCAGCAGAGTGCTGGACAGTAAAAACGCCGACGTACAGCAATTAGCGACTTTCGAGTGCTGTAGCAGACGTATACTGAAAATACCATGGGCCAAGAAGAGGACGAATGCGTTGATGCGCGAAGAACTTGGCGTGAAAGATAGACTCAGCACAGTCATCAGGAAACGCATTCTCAGTTACATTGATCACGTAATGAGAAGGGACAATCTGGAGAAACTGACTGTGCCGGGAAGAGTAGAAGGGACCAGGTCGCACGGCAGGTCACCCACACGATACATAGATTTGATACGGAAAATCACTGGCAAGACGATGGAATCATGCACTAGGATAGCCGAGGACAGAGACAACTGGAGAAACCTGGTCGACTAAGTGACCTGATCACGATGCCCGAAACCGGGCGAACGAAGAAGAAGAAAGAAGGAAACCTTCATGAAAGCAAGGAGAAACTACATCAGTATTCTTCCCTGGTGATGCCTCTCCAACACCATATCACAATAAATTATGATGGCAACTCACCAAGTAAATAATAATTCCGGACGAAAATATGTCTTCCATTCGGATGTTTGTGCGGGGACTACGTAGTGAGAAATTATCAGTATTGAGAATAGAATGGAATGTCAGGATACTGAATGGGGTGGGCAAACTAGAAAACTTGAAAAAAGAGATGAAAATCACATTAAAATTAGTGATAATAGGATTTGGTGAAGCGAACTCCCCGATTTTTAAGTCAGTTTTGTGTGGCCAAAAGGCCACCCAGTTCATAAGCGCCGACTTGGCTTTTTTTTTGGGGGGGGGGGCAATATTTTCAACTTAAAAATGGAAAAAGTACAACAAATTTTACCATCAATTACAAAAAATAAGGTAAAATATGATAAGTAATAATGAGAAGGGAATAATTTTGGTACCAAAATAGATGAAAGAAGACCATTCGAATTTCCAAAGAGAGGGATTTTAGACCACTCCTAAGAACCGTAATAACTTTGATTCTGCCCCCCACCACAAATATTTTCCATAAGTCCGCGCCTATGACCCAGTTTGAACATTTTGGCCACCAAATTTGATTTGTCAAATTTAAAGCCTAAAAAATTAGTGATATTTCAAAAAAAACATTGTCCACGGTATATGTGTCAATTATCTATATATTTAAAAGATGTTTGAAAAACTGGGTTCTATGAAGTTCAACACCTATATCTCAGGCCCTAATTATTGCACAATGCTGGTTAAGGTCTTAAAACACTCGGTGAATCAAGCTCCTTATGAATCATTTTTGATCACTCAAATCCGTTCAGTCTGAGGAGAGTTATGAGGTAACAACCAACTCAACCTCACTATTCACACGTATTTCTTCCACTCATCTGTCCGTTACTCACGAACTACTTGACCTACAAAGTTCATCTTAGTCTAAGAACGAACTACTTGACCTACAAAGTCCATCTTAGTCTGAGAACACTCAGTGAAACAACCTTGTTCATATGCTTTTTTGATTACTCAAATCCGTTCAGTCGGAGGAGAGTTATGAGGTAACAACCAACTCAACCTCACTACTCACACGCATTTCTTTCACTTATTTGTCCATTACTCACGAACTACTTGACCTACAAAGTTCATCATAGTCTAAGAACACGCAGTGAAGCAACCTCTTTCATATGCTTTTTAGATCACTCAAATCCGTTCCATACACAAATAAAATACTGCACTCTGATTGGCTTTCAGCATTATCCAATCATATAAAACCACATTTCCAATGTTGCAATTCTGGCACCAAAGAATGATCATTGTCAGAAGATCAGCGACAAGATTTTGGACTTGATTCCTGGAAGAGCCAAAACTTACACAAGCGTGAATAGACTGATCAGTGAAAATGACAGTGAAGTCCTGCAATTCCCCGTTGAATTTCTGGATAGTCTGGAGTCGACAGGTTTACCACCAAATAAATTACATTTAAAAGTTGGTGCGATTGTTATGTTGCTACGTATTATGAATGCGGCACTTGGACTGCTGAATGGGACACGACTAATTGTGAGAAACATGTACACGAATGCACTGGATCTGGAAATAATAACTGGGGTGGAGATCGGTCGAAGGATATTACTCTCAAGAGTGGACTTGTCGCCAGCGGATTCTACTTTGTCTTTTTCATTCAAAAAGAGACAATTTCCAATAAAGTTAGTCTTTTGTATGACGATCAACAAGGCCCAGGGATAGACGCTGGAGAAGGTTGGGATATATCTACCAGAGTATGTCTTCAGTCATGGACAATTATACGTAGCTCTGTCGCGGACAACTTCGTTTAATAATTTAAAAATCTAAGTACAACCTAGAAGCTGTAAAACTGCAAATGTGATGTAGAAGGAGGTCCTGCAATATAATAACATTGATAACTTTATAAATTTTCGTAATTTTCATTTTTTTTTTTTTTAATATATAGAATAGAGACGTGTGGTGCGCTGCTAGTCCTTTAATTATAATTTTATGTACTTTTATAGGCCTAGGTTTTTTCGAAAAATTTTCTGTACAAATTTTCTTTCACAATTATACTAATAAATGGTGGTCTTTCTTTTTTTCATTGAAATTCTGCCACAGCTGGTCGTATACTGCTGTCTGTACCTACTCCATTCAATGCTACATGTACAAGTACGTACGACAGTTTATTGTTTCAACCGACGTAGATAGTCGATGATTTGACTTTATTTGATTACAAATGGGATATAACCTTCTCCACCGTCATCGAGTGGGGTGACACAATAAATAACGAGCACAGAAGTTTCTGTAATACTCTTGGAATCATTTTTCCTAATCTGTGAGACATTTTCACACTACCATCCAAAATGGCAAGATCGCCTTTTCCTTGAATTGATGGCGGGCAATCACAAACATGGGATGCACATTAATTCAGTTCCTTTTTATTAAAAAAGGTTTCCACTAATCTGCGTTCATTGCTGATCATATCTTTGTAGGACTTTTGCTTTCTAAAAAAGAAAAGAAACTTTTGATTTTCGTTTGTTCATTCTTGCATCCGATAAATTAGTGAACGAAGTCACAACTTCAGAGCGAGCGGCGGCCCATGAACCTGTACCATGTTGATACAAGACTGCGAGGAGTATTCCGGCTTCTTTTACCTCCTTGCGTTTGCCTTCGCAGACCTTCATTTGAGTCTTCATCCGAATCTGGCGAATCGACAGAATCTACTCTGTTTTATCTTGAAATAAAGTTTTCCTCCTGTCCTCCAGGAAAAGGGTCGCTTAGTGAGATTCAATTTTCGAATAGCATTGTTTTTCACCGGCCAAACGTTAAAATTTAATTCCAATATGGAAGGGATTATAAACAAAAGAATCGCTAATGCATTGAAAGCATTTTGGCAAAACAAAACAATTTTAAAAGGCAAAATGAAAAACAAACTTAAATAAAAATTTTGGAGGGTTGTGTGCTACCGGTGTTGACATACGGGGCTCAAATGTGGTCACTTAAGAAAAGACAGTCTGAGCGTCTTATAAGAACTTAAAACTCTATGGTAAGGAGTATACTGGGCGTGCACTTAGAAGATAAGATAAAAACAAAATCCATTATAAAACAACTGGGGACAAAAAGTATCGAAGACAAAATCAAAAAACTAAAATTTAAATATGCTGGTCACGTGGCGAGAGGGAATCCTGAGAAATGGAACCTGCAATGTACTCTTCGGACACCTGGACCATAGCACAGGCAAAGGCCGCCCAGCCACGCGTTGGATAGATAAAATTTTAAAACTGCTAGGGCCCTCCTGGAAACAGCAAGGAAAGCTTGGAAGAGGGTGACAGAGACATGCCTAACGGTGGGCGGAGTAGGTTGTGACTCACAGATATGATGGGAAAAAATAATAGAAATGTAACAGTGTGCACCTACTCGATGTTAAAATAAATGAAATGTTTTTCACCGTGATTACATCTGGCAATACAAGATGATCCTTCTGGAGAATTCTTTGAAGGTCTTGCAAATTAATGAAATGACATGATTGGTTGTTTCGAATTAGTAGACATATTCTCCTAAGTTGTGCACTAATTCAGCTGGTATCTTATCCATTCCTGGAGCTTTCCCTTCCTTTAAATCTCTCAATGCTTTGTCAAATTCACCTCTTAGAATTGAGTCTCCCCTCTCATCTTCTTCCACATCGTACACCCTCTCCATTCTTAACTCTTCAGTCCCATTATTACTATACATATGAAACAGTTTCTATAAAAAGGGTCAACTTTGTCGGTCAGATCATTTTTAATTTAAGCACATTTTTATATAGTAGACGCAGTTCCTGACAGAATGAGACCTTTTCCAGCCTCCTATGTGCTATATTCATCTCTCTACATCCATTAAAAAGAGGTACCTCACAATTTTCGAAAATCAAGATTTTGAGAAAAATGCGTTCAAAGTTTTTGAATACATTTTGTTGATTTTCTTGTCAAAGATCAAACTGTTTCATCGACTATTATACAAGGTGTCTGAGCGTCGTTCAAGAACCCGCTAGGTACGCATAGTACTCGACAAGTCAACTAAAAAGTAAAGCACGAAAGGTTGTCTATGAACAAATTGAAGGGGCTACGCCGTTTCAAATATCACAAAAAACAATTTTCAAGATGATAAACAAGACATGATAATTGATGGAATAAATAATCTGACGATGGGGGTTGGTAGTACTGGCTTGGATGAAAAAAATCTCAGTACAATGTATGGCCTATTATCAAAATTGAAGGCCTTAGAAAACATTAATCAAAAAGACCGTTTTTCAGTCGAACCCTAGGTAAATAATTAATGGCTTGAGAGCTATTGTGACAATGGGAACTCGTTGTACATATCTAGGAGATGCGAAAATTACTCAATGCTGGATAACTTTTTAAAAATTCAGAATTTGGCGAAGATAATAGTATAATTTTTTCATCTGCTAGATACATGCAACAAGGTCGATGGTCGACGATGTAGAACTACTTGCTGACATTTCTGGAGGCTGCTATCTTCTTCATGTGAAAGAGCATCGAATTTCGTACAGAAATCCATATCAATATTAAAATCGATTTTTTTTTTTGTTAAAAATTTTACTTTTTAGTTTTCCTCTTGTCTTTTTCTTGCCGACAAAGTTATCCCTTTGTGTAGAAACTGCTACATGTAGCCCTTCGACATACTCTACCCACCTTTTCACTTTTTCTTCAGTTGTGGAAATAGGTTCTCCCTCCTTATTTATTATATTACTTGCCTTCTTTCTTCTTTCTCCAAACTCCATTTTTACTTTCTATAGGCCAAGTCTATTTGTCCTTTATTCATAAACTCTTCTATTTAATCATGTTTTCCTTTCATCCATTCCTCCTTTGCCTTTTTACACTCTCCTTTTATTTCATTCTTTAACCTTTGATAAGCTAATATACCTTTCCTATCGTTTGAATTCTTATACTTTCTTCGTTCATCCATCTTTCTGAGGATTTCCTCCATCATCCATGGTTTCTTTTCTTCTCTCTTAGTTTTACCTAAATTTTCCTCTGCTGACTTTAATATTCCCTCCTTTATTTTACCCCACTCTTCCTCCACACTGTTAATTTCCTGTGTTCTTTCAGCCTTTAAATACAGTATCCTCTTGATATTTCTCTCTAATATTAATATTTTCCAACTTTTTCAAATTCCATCTTTTTACTTCTTCTTTTCCACCAACTTTCTTCAATTTAGGCCTGCATTTCATTACCACCAAGTTATGATTACTGTCAATATTGGCTACCGGATAAGTTTTACAGTCTAATATTTGATTCCTAAAACGTCGTTTTGTGATAATTATGATCAATTTGATATCTATCTTTCTTACCTGGACTCTTCCATGTATACCTTCTTCTATAAAGATTTTTAAATTGAGTATTTCCTATAACTAAGTTGTATATTTCGCACAAATCTGTACCCAACGCTCTCCCCTTTCATTAATCCAAAATGCTCAAATATAATATTATTTTCTTGTCCTTCACCAACTCTAGCACTCCAATTACCGATAATACTCGTAATAAGATTCTCTCTAACATGTCTCATACGTCCTTTCAATTTTTCACATAGGCAGAGACGAAACTTGACTTTCAGTTTGGAGGGGGAGGGGGGGTGGATAAGGAAAATTTGCCGACAATTTTTTTTTAACTGAAAATTCGCCGACAAAATTATTTAAAACTTGCCGATTTTTTAATTAAAATATTTTTCAATTGAAAAAAATAATAATAAACAAACAAACGAACAAACACGTTCTTAGAAAATGAAAAATTCAAATGAACAGTTTCAAAATTTGCCAACTGCCAAATTATTGAAGGCAGGGACGTACCGATAAGGGGGCAGGGAGCAACGGGAAAATTTACCATTTCAGTCAGGCGAGTTGAAAGACGTTTTTGTTTTTTTTTTTGCTTTGATATTTGGGAATTGAGTTCAGAGGTTGGGAAAACCCAACAAGTCAAAAGGTTTTTCTTCTTTTGCATTGATACTTGGGAATTCTGAGTTGAGTCAGTTGGGACTTTCACAATTTTTACCCCCCCCCCCCTTCTCTCGAGAAAAACTCTTCAGTACGTCCCAGGACTCCAGAACTCAGAATGGGATCCCAAAGTGGATAGACTATCGACGTTAATTACTGACCTTAAGGGCAGTTGAATTCGAACATGCGCTAAATTTTGAATCTGATTCAAGCTTAAAAAACCCCATAAATCGAAATGGGCAAGCACTAATTAGTTTTTACAAATGGAGTAGACTATTGAAGTGGAGAGTTCTTACGATCTTAAATTCAAATTAACAGACTGTTTTCGAAAATGCTAAAGATCGGTGATTCATTTTCATCATTACAAACATCCTAATCTCTTGAGAAAGGGTATCGTCAAATGCCGAATTTTCAAAAGCAGCATATATGATTTTATGAAAAATGATTGAACTATCGAAGTAAAAGTTGTTTTATTTCCATTTTCTTGTTTGAGGTGGGGAGGGGGGGTTACATTTGAAGTCCAAAGATTGACAAAAATTAATTGACGTTGAAAACCCAAGTACGTAATCTATTGAAACAGTGACTATGTAATTCCTAATTTTTGTTCAATTTCATAGTTTTTGATTTTTAAAGACTTGAATGTTCCCCTTATAATAACTCATACTTGGATAATTTTGAAATTTTCCTCCAATTTGAATTTTGATAACTTGATGGCAGTGGCGGATCCAGGGGGGGGCTAAAGGGGCTATAGCCCCCCCCAAAAAAAAAATCTTCACTCGCTTTTCCACTTATTTTAGCCACCGATGTTTTTAATGACAGTAGCGCTCATACAGCACAGTTCGTGAATACATATCGCGTTATCAATGAATCAACATTATCACTTATCAACAATCATGCATTCATGCTTAAAATTTTGTTTGCTCTTTTTTTCTCCAACATTTAGCCCCCCCCCCCCAAGTGTAATCCTGGATCCGCCACTGCTTGATGGTTATGAAAATGTTGAAAGACTAAATCAAGTTCGTTCAATTTCGACTCTTATTTTGGTGTTTGGGGCCTAACCGAGAGTCAATATCGAAAATTTATCGCGTTGATGGAATTTCCAAATTAGGCGACCTCTTCTCTCCTCGTCCCAATGTCGATATCTGATTCGGTTACCGGGAAGTCAATTTTAATCACTTCTGGAGACCAGTTTTGGCTTTTGAAGCCTAAATCGGGAATCCAAGAGGAATCTGACGAAATTTTCGAATTCAGTAACCCAGAACATTCTAATACTTTATTCGATTTCCTAAAAATAAATTTTGAATTTTGGGGCCCAAATCCCAGTTTAATAAGAAAGCTCATAGAAGCTTTCGAATTTAGCGATGCAAAGAATTGCTTGTATTTTGATTCGTTACTTAATTTTCCAAGAATAGAGAACTCTGAAAGTCAATTCAGGGTTTAAAGAAGAATCTTCTGGTGAAATTTTCGAAATCAACGACCCAAAAACTCATATTTTAGTCATCCTTCCATAAAATTTCAAGTTTAGCACTAGTCTTGCTTAATGGGAGGGATTTTTTTTTTTACCGAAAAAGAAACGAGACCTTGCCGTCAGAGATGCCGAATCAAGGGAAAAACCTTTCATTCTTTTCCCATTCAGAATGGGCTCATCTTCATTCTTTGCGAAAAAGAAAAAAAAGAGGAAAATGAGAGTGAATGCATTCCTCAATTCAGCATCTCTACTTGCCTTTTGAAGACCCCAGTTTGTCCCACGTCGATCGGACTTTGGAATAAAAATGGGTATGGAGATTCTCATTTTACAGTTTGTATAAAAATTAACGGTTAGTGTTTTTATTCACTAACACCGGATTTACCAGACTGGCCGCTGTGTGCTAATTTTTTTTTACCACCCCCAAAAATATACGTAAAATGAATCCCACTTTGTAGTTTTTAATTTTTCATCCCCGAAGCACTTACATTTGCTCACATGAGCATACCCTAATCTGGGAGGGTAAACTGGAAGGATGTTAGAAATACTTGAGAGGAACACACAATTTCCTTTACACATTCAGATGGTCGTTATTTACTCTTGGTGATATTTTTTCCTGAATTTCCTCTGATTCGTCTCCTAAGTTGGTTCCAATAGAATAAAAATACAAAACCTACAAAGTTTCAGATTATCGGTTGAGAGAAATCCGTACCACAAGCTCCCTTTCGTTCTTATGGGAAAAACACATGGAGTTTTGACTTTTGTTCCAGACTAAATTTCCCTCCTATATTCACCAGGACCAAAACCCGTAAATTGAACAATAGAACATTTGCTATCGGATTCAGCTTGTAAAACTGGAAAATAAGTCTTTTGCTTTTAACTTTTAGAATTTAATAAAATGTTCAACTTTCTCAAATTTTAGGCTCTAGGTCGAACAGAGAATCTAGTAAAAACAGAATAGTCATTGAAATTCGAAATTCAACGTTTGCTACCGACTTTCAGAGTTTCGAAATGTCTTCCATATTTCAGCTTTGTTTCAACCGTTCAGATCATGTTTGATACTCAGCTTGAAACCTACTTTCGGTTTTTGACTGACCAGTCTCTGACAGGAGTCCAGAGTACTCCATTTTCAGAAACGAAATTTGACTTTCAGTTTGGGGAGGTGGAGAAGAAAAATTTGCCGACAAATATTTTTTTAAACTAAAAATTCACTGACAAAATTTAAAAAAAAAAATTTGCCCATTTCTTAATCAAAATATTTTTTAGTTCAAAAAAAAAAAAAAAAAAAAGAAAGAAACAAACAAACAAACAGACATTCATAAAAAATTAGAAATTCAAAGGAATAGTTTCTAAATTTGCCGACTGCCAAATTATGAGGGGAGGGGGGTGTTTCAACAAACAAACAGACATTCATAGAAAATGAAAAATTCAAAAGAACAGTTTCTAAATTTGCTGACTGTCAAATTATTGGAGGGGGTGTGTTTCAACCCCCACCCCCCTATAGTTTCGCCCCGGCACATAGGAAGGTTTAGGGATGCTCGAATTCGGATGCATTTTTAGTACGTTAGTCAGTAGGTACCCTCCATACCAAAATACATATTTCCAAAAAAATAGATGTTCTGGTCTACTACATATTACAGATAATCGGTTAATCGATGAAGTATCGATTTCTTTAAAAAAAAAAACACATAGGTTTCATATTTGCCGCCATTCTCTATGCAGAGTCTTTCATACAGGCTTTTATGCAGTCGCATAACCCGGTGGTGTAAAATTGAATATTCTGGAACACCCTACAATGTGAATAATTAAAACCACACATAATTAGTGGGGCGGCTAGGGCTCAAACCTCGTCAGCTGAGAACTACACCGTGTGGCCGACTTTTAATTACGTTTTCGACCGCGTTAAATAAATCAGCACGCGCTTCATCTCGTAAAATTCGCCGCCCCTCCAGCCACTTCGAGGGGGATTCCAGCTACACCAAAATACAGACTCGAGGGTCTACCGTACACGTTTCTTACATAATGACCTACACAGTTTACGGCCTTAAATACATTTCGTTTTTATTTTACGGTCGTATTTTTTTATACAATCGCCGACATTCCGGCACCTGAAAAAATTGTCGGTATATGACAACGATAACATGTTTTTTTTTGAAAAATGGAAACAGAAAAAGAGAGTTTAACGTTCGGCCGCCGCGTCGCTCTCTCGGTCTCGCGGATTCTTATTTTCTTTTTTTCCCCTCTTTTTTCTCTTTTATTTTTTTCCCCATTTCTTTTTTTGTCTCATCATTTCCTCCATACACTAGTAGGAATTTCTCGCGCATAGATAATGATCCGCGGTCTTGTTTATTCAAATTTGACGTCGCCTTTGTCTGGGCGAGAGCATTCGCAGAACCAACCTCGCGGATGCACGGGCACTCGAGCTCAAATTTGAATGCGTTCCGCCCCTCGTCAATTATTCACAGCTGTCCGAGTGCCGGATCCGAAATTTGCGCCCGAAATATTCTCTTTTTCGCTCTCGCTCTTGCTGCTCGCTCTTTTCATCTGCTTGAATTTACTCGTACAAACGGACGGAACGCTTACGACAGAGCGTCTCTGTCTGCAAATTTGGGACACAGGCGTGTATTCTCGAATCGCATCTGATCGGTCCGCAAATTTCCTCTATGTGCATATCTGATCGCAGACCTCTAAGCCAGCTCAATATGCTGTGCCATGTTTAAACAATAGTACACAATACCATTACCTTAATGTAATATCTGATATATCCGGGTTTACTTTCGAATGAGCAAGGTAAGGCAGATTCTGGTAACTGAAAGCGAAATGGGAACTGGTGTATGCCCCGTGGTAGAATAGGCACGCTTCCTTCGTGTTTATCTGAAACAAAGATCAGCGAAGAGATTACATTCGAGCAACCGCGGATTTCGCGTACAGAATGGGGCACGAAAATCTCCTTAAAGGCTACAGCCCGGTATGATAGGTGAATCGGCCTATGTCGATTTTTTCAAATTTTTCTTCAGTCCTCAATGGGCTGTGGAAGATGAATATTTCAAAGCCCATCATCATAATCTTCCCCTCCGCCCTCCAAAGTGGCGAGACCTCGAAATACATAATCTTCTCACTTTCAGCTCAATCTTTGGGCATTTTTCGGTCAAATGGTACGGAATTTGGTATATAAATGCGCGGAGTTCAATTTGTGGCCCGTTTACAGGTCCGAGACAGTAAGTACATTACTCAATTTGCGGTCCGCGGAAGAACGGGTATTACTAAATTTGCGGTCCGTAGTAGCCTTCAGCACTTTTGCTGCAGTTCATTTTCGTTAGGCCTAATTGTTGGATTTTCCGGAACCAGGCCTGTTCCAGATGAAACTGGCATCCGATAATTGACGCAGATGGCCACACTTCTACTACTGCTAAGTGGATGACGAGCTCAAAATCGACAAAAATAGTCCGCAGCTCGAACGTCGAAGGCTGAAAAACTTCCAATTTCTAGGGGGGGGGGCATAACAATCCGATTTCTCATTCAAAAGGAAGTACACGAAGGGTAAATACGTATGTTTCCTCCTTCCGTGGAGAATGAATAACTGCGAAAACAATGTCGGACACTCATAGAAAGTTCCATCCATGAACACAGCATTGCACTTCAAGATAAACTGTAAGTTAGTCTCAGTGGAGAACATGAGGATATTATTGACGTCATCGTTTACCATGAGGAATTCTTCTCCAATATTGGTAGGAAATTTCACACCCCTTAAGGACTCGTGCAAGTCAGTTGAAGCGTTGGGCAGTGGACCGCAAATTGAGTAATCTACGTTATTTCGTGGACCGCAAACAGGTACCTTTCTGCTGCGTTCGGCCGCAAACTGGTTACAGCCTATAAATGAAGGTTCCCAGGATAAATACCAAATTTTTTGAATTTTTTCTTCTACCTTTTCGACCACAATCGATTTTGAAATTTTAACGTGCGACTTTCTTGGAAGGATAGTCGGGGTAGCTTGCCGTTGCTGAGTTTCTCTGAGCCGGAGAGTGCGCAATCGCAGTTCGCTTACTAGTCACGTGTTTCACGACACTGAGTAAGGTCCACACGCACAGTACCAATCTTTCTGATCTGGTGGTAACACGCTCTGCGAGTGTAAAGCCTCGTTCGCGTGAACTGGCGTGGGTTACAGGACGCGCTATATTTCCACCTTGACTGATACTGTAGTCGCTGTGTTCGCAATGATGTTAGGGAGGGGGTATTCAAATATCATTGGATTCGAACCCGAGACGCAAGGATTGTGAAATGGGCACGTTACCACTTGGCCACACAATAATGGCAAGTTTTCACGATTGATACATTTTTAGATATAGAAAAAAAAAAAAAAAAAAAACTGTTACAACTGTACCCACCTTTAAAATTGACCGATTTTAAAAATTGTTACGGGTCATTTTGATTGCTCCATCAAAAATGGATTAAAATTAAATTGCAGAAATGCTTCGGAGTCTAGACTAATCAAATGTACTACCGATAAACCCATGTTTTCCCCATGAGAGGTGCTGTACTTAATATGGTGGACTAAGAAATATTATCATTTCCCCGTATGGCAACACATATATTTACAAGTAGAGGCTAGATGATTGTCAATGGTACCAAGGTACAATATACATAAACATGACTCATTTTTTCTGGAGCCATCAAAATCTGCAGTTATCAGTGACAGAGATATGGACCTGTAAACAGGCTGTTCAAATTCAAAGCCTATTTGAATGGCGGAAGAAGCTTTCAAGAAAGATTTTTTGTCGGAATGGCTCCAGACTGAAATCCATTTAGTAATTTTATATCATGGGAGTGCTTGCTAAGGGCTACAAGGTAGAGCAAATTAAAAAATCAGTACCTATCTCATATACTAAGAGGTATCCAAAAAAAGGTTTCCGTTAGAAATTGTTTAACACAAAATTCACTTTTAAACATAATTTTCTGGTACAACAAATCACCATTTCGAATGAATATTTCCAAAAATAACTGAAATCAAATTTATCTGAACTTCTTATTGATTATAACAATTTGGACACACTATTTTTTGTGTTGATGGGTGAGACAAATAAATTTACAACACTGGGTACATCTAGAGCGTGATTTTCTGTCCTTTACTCTGAGTCTTTGGCAGAAGGTACATCTACCAACTTCTACAGAGGTGGCAGACGTGCATGGTTCCTCATTCGTGGGTTCTTCTTCATAGAGGACCAAGCGAATTAAATCTTTTAGAGATGTTTGTACTCCTTTTTTAGCATTGGCAAGACGTTAGCGTACGTGTGGTTCGATCAAGGAATACCCCAACAGCTTTATAAATTCCTTTCGGGAACGATCATTTTTTTTTTCATCTCCTGTTCTGATGATGATTCAGCTCCTCGCGATGCCGATGTGCGTCTTTCTGATTGTTGTCCAGTCTGTTTCGAGTCCATATTATTCCTCCGAATAATGTACGAATTTATGCCTACAAGATTCAGCATTCCGTAAAAAAAGGCCAAAGTCCATCTTCGGGTTTTTCGCAGCGTTGAGAAGTTTTTGCACGCATTCTGTCGAAGATGTCAACCCCTCCCTTTGACTGATTATAAAATTCTATAATCTCAGGGAGGTGTACTTGTTTATCCTGGTCAGGCAAATCGTGGGTAGTGGACAAAACTGTAACTATCTTCTTCTTCTTTTTGGGTGGACACCAAGACAGGAGTGTCAGTTCTTTATGGAATGCAAACATCGATGAATTCTTTTCGCGATCTTTCATGTCGACAAGTAGCGGAGGAATTTCACGCTTGTTTTTTCGTAGAGTCCCGACGATTGTTGCTCCTTTAGTGAGAAGCTTTTCAGCTGCAGGTATCGACGTGAACCAGTTATCGCAAACCAGTGTTCGGTTCATTTGATGAATCGGCCGAGAAAGTTCCATTAGGTAAAGCTCACCTAATGGCACATGTGGCTTCTTCGCAGTTGAATCTTTCCCCGTATACACCAGTGCATTTGTCATATATGATGTACGAGCATCGCACATCATTACAATTTTTATGCCAGATCGGTCCGGCTTATTCGGAGTATACATTCGAAAAGGACATCGTCCGTGAAATCTTAACAACTGTTCGTCTACGGTGACGGTTTCGGAAGGAATGTAGGATCGTTTTGATACATTGACAATATGTTCAAATAGTTCACGTACAGCAACAAAACGGTCAGTTTTTCGTTTTTCTTGGCGTTCAGATTTTTTGTCAAAGCGAAGCATGGTGGTGAGGAATACAAAACGTTGTTCCGGCATGGTAGCTCGAAAAAAAGGCAAGCCAAACCTTGTGTCAAACAGGGCACGCGTGTTCACATTGTTTTGCTTTGTAGCACCCGCAGTGTAGTACAAATCAATCAATGCCCGTAATTCTTGCGACGTCGTATCATATTTATAAGTCGTGTCTTTGCGGCCTTTCTTCTTACTTTCTGCGATGTCCTCTGCAATTTTTTCGTTTGTACACTTGACAATCGTATTTATGACTTCAGTGGTGAAGAACAGCTCCCACACAGCAGCTGGGTGAACAATATTTCTTACACTGCTTTTATTACCCGGAAGATGGAGGACAATGTTTCTGCGCGGAACTCGCTGACGTGTTGATTTTTGTCCAGACCATTCATACCCGTTTTTACCAACTAATTTTTCTGGTAGGTTGATCACTTTTACAAGATCACCTTGATGGTCGTAATCTTCGTCATATTCGTCATCATCAGCGCATTGAAAACTGACATCCTGATCGCTGCCTTCGTCACCATCATCACCGTAGACTTCGTTTCGAAAGTCAGTGATAATACTGTCTTCTTCTCCGTCGCTGGCCGTTCCAATACTAGCTACGTCGTCGTCATCATCAATATTCGGATGAGGTGTTCGTAAACGAGGCGATGGCAAACCTCGCGAGGAAGAAGGGCGAGAAGCGGACATTGCAGTTGGTTTGGATAAGTTACAGTTACTTCGACTGGTTTGGTTACGAATAATGAATTTTGCTGAATAAGTACTGGAATTCAGTTCCAATCGCATTAAAATTTTTCCTTAGCAAGAATTCATTTCCAATTCCATGGAAAGATTTGACCCTTAAGCCCACTACACACGATTTGCCATGTCTATGTTCCATTCGTGAAAGCTCGCCTCTAAGTAGCGATTAATCACTGAGCGTCAAGGAAGCGTTGACCGTAGTGGGTACAAATTTACCCATTTGTGGTGGAATCACGCTCGAAAAATCATTCGAAAATTAAAATAAAAAAAGTTGCGCCTTCAGGAAGCGATTAGGCAATATGGTGTAAGTCCTCAGTGAATGGTCTTGCATAGCGGCGAAGGTACTAGGAAACTCGCTGCGGAGTGGTAGTTAATCGCCGAGCGCCGAGCGCCGAGGCAGCGTTGTTTGTAGTGGGTACAAATGTACCCATTTGTGGTGTAATAGGGTTTTAACTACGAGGGTAGTTCCAAAAGTAACTTCACACCAAACTGAAAACCGTGAAAGAAAAATTGGAACAATCTGGAACAAGTACAACTTTGCTACTCGAAGAGGGTTGGCAACAGCTACACCTTCAAATTGCGAAGCTGCAAACTGCAGTCGCGCAGCTCTATCACTCTTAACAACAACAGGAAGATACTCTGCAATCAATTCCAACCAATTCAGGTGGCATCTTTTAGGAAATTGTGATTCTCAATACGATAAAGACATTTCATTTCGATTCGAACAAAGTTTACAATTTGAATAGGCATAACCAAGATTATCATCAATGCTATCAATACTAGTCAGCTGGCATCAAATTTTGAAAACATTGGAAGTACATTTTTGTTCGTCATATAACTACGTACCTCAGCATTATCAAAACACAGAAAAACAACCTCGCGATATTCAATAGCAGGCTTCAACATTTGATTTCGATTCGCTTTTATATTCACGCTTTTGCTTAGATAATAATTTCGGAGTATCTGTTGTAGTATTTCTCCTCGATGCTTCTTGTAATATATACGATTCTGCGGGTAGCGTTCTGATCTACGTTTATAAACTCTCTGTAAATCATGTAGTAAGGTTATATCCTGGACTTGTTCAGTTCGTTTGCGATGATTTCATTTTCTGCATCGCATATTCCCACAATCGCCACAAAGGGGAACAACGTTGTTTCCTCTTCAGGTGAAGACAGCCAGAACATTAGGGCTTCACTGATCGAAACCTGACCATTAATACCTTCATCGTATTTATGAGACATAATTCACATCACATTATTCTTTGGAAAATTTACTGATAAGAGTACCACGGAAATATGGCTTCAAACGAATTGTAGGTACACTTATCAAACTAAAACTCATTTTATACATTGGCAAGCAGCTTAACTTAGGTACCTCTTCTAAATCCAGTGAAGGGTTTTGCTCAATTTCCAAAATCTTTTCCAACAGCAACAGTACTCTAATCTTTAACAATAACAGTGCAATAATTGAAGAATAAGAATAGAATCGAAATTGTTGCTTATCATTATTTTATTTATTTCTCCTTGGCTCTATACATTGAAAATGACGCTCGCATAGTAATGAAGATCAAGATTAATGAGCACTACTGAAGAAGAAGATAAAAAAACGAAGAGAAAAAAAGTGATTGCAAGAGGCTCATTGACGGCCCTAATATAAAATTTAAATTGTTGCTTATAATTTATTATTTTCAACTAGTTGATTTCTCAAAAATAAGGCGCTATTGAACTGAAGTACTGTGACTCAGATCACACACATCTGAAATTACACTACTGAACTGAACTGTGACTGAGATCAAGGAGCATACTGGAGAAGAGAAAAAAGCGACTGCAATAAGCTCGGCTGCAAGTGGCCGACCCTAAAAATTAGGATTCATACATGCATGAGGTTATCCTCATATCCTCTACTGGTATACATGGTCACTCATTCTGTTGAGGCTTCTAGCATATCTATAAATCAGTTTTTGTATTTCATCGCTATGGAATGTTTTGTTCAAATTTAAAAATCCAGTGTTCATCGCTGCGATCAGTTGTTCTTTCTGTTTCCATTCAGGGTCCAAAACTGCATCTAGGTCTCATCTCCAGTCACTGTGCGACTCAATCAAATGGGTGAGATTTTCAAATCAAGACCCATTTTTTTGTTTTTGATTGCTGTTAGACCATTCATGGGAAACTTACCTTTTCCACTCGCTTTTCTCACATTCTCGGCTGCAGTCCACACAAAATAATGTGGTACGACCAAAAACGTTGAAAAATGAATATTAAACATTAAACGCCTTCTGTCGGTATACATTCGAAACAGTGTGGCGTCGATCTTCCTTCTAGAGAGTGCGCACACACGCGATTGTTTTAATCAGTGTTGCCAGAACGGCGTTCTTGCTGCTAGATCTAACAGAAGTTTTTATTTTTAGCCGTGAACGTTTCATTTTAGCATCTCAACTTTCGTTTTGAAAACCCATTTTGAACGGACTACAGCAGATTTTTTATGTTTGAAATCTAGCAAAATCTAGCAGAATTTGGGACATCCGAGAGCAGAATGCAATCTTCTCTTTTGGCAATACTGGTTATTAGAATCAATCAGCTCTAGCTCTTCTTCATGCGTGCTCGTTTGTTTCGTCTTAAAATTCTCCGGTATAAATTTTAGAACAGGAAATAATTTCGTTAGTCAAAATCAGGGACATACAAAATGGGCGGTGGGGGGAGCTTTCCCCGTAGGAATTTTTCACTCAGCAGTTGGGAAAGTTTACAATTTCAGTCGGGTGAGTTGGGAAATTTCGGTAGAGCTGGGAAAATCCAACAAGTGAAAAGGTTTTTTTTTTATGCTTCGATACTTTGATTGATATATTTGGGAATTTTGAGTTGAGAAGTAGACAAAATTCAACAAGTCGAAAGGTTTTTTCGTTTTGCGTTGATAGTTGAGAACTTTGAGTTGAATTAGTTGGGACTTCCACACTTAACCCCCCCCCCCTTCCCTTCCAACCCCCAGAAAAACTCTTCGGTACGTCTCTGGTCAAAACTTTTGTTACTCAAACCCACGTTTCAACACGCCTCTTTCGAACATGCGAACAAACTGGATTACAATTCATACCACGAATTCGCACTAAATTACTAAACACATGACCGCAGTTGTGTCATGTCAGTGTTCTCAGAAGTGGAAATGTAAAACCTGCGAAGCTACGCCAATCCTCGTACTTGATTATGATAACTATGACAAAGCTGATTCTGATGTTCCACCTTCAACCAAGTGCCACAATTTTTAAGGTGAGACCAGGGCCGTACCGACAGGGGAGGGATGGGGGGAGGTTCAACCATCCCACTGTCGAAAAAAAAAACACGAGAAAACAATAGGTTGAGACGGAAAGGAGGGTAGATCTGTTACATTTTTTGTAAAAAGTATGAAAATGAGTTTCAAAAAATGTTGAAATTTTCGTCATATACATGTGGGCAATTGGATAAATTTGAGGTATTAGTAGCCTCCCCCAACCAATAAAAAAATTGATCTTAATCGCAAAATACTCCCCTTACTTAAATCCCGGGTACAGCCCTGGGTGAGACGCATCTGGTTTCGAAAAATAATTCAGCAACTTCTAAACCCAAAAGATAACGTTCGCATTGCCGCTAAAGGATACACGTTTTCTTGAAAAGTCAGTTGAGACCCCTCCCCCATACTCTAGTTACAAGTATAGGTAAAAATTATCATAAAAACTATTTAAGTGACCTCGAATATCTATATTCGATACCTTTATTATATAAAATGATAGTTTCGATCATGACTCCGAACCCCCTTTCCGCAGTTACATGTTTGAGTAAAACTGGGATCGAAAACGGATTCAGGGACCCCGAAATCCCTCAATATGATGCGTATGTTGTATTTTTTATAATTTCTAATTTTGGCTCTTTCCCCTCCTAAGATTACGCAATAAAGAAGGCAATGTCGTAGTAATATCAAAATTTTCAATACAGGACAAGCTCGATTATTTCAACTTCGGATTATTTCAACCAAAAAATCTTCTCGCAATTATTTCAACTCTCAATTATTTCAGCGTCTCCCGATTATGTCAACCACTTGAATGCGCAGTACGTACGCGTATTTCTCAACTTCCGAGTCCCTGCAATAAGTCACGCTGATGGTTATGGAGCAATTGTACAGTATGGCTTATATGGAGGCACGAGAAGAGATGACACTTGGTGACAAGATGATGATGCGACGGTGGAAAGAAATAGCCCCGAAGAAAAAACTGAAATCCGCGAAACAGAAGTTCATCTCGGAATATTTTAAGATGTCGGAATCATTAGCCCTATATGCACATCAGTTATGCTTTTATTTTGTAATTTTCTATAAAAATCAAGAAATATGTTATGTTATTACAAAATATGCGATGCTTATTTGCTATTTCTGAGCAGTATTAGAATAAAGAAAGAAAACTCATTATTATTTCAACTTTCAGTTATTTCAACAACTCCATTGTCCAATTAGGTAGTTGAAATAATCGAGCTTATCCTGTGCCTATCCTATGTTCGATGCGTGTATCGTATTTTATGGCATTTTTGACTTTGGTCCACCCAGATACCACAATACTGATATCATAATTGAATTCGAGGTCTCCGAATACCCTACTGATACATATCAAAATTAAAATCGGAATCTTTGAGTTCACAAACAATATCCCGATGGGATTTGCGTACACTTTATCAGCTCTAAAACTTTCCACAAAATAATGCCTGTTCAAATCACCTAAACACAAAACCACCCAATTTCACATCCGTGGTATCCAAAAAGTTGTAGCCAGAAGGGACAAGAAATCTGAGGTATGGAACGGGAGGTACGGGATCGAGTTCATGTAAAATTCGAATTCCTCCAATTCGAAAATCCTATGAAATGAGAAGAAAGTTTAAAAAATGTGTTCCTCTTCACGGCCTGTGTTAAACTTTTTGAATGTTCCAGTCATGATTTTTTTTGCGGGGGGGGGGGGGTCATAGTACTAGAGACAATTTTTACAGAGAATCTGATTTCGGGTTGAAAATCTTTTCTTACGTCCAGTAGTATTTAATGTTTGGAAAAACCCGCTTTTAGTGATTCAACCCCTCCCCCCCCACGCACACAAATTAGCGATAGGGCAGGGCGGAATTGGAGTACGTTAGTTAGGACACCATATTCAACAATTTTCAGCAAACTCCCGCTTGTAACCCTTTTTCCCTCTGAATTTCAGAATTTTCTTATCTGTCTAGATTTTTTCCTCGAAAGATACGGATTGAAAGTAATTCCCAGAAGGTGGGACACCAAGTTCAGTGAAATAATGGCAAAAATACAGTTTCGAGTTTACCTCCTTCGATTCTGCTTATGTCAATGGAGAAAGAAGGATAAATAAAAATTTGTTCGCCTGCTTGTACTGCTAATTTGGGAGAGCTTAAACGCTTTTTCGAAATAGACACAGAAAGACAGAATGAGTAACAAATTTTACACCTCAGGCAAAGTTTATTCAGAAAATCATAGATAAATTTGAAATCTATAGTGTCCATTTCTGAGTGTGAGGGAACTAGGTAATATTCCGTGTGCAGGGTGTGCCCATTCACTTTTCCTTCTTCTGTATTCCAGAGCGCTTTCGGCTGTTATGCCATCATCAGGGATTATAGAAGAAGGAAAAGTGAATTGGCACACCCTACACACAGAAAATTTGAAATTCTAGTTTTTTTTTCCCTCTTTTTTTCTAGTTTCATTTTCTACTTTTCTTTTGTTTTTTTTATTCCTTTTTATTTTGTTTTTGTATTTTTGATTTCTGATTTTCCTTTTCCAAATTGTTCTATCTAGTAGTTTTTTTTCTCATTTTATATATTTTTTAATCCACGTAATTACTCAAAAAATTCAAAAAATATTATAATACAGCCTCGAAACGAGCTCCGCTCAGTGAGTGCAAGAAAAATAAGACGCAAATAAAGTTTTCATTCATTCATTCAATGAATGCAAGCCCTGCCAAATATTCATGATAGCAAAAACAGCCAAACGATAGGCCACAACCTTCGTGAAAGATGAATTTTGGGAGTAGAGAGTGGATCCTTTATCACGAAGTACTTATTATTTCTAAAATAAAATGAAGTCTAACATCCTGTTGCAGTCAATTAGTATGTCGGAAACAGAGTTGGTACACGCAGCATAACTGGCGTCAAATCAAAAGAATGTTCCTACATTTTCAAGTAACTACTCTGCGGTGATAAGAAAAAATCACTCGACTGAAAAACTTTCGTCAATATGCCATTATTGGTATCACTGGAAACAGGATAACAATATCTATCTATATTTTATATTACAATATTTCATGAACAGTGGCGTGCATTCCAGGCAAGCAAGGTAAGCGCCGCTTACCCTGAAAATTCTCAAGAAAATACATTTTAATATACAATATCAACTTCAACTTGTAACGCTTCCTTTCCATACTGCACGTAACATCGTACGACTTACGCTCCGCCCCCGTGTTAATTACCAACACAAAAACACACTATAGCATGTTCAACGCGACAAAACGGCGTTTGGTTGCGTTCTGGAAGCGCTTTGAGTTTGGCTTGGCTCGGCTTAGCTACACATGAATATTGAAGTTGACAGTGAAACGTGATTACGTTCTTCTGCTGATCAACGCGTTATGTTTGAATGCTTCATTATTTTGTCCACAAAATGGGTATACGAGATCGCGACTTACTCTTAATAGACAATTAGAGGCCGAGCTAAGCCAGACTCAATGCGCTTCCAGAACGCAACCAAACGCCCAGGTTTCGTTACGTTGAACATGCTAGTGTGTTTTTGTGTTGGTAATTAACACGGAGGCGAAGTGGAAGTCGTGCAATGTTACGTGCAGTATGGAAAGGAAGCGTTAAAAGTTAAAGTTCATATTGTATATGAAAACTTATTTTCTTGGGAATTTTCAGGGTAAGCGGCGCTTACCTTGCTTGCCTGGAATGCACGCCAATGGGTGTAGGGTGTCTGTTATTTTATACATTTTCGAAAAATTGGCGCACTACCCCTGATCTGGGTTCGAATTAATGTAAGGAGACTTGACTGAGTGGAAAGCACAATGCAAACTGGAGATCGTATACTGTACAGGTTGGATGTTCAAAATAGACACTTCTTTTCGAAACTAAATGTAAAACTTCCACGGCCGATTCGACATTCCAGTTCAAAAACACGTCGAATACCGGGGTTTAGCTTTAATAACTCTGAGACACGACTGCGGTCCCTCTCGGAAATGTAGAATTCCGAGAGCAGTTTTCCCCAACAGTTATGGTGTCGACTAACGAGGCCCCGAAATTTCGAAATACGTTAACCTTCAGTAGCTATTTGGATTTGTAAGGGCGTGCAAATGGAACACAGCATAGATACCGTGGTAACGGCAGCCAACCCGATATTCAAATTACTAGGAGCGCCGGAAACGTTTTAGAAATTTAAATGTTGTAATTCGTTTACGGAAATAAAATACGGGATTCGGGCCTCGTGCAGCTTTTAGAAAATGGTTTTAAGAAAAATATAAACAAAGGTGGAATCGAAAAACGAGTTTTTCCCTAGAAAATACAATTGGCGTATTTTCCATTTTCGACGGGCTTAAGTAATTTTCTCTCGATGAATTTACGTGGTTTGGAAGGTCGACCGGCGCGCTATAAAATATCGGTGAAAAGTTTCCAATTTCGCGGTAATTAATGAAGCGACCGCTGAGAAAAAAGATTTCAAAACGAATTACCAAAAATTCGGCAATTCGGGATAACAGAATTTGGCGATTTATTGGATATATGAGAAAGAATAATTGACTTTCACAGTCGGTTGCAAGTTTTGAAAACGGAGACCGAAGTGATTTAGCTGGGGTAAATTGTAGATAGAACCTCTTTGGGGTCTGCATACAGCTGAACTCGAAATCTGTTCCAATTTTCATCGAAAGTAGTATTTGAGATTGCAAAGTAGAGTGTAGAAGTGATGAGGTTGGCGTTGCAAGACATGTTCAACAATTATTATGTTCGTTGAGAATACCAAAAGATACGAGTACATATATTAACCCTCAGATCGCCCACTTGGTGAAATTCACTACCACTGCACTGTAACTTCACGCGCTGCGGCCTTACAGTGAGAGCTCAGCCTATGTACGCTTGCGCCTGAAATAAAACTTCAATTTCCACAACAGAGTTGGTTGCATACTTTCTATTTTGAAGGGGTAATTCGATTTTATTATTTCTTTCACAATGTTGATAATGATTTCAAAAATTTTTAAGCAAAAGATCAAGGTATTTCATTGTTTATACTATTTGTAACAAAATACTTTCTAGACAATATTGTCTGTATTCAATATTGAAGGCGCAAATATTCACCAAAATATCTAGTTTTTAAGTTAATATATGGCCTTTCAATTTTGAGAATAAGCAATTCGTTTTGGAGAGATTTTTTGTATTTCCGTAGATGAAGTAACATACTACGGTGAGTTTTCCCCATTTAGAAATGCAACAGAATTTTAAAATAAAAAACTACAATTGACGTCTGTGTGGTTTAAGGGTTAAGAATGGTGCAAGCGCATCAAAACTCGTTATAAGACTCTCTAATGATGGTTAAGAATGAATTAGAATTCATTAGGACTATCCTGAAGATATGTGTCGCAAATTAAAACGAGAAGTTGAAAAAAGTAATCGCGAAGCAACACGGCAGCCGCAGCCTACAGCATGCTGCAAGAAGAACTGCTAAGGGAAGTAGATATTTTTCTGTTGTGGTTTGGTCAACACTGTTTCTTTATTTCATGCCGTCCAACAGCAATATTCTTATGACAGGAGGTTAGCTCATTGAGCTCATTTAGCAAGGCGCAAGGACGTCAATGACGTCACTGAGGTACCAATCACACAGTGTTGGAAGAACGAACGAGAACAAGAAGAAAAACGGCATGTTCTCTCGTTCTTGTTCTCAGAACGAGAATGAGAACAAGAACATGATGGGATTGAGAACGAGAATGGGAAACGGGAATGGGAACAGGACCTGGTTGGGAACGAGAACGAGAAACGGGAATTGGAACAGGACCTGGTTGGGAACGAGAACGAGAACGGGAACACGCACCTACCGATTGCTGTGGTAATTTACATAATGCGAAAGAAGCTTCGCTTCTGTCGGGTGTTTCTCGACATCTCACACTTCTCCACTTCCCCATTACAAAGATACCAATTAAAATGATCTTGGAATGCGATTTTGAAAGTTCTTGTCTTCAGTTAGCAACGCTAACTAAAATGGAGATACAGAGAATTCTGAGGAAACGTCACAAAACTTGCCTCCCACTATAGTGATGCAAGATATTGAGAAAATCAATATCGATTCAATAACATTGTTATTATCACGATAATTTAAAATATCGATATTGTACTTTATAAATATCGATATTTCTGATATTTTGATCGGAAATATTTAGACCAAGTTAACCTGCCTTGTTTCATCATTTTTTCAAACAGTGTTTTCTATAATACTTGTCCACTATATTTTACTAATTATTTTTGAAGTTCCCTTTCTTCATACAGTTGTGAGGTCATAGACTCATGGACAATAATTCCTGTCAAAACCAAATTTTAAAAATTGCAAACAATTTTGATCACATTTCGGAAAAGTTATTTCAACATTAATATAGGTAATCACTGATCATTGTGTTCATTTTCTACCGCCACAATAGTTCGGGTGGAGCTGGTATTAGAATCAGAATCCAGTACAGTTGCCGGAGTTGGCCTCGGCCTCTCTCTTTTCAAGTACTTGTCCATTTAATATTCTAAAATCCAACTTAGGTACAATCTTACAATTGACAAAACAAACACATTCACATTGAAGCACTTTTGAGCAAATTTAGTCATCAAAATCACTATCAGCAGTTTTCTGGCGAATCAAGTTAAAACTGTTATTACATTTTTGGCTCAATAATAGGAAAAAACAATAAAAAACTGAAACTTGATCAAAAGATACTTCATATAACAATGGAACTTATACAGGCCTTTTTAGTACGTACGTACTTATATCATCATCAGTGAATCATCCCAGGAAAAGGACCTAAAAATCTGTTACTTGAAGGCTTTTCTCTTAAATAAGGTTCTAGGGAACTTGAAAAGGAAAAAAATGTATTATTAGGAAAATTTTTCACCAACACTGTCTGGCGAAATGGCGAATTTTGAGGAATTTTGGCGTTTCCAGACAGCCGACCTGGCGACAGGGAAGAAGTAAAGTAACTCAATCGGTCACACTGTATTGGAGATTTTCAAAATATTGAAATATCGCTCTATCTAAAAGAATATATCGATAGATATGGAACATTATCCAATAATCGGAAAAATTCTATTATTCGATATTCAGCAGAAAAATTATTGATAGATAACGATATTTTTGATACGATATTTGCATCACTACCTCCCACACGCTCCTATTTGTAGGGTCCCCAGTTTGTTAGGCGTTAGATATACTTTTAACGTGGTTCCCACCCGCTCCCATCTTAACAGTCTTCAGTTCTTTAAGATTCAGACATGCTTTTTCGCACAAATTAAAAATGATCTATGAGGGTTTGCATGTTGCTGGGTGCATTTATGCCGTTGCTTTCTCGCCAACTCTTCCCCCGAGATATCACACAGTACTGAGGTCGCACATTCGAATTTCAACACGGTAGTTGAAATCGGAGGCTTAGGGGCGTAGTAGCTATAGATAGGACGGGGGATCAACCTCACTCCCATGAGAGAGAAATACAATTTTTTCGCTTACAGCGAAAAATTCAAACATTTTTTGTTCGCAAAGTATTTTTTAACCGTTCTTGAATTCTTACCCGCCCCCTTCCCGGCGAATTAGCTAGTATTTGAAATTTAGAGGACTTTGGCCGCATTTGGGCACGTTTTCATTCCACATTCGGCTATAGTAGCGTTTATATACCCATTTTTCTCTTCTTTTGCCAGTATCAGTAAGCCTCGATCCAGGGTTGGAATTTTCGACGGTCATGTTTTCTCAAATTATGTATACCTAAGCCATGTATATATGTAGTTCGCTCGCCGAGAACATCGCTCGTTGTTTTTACACGATTCGGCGGCGAGGCAGAGGTTTCGTAATGTATTTATGTATTACGTAAACCATTCAGTCTGAATACTGTTGGCGAAAACGAGGGAAAATGTAGGCCACGTTTTTCCGAGATAAATTTTTGTTTACAAAAGGAACTTCGTTTTTTGATTTGCGTGCAGCATCTGGGTTCGGGGTAAGCCGGCAACCGAATACGAGTAAAGGTGTACGGCATACGGGCCCACACCTAATCTGTTTTCGCTAGTAATCACATCAGCTTTCGCTCGCCCGAAGGATAAATATAAAATACCGCAATGGCGAGAATGCGAATACAATTTATCGATTATGAATATTAGACAGCGAGGAGCACAGAAAAAAGAGACCTTACGACATGACATGTGTCCTACCAGCATTCCGTTAGTAGCGTCCTTTTTCATTTTTCCTTTTCGCTTTCTACCCCACTTTGACTCTTTCTTCAACTCTTCGTGACGTTTGACGACTTTATTACCAATTCCGAGGCACGTTTGCGAGAACGGAAATTTCCCTATTGAAACCGAGTATATGTAGGATGCACGAGGTAGGAGGACACCTAATATGTTTCCCACCAGCACAGATATACGAGTATAACTGGCTGTGTGCTGCCGTGCTCTCATCGAGATAATATAGAGCACGTGGATGACTTTATTTTCAAATCAGGACGACTCGTCGACTCATTTTTCTGTAACAATGGCGACGAAATGACTACATACGCGTTCTTCCAAATGTAAAACGATGCAATGACGAGGGTGCCCAACGACGGAAGGAAAACAGTCGGTGTTGCGAGAATTGTAAGATTGAAATAAGGGACTCTGCAGGTACGCGCCCCATGTAAACAAACGATAATGAAGAGGCCACATCGCCATCGTTTTATCATTTATTTCATTTACTTCGGTTTTTAGGGTATTTGCCCGCGCGCAGCGCTGCAAGCACCCTATTGCAATCGAATTTTCATCATCATATCAATAAATACGACTGAATTGTTTACAGATCATAGTTCAGTTTTAGTTTAGTTTCGTTCTCTGTCAACTGCTGCCATCTATTGATAAGTTGGTTTACTATTATGAATGTATCCTCTCCGTTATACTTATGATTTACAAATGCAACTTGTTTACGTTTTATTTTGTGATTTCGCATTTTACTCATGTATTGTGCGACTCGTACTTTTCTACAAAAGGAACTATTTCCTCAAAGAAAGTGAAGACATTAACTGGATTTAGAAGAGGTAAGTGTATTATTTGCTTGTATGAAATGGGTTCCCAGTTGAATTAGCGTATAATGTATTTGAATCGAACCAAGTACACGCAACATTCTGTGGTACTCTTATCAGGAAATTTTCCAAGAAATAATGCGATGTAAGTTATGTCTCATAAATATGTTAGCAGTATTGAGTAAGTAGTAATTTTGGTATTCTGTTTCAGGTCTTTCACAAATATTTTGTTTCTCGTTTGACTGTTTACCTTTGTCTTTTCGTTATCAGGAATGAGGAATCATCCAAAACCGTCAACATGCCTTCAACCACAAATTTGAACTTCTATTACAGTCGACTCTCGATTTAACAAACGTCGATTTAATGAAAAACGTGATTTAACAAAGTAAAACCCTGTTCCCTTGAGAAAAACTCACTATAACGAAAAATATGTTCTCGATTTAACGAAATTCAGTTATGTACTATAAGTACAGAAATCCTATAGATTTTATGAAAAAAGTGAACCTGTTATGTCACGAATTGTTCATTAAGCCGAGTACAATAGCAAATTCTTTCATGCACGCTGGATTTTCAATAGACAAAGACGTCAGCACACTTCCTACAATTGAGGAGGTTCCAAATGAGGACAATAATGAACAATTTCAGCGGTTATTGGAGGAACTTAATGTCAATTTTGATGAATTTGCGCATTTTAACAGAATTTGATTTACCTAACAAAAACTCGATTTAACAAAATTTTTACTTGCTCCCTTGGCCTTTGTTAAATCGAGAGTTGACTGTATAATTGTGTAGCAGAATTAACGAAAAACGTGAATAAATAATTGGCAGATCACATTTTGTTTTTGAAATGAGAGATTATCTTTCTCGCATTCAAACGGTTCACGAATATTTCAAGCGGTGTGTGACCAGGAATGGAGCGTGGAGCTATAATGTCTTTGCATCTTATAAACATTGTAATGAGGAGTGAGAACACATAAATGTGCGTTTTCTGAAGCAAGAACACAACTTTATTTGAATTGAAGTAAAATTCCTCGATTTATTTGAATCGAAATAAAATTCCTGTCCCTCTTTGAACTATTATCAGCAGTTATCAGTTCATATTCATTAAAACTTGTACCTATATCTGAAATTCCTTGGATTTATGTCCCTTGAATTTATTTGTCTTGTAAAGGTAGAGTGTTTGATTTCTGCTTGCCGCTTGGAATGAATTAAACGGAAAATGGAAATGTATTCTAGTATGTTCTGTGTTGATCAAAGTCTGCTGCGTGATTGCAGTCTGCAGCTTCACAGTTTGAAGCCTTGAACTTCCATGATGTATGGGTAGCATCATCAGCTTTTATGTTCTCGGGGGAAAATAAGACAATTAGTGACCTCAAATCACCATTTGCTTATCAAAAAATACCTATTCTACACTAGCGCTTCTATAATTTGCACAGTCCCAATGGCAAACACCCTGTTACTACCTCGTGATCCGTGAGGTCACTTGTTGCATCATATTGTGCGGTGTACCAAGAATTTAGCTGATTTTGTTTTCAACTTGGAATGATGTATCATCTTTACATTAAACTTCAAAAATAGTCATGGAGGCGGGGGGAAACCCACGTGAGTGTAATTTTATAACATTATAACTAACTATTACTATTAGTAGAACACTAACGCATGGTTACAAAATTAACTTCAAAAGTTCTGTATTATGTTCAATGGAGATTATCTATTACAAATTTCAATTCACTTGTATAAAATAAGAGTAATACGAGAAATTAATTCACTTTTGGCCCAGTAGTATGACTAATATCACTCATTCCACAAATAAAGTCAACAACACGCAAAACGAAATAATAAAATTACGGGATGCAACCTCTTCATTATTGTTTGTTTACATTTACAGTGCGCATACCTGTAGTCTCTTAATTGAAATAGCCGGAGTGATTCTTGTGAAACTGAGAACCCCAACTTTCGATATTCTTATTTTATTTATTTATTTTGGGATGGGGGAGTTATCTTGGGTTACACAATAACATCATCCCCAACAAATTCAGTTGATCCATTCATCAAACAGGACAATGACCATCTTTCAAATTGAAAAAGCTTAGAGAGGTGTCCATCATCGCGGATGTTACCACCTTGTCTCAATAACTATTATTATGTTTTTTTTTACAATACATGATCAGAACAACGATGTTTACTTTAGTATTTTCCAAATGGAAAGTGGCACTTTTCATTGACAAATTAGAGACAAGCATAACCTCAATGTAAAAGTAAACATGCCTCAATGTAAAAACATGACTCACATTTTTACATGCAGACATTTCTACTAACCGACACGACAAAGCGACACCAAGAATGCCAACGGATACTGCGAACGGTCGACTAATGCCGAGGATGTTATCACAACGTTATCATGGCAATTATTGTTTCTTCCTGATATTACTCGCTATTGGAACTGTAGGTTTCCTTTCAGCTGAGAAAATGCACTTGCTGAATTTTTCAGTGTTGCTTTTTTGACAAGACAAAGCAGTTATAATGTTTTCTATATTTTTTGTAATACATATTGTGTCAGGTTGGCTAAAACAAGTCCCGGGTAGACTGCCAAACTGCACACTGTTGTTGTTAAGGAATATTCACACTTAACAAAAATATTAATAAATTTACCAAATACCATTTAGCATGCAAATAATGTTTTTATCGAGCATTATCGATAGCTCAGTAGTTTAAATTCGATTACTGTCGTCATCTAAGCTAACTGGCTTCCAGTACCAGACAGCAATGTGTTAGTTAATAACTAGTACTAACTCTTCACCTTTGGTCACATTGAACTAACTGGCTGCCAGTACCTGGTAGCAAGGTATTGTTTAATAAGTGGTATTGACACTTTACCTTTGGTTAGTCGAAAATAACTGGCTTCAACCACCTGATAGCAAGGTGTTTGTAGTACTAACTCTTCTCCTTTGGTTAGACTGAACTAACTGGCTGCCAGTACCTGGTAGCAAGGTATTGTCGCATCTACCTAGTTTTGTCAGTCAAAGACCAGCGAACGATTTCTACATTTCTTGGTCATTCAGGCGATGGCCAATATTATGGATTTTTAGTAACTACATCGTGAATCTTACCTACAAACGTTTAAATTAGGTTGCCTGCACTCACATTTCCAGGCAAGCCATCATTTACCTAGCCATACTGAGCCGAAAATTTAACTGCACATCACGTCAATAACATAAACTACGTGAAACGTACTTAAAAATTTATTGTAATCATTTTGACGTACTTAATGCAAGGAGGACGAAAAAACAGTCGACCCATGATTTCCAGCGATTTCTATCATTGAATGGTTAAAAACATACTCTAACACTTAAATTTAACAGTCACCGCAACCCGACGACGATCAGGCAGAAAAAAAGGATATAGGAGACAAGGATGTCAAGGACACTTTGATTGCAAATGGAAAATATGGACAAAAGGGTGAGACCAGACGAGAAGTGCACGTAGCTACAGCGACTATTCGTCTAAATACAGGGTGGGCCAAAAGTCAACATAATAATTTGCATATTTCAATTTTCACAATTCTACACAAATTTGCATGTTTCAATTTTCACGATTCTATACAAATTTGCATACGTTTCAATTTCTCACGATTCTTTATTTGTTTGTAAACAAAGACAATTACCTACAATTATGTTTTTAAATTTTCAAAAAAATAAAAAATAAATAAATAACTCGAGAGCGTATGCTGACTTTTGGCCCACCCTGTATAAGAGTCGAATTCTAACCTAGGTTGCTACGCCTATTTGGCCGAAAGGAATTGAAGAGATAGCGAAGAACGAATTCTGAAATCAAAAAATGCCCACCTGTCACGACATGATCAGAAAGACGATGTTTACTTTAGTATTTTGCTGATGGAAAGTAGCACTTTTCATTGACGAAGTAGATACAAGCATAACTTCAATGTAAAATAATCGTGCCTCAGTGTAAAAACATGAGTTAGGTTTTTACATGCAGACACATTTACCAACCAACGTAATGGAGCGATACTAAGAATACCAACTAATGCCGAGAATGGCCGACTAATGCCGAAGATGTTATTACAACGCTATCATGGCAATTGTTGCTTCGTGATATCATTCGCTATTGGAAACTGTAGGTTTCTATTCAGTCGAGAAAATGCGTTTTATGGCGAATTCTTCAGCGTTTGTTTTTTTTATAAGACAACGTGGTTAATGATCTCCCTTTCTGATCATGTATTGTAAAAAATATTTTATAAAACATGAGCCAAAAGTGAGTTTACATGACTCGGGAATTGCGCACTCGCTCTACTCATTCGCAAACTTTCCCTCGCATGTAAACACTCACTTTTGACTCTTAGTGTAATATATTTATCCCAAATTATTAACAATGCAAAACGGCTTCTGCGATTTTTAATGAAGAATGGACGCGAACTAAAATGTACTGAAACTCTGAAAGTGCTGTATTACACCCTAGTGAGGTCTTAATTGAAGTTCGCAGCTATTTTTTGGAGTCCTACAACTGAGAACTGGACTCTGGAGCTATTGAGAGCATACAAAAGAGATTTTTGAAATATTTATACTACAGAACATTTCACTACTACCCATGTTATCCAATGCAGGTCGCATAGACGGAGTTACTCCAAGGTTTTCAAATTCCAAGCCTACAGAGCCGAAGGTCGATGATTTCCTTGCTGTTTTTACAGGACATAATATAGGGTAGGATTAAAGCCAGTGAACTATTAGAAAATGTAAAATTGTATGTACCCAGTTTTCAATCACGCCGAAGGCAGGTATTTAAAACATCAAACTCAATCACAGATTATTTACGTATACCCCTATAAATAAAACAATGGAAACGTATAATAAAGTAGAACACGAGAACAGAGAATTGGATATTTTTGAGATGACTGAGACGACTTAAGAAAGAGCTGGACGAACTTTAAGAGAGAGCTTAAGGAAGTTTTTAACACATAGAATTATATGGTAAATCTAAACTTAAGGGATGTGTGATGTAAATTGCACGGTGGTCTGTGACATGCAGGGTCCATGGTAGTTGTAGGTTGTAGGTTGTGACTGGGGCGGCCGTTAGGCGCGAGACGGCGACAGTGGAAATAATTTAACTCTTTTTTTATTTTTTGTATCTGCATTTGCGTTTTTTTCTTCTTTCTCTCCTTTAGTCAAGTGTTTTGGTCTGTTTTATTTTTAGTTCATTATAAAGGGCGCGGTCACCCTGTAATTGGTCCCTAATGGGCTGTAGGGGACCGAATAAATAAATTGAAATTGAAAAAAATATACTATTTTACCATAATGATCAGAAAGACGATGTTTACTTTAGTATTTTCCAAATGGGAAGTAGCATAGCACTTTTCATTGACGAACTAGATACGAGCATAACCTCAATGTAAAGTAAACGAGCCGCAATGTAAAAAAAAAAAAACATGAGTAACATTTTTACATGCAGACACTTTTACTAACCGACACGACAGAATGATATATCAAGAATGCCGACGGATACCGAGAATAGCCGACTAATGCCGAGGATGTTATTACTACATTTTATCGTGGCAATTGTTGCTTCCTGACATTATTAGCTATATGAACTATATATGTTTCCATTTAGTCGGGAAAATGTATATACTGAATTTTTCAGCATTGCTTTCTTGACAAGATAAATTGTGTTTTCCCCTTCTGGTCATGTATTGTAAGAAATATCTCACAGAACCCAAGGCCAAAAATGAGTTTACATAACTCAGACTCGCATGTAAACACACACTTTTGGCTCATGGTGTGTAATATACTATTATTTGAGTGATTCTACACGTAGAGTTGATAGATGAGAAAAATCACGAAGAACGAAGGAGTACACAGTCATATTTTCCATAATTTTGACCAAGTTCCAGTCAAAGGAGGCAGACTTTTAAACCTTCTGCCAGAATAAATTAGTTTGAAGAAAAGCTTTTACCTGAGTTTCAATGACTGGACTAGCAAATTTCGAGCGAGGTGTTCAGTAACAAATGCTGGCGAGAGAAAAAAAGGGGGAAAGGAAGGATTGCGGCTTGCGAGTGACTCCTGTACGGCGTACAGTCTGCCGGCTGGGCTGCAAAAGCGAGCGTAGTCGAAAATGACTGCTACGCCAAAATGTATATATCGAACGATATTTTTTGCGTGCGGATGTCGCCCGAACGTCGAGATTTCAAAATTAAGGCATTTAGCGGAATTTCGGTGCCACGGCGTGCTTGAAAAATGACCTCGATCCGGGAAATACGGGCACGGCACGGGGGTTACAGCCGCAGCAGCGTTCGTCGTTTCAATGTCGCCGACGAGCTACTGCGTTTGAGAAATGCCTAATTCGTTCCCGTGTCTTCGTCCAGCAGTTTCTCGGTTATTTGATCCGATTTTGCACAAACGCTCCATGTGGCAAATGAGAAATACGATTGGTTTCACTGTTTGGAACCCGCACACAGCAGATGTGTGTGCTGTGGTAGAACGCTTCCGAACGGGGAAGTTTAATAGGGTGATCCGCGAAACAGAAAAATTGAAGATTAACTTTCTAAAGTGAGTTAAGTGTAAAGATCTACATTTTCAGGAGGAACAAAAAACATTCGCCAAATTACAGGATAAAAGGTAGACGGTTCATATTTCGGCATTAGTCTAAGTAGGACTTCAGTAATGAAGGTGCATTTACACAAATGGCGTAACCCTATTCAGCAGTCAGTTAAACAGTCTCAAAATGGACCATCTCAGAACTTGGTAGTCTGGGAAACATGGGTCAAAAAAGGATATGTATTCGAACTAATTCCTATAGAAGAGGTTTTGCGAGATTCTGTAATAAAAGGGGCCCTCATATTAAAGGCCTCCTTTAATTATTTTCTGTGTGGTTACCACAACCATTATTTTCCATCTCCTTCCCATCGGTATGGGCGATAGTTCAGGGAATATGGCCAAAATGTTACCAAAACTGAATTTAGGGATCTTTAGAACCAATTATTGGATACTCATATTAAATTTGACAAAATACTAGAACCCTCTCCTCTTTTTGCATGGGCCTCAACTTCAAATATGGGGGTAAGCAGATGAAAAGAAGGAGGTATAAATGATATAACTATGTGAAGTGGTAAAGTATCTATAGAAGATGATTATTATCTTCATCAGGTCTCTGCATCTGTGTTGAAAAGTGATAATTCTCAACGGGGATATCTTGAACTCCATTTTGAGCAGTTCTGATCCAGATACAAGAAAATTGCTAAGGACCTTTTTTATGGAAAATTTAATGTACAATCTACCGCAAATGAAAATACAACAGCTTAAGAGGGCAAATTTCGCAAGAACTTGAAAAAATGTAAACATTTTCTGGTATAATTTGTACTAAAATTGGTTTTATGAACACCCTGTTGAACCGATTCCGACTTTTTTTTTTTTCTGTGGTTACCACAACTGCCTTCTACTATTACCTACTGGTACCTTTTTTCTGTCTATCTGTGAGCTGACGAAAAAAGGGACGTCAGCGCAAAAAAAAATTTATGATAACAACTGTTTTTGACTAATTTTTGGCCGCTCTTTCGCGTGGTGTTGTCGAAAAAATTCTAAAAAATTTTCCAAAACGGCTGTAAGTCTTCAAAGGTGAGTGTCTCTGTAACGTGAAAACGTCATCAATTTTGTTTATCCGCTCTCCTGTAAAATTTACATTTTTGCGCTGAGGTCCTTTTCTTCCTGTCAGCTCACATCTCCAGTCATGAGAAGAAAACAAATTTCAAAGATAGAAAACTTTTCAAAATTTGACCATAACTCAGCCCTTTCAAAAGTAAGAGTATACAAACATATATCCACAAATTGTCGGGATAGGTTACCTACTTACCAGGTGGAAGGGGTCATTAAAAAAGAGACTCTGTAGAATAGGGCCGGATAAGGAAGAAACGTAGTGTAATAATTCGAAGAGACGCTTGAAAATTTATCAAAGAAGTCAGATTTTGGGGCTTATAGGCTAAAATTCGGCGCAATAATGTATATTTGATCGATAAATAATACCGTTTCCGCATAATTGACTAAAACACTATAAAAAAAGCATCTTTGCGAATTCTCACATCTTTGACGCCCCGAAATTTCTAAATAATTGGGACATATGTAATAGGTCCTTCTAGAATCTTACATCAAAAATAAAATGACGGATGGTCACAGGGGACAGTTCTAGTCCCCTTCCAATTAGTGTATATGTTATCGTTAACGTGTATAATCCATTAAAGCGTACAATTTCATAAAATACCAATTTTCTGCCCTTCATTCCTTCTCTTATTGACGGATCGGCGTGAAATTTAGCAAATCTGCAATTTTCATTTGTCTACACCTCATTTGGAATTTCCAGACCTGTCGACTTAAATGAGTATCATACAGAGGCCAAAAACAATCGCAAAAGTACTGGTTTCTCACAATTTATAGCCCTTGGAAGGCGTTCTTTCAGAGCAAACAGACTGAAACTTTGAATTGTTCTGTAAAAAAACAAAAATTTTTAATTCTGTGAGTAGGGTGTGCCAATTCACAATTTCTTCCTTCTGTAGTCCAGAGCGCTTTCGGCTGTTCTGCCATCTAAGGAACTGGAAGAAATTAACCCAAAGGCACCACAATTAAAAGGACTCATGAAACTCCATAAACAAGACAGACCAATAAGACCACTAATCAATCAACAGCATACAATCATCGAGTCACAAACTAGCAAAAACAATAACCAAATTCATGAAAAAATATTACAATTTCAGAACAGCATAAAAACACAAGACAACTAAAAGACCAACTGGATAAAATAACATTAAACAACAATGACAAACTGGTATTATTGTATGTAACAAACATACTTGGGAACATACCAAAACAAGAACCAATAACAATACTGACAAACAACAACTTCAAAAACAACACAGAAGGGCTGGATCGGACCATTCAAAGGGGAGTAGGGGAAAAAATATGCGTTTCAGAGGAAAACAGTGCTGCGTAGTTTACGATAGTAATTTTTTTTTTTCATTTTAGTCAATTTTGTCTCCATTCAATTATAAAATTTCGATTTTGGAAGCTCAGATTGAGGATCACGATTCGAATGAAATATTCGAAATAAAAGCGATCCGAAATTTCTGTATTTCAATTCCAGTCAAAGCCCTGATAGTATGTTTGGAATCAACGACCTGATGAACCCACGTTTTGATGCCTCGGGCAGTTTTCGGGATCATAATACCAATTTTAGCTGAAATTGGAATTTCGGTGCGTTCAAATCGGGACTGCATCAAAGAGCTGATAGAATAAAGCGCACCAGAAATCATATTTCTAACCTCCGTTCGATACGTGGAATCCTCCAAATAGCAGTTTTCATTTTGTACACGTCCATTTTGGGACAGAACGAGCGAATCGATTCGTTTTTTTTTATTTACGAATTACAGCTCGAGTACAATGAAATGGCGACACCGAGTTAAAAATTAAATTACGCTTTTTCGATTACATCGTAGTCAGGAAGTAAAATATAAATACACTCTCGCTGGTGTGAAAAAAGAATTCGCGCGGCGTTCCATGATACTGCAGAAGAAAGAAGATGGGAGGAATCCTACATCGAAAGTCATTATAGGACATCTAAAAGAATTTTATTGGAAGTAGATAAATACTTTCGCAACCCGAAACGCTTACTCGGCTATAAAAAGTATTGAAGTGTTTTGATGTTCACTTTGTTGATTTTTGTTAGGGTTGGTGGTCCGATGCCCGAAGTAATACTACTGATTCACTATGTGTCTTCCCAAATTGGGGAATTTCTATACCTGGGCCGATGATTTGCCCCTCCCTCACTCAACAAAACGGCCAAGACCTTTTTTTTTTCGGGCGCGAAATTTGAAATTTTGCCCGATGCCTCTCTGGAAAAGGGGGTTCCCTATCCTGGAGACGTGGTTACGCTACGGACTTGCACACCACAACTGAATAGTGATAGTCGCATTGGCGGTATAAGCAACTTACACACCTGTTCATTCTCAAAATAAAAATTAAATAAATAAATAAAAAAGAAATTAAAAAAATGTGCGAGGTAATTCGATGTTTTTTGAGGACACAAATCTCCAAAAAAGTAAATTTTAGTAAACTGCGAAAAACTGTAAGAAAGAAACAACACGTTTTATTCAGTTTTTCGAATTAGAAGGTTGGCTACAAAAGTTTCCCATGTTTTTACACTCTACAATATTTCAACATCCACGAATGAGGTGAAAAAGGGGGCGGCCACATCGTTCTAATAACGTGTAAATTAGCCATTAAAGAAATCCAGCCAACCACCAAGATAGGGGGTTCTTAGGTCACCGATTTCAAATATTTTAGGAAATTTTTTATTTTATTCTGATCTGCGCGTCCTAAAATCTGAATTTTACGCTGGAAAATAGGCAAAATTAATGTACTTAAAAAAAAACAAAAAAACTGAGGAAATTGTCAAATGAGAGTTTCTTGCGATCACTGATTTCGAATATCTTATCAGATTTTTAGTCCAATCTGGTTTGGGTCCTGAATTTTGGATTTCATACTAGTAAGCAAAATTAACGAAATTGGTAAAACGTGAAAAATATCGAAATCATATTTTGAGTCACTGATTCCTGATATTTCATAAAATTTCTATTTCACCGATTTAAGCCCCAAAATTCGAATTTCACGCCTAAATCGACCTGCCTTAAAATCTGAGAAAATTGATGAAATAGAGGTTTCTTAGGTCACCCATTTAGAATATTTTGTTCCAACCCTGATTATGACACCAAACTGCAAATATTATATTTTAAGTAGAAAACAATAATTGATTTCTTGTTCGAAATTGACCCCCTAGTAAAGGCCTACCTACTGCTAGTGTTATTCAAGTTCCTTTTTAAAATGACAAGTCAATTTTGATGATTCCAAGCTTGAATTTTAAATTCCAAATCAGGACTGGATCAAGAATTTGGTGATATTTTCGAAATCGATACAGTTTTACCGACATTTTTTCATTAAAAAATCACGCATAATTTTGGAATAAGCACAATAATTTCCAATTTGTGGTTTTTGAAATACATTACGGCACGAAAGAGTAAAGATATCGAAAACTGGTTCCTAGCTAAGTTACTACATAACCACACCACCAGTTTGACACAAAATTATAAATAAATAGCTAACCGTTTTCGTTACCCATTTTTGTTTTTCAACTTTAGAAATTGTCATTTTTGAGATAGAGAGGGATTTTCCAGAATGCAGTGAATGTATACTGAGAAAGCACAAAAGACTATTCACAGATCTTGATTTCGATTTTTCCCCTCACATTTTCAACAAAAGCTAGCTTGAACTTCACAGATAGTCGTGAAACTTCGATTCCGCCATTTTTTATCCACTTATAGTACAAAACGTGTCACGTGAGGTCGGTTTTTCTCCCTCTCTGTGTACAACGGTAGCCTGTGAACCAGTGTATTGCAGCCGAAAAATTCAGCTTCGTTTTTTGGCTTAAACTTTGGACCTTGAGAAAATTTACAGCTTTTCGCTGTCACCGTCAATTTTTTGGGATTACAAAAAGCTGACTTTTGGATTTTGGCTTATTGATAAAAATTTTAGCTGAATACGGCTTTCGGCTTTTGGCTGGCTGCAATAGACTGCAGTGAACGATTTTTCTTTCAGGGGTTACTTTTTACATTAATTTTTATGAAAAGGACGACTGTCTTGTGCGAATTTTTTCCCTTGGAATTGTTCCAGCGTTTCCAGCGTTGAAGGAAACTTTTTTTGTACCATTTTACGTGGAGAAAAACCTAAATTTTCTATTTGCGGAGCAAATATGTATATAGAATTTTTTTTTCTCCAAAATTTAGAACCAAAACTTTAAACACGTTTTTTCTCAAAAGTTCAATTTTTCATACTCAAGTTTTCAAATTTCTGTGGAAGGCTGAGTTTTGCACTTAAGATCTTTCCGGTAGGGATCTTTTTGACCAGAATTCAATGTAAGTACTATTACCCGTTGGTCGTTACTTCAGATCAACAGAGTGGGTCTTTCGATACACGCATATTTTGGCCTTATGCGACTCTGGAAGACTTTTGACGCGTGGGCCACTTTGGAAATTAACTATTTTTTATCGCTGGTAACACTGGAATGAAATGAGATAGGAATGTAGGACCAACTTTTTATAGCTTCTATAATTGTATCGCAAGATGGCGTATCACTCACTTTTGGCAAAAACTGACTTAGCTCACTTTGAAAGAAAGCTCTTTAATTTCATCTTTAAAACTAAAATATTCCCGAAAATGTAAGCTGGAAAAAAAAAGTCTAAGAACTATACTTATTGCTCTTTGGAACAAATTGGATTTACTGTGCTTTCAGAATGATCTTTTATGCAGCAAATATTAACATGAAGAATTTTTTGGCAATTGACGAAGAGATATTGGTGAATTGGAAGTTCTGTCATCTAACGAAATAAAGCACCTATGTAATTTGAAACTGAGCTTTTTTACAACATACAGAAAATTAATTTGTTTTCCCAGTTTCCCATCGGCCGAGAACTATTGATGAGTTGGATGTTCTATCCGAAGAAGCCCGATTACGTCCGAAAAGTAGCCCTCACACCTTTTTCATAGTCTTATTGCGTCCCATTTTTGCCCCTTGCTTCGAATGGTTCGATTACGTCTGAAATGTAAACAGTCCGATTCCCTGATAGTTCGATTGCGTCCACCATAAAACTGTGTTTGACCAAGTGACGTTATAAAATTACGTGATCTAGCATGTCGTTCTCGTTTCTGTTTGCGTCCTCTGCTCTCTAATTGGTTGAAAAAGAAGCACTCTTTCGCCTCAAATCCTAGTTTTGGCTATTTGTGTGCTGAGGCTTTGTGACCCTCTTTTTGTCAATCGGGGATGGAGTCTGCATGAGTCATAGCCCAGCCTCAGTGAGTCTAAATAGAGTCAAAAAGCCTAAACGAATCCGAGAGAGTTTCGCATGCCTCAAAATGTGGTCTGATAATTCTCAAGGAGTCAGCATGAGTCCCATCAGAGTCTAACAAGGCTTAACTAGTCTAAAGGAGTCTGATTGAGTTCTAGTGGAAACTGATAAGTCTTTACGAAAAGTAGGAAACGCAATCTGATTGAATGCGTCTTTTAGAGTGTGAGTGGTCTTAACTCCTTTGCTCCCAACAGGACGCCGTTTGTCCCAACGGTTTTTGAAAAATTCTACAGGGTCAAATAATATACTTTAAAAACAGTATTAGATGTATCCCACTGGTAGAGTACCTACAGAAGCATATCTTAGCTTACTCACGTCTCGGTATATGGCGTGGTTGTTTCAGAAATAATTTTTTTGACTCTCATTACTCTACCAGTGGGACATACCCTGTCCTAGATCCTTTGGGAGCCCAAGGGGTAGTGAAAAATTCTTATGGGGAGTCTATTTAACAATTTCCAATAAAAAATAATTTAAATTGAGAAAAAAATGGGAGCGAAAGGGTTAAAACTGCATTTTGGCCAAAAAATTCTATTAGCTTTCCAAAATAAGACCTAAATCTACATAAATGGTTTTTCTTCTATATTTCGGAACAAGGCAAGTTGTGCACTCACCTCCATGTTTTCAGTTCCGCGGTTTATTCAAATTTTGAAGTTATCTGGATGTATAGAAAGTTTTGACTGTAGTCGGTCCACCTCCTTGTGGTGCACTCTGGATGACACTAAATGGACTGGGACGCAATGGAACTATGAGCCTGGATGCAATCAAACTCTACATCGGGCAGCAAAGAAACCATTCATCTTCAATAATTTATCTCCTCTTACTGACCCGGACGCAATCGGGCGATACCCGTTCCATCACCCATCACCCAAATCCGAAAAAAAGAGACGAAAATCTATTTCGCAAGCTCCCAAGGTTAAAAATATTAATGGAAAATATGGAGGGGTAAAAATTTGCCCAAAATTTGTGTAATTTGTGGATCCAGTTCTTTAGATTTGTACAACCCACTTACTACCACTATACGCTTCACAAGAATGCTGGAGTAGAAACAATGGTACCTCTTCCAGACGAGTTGGGCACTGAGTAATTGGGCAAAATTGTTTTACGATTTGCGTGATACGATATCCACTTCCCAGAATTTGTAATCTTTCTTTCGAGTCACCATTTAAATTACCAGTTCGAAAGAGTGGCTCGGAAAAGGGTAGCATCCCAAAAAGTGGGTCAGACACTCTGAAGTGCGAGCAAAACCTTGTGTACGATTTGCGCAATTTGTGTACCCAACTCTCTGAATTTGCGTGACCACTCTTATCCCTCTGTATGCGATGAAAACTTGGAGAAGATGCATAAAAGAAGTAAACTCCAAAAGTGAGTTGTTCGATACTCCACAATGGGGCAAAACTTGCGTCCGATTTGTGTAATTTGTGTACCTCCACCCAGAAGTTGGGTGATTTCCTTCGCGTCACTATTAAAATTTCAAATTTGAGGGAGGGGCTCGCTCCCTAGAAGTAAGTTAGGCATCTTGAAATCGGCGCAATAGTTTGTACACGGTTTGTGAATGATTCTTGTAATTTGTGTATCCATTTTTCAAAATTTGGGAGATTTGATGACACAAGATTTAGCAAAAAGTCACGTTTTATAAGCAAGAAGTTCACTCTCATAAGTGTAATATTTTGTACTGGCAAAAATCAAGTATTGTGTGGTAGGTAGATTTTCTTCAGCTCATTTTGGGTGTATTAAAGCCTAAAATTACATTTATCCTCCCCCAAATATTGTACTTTCTAGACCCCCTCAATTCGGAGCAAGTTGTCCCATTACAAAAGTTATCACTTAATTCGAATTTTGTAACATGTTTTTAGAAAATGGTACGAAAATACCTTCGTAAGACATTTCAGCACATTTTTAGCACAAGGCTTACCCTATCATGTATGAACACTTACCCGGGTATGGGGTAAGTGGTCACAAAGAAAGTAGCCGCGCTTAAAAATGTTTGGGGCCAACCGTATGAAAAATTTTTGTATTCTCTATACGCCATTTTGTAACCAAGGGTTGGCGTATCCGGGTATGGGGCAACTTGTCACAAAAAAAAGTAGCCTCGTTTAAATATGCTTGGGGTCAATCGTATGAAGAAGTTTTGTTTGTTTTTATACGCCATTTTGTAACCAAGGGTTGTAGCTATAATTCGAGCCTAATTAGAAGTTTTTCGGTCCAATAGTTTTTTTCAGAATTTTGGAGTTTCTAAAAATTGTGACAACTAACCTCGGTCTACCCTAATGAACGAAGAATGCCGCTGCAGTAGAAATTTTATCGATAAGTTGACTAGGAAATTTTTGCGAAGCATTTTTCCTAGTCAATAGGAACGGACTTTTCTGTCACCCCGCATATGACAGAAATCTTTCAAATGGCGTAGTTACTTCTTCTGTTTTATTCCTTCTCCATTTTTCTACCTTTCTCATTCCTTTTTTTCTTCACTTTTTTGTTTCCCCCCTTTTTTTTGGTCTGAAAATTCTAAATTTAGCCGCCCTAAAATTTTATCGCCCTGAGCAGCTGCCTAGGTTGCCTAATGGTAAAAACGTCTCTGCTCTTCCGAGCCCCTCCACCAAATTTTGTACTTTGAATGGTGGTGTCCAGAGGTCACACAAGGTGTTCTCCTCCGAGCACATCCACCAAATTTGTAATTTGAATGGCGGTGCCCAATAGTCACACAAAGTACCATTTTTCGAGCTTATTCACTACATTTGTAATTTGAATGGTGAAGCCTATAGGTCGAACAAATTCAGACAGGAGGATACACAAGTTATACATGTAACAAATTCGGAGAAGGAATATGTGAATTACGCAAACTGTACTCAAATTCTTGCCATTATTTCCCATTAGTATTTCTGCCGTGGTGCGACTGGCGAAACAGGCCTGAAAAACTCAGTACAACGCCTGGGTTCTAAAAAAAAAAAAGTTTTTCCATTCGCAAAATGAAGAGTCCGAGGAAAAAAGAGGCTAACGGCATTTTTTTCAGTATACAGTTAAGGTTGGTAGTATGTAGATCTTGAAGAGTAGAATTCGATGGACTACTCAAACAAGGAAGAAAGGAGCCTTACCACAGCCAAAAATGCATTTGAAATTATTGCATACCAGGAAGAAAGATGCCATCTCCACCGATAAAGTGGAAGAAGGAGGAATGTAAAAACTGGTTGTTAATCCCCTGTCTTCCCTGAAATCTTCAAATATTATGAAGGCGAAGGAATATGATTTTTTGCAGGTCTGGTTGGCCGAGTGGATAGCGCGCTGGTCTCGAAATCCGAAGGCCTCGGGTTCGAGGCCACGTAGCAACTCGCTACATTTCGACCTAGGCCGGGTTTTCGGCAAGAAGGGAAGAGGTCTAAGACAGCCCTGACAGTCTCCCCAGCGTCTTTGAGATAATGCTCGAAAGAACAGAGTTGAGAGCAAAAATGAAAATGAATTTGACGAAGAGTTCATGGTAAGTTGGGAGCTTAGTAACCCGATTCCAAAAAAAAAACCAAAAAAAACACAACAGTTTCTGTGTTTTGGAAAAGCAATAATTCTACAATGACAGCCTTTACTAGGATATTTGTTTAAAATTCCGTAGCGTAATTGGCCGTTAGAGAATTTTTTGCGGCAGAATGTTATCAGCTTATCACTACAATTTGATACCAGGGCCAACACATAGCCCAGATCCCCAGAATGTTGTGAAATGTTACCAACAACTTGCAGCAAAGCAAGAGCTCAATAATTTCGATATTCATCGCGTATTTTCGCTGTGACGGATTCCAGATTGTTGTCAAATGTTACCAACATCTTATAGCAACGCAAGAATTCAATAATTTCGACTTTCATCGTGTCTTTTTGCTGTGACTCGATTAAAAACCGATTCATCGACTTTATATGTATAACTTTTCCTGGTCTACCTGGCATACAAATAATATTTCCATAAGCGGCCTTTTACGGCAATTTCGTGTCAAAATATTACACAGTTATTGTTTTGCGATAGAGTGAAATGTTCAAAGTTAGAAAGCGGTGCCTTACCCCTGCCGACATCGCATGGTGCAATCTTAGGCTCGGGGGAACGTAAAGCATAATGTGATCGTTCACGTGAAAAAAAAAAAAAAAAAAGAAGTGAGATCCGACCAATAAAACCGAAGCTGTAAAGCTATAATAAGCACAGAAACTTGCTCTTTTTTAACAGCAGCTAACTCTAAAATTTCTCTTTTTTTCGCACATACCATTATAAGTCGACGTCGGGCGTTCAAAAATAAAAATTGTACTTTATTTTTCTTCGGCCGCTCGAAAGTTTGGGAAATCGAAACCCCGTTATTTATTGATGTAGAAAAGTCGCAAACGGAAAAACACGGAGGGTTTCGCTGAGTTTTTGCAGAGTTTGAGTAAGACGTAAAAAGGGGCGAAAGAAAAAAGAGTAGACCCTAGACGTACCTAGCCCACTCGCAGCAGCCAACTTCGCTCCCCCGTATTGGTAGAATTTACGGGCGAAAAATGCAGATAAGTTTCCGGTTCGAAAACTGTATGTACATTGTACACACGCAAGACTACGAATGGACCTTTATATGCTGTGGAAAAGCGACGCGACTTCTTTCAAATTGGTTATCGCCCCGGATTAAAACGCATTTTCCAGTTAAAAGGACAAAACGATTTTCAGACCTATTCGAACCAGACGCGATATCGTTAACAGTTCCATTTTTGAGCGAACATCTCAGGCCAGACGCTATATACGAAGAGTTTCTCTCGGAGGGTCATTTCGAGAAAGAGAGAGTGCGTGAAATGTCGAGCGCATTATATGGAAACGGGGAAAATGAAAAGTCATCGTAGGAGGACTTGAGAAACGTCGCTGCAAAAAGCCATAAATAAGGAAGAAGAAAGACCAGGATTGAAAAAAAACGAATGCTAGCCCTCGTATGAGATGCATCGTCCGAAGAACACTCTCGAAAGGACATCGACCTCGGATAATCGAGTCTGTGTGTGTACTTGAAATTGAAAATACAGCTTCAGTATCCCTTATAGTGAGCACTCGTGTAAGAACGTTACAGCATTTTAATTTGTGTACTGTCGCATCCACGTTCCGAGCAGCGTGCTCATGGTTTTCGGGATTGCCCCCAGGGTCTTATTTTATCCCTCTACTCCCGATGAATAAAGTGCAAAGTCATACCCAACATAGTCACGAGAATATTAATGGTAAGAATTTCAGCAAAGTGAATATCTTTAGTGATAGGATAAGTTCGTATGCGAACAGGACGTCATAGTGAAGAAGATGTAGAAAAAGTTTATAAAGAAACTGATGAAGTACTGAGCAAGGTAAAAGGAAAAGTGAGTCATAATTTTTCGTGATAGCCGCCCATTTCTCCCATTTTCTCTTCAATAAGAGATCGACTACCCAATGCACGAGAGGAAAATAATTTTGAGAAAAATAAAAGTTTGGATGCCAGACATCATATTCGAATACGCACATCGCTTAGGTATTTGTTTGTCTGGAACTCATTACTCGTACATTCAATGAAGCCATGTTAACTGAAGTTTTTAATTACAATTGCTATCCAGCTTACGCTCTAACATTACTTGCTCGTCGTTTTCACGCAGGTACTATAAAGAGCATTAAGCATCCCCTCAAAAAAAAAAAAAAAAAAAAGAAAAAAAAGACACAGCCCTGCTAAATTACATCAAATAGAATGACAGTTTCGCAAAGAGGAATGAGGTTGGATTATACCTATTTTTTCGATACTTTGCTAACGATTTTATAACACGCTAAAGTAGAGAGGAAAATAAGAAACAGAGAAAGAAAAAGCGTGTACATGGCAGTAGTTTCATTCAATTTCGTTAATGTCTTTTTTTCCCTTTTTTTTGTTTTGTTTGTTCTTTTGCAGTACCATGTCCGTTTTTACGTCTTTCTGTGTTGCGGCGCGACGTTTACATTACTGAACTCCCTTTATCAGATTCAACAAATTATTTTCGCAGCTGACGTTGCCGCATGGCTTTATGCTACACAGCATATTATACTCTCGACGTTTTTCATAAAAAAACTGTTCTCTTATCAATTATTCAAGGTTTAAAATTCCAGTATACATTAAAAACTTGCTGGGAGTTCAGTTGAAAGCTTTTTACAAGACTTGATACATTCTAACGATGTAGAATATAGAGAGGTATTTCCCATAATGCAGAATACAGAAAAACTTTTGACAGGTTTGTTGCAAAGTAAGAGGCACCAGTACAGGGGGCGAGGGTACCTCGATATTAAGTTTAATGAAAACGTATTTTATTTTATTTCAGGACTTCCCACCCTTCTCCGATGGATATCATGTGATGTTCAAATAATAACATGAACAACTTTAGTATTTTTTTTTTTTTGTATTTGGAAAGCCTAATGCCTGACGGCTATATCCATCTTATAATTTGAAACTCCCTATGTTTGAGACGTATGTCATGTTTTACACTATTTCTCACCCTCAGTCCTTCCCTTAGTATCATAATTCTCAACTTGAAGTCAAACTGTCATTAAAATTGGGATTAGCCACATTGAACATGGAATATTATGCAATATGTTGATTTCTCGTGCTCTTATAAAGTTGGAGACATTCACCATTATGTAACCCTAACAAACTGGGACTTGTGGATGATACCGAAGATTTAAATTCTTGCACAAAGTTTAGTTGATTAAGGGACCACTCGAAGTAATAGTTTATTAAAAGACAGGCCTTTTAATACATTTACCCACTTCTAATTGGGTGGCTTAGTGCCAGAGAGATGAAAAGGAATTCGGGACAGAAATCATAATCCAAATCCGGGTTTTCGTATTCTGAATAATTTTTAATAATTTTTTCCTGGATTCAGATTCTACGAATCTGAATTCAATTTTTTGTGAATTTGAATTATTGGATTCTCTTTTCTCACACAATTTACTGGGATTCTGTTTTCTCACACAATCCACTAGGATTCTTTTTTGTACAAAACCTGTATCAGAGGATTCGGAAACCGTACACGGATTCTGAATTTGTACCCAGATTCTAAACCTAAATTAATCAAAATCCTGTATCCACGTTAAAATTATTATTATTATCATTATCATCATTATATTTTTATTCCACAGAATTCATCAGTACTTCAAAATTATTAGCTCTTGCGCGTGTGAATGAACTGGTAGGGTCAAGAGTCATTTTGACTAGGGACGCAAGCCTCTGCTGTGAGAAGTACAGTAAAGCCAGAAATTTTGGGACTCACTCCCTCAAGAATTTCTAATCCTCCACGAAAAAAAGTCTCCTAATATAATATTACGCACAAAGATTTGTAATTCTTGAAAATTGACTGGATCTGATACAACTGTATATTTTTGGTAAAACAATTAACCTTCTTTTTTTTTTCTTTCTTTAAAAAAAATGGTCGAAAATAATTGTTTTTGGTCGAAATTTACTTTTTTTTCGATTGAAAATTATTTGTTTTGGTGGAAATTATTATTATTATTATTATTATTATTATTATTATTTTTAATTTTTATTTATTTATTTTTTTTTAAAACTAAAAATGGTCAAAAATTACTTTTTTTTGGCCAACATTTTTCTTTCTTTCTCAATTAATAATGGTCAAATAGTATAGTTATTGTTTGACATTTCGTCATTTTTAATTCAAAAATGATCGATAACGATTGCTTTTGATTGAAATTTTCTCAATATTTGACGGAAAATGGTCAAAAATGATTGTTTTTGGTCATTAAAAATGGTTGTTTTTGGAAAACATTTGGTCATTTTTAAATGAAGAATAGTTAAAAAGTAGTCGTTTTTAGTCAAAATGTTGTCGAATTTTAATGAAAAATAGTCAAAAATGATTGTATAATTATTCAAAATTTAGTCCTTCATCTTCATTAAAAATGATCAATTATAGTACTGATTTTAATTAATATCCTGTCATTTCGTGATCAAAAATTATCAACAGTGATTGTTTTTGGTCGAAATTTTGTCCTTTTTGATTAAGGATTGTTGTTTTTGATTAAAATTTAGTCCCTTTTAAATTAAAAATTGTTGAAAATTAACGTTCTTGGTCGAAATTTGGCTTTTCTTTTACATTAAAACTGGTCGATAATGAATGTTTTTGCTTGAAATTTTTTCAAACTTCAATAGAAAGTAGTCGAAAATGACTGTTTGTAAACAAAATTTCGTCGTACGTTGATAAAAAATGGTTGGTTTTGGTCAGGATTTAGTTATTTAAAAATTTAAAATAGTCAAAAATTTGTCGTTTTTCGTCGAAGTTTGATAATTTATTGATTAAAAATTGTAAAAAATGATTGTTTTTGGTCGAGATTTTGTCAATTTTTGAGTAAAAATAGTCAAGATTTTTTTTTGAACAAAATATGACTTTTTTTTTTTAAATATTATGTATTTGTTGGAAATGAACATGGAGTATTGTTTTTAGTTGAAATTCTGCCCTTTATAATTGAAACTTTCAAAAAAAAATTGATTGTGATTGAAATTTTGCCATTTGTTGATTAAAAATTGTTTTTCTGGTCAAAATTTAGTCATTTTAAAATGAGTAATAATGAAAAATTTGTCGTTTTTGATTGAAGTTTGGCTATTTTTTAAATTAAAAATGGCCAAAAATGGTTGATTTTGATCAAAATTTTCCCGTTTTCCGATTGAGAATGGTGGAAAATAATTATTGTTTTTGGTTGAAATTTGGCCTTTTTTTAAACTTGACAATGATTAAATATTATCGTTTTTAGTTGAGATTTCGTTGTTTTTTCATTAAAAATGGTCAACAATGATTATTTTTGGTCGAGATTCTGGCATTTTTTGATTTGAAATTGTTATTTTTGGTCAAAATTTAGTTATTCTTAGATTAAGAATGGTCAAAAATTTGGTCTTTTCAAAATCAAAAGTTACCAAACATTATTGTTTTGGGTTTTTTCTTCTTTTTTTTTCCCATGGGAAATGGTCAGATAGAATATATTTGGTCGTCGTTTTTTGATTGAAAATTGTCAAAAATTTGTCTTTATTGGTCAAAATTTGGTAATTTATCGATTAAAAATGGTAAAAAATGATTGTTTTTGTTCAAAATTTTATCAATTTTTGAGTGAAAATGGTCAAAAATTTGTTTTTGAACGATATATTTTTTTTTTTTGTTGGAAATGAACATGTAGCATTGTGTTTAGTTATAATTCTGTCCTTTTAAATTAACTTTTTCAGAAATCATTGGTTTTGGTTGAAATTTCGTCGTACGTTGATTAAAAATGGTTGTTTCTGGTAAAATTTAGTCATTTTAAAATAAAAAATAATAAAAAATTTGTCGTTTTTGGTAATTTTGACTATTTTTAATTTAAAATGACCAAAAAATGGTTGGTTTGATCAAAATTTTCTCGGTTTCTGATTGAAAATGGTAAAAAATACGTATTGTTTTCGGTTGAGATTTGTTTTTTTTTTCTCTTTTTCTTTTTCATTAAAAATGATTGAATCGTATCGTTTTTGGTTGACATTTCGTTGTTTTTTCATTAAAAATGGTCAACCATGATTGTTTTTGATCGAGATTCTGGCATTTTCTCATTTAAAATGATTATTTTTGGTCAATATTTAGTCATTTCTCAATTGGAAATGGTCAAAAATTGGTTGTTTTTCGTCAAAAATTTGGTCGTTTTAGAAACCAAAGTGATCAAATATTATTGTTTTTGGTTGAAATTTGGCTTTTTTCCCCCTATGGGAAATGGTGAAATAGAATATATTTGGTCAAAATCTCGTCGTTGTTAAAAAATTAAAAATTGTTATTTTTGGCCATAATTTGGTCACCTTTTAATTAAAAAAGGTCAACCATTTTTTGTCGTTTTTCGTCAAAATTTAATCTTTTTTTGATGTTGGAAAAAAGTCAGAAGTTATTGATTCGGGCCAGAATTTGGTCATTTCTTGATAGAAAATGGTCGAAAATTAGGTTTTTGGTCGATGTTTTGTTAGTAATATTCAAGTGAAAATGGTCAAAAATGATTTCTTTTGATCAAAATCTCATTTTTGATGGAAATTGGACAAAAATGACTGCTTTCGGCCAAAATAACGACACACCCTCAGGAGAGAAAAAAGTTCGCCGCCGTAGATAGCCGTCGGTGTGGAGTCAGTCGGAGGTACAGTGAAAGTTCACACTATTTCTAAAACCGCGTGAAATAAGAACGAAGCCTAAAAAATTGTTCTCCCCTTCATGTGATCTGTGTTAAAACGCATTGAAACAGCATATCCAAATCGCTAGCGCAACACCACTATAGCAACACCACCCCCGACACGCTCCCTCGACACGAAGACAGTCCGTATGATTTAGCTCTTCATGGTGATATTTCAGTTCAGTGGTTGCCATTTCTACAGCCTCCAGCCGTGTTGTTGCTGCACGACAGCAGTCTGCAACCGTGTTGTTTTCATGTAAATTTCCATGGAATTTCTTTAATGTAGGGTAAGATATAATTGGCTAGTCAGTCAGTCAGTCAGTCAGTCTGTCTCGTCAGGGCCATGAAAATATCAATTAAAAAAAAAAAAAAAGTCAGCCAGTTAGCTAGCCAGCCAGTAACGCTCTTTTCGTCACGCTCCAGAGTAACGCTTTTTTCCGTTGCCAGCCAGCCTAGCCAGCGCGATTTTTGTGACGCTAAAAAGTAACGTTTTTTTCCATTGTGTGCCAAAGTAAAGACATAAAAATGTCAAAAAAGTCAGTCAGTCAATCAGGCAACCCAGTCAGTCAGAGACATGAAAATGCCAATTAAAAAAAAGTCAGTCAGCGAGCCTAGCCAGCCTGTAACGCTATTTTTGTCACATTCCAGAGTAACGCTTTTTTCCGTACCCATCAGCCAGCCAAGCCAGCCCAGCCTAGCCAGCGCGATTTTCGTGACGCTGTTTTCGTCACACTTTTTATAAAGACATAAAAATGTCAAATAGGGTCAACTTTGACACAATTTATAGTATCTTTATGGAACTTAGGGTAAAAGTTGAACTTCCATTTCTGTAGGAACTTCAAAGGGCTTCAATTTTTAATACTATTCATTTTATGCTACGGTCACTGTTGACGAGTTTTTGGTCAGAAACTAACTTTTATCCACTTTAATCCATAATTGAGATTATGCACAAGGGTCGGGATTGGGGGGGGGGTCCACATGATTTGAATACAATATCAAGTATGGTGCCCAAATACTGCATACCAATTTCTAGCGTGCAGCAGTTTCTTCTACTTCCATTCAATCCTTCGATGGACTATAAGTAATTTCTTCGATGTCCCTATCTTTGCCCCTTCAAAAGCAAGAACAACAATCATATCTGCACGCTGTCGGAATACATTGCCTTCTAACTCCGTTAAAGAAAGAGGTCATGTACTTAAGAGACATCCGTATAAGGCGATGTTTATCGACGTAGTTTCGAATAACGCGAGCATTTGAAAAGTAACTTTCAAATCGCGGTGGGAATAGAATTCCAATTCATATATTCACGCGCTCAGTCCCAGCTGAGCTCCCTCCACCGACCATACACGAGCCTTAGTGATTTTTCGGAACCCGCCGAAATCGCTATCGGCGGACGCGGTTCACAATCAACCCAGCTTGTACTCACCTTTTCCGAAAACGATATCCCGCTCGTCGATGAAATATTGATCATCTTCCAGATTCCGCTGATCTCCGCCGACGATTGCCTTCCACTCGGCGTGCGCTTTTCCTCGTAACGCGATTCGAATACCTGAAACGAAGATAAAATTTCCTTTAATGGGCGTCGTGGGTATAGCCGCGCCGGCAACCTTTATCTCAATTTTCTTTTGCGAGCCGAAAAAGACCGCTGAAAAATTACCGCGCCCATACTTTATGGCCAATTTTCGGGGCGCCGAATCGAACGCGAAAATCGCTCCGGCTCCTGCGGGAGCCCAGATACACATTCGTTTCTCGACCGAAACTCCTCTTTCCCGCTTTTATTTCAATTTTCTCTCATAATACGGCGGCTTATTCGAGAAAAAAAAAAACCCACAAGCCGCGTATTTCGCGCCACTCGAATGGCAGTGCCCAAACATTCGTACATATTTCGCAACTGCCTACATCGAATGTTCGAGACTGTTAACCGCGTATTAAAAATCGGTTCCTTCGAGCAGAGAGAGAGGCGAAGAATACGTAGGTATTTCCTTTTTTTACCGATATTTTCAAAACATCCTGAGTGGATTCGGTGATTCCGGCTGGCTTACTGATACCGAATCAGCAGTCGTGTTATATCAAACGTGAACTGCTCGAATGCCAATATTTAACCGTTCGTTATACGAGTGCGTGTAGGCACTAAAATTGTTCAGCGATGGGGAGGGGGGGCAAAAGGTCGGATAGGTAAGTGGATGTATGTTAGCTCTGGAAAAACAAAATACATTTCACATCCACACGCTTGGTTCTATTTCTTTTGAAGTGGCCCTGGCGCTGCTTTTATATATTTGTAATACATACCTGGCAGCAGCCGTTTCCCTTCTACGAATCCGTACAAATTATAAAACTGTTCATTGAAAAACAAACGAAGTGTATGTGAATGCGAAGAATGGTGCCTCTGTGTATACGTTTCAACATGGATTCGAATTTCGAGCACGCTAGTCGATGTTATTTACGCGGCTGGGGTAGGTTGCCAGGTAGACTGAGATTTCGCAAACCCAGTTTATGGTCATATTTAGCATAACTGGACAGTGCTCGCATCAATTTCCGCCAGTGAACGCGGCAAGCTGAAGCTGCGCATTAAATGCTAGTGGAGCATAACTCAACAGTACCCCCCCCCCACCGGGCCCTGCGTTAAAAAAAAAGTCGGACATCACACGAATAAAATCTGAGTTGCCACCACTGAATGAGATTTTATTTAAAACATTCTCAAAATCGAAATTGGTTCTCTTTCTATTTTTTGTGACTTTTAGTAACCTTGAGGAAAATTGCTCAAATTTCAGGAAGGCAGGCGCAGGATTCTAAACTAATGAAGAAGGTGGAGAAAGTGTGAAAAATCGAGGGGAAGGCGGGAAAAAGCTTCTAAACACATGAACAAAGTGGGGGGAAGTGAGGAAAAGTGAGCAGTAGGCAGAGGGGCAAGATTCTGAACAATGGCGCAACACTGCGGGAGAGTGTGGAAGAGCGAGGGGTGGCCAAAAATAAACAAATCTAGGTATTCTGTGGGGGCTACATGTTCACCATGGGTGGACAGGGGGGGATACAATTCCATAATCGTTCATTTTTTCTGTGTGGTTACCACCACTGTCATCTTGCTCCATCTTCCCATCAGTATGCCCCACAGTTCGGGGAATATGGCCAAAATATTACCAAAACCGAATTTAGCGGCCTTTGGAGCCAATTATTGAATACCCATAATAAACGTTACAAAATACCGGAACCCCCTCCTCCCTCATTGCATGGGCCTCAACTTCAAATATGAGGTATATAGATGAAAGGAGGGCGGTGAATTAGCCCCATAAATGATATAACTCTGTGAACTGGTAAAGTAGCTGAAGAAGATGATTATTATCTTCATAAGATCTGGGCTTCTGTGTTGAAAAGTAATAATTCTTAACGGGGATAGCTTGAACTCCATTTTAAGCAGTTCTAATCCAGATACAAGGAAATTGCTAAGGACCTGTTTCATGAGAAATTTAATGTACAATCTCTTGCGAATAAAAAAACAGTAGCTTAAGAGGCCAAGTTTCATGAAAAATTGAAAAAATGTGAAAATTTTGTGATATAACTTGTACTAAAATTGATTTTATGAAAACCCTGTTGAATGAATTCCGACCATTTTTTTCTTATGTAGTTACTACAATTGCCCTCTACTATTACCTACTAGTATAATTTTTTTCTGTCTACTGTTTTCAGTCGTGAGAAAAAAAAAATCAAAGATAGAAAATTTTTCAAAAATTGATTATAACTCAGCTCCTTTAAAAGTAAGAGTATACAAACATACCTACATATTGTCGGGGATTTGTTGCCTACTTACCAGGTGGAAGGGGGTAGGGTCATTGCAAAAGAGACACCCTATATACCGATATAATGATCTGAATCTAGTCTCATCTTATGCAGAATTACATTTTCTTCTAATCAGAGAGTTCTGTAATGCAGTCAATCCCAATGCGGTCCATGTAGGCACGATCAAAATGTAAAAATCTCAGAGTTACTCAGTATTTTTCCTTCTGTTCCTCCCCATAGATTATTCTCATAGATTCCTTTTCTTCCCAGGAATATACGCGGATCTCCATTTTTCAAGCCCAAACAGCTTCAAAATACAATTGTTTCAGCCCCGCTAAAAGTCGATGAACAACTGATTTCACAAGGCACTAGAAGCACATCGCAGCGAGACTACAATATTTACGTTAAATAAATGAAATTTCCATATTTTTCTGGAAATGCGAAAGAAATCTAGGAAGAAATTGAACGAGATTCCCTCTCAAATGTACACCACAAAGCAGGATCATTAAACAGATAATTAATGAAATCTCGTTTTTTAGAGGATCACAACATCCTACAATTTTTTTCTTTCTAAAGAAAAGGTATCAAACAACGTATTAAAATTGTTGGGTTTTTGCTTCGCTGAATTCGAACCATCAGGTGGAAATGTTTGATCCGTCACGGATAGGGGGCTCTAAACATGGAAATTATATGCTTTAGTTTTGGGGTTTGGGAACCTACTACCTAAATCGATATAAAAAAAGAGCTAATGGGTTTCTGAAGACATGAAAACTGTGAACTCGAATTCGGCTGTCCATCCTGATAACAGGCATTTCAAAACTTGTTTTTCATCTAATTGCCCCACCCAGTGCTTTCTTGGAAAGATTAAGTAAAACAACCCCTCGTCGCAATGTACACACAAAACCAACGAGCACCTTATCTTCAGTTTGAAAGTCCATAAATGGCTTTTTCTCACTTCATATTTTCACTTGACATCAGAAAGGTGCACTCTCACTTCCCACAATAATATAATCGAACCAACGCCCTTTGATACGCTCAAATGACTCGATCAACCAGAATGGATCAGATTTACTTCCAGTCAACTTTACCTTATGAGTAGTGAAGCAGCTAATTTTTCAATAATTCCTTTGTCGAGTGGCATGGAAACCTTTTTGCTGCCTTAGTGCAACGAAAGAGAAAAAAACCAATCCGAACAAAATATTCTATCGAATTCTTACACAGAAAGGACGATATTAGAACTACGAGTACCTACATTGCAATAGGTTCGCTGCAACAAGTCGAAATGTTGCAAAGGCTAGAAAATATAAATAACTTCGTCGAAAACGAAAACTGCTGGGCTCGAAGCCAACGCAGAATTCGAGCTTACTTTTTTCTCGGGGCGCTCGGCTGCCATTTTTCAGCCATTAGCGTTAAATCGTTTTCGAAATGACCCGTAGTAAATCGTCTCGATTTTTAAAAGCCGGAGAGAATTATTGAAAACACGGAGCCAAATTTCTTTTAAGCTCTCGTACGTATACTTTTCCCCGCTATACGACGTCGTTAACATTATTTCTTTTCGTTTCAAAGTTATCCTTACGGGAGCTATGTAATTCCTATTAACATATTTTTGAAACATAGTCGAACCGATCGACGAGTATGGAAGGCGTCATCAGCTGGGTAAAGAATATATCTTGGTATTTTGACTTTTTATTCGAGCAATCGCAATTTTTGAAGAAAAGGGGCCTGTAGAATGTGAAAATTCAGCAGACTGAGAATATCGACAAGAACTCCCCTCCACTGATATTTGTCGATGTGAGGGTGGATCGTCGCATAGCAAAGTGAGATTTTAATACGGTAAAATCTAGTTTCGTTTCAAATGAAAAAGTTCTCTCCTTAAACGGGGCTCATCAACATTGGAATTCCGAACGTAAAAATTGACATCATTGAAACGTAAAAACAGTATAAAAATTGAATAGTCTAAATAAGGAAATAAAAGACGACTCGGAGTAAATTTTAACTCGATAAGATTGGAAAATTGCTTTCTTGACATTTGGTGACGTTGTCTTTTCTCTCAATCAATAATTAACCTCGGGACGGGATGGTAGAAAAATACATTCCCACCAACTTTTTTCTTTCATTTTTCTTATTGAGGGACAACGCATTGCTTGTACTTTCCGCTATATTCCACTCTTTACTCACCCTCTTCTTCGTTCTCCTTTAGGACCACGTTTCCTCAATTATTTCCCCTACTAGTTTTGCCTCGAACCTCCTGCAGTCCTTTCTGATCTCTTTTCTAACCAACTTTTGCAGCTCTGGCCGCTCGATCAGCTGTTGTCTAGATTTGTTTGATATTTTCTTCAACTCTTCTCGTTCCTTGATGAGGTTTTTTGTCTTAGGGAATTAGCAAAATGATTGCACGGAAGACATCTGAGTACGAAGTAACTGTCTACCTGGTCTTCGTAGATTTCACCGAGGCATTTGACCTACTCAACCAAAAATTCATGTTAAGGGCACTCTTAGATCATAGGGCAATATTACGGCTCCCATGCGAGGAACTTTCCTCCTGAGGCTTCTGAGCAGCTCCCTCCGCTTGCCAGTCTGCTACTGTCCGCTTTCATCGCTGGTTGTGGGATGCGGTCGCTTCCTACGTTTTGCGGTCCGCCATTCCTCCTCACCACCTTGCTCACAGCACTGCTGCGGGCTTTGCTGTCGCTGCTGGCCACCCCGCTGCTGCTTCTGTCCCTGCTGGCTTCGCTACTGCTCTTCCTGCTGGCTCTGTTGCTGCTGTTGCAGTCGTTGCTGGCCGCGCTGCCTTTTTCGTTGCTGATTCTGCCGCTGCTCGCCACTCCGGCCCTGACGCAGCTGCTGGCCATTCTGTGGCGGTTGGTCTTGTTGGCTCTGCTGCTGCTGCTCTGTCTGACCCTCCTTTTGCAGCTTAGGCGTAGTCCGCTGCTCTTCTCGCTGATGCTGAGCTATGTCCAGCTGCTGCTGCTGGTTAGGCTCTCCTCTCGAAGCTGGACTGAGCGGAACCCACGCAGGTGCCTTCAGTGTACCGTTTGGGGTACGATGCATGAGCGTGGATAGTATTCTGTTGGCATCCGCTAGCTCCTGCTTCACTATCCGCAGCTGCTCGTTCGCTTCCCGCCTCATCTCTTTCATTTCCTCACGCAGCAATCTCGTCACTCCCTGACCCTTGAGCCAGTGTAACAAGCTGCACCGACACCTCCTTTATCTTCTGAACATCGATCTTCATGACACCACTGAACTGCCCGCATAGATTCTTCGAGCGTTTGCGGCAGTTCTCGATTGCGTCTGCCAGCTCCTGGATTTCCAGCCTAATCTGGGTGGCATCCTTGTCCAGGTAGTTGACCTCAAGTTCTCCATCGCCACCTTCCGCTCCAGCGATATCCTCCGTATCGCTCGCCGGTCTTCCCGGCTCATCACCCGGCCATCCCGGTGTACCATTTTCGTCTTCATCGCTCCTAGACTTCCTTCTTGTTTCGTAACGCTAGATAGGATCCCCGTCAGTCGCGTTATACCGGCCAGCGTTGGGTGGTGGTTAGGCCTTTTTAACTGCAGCTTTTATAGCGGCTTCCCTGTCGAGGAGGAGCAAGGCCTCCCTAAATAGGACTGCTCTGACGCGGGGGGAAATAGCCTGCACACCCGCTTGGCCACAGAGCGACGCATACATTATCCCGCCCACACACTGCTAAGGACCCGTGATCGCCTCAGATCCTATGTTCTTCGAGATCCGTTCGAAGGCACCGAGTGGCCTGTCGCTACCCAGGCCCAACCAGGAGCACCGCTCTGTCCAAACACGGTGAGGTCTAACATCAACCCACCAGGACAGGCGCAGGAAAGCACCAGGCCGGTCTACCAGTAGAAGAGCGATCCGACGCGACCCATACCAGCCGGACAAAGAATGAGCCATTAGCCACCTTAACTGGGGTACAACCAGCAGGGCCGTGGCCGGCCTCCACAACCCGGTCTGAACTGCGGCGCCCGCCCAACACAACCACCGGCTGCACCCCACTCAACGCGGCTGCGCCGTATTGAAGCCTCCACAGGTACCCCAGCTCACAATACTCTCCCACACACTCATGCCAGCCCATCAGCAGCCCCCCAGACCACCGCAGGCAGAAGACCCCAGGAAGCGCAAACCCATCCTTAGGAAACCAAGCAACGCTAGGACCGGCATCCCCCCATCAGCATCCTCAGCACCCCCACAGAGAAAGAAGAAAAGGGACCTCGAACAGAGATGCGTTTAATTTGGAATTTCGATTAGTCGGAATGGCCATAAAGGGTGGATGCCATATTTCTAATGCCCCTGGATCCGCCGAAAGGGGCTCTCTCTCTCGTGTCTATTTGCCTGCTTGCCAGTCTGTCTGTCTCTCTTTTTCTTATTCAGTTTTTATTTTACAATTTTTAAATAGTCAATAGTTTTCCCCTACTTTTGTGCCCCCACCCCATTTCCCGTAAATGGTCGTGTGGAGCTGGTAAGTAAATAAAATAAAAAATGAAATAATCTACAGGTTTTGAACCGGATTCGTTCCTTCCTCGCTTCCTCCATTGGCCCAAAAAGGTCTCCTTGGGAATTCACGTTCCTACTTCGGCGTTTAAGTCGTCCTTGTAAGGGATGGGAAAGCTAAAATACATCTTCGAAAATCAGGGCGTAATCTACGTAAACTAAACGTACATTCCACCGGGGGAAAATGTCTATTTCCGGTTAACTGACTGCCTGTAATCCTTCATCCTAGTAATCAACAGTTGCCCGTGTTGAGTCGGCATCACACGTAGGTATTTGCCACTCTACACCGCATACATAGTACCCGAAATGTGAACCGAGTAAAATGTGCGGAAAAAGAAATGGTTCATTTAGCAGAGGTAATTTTGTAATTAATCAAAACCAATACAGGAAGTTTTCGCTACACCGCGCGTGCTACTACCTATACACTTTTATAAAAACTTCTTCGTCGTAAATCTTAATTCAATCTCTCCGGGTACCCGACGTTAATCTACTTTACTTTTCGTCGTTTTTAATGACGGGCCAGAAACAAAAATAACATTTTTCATTCCGCAGCCCCGAAATTAATGGGCGCGGTTGTAGTTCGCCGGCGCTGCTGGTGTCGGAGCCGCTGCCGGCGGCGGCTGATGGGTATAGCGAAGGCTCGTCAACGCGGAACGAACGTTTTTCTTGAATTTTTCAAAAAAAAAAAAAAAAACTGGAACGGGCTCGAGGGAGGCCTGTACGACAACCCGAGAACGAATAAATTTTGGCCCAACTAACGAATGGAGACACGCAGCACGAACGTATACTTCGTGTCAACTTGATTTTCGACTGCCAAGATAATTGCGGCGGAAAATTGACGTTATTCGATATTCGCTTCTTTTTTCTTTCTCTCTCTCTTTCTTCCTTTGCTCCTTTTTTTGGCGGGTTCGTGTGCCTTTTTGCTTTATAGCGTGTTTACAAATTCGATGTAAATGCGGAGCGTCAATTTCCCCTCCTATAATTCGTATAAATTTGACATTTCCCGTCGGCTGACAAACGACCGAAGAATATGACTGTGTACGGGTTAGATGAGGTTCGGGCTCCGTGGGCGTTCCATCTCCGGGACTGCGAAACTGCGTTAACTCTTCAGACGTACGAGAAAAAATAAATACAAGGTACACTCGAACGTGTGTAGATGAAGAACACCAATTCGGAGGAGAGGCAAATTAACGTGACTGATGGCTGCCTCGAATAGGGCCGTGACTTGCCTTTCTGCCGGGTTCTATTGCATTTTGTTGGCTTTTTCATATACTTCCGAGTTGAAATTTGGTTCTGCCATTCTTCACCATATCTTGCGGGCATTCCATCACTTTGATCTGTCACGAAGCGATCATGTTCTTCAGCTGATTAATCTGAACATTACCTCCCCTGACGAAGATCTCCCCGATAGATAGAATTTCAAAAACGCAAACTGGAGTATTTTTCAAGAGCTGTGTTCTCAATTACCCGGTCTAAATTTCAATCAAAATATCGATGGCATAATAAATTTCTTTATCGACCGCATTCACGATTGTGCCTCTCAGTCCATACCAAAATACAATAACCCTCCGTAAAAAATCGGTACCATGGTGGCTACAAAACTGCCGTACGCGATCCGAAATCGCAGAAGAGCCCTAAAAACTTTAGAAAAGTCTCCGACTCATCTCTACCTTCTTAATTACCCAAGACTGCGAGCCGTCGCCCAGCGTACCATACAACAAGCGAAAAGAGAGTTTGGAGAAAATACACATCAAACATTAACTTTTCTGTCAGCAGCTTTCAGATCAGGTCAGCAATCCGGAGAATAGAATCCAAAAGTATAGCTCTTCACCGACGAGTATTCTCATCAATTACAAAATTAATACTGATCTCACAGCAATAGCAAACGCCGTAGCAGATTACCTATAAGCGACATCTCTAACTCCATCTCTCCTCATACATCCCCCGACAATACTCTTCCTAGCGAAACATCTGATCAAATCTACAATAACGATACTACACTTCGAGAACCAGAAGAAGCAATCAACTCCTAAAAAACCTCGGCTCCTGGTCCAAACTACTTTCATGTACAATTCCTTCAGCACGCTCCAAATAACACAATTCAAGTACTCCTGCAAAACTCCTTCCCTATTATATGGAGAAAAGTTATCGTAATCTCCTACCTAAAATCGGACAGAAACCCTTTCCAGATCGATAGCTATAGATCGAAATCCCTGGCATCCAACATCTGCAAAATCTTCGAAAGAATCGTCGACAGTATGCTACACCACTATACGGTTTTGCCTCTCAATTGCGCCTCGACTCTCTAAATACTGTGGCGAAAAACGCTCCCGAACATTTGAGATAAGCGAAGAAAGATCGACACGTTTCGAGCAGCAGCCAGCAGAGTAGAAGTTCGATAACGAGAGCGATAAGGAGTTTCACCGATAACGCCGGGATATATAAAGGCCGCTGGCCGACGCCGTATAGTCTAGTTTTATATGCGATAAACTGTGCGTTTTCAAAGCGATCTAGCTACTGTTATCGTGCGTTTGTATTAGTGTAACATTGAAAGTTCTTAGTACGTGTTTTCGTGCGTTTTTCGGTGCGAATCTCGTTACAATACTATCCAGAACTCATGTCTTAAACTTATTATCACCGGTGTCTTCAGAACTACTTCTATCGCCAGTCTGCTATGCGAGTCATTCGAACCCCCTCTAAATATTCGAAGGCATCTCATCTCCAGAAATGCTATACGTAACATTCTCGCTATACCCAACTTTACCAGCCCCCTTCAGTTCATGATCTCTCCTAATTCCCTCCCCTTCAATAACAATAATCTCTTACAATCGATCATCCAAACTAATACCAAATTATTACATCCTCTCTACAATGTCAATCCAACTTGGCCTTCATACTCACCAAAGCTAGACTTATCACTTACCAACCTCCACAAATCCCAACAAAATCTCAATCTCCTTAATAAATACCCGAACTCCATCCAAATATATACTGATGGCTCCAAATCAGCTGATAACTCAGGATGTTCCATTGTCCACGTTAACATTTCAATCCCATACCCATTACCCACATACTTCTCAATCCTTTTAACAGAACTCTATGTCATTAAACTAGCTATCCAATATTGCTTAGACCTCACACTAAATGACTTTTTAATTCTTACAAATTCCTATCAGCTCTCGTATCCATATAAAAGTTCCACAAAAAGAAACAATATCCCATCTCCTAAAAGATTTATTACAAATGCTATCGTCCTCAAACTAAGACTTCACACTATGTTGGAAGCCGATGAAACCGCCAAACTTTCCTTGAACATTTCTCCAATCCCTAACATTCCAATACCAATATCGGACGTCAAAAAATCAGTAAATCATTCGTGCACAAATCCTTCTAATGATACGGGGAAAAAGTTCCACCCAACTTAACGAACTAAAATCCATAAAAATCACAGTTTACTCCTGGAAAACATCAAAAGTCTTGGAAAGACGCAGTGATACTATTCAGACTAAGAACTGGACACTCCGCTCTCACTCATATCCTGAATAAATTGTCCCAACCAAACTGCGATACATGTAATATTTCTATCTCCATTAACCACGTAATTACCCAATGCCCTAAATTCCAATCCCAGCAAAACACACATATCCCAAACTCAACATTAGAATCCCTGTTCTCTGACAATCACACCCAAAACCTTAAGCGGTGACTAACATGTCAGTCTATATCGTGGAAGAAGTGCCAATTCTCCACAACATGAATTCAGCCAGTGACGTTGGGTTTCAAGAAGACTTCGACACTTTGATCCGTGAAACACAGAAAATACTTGACGACAGTTCATTAAACGTAGCTACAATACTTTTCAAGAAGAGTTCCTTTCACTTGAGGAGAGTATTGTAACGAGATTCGCACCAAAAAACGCACGAAAACACGTACTAAGAACAATGAATGGCTGCTCCGGCTGTAGCCAAGACTGGAGCTGTACACAACAGCTTCTTCAATTTCCCAAAGGTTTCTGTGCACTTGTCTGACCAGACAAATTCCCGGTGATCTTCTGTTAGCTGATACAGTGGATGGGCAATACCAGTAAAGTCTCGAATGTACCTTTGGTAGTAGGAACTGTATCCGAGGAAGCTCCTGGTCTGACGCTTGTCCACTGGAACTGGCCACTTTTCCACTGCAGTTAGCTTATCTGGGTCTGTCTGGATTCCTTCCTTGGAGATGACGTGGCCCAAAAATCGTACCTCCTTCTGGGCCAGGGAACACTTCTTGGGTGACAGCTTCAACCCGGCACTCTGGAACCTGGAGAACACCTGTCTGACCATATCTAGGTGTTGTTGCAGGGTAGATCCTCCAAAGATGACCACATCATCGAGGTACACTAGGCATATCTTGCCTAGTAGGCCTTGCAGGACTGTCTCCATAAAACGCTCGAATATAGCTGGCGCATTACACAGTCCAAAGGACATCACTGTGTACTGCCAGAGTCCGGAACCAGTTGAGAATGCTGTCTTCTCTTTATCCTCTGGATGGAGGACCACTTGGTGGTAACCATTCTTCAAATCCACTGTTGTATACCACTCGCTTCCACCTAGTAGATCCAGTGTGTCGTCAATCCGCGGCAATGGGTAACTGACTTTCCACGTTACATCATTCAGCCGACAATAATCCACATACAACCGTGTTGTACCATCCTTCTTTGGTACCAGCACAATGGGGGATGTCCATGGGCTTGAAAATGGCTCGATAACCCCCTGTCTATGCAGGTCATTAATCATCCAGTTGAATTCCTCTTATCTTACCAATGGGACTCTCCACGGTCGCTGCTCAATAGGTGGACTGTCCCCAGTATTGATCCAATGTTGCACTAGTTCTGTTCGGCCATAATTGTCGCTGTTCTCGGCAAAGATCTTCCTGAAGTCCTTCAGGAGAGCCCCCATTGCCTTCCTCTGCGACGGCTTCAAACTCTGGATTACACCTTTGGTCCACTGGTCAAAATCTGATGATGTCTCGTCTCTTGGTGTTGAGATGGTCCGTACCTTTGCAGTTTCCTGGTTTTGGTCTTATACAGCTGTCCGGGCCCATAGGTGGCAGCCTTCTCGAACTTTATAACCCAATCTTGATACTTCAGAGTCCGCTGTTCAGGGTCGATGATTAGCCCATGCTACACTATAATATCCCAGCCAATGACTGCAGCATCTTCTATGTCGGCCACTTGGAACTCTCAAGGAAGGCTCCCATCAGCTTAATTTGGAGGCGGACTGTCCCATATACTGGTACTGTTTCCCCAGTGGCTGTTTGCAGGACATACTGCTTCTCCTGGTCCACCTCTTCAGCTGGAACCGACTCGAGTTGGAGGATCGAGCGCGATGCTCCAGTGTCTACACAGGAGAGTATAGTCTTCCGGGTCTAGCTTTCCTTTCACATAGTAGCTTGAGGCATCACGTTGTAATGTTCTTGTGACAGCGATGATTGTGTTGGCCTATTAGGAAACTACCAGAGACGTTCGGCCCGCAATACCCCAGCCTCCTAGTTTAACTGTTTTGGTTTGGTGGTCTTCTTGTTCTGGGGGCAGTCAACACGAATATGCCCCAGTTCACCGCACTGGAAGCATTGCAGTTTCCCAGTCCAGCGCGGACATTTGATGTTTGGTTGCTTCTTTGTCTCAATTATTTGTTCTAGTACTGCTTCCACACCTTTCTTTAAGCCTGCCAGTTCCTCTTCCGTTTCATTGGCCTGAGATTGTCGAACTGTGGCTTTCTTTCTGGAGCTTTCCCGTGCAGCTTCCAGCTCCAGGGCTTGTGCCAATGCAGACCGAGAGTTTTGATGGTTGCCGACCCTCACCAACATCTGAATATGTTCGTCCTCGATTCCATCAATAAACGCCGAAGCCGCCATTTTCTCCCTGAATTCTTCCGAGGATGTTGGGTAGGCGGCGTTAGTGAGGCGAACTATTTCCGCTTCAAAGGCTTGAAACGACTCTCCTCGCGTCTGTAACTGGACCTTCAGTTCCCGTTTCCGCAGTTGCTTCATATGGGCTTGCCCATATCAGCATTCCAAGGCTTCCACCAGCTTCTGGAAATTCCTCTGGTCCTTGGTTAGAACCGTCTTTCAGTCCGTCCATTGTGGCTCCCTGCAGGTTGACGACCAATGCTCTAGCCCTTGTCGCTTTGTTCCAGCCATTGCTGGTAGCTGCTGCCTCAAACTGGACAAGGTAGGTCTCCCAGGAATGCTGACCATTGAACGTTGGTGGTTTTACCTTTCCCGAGCCACTACTACTTGAAATTGGAACCAATTGGCGTGGCTGGCTGTTTGGAGCCTCCACTGACAATGCACCGGCTGCTGAATCCACCTGGGTAGGCTGCTGGCTACCTGAAGATACTTGCCACTGACGTTGTGGTACAGCAAGTTTGAAGCGCCTCCAATTCTTTTTCTAGTTTGGCCACTCTTTCATTTTGATCTTCCAGCTTCTTGGCTAAAGGCTCAATTTTCTCGTTTATCTTTTTCTCCAGTCCTTGAACAATTACCTGTGACTGTTCATCTATTTTCCTCGACTGTTCTTCCATTCTCTTCGACTGTTCGGTCTTTCGGTCTTCAAGTTGCTCAACTGTTGAGCTTGTTCAGTCTTCAAGTTGTCCATCTTCTTCAATTGTTCTTCCATCCTCTTCGATTGGTCGCTCAGCATGTTCATAATGTACTGGAGAGCAGCAGCCGTTGTCGACCCTTCGTCTTCCAGTTCTGGTTCTGCATCAAAATCAAAAGTTTCTGGGTTCCTACCTTCACGTCTCAGGAAGGTTTCCAGCCACCGGACCAGTTCCGCTTTCGACCCCGATGGCGATGGGTCACGGTTCTTTAATTCTTCCCGAAGCTCTTTCTGTGACAGTTCGAACAACTTTTTCGGAGCCATCACGAATGGAGAATTTTGATGCCGCTTACCTCTTCAACGCAAAACGCCGACTGATCAAACGAATGTCCAACGAAATGGTCTTCGCAACGCGTATTGTCGAATCCCACTTCTGACACCACTGCAACGTAATTCGCACCGAAAAACGCACGAAACACGTAACAAGAACTTTTACGACTAATATCACACTATAATACAACGCACAAAACACAGCAGCTAAATTGCTTAAAAACGCACAATTTCGCATACAAAAACTAGACTATACGGCGACGGGCCAGCGGCCTTTATATATCCTGGCGTTATCGGCGAAACTCCTTATCGCTTTCGTTATCGAACTTCTATTTTGCTGCTCGAAACGTGTCGATCTTTCTTCGCTTATCTCGAATATTCGGGATTATTCGCCACACTATTTATGGGTGTTTAACCACAGACCACCACTAAGCTCCATGAGACTTTTGGATGTACTCGTGACCACTTCAGAAGTTGCGTGATTTTCTGCTGTTTGTACTTACGTTCCATACAGAATTCGTGTTTTCTACGTAGTTGTCAGGTTTGTGTTATGTGGTATTAAAGGGTTTTTTTTTTCGAAATTGCTGGTCGGATCCGCGAGAGACCGAATTACCTCCTGACTGCACAGGCGTTTATACACTTCTTAACACCCCTGAAATTTTCGTCTCACCACCGCATGGGTATGGCAAAACTGGAATTCCGAAAGAATGGAAACTGCGGAAATAGTCGGAAAAACACAATACCCTTAAAATGTTACATATAAAAAATTTAACTTGTCTGTAAATCAGAGTCTGAACAAGCGTAACGAGCGCATTAAAAACCTACAAATCATTCCGGTGACGTCAAGCTATCCGAGTTGCGTTCGAAAAGTGGTCCACCCTATGTAGTCCGTTATCCTTGCCCGCGGCCGGCTAAAAGTATTGACTAAATTCAAAAAAATTTTAGCCGCGTTATTTTCTCGCTAAATGGAAAATTTCCAGCTCTGAGGCCGTGAACATTTCGGAAAAAAACAAACGTTTTTTCGTACCACCCTAATGGACAGCCAGCATTGCTCCAATTTACGATATCCAAAATACCAATATCGATCGGCCTCATCTTGCAGCGAGCAGAAATACATACGTCTGTAGTTTTCCTCGTCACGAGTTGGATATTTTATATTGGTTTTTATGTTATCGATACGTGTATACATACGTAATTTTTATTTCTCTTTTTCAATTTCGCGTGCCCAGGGATGCCGTGCTTTCAAATCGAAGATAAGCGTGGCATTACATTATTCATAAACTTACCAAGTAAAACATTTTTATCGTATTTGAAGTAAGTATTAAAAAGTTTTCAAATTCCACTCGACGATTAAAATATTCCGAGCGATTTCCTCGTTTCAAAAGCTATTCCCAGGCTTATGTCTCTCGACAATAGAGCAATATATCTGCTGCAAAAATGGAAGAAAGGGGGAGGGGATGCAAGGAGAAAAAATGAAGAAAAAAGAATTAAAAGCGTTACTGGTGTTCTTGTTTTTTTTTAGTCTAGCGAACTCGAACCTTTTTTGGCGAAAAAAGACGGCGGGCAAAATTTTAACGGGCTAATCATTGCGAAAATCACCCGCTGGACGGTTAACCCCCGGCATTGAAAAAGTTTTTCACTGTGCAGCTTGTAAGGCAACTCACGGCGACGCAGGCACAGCAGAAAAATCAGCTGAAATGGCGCCAGGAAAATTGTATAGAATTGGGAAACGCGTCTCATTCATTTCCTTCCTTATGTATCTGTAGATGAAAGTACTCGCGTGTACATTTATTTATTTATTTTATTTTTTCTTCAAAAACTATATTACTCTGGCGTCAGCTTAAATTTATTTATGTAAAGTTTACTATCCTTTTCGGTTCTTCCTTTTTTCTCCCCTTGCTCTCTTTTTTCTTCATTCGCTTTTCCTTATTTTTCTTTTCCATATACGCGGTGTGCTTCATATCGTATACACTTATCATCGCGGTGGTGTATTCACGCAACTTACGTATAATTTATTTTGCTCGTTCGGTGTAGTTTTCCTCCTCCTCGACACACAACAATACCAGGTTATATTAATTCGAAAAGAAATATGAACGCGATGTCTTTTATGCTTCGGATAATGTTGCGCGGTAAATGATGGTCTATCCATCGCGCCGGAATCCGCGGTAATTTATTGCGCACCCTCTCATTCCTACAGGCGAGGTCAAGCAGGACGAAGGGGTTGAGCAATCCTGGAAGGGGTAGTTCAAAATGTCTAAGAATTATACTTCTCCCCCCCCCCGAGTAGTTGGACTATTTTCCCGTTTTCATCATGGTGACCCCGATGTGAGTACATCCCAGGCACTGGGTACCTATAATGCGCCCGGGAGAAAATACTCCTCTGTCAGCACAAAAAACATCTGAAAAGATAGCAGTGAAGTAGTTCATAAATCCTTCTTTGCGGTAATGGTTTTTCCAATTTTATCAGCCCCTAACTCCCCGAATAGTAGGCCGGCTACGCTACTATAGGCGGTCAATCATAAAAATAAGGTTAAGGTACGTTCGCTCGAGATAATTTTGAAATTTTCTGTGGAAGGAAAGCTCTCAGTAGTGTGACGAACGCTCCCGAACATTCGAGATAAGCGAAGAAAGATCGACACGTTTCGAGCAGCAGAATAGAAGTTCGATAACGGGGGCGATAAGGAGTTTCACCGATAACGCCAGGATATACAGGGTGTTCCACGAAAGTCCCCCCTTGGTTTTTTCACGAACCGATGAGCATATCTTCCCGGGACGAAAATGATTTTCCAGTCGTAAAGTTTGTTTCTCCTGAGCTTAAAAACTTTTCTACTTCTTTCACGGGGGGCTGGAACCTACCACCAACTTCGGAATCTTAAATAGGAAGGTATGCCTTTATGCACCTTGTTGGAAAGGCCATTTACTCTAAAATACGAATCCGTCGAAAAAATCAAAATTGGTCAATTTTGCGGGGTAAGGGGCCTAGAAATGACCAAAATCCACCAAGAATCAAAGTGCGGTGACCTATCAAACGAACTATCGAAAATGGGGTTTTCTAGGTCGCTGATTTCGAATATCACCTTATTTTTCCGATTTGACTAACCCAGGGGGCAGAATATTCAAAAACTTGGGGCAGAAGGGGTTATTGGATGTTCCACGAAAGTTACCCCCGCCATTTTTTTCTCGAACCGATTGGCGGATCTTTGCCGGACAAATTGTCATCTTCCTGCGGCAAGGTCTAGTTTTTCTAGGGCTTGAAAAATTTTCTTCCTCATTTATGGGGGGGCTGTAACGTGCCACCAACTTCGGAATCTTAAATGGAAAGGTATGCCTTTATGTATATCGCTAGAAAGAGCATATCCTGCAAAATACGAATCCGTGAAAAAATTTCAAAATTTATCAATTTTGGGGGCAAGTGGCCTAAAGATGACCAAAATTCATCAAAATTTAAAGTGTCATAACCTAGTAAACAAACGATTGAAAGAGAGGTTTTTGAGGTCACGGATTCCGAATAGGGCTTTAAAATCCAAATTTTCAACTTAAATTGGTTCCTATTCACAAATTTTTGACTTTCTGAATGCAGATTATTAAAGTGGCTTCACGCACATCGTTAAATAGGAAACTTCCTCCAGAGTATGAATCCATGAAAAAAATTTCACAATTCATCAAATTTGGGGGTAAGAAGCCTAGAGATGACCAAAATCCGTCCAAAATTGAAGTATCATGACCTAGCAAACAGACTATCGAAAAGGGGGTTTTCAAGGTCACTGATTCCGAATGTCACCTTTTCCTCCAGATTCAACCCGTTTTAGGGCCCTGAAATTCAATTTTAGACTCAAAAGTGATTCTAATTTTCAAATTTTTGAGTTTCTGAACGCAAGTTATCAAAGTGACTTCATGCACACAGTGATGCCCTTTGGACTGTGTAATGCGCCAGCTACATTCGAGCGTTTGATGGAGACAGTCCTGCAAGGCCTACTAGGCAAGATATGCCTAGTGTACCTCGGTAATGTGGTCATCTTAGGAGGATGTACCCTGCAACAACACCTAGATAAGGTCAGATAGGTGTTCTCCAGGTTCCAGAGTGCCGGGTTGAAGCTGTCGCCCAAGACATGTTCTCTGGTCCAGATGGAGGTAGGATTTTTAGGCCACGTCATCTCCAAGGAAGGAATCCAGACCGACCCAGATAAGCTATCTGCGGTGGAAAAGTGGCCCGTTTCAGTGGACAAGCGTCAGACCAGGAGCTTCCTCGGATTCTGTTCCTACTACCAAAGGTACATCCGAGACTTTGCTGGTATTGCCTGACCACTGCATCAGCTAACAGAAGATCGCCGGGAATTTGTCTGGCTCAAGTGGAGGGAAACAGAGAGTCTGCATTTTTACAGGTGGCAGCAAACACTTTAAAGGTTCAGACTGGTTTAAAAGATTTCTGTACTTGACCAAAATTTCTTTATTCAAACGACTGCAAAAATACAAAAAAAAAAAAAAAGAAAGAAAAAAAAAGATGCAGCTCCGCAAGCCACTCTCTTGGCTGCGCCACTGACAATGATAGATTTAAACGTTTCATCCTAAGAGTCATTCTACAGTGTTTTTTTTTTTTTTTTTTTTTTTTAAACATTATTACTTTTTCTCATAGAAATCATTTATATGCATATAATAGAACATATTTTATGAGGTTGAACCAACAGCATACGATAGAGGGGGCTCTAAATGATTAGAACCACGCTGAAGGAATGGTAGCCCACGTTGAAGGAATAGTTGGCTATAGAATGAAGTTCCTACGCGCACGCGCGCCCGTGTACTGTGAATACGCACATACTCTTCCACTCGCACATCAACGAACTCGTATCAGTGCTGCCAGGTGTCCGGATTTTCCAGAGTAAATCTCCGGATTTTTCAACCTTCGACAAAAAATATACAAATTTCTGAATAATGTCCGGAAATTTTGGGGAAAATCCGGATTTTCGTTGTTTTTTCTCGTTTTGTGCGTTTATTCAACTTCTGATTAGTTTGAAATCTTTTTCTGTGGCTGACTGCATTTTGATTGCACTAAACTGAACTAGAAAAAATGTTTTCTCGTCTTTTTACCTTAATAATTACTCAGTTTTCCTTTCACCCAAAGCATTCTTTTTCAGAAACCAAGGTTAAAAACAAATCAACTAAAATTAGATTCGAATCAGACTTCACAAATAACTATTTCTTTTTTAAATTCGAATATGATTCAAGAATTATTCACGTTTGCTGTAATTCAAATCGGATTCAAATAAATGGAGTGGATTTGTGGATTCGAATACACGAAATGACCGGTTCTGGCATCCAAATCAACTTTTCCAGGGTCATCTTCCATTTCTTTTGTCCGCCATTGTAATGAATTCAAAATTCAATTAAAAGTTGAAAATAATCATCTTCTTTCAGCGCGTGTTTGGTTTTCTCTTTTTCGCCCCCCCCCCCCCCCCCCGATAATTATGAGCTTTCAGTGTGAGATTCACAAAGAGACAGAAAAAAAGTACAAATCCGACGAATCTACTAAAAAGATTCGAATAAACTTCATGAATCCATAGCATTTATTAGATCGAATTATTGATACAAATCCATTCGTAATTTCTTAGCTCCCATTCAAATTCAATATAATGTAGGAAAATGCTCTTGGGCCATCGAATTATGCATGGTTCCAAAATGAAAATAAAATAGTAAAGAATTTTCAGTTTTCCAAATGTAGAGATTCAATTTGATCTATAGTAATTGTTGTCTGAGATATTTGAGTGATTTTTAATAGGGCATTTCCTTTCTCTGTTAGTTTAATTTTGGGTGCATTATTTCGTAAAACTGAAAATAAAACTGAGTTCTACATGAAATTTCCTATAAAAAACATTAACCTGCTTTTATTCCTAATAGTTTTATCATTATTTTCTAGTAAATCGAACTTTAAATGCATTTTTTTTTCATCATTGCTTTTTTTAATAGTTGTATTGTATTTTTTCTTTTTCAACTTATGAAACCCATGGAAATTAATTTTTTTAGAATAATTGGTAAAACTGAACATAGATTATCATTCTACACTTAATTCGATGGCAGAAAAGCTGAAAAAAAGATTTTTTATTTTTTCTCCTTAAGATTCCTTCCCTTTGGACATCACATTTGTGTCCGGATTTCTCTTTCTGGACAGTTCTCCAAATTTTGGCAAAATAAATCTGGCAGCACTGACTCGTATTCACAAATTTCCGGTCTCTCGTGGAACCAGACGTTCAGTCCTTGGGCTATTTCTGCTCTTTGCAAATTCTGTTGTATATGAGGCGTTGCGAAATTCCAGTCAACATTCGGAGTTATTCTTCCAAAATTAGGAGAAAGCCGATAAAATTTGGGCTCGCTAGGATTCGCTCTGAACGGAATGCTAGAATTTCATATATTTAAGCGACCTTTTGAATATATTCCACTGAATCTTGGTGAGGATGATATGAATACCCGAAACTGTTTCGCAGAATGGAACTTTAATTTCATGTACTTTAGATTTCGCGAAGCATTTTACGACCTACCTCATAACGCGTTAGATTCTCCTTTTCAGCTGATGACTGGAAACTAGAAAAAAAGTAAAGTTTTAACCCCGGTCTTCTCACAGTAAATACAAGAATTAACTTGGAACACGCAGGTCGTTTTCCCGGTTTTTTCCCTTTTTCTTTTCTTTTTCTCTCAAAAACTTCGTGCGCGGAACGTCACGAACGAAGAAAATATTTCGACAGCGCCAACTGTTCGCTATCTAATCTTTAGATCGTTACATCTAAATTTAAAATTCTGTAGACGATGTTTTAACCGGTGCCATGCTGAGAAAACCCGTGGAAACGCTTTTTGACATTTTTGGTATAAGTAACTTTCGTAATTTGAACTGATAAGGAGTTTCGGGTGTTCGTTGCGCAGATTTATAGGAGTACTTTTCTCTCATGTCGGAGATTTAGAAGTTTATCGCGAAGGTGGAAGAGGTTGTATCTTAAATAGGGTGAAAATGCCGGTATCAGCGCTGAAAATGTAAGTTAGCTGATCAAAGAAGACCTTAGTAAAACAGTTGTCAAAAAATCGCATACCTTTTCATAAAAACATTTCAACTTGGTACGTGAGTTTTCGAAGACATGCGGATCGATTTTAAAATTGAGGGGACATTGACCGACACTTCTGGGTCTCAAATTATGGGAAAAAAGGAATCGTAATCGAGGTTTTAGTCTTTTTAACTAGCCCTGTATGGTTAAAAACGAGACACCTCTTAGACAAAAATTGAAACTTTTCATTTCCTACCAAAAAAGGTACATTTTATTTTCTTCTCCCTCAGGTGCCACAGTTTTCGACATGGGGTCAAACTGAAATCGAGAATGAATACAACAACCTTAAGAATTTGCTATTTAAAATGCACATTCATTTTGGCGAACAACAAAAAAAGACTGATAAAAATTGAAGGAAATGAAGTGAGATGGAAGGAAGAAGTAGTATATTTGGGACAAATTTTGTCCTACAAAAACTGGAGTGAAAAAGAATTAAATATCGGGGTTAAAAAGGGTGGTAAAAGTACTGGGCACTAAAATCAACTTTTAGAAAAAAGTTTAACAACAATTTAAAGACAAAATATGGGAAAGCTGCACACGGTCGGTTCTTTCTTACGGGGCCCAGACCTGAGCCCTAACAAAAGGTGGTACGTAGAAACTTCAAAGAACGCAGAGAGCTATGGAATGGAGCAATTTTGGCATTAGGGAGAGACAAAATTAGCAACCAAATTTTAAGGAAAAATTCTAGTATGACAGACAGGATATTTTGTGAAGAAACTGAAATGGAAGTTCGCGGGGCATATTTTAAGACAGAGGAAGAGAGATGGGAAAGAAAAGTAGTGGTTTGGACGCCGTACGAGAGGAAAAGATCACTTGGCAGACCGATGACAAGATGGGGAGACGAATTCGTCTGGCTGTAAAATATAATAAATTATTCAAAAATTTCATCCTCCACTTCTTACCCATGGTGCCAGAATTTTCGACTTGGAGTCATATTGATGTGAAAAATGAATTCATTAACCTTACAAACTATCTATACATATAATATGTATTTGATATGCATATTGTATTTTTCAAAAATTTTATCCCCGTAACCATGGTGGAACAATTTTCGATTTGGGGTCAGGTTGGTGCCAAAAATAAATTTTGTGACTTTACAAATTTGTTATTGGATACGCCGCATATTGTATTTTCTAAAGAAAAAAATCCATCTTCCACTTTCCCCTTGGTGTGGCAATTATAAACTTATTGTCAAATCGACACCTAATTCAATGACATTCAAAACCCAGAAAAGATTTGTGAATTTCTTTAAATGTTCTTATAAAAGCTTATAAAGTTCAACTATCAAAATGATTTTTAAAGGCCAAAAACAGAAGGAAGTAAATGGTATCTAGAGGGGGGATGTTAGTGGGGACGAAATATTTCCCAGGGTTGGATATGTAGGGAAGTATGAGAATGAGTTGAGCGGTAATTATCATCACTACTGTTCGTACAACTCAGTGGCATTGAAAAAGGTCGAAAATTATACGCTTCCATCCACAAGGCCTGTTTTAATGCACTGCAGTGCAGAGGGTTCTTTTGAACTTCTCCTTCACAGCATTCATTTTTGGGATAGATACCAAAAAACTGAAAGCAATCTTTTATGTAGAGAATACAAAAAACTTCAATTTTCGAATCAATCATTTTACGTTTTAGAACACTCTAGACTAGTTATAAGCTAAATTCTGATTTTGACCTCGATTTTCCCATAATAGTGAACCCAACGAAACCTGACGCGTGAGCTCTAATCTAAAACTTGATCCTCATGTCATTCAGCACCAACATATCAAATTTCACGCTTCTGTGACAAAAACGTTCTTACGGAATTTGGCTCCGAAGCCCGCCCTACTGTTTCAGAGATCTAGGGAAGTATTTGCAACCAGAAACTGACTTTAACGGTAATTTAAAAACCGAGCCGTATTTTACCGGTAACCTACTGGTAAGTTGTTAATAAGTTACCTTAACACAACGTTCAAAGGCATGCGTGCACAACAAGCCGAAAAGTCTGCTGATAAGTTACAAACTGATGAAAAATAATGCTGCAGCTTCTAGCTTGCACTCTGTATGCAGCTACCGGTAAGTTACCAGTAATTTACAGAAGTAATTTACTGGTAATTTACAATCTTTCCCGACAAGTTACCTCCGTACGGCACCGGTCCGTGGCTAGTTGCAAGGCGATGCGTATTTACGGCAAACCAAGTATGCAATTTTATTCACACGCATGAATATTGCCTATTTGCATCGCGAAGGCGTAAAGTAGCGCCGCCAAGTGGTGCAGGACCGCGGAAACGCGAACAGTGCTAGCGATATACTGGCCGAAGACATACATGGCCGTGTATCTGCGTATGAAAAGGTCTTATAAGTTCGATTTTAGTCTTGAGATCCAGCCATAGATTTCAAAACTGTAAGACTCTCAGAGAACATTCTCGATTGATAAATTTAGAAACAACATTATCAAAATATTGTCGAAAATAAGATCAACATATTCAAGTTTTTATGTTAGCTTAATTTCAGGTTTGCGGAATATTCGGACTCGAATAGTTTCGAAGAATAGTCTCCCACCGTGCATATGAAAGTTATGTTTTCAAAATGCAACAAGCTCACGTTTCTAAGCTGACGAAGGACAAAAAAACCGTCTACGGATTGCAGTTTTGATTTTCTTTCCTCCGCGTTTTTACAAAACCAAGCCTCAGTCTCAACGGATACGACCTAATTTTCAAAACTAAAATATGTATTCGAAAAAATACAAGCTGAAAAAATCCTAAAACTGGATTTCTTGCGTTTTGGAATTGGAATGCCCAGCGAATGAACTTATTGCATGTTAAGAATGACAAGATATATAACAAAAACTGCACCAAGTATAAATATCTTTTCGCACACGCACCTCAACAGCAAGGTCTAGTAATTTTGGGGGTGAAAAAATGTGCATTCCTTCTGCACAAGATAACGTAGCGGGGAAATTCTCAGAAAAAGTTCATGTTTCAGTTATTGTGCGGAATCTCCCTCCCCTATGTGCGTTATACGTGTAAATCGCTGACATACCCAAAAATTCCAAGGCTGCTGCTCGTTACCGCTTGTACTACGAGTATATTAAAATTTCTACGTCTCAATATTGATGTAACTGAGCGATTTTTTTGGAGAACATGACAGGAGAATATATTTGAGGGGAGTTGCGGCCTCCACTAATATCAAAACATGGGACCGAAAGCGTACCATGACACCTCCAAAGTTTGGTTATAGGGTTTTGTTCTTGGGCCATAGTCATTTTGAAATTTTCATGTTTTTGCCGTTTTCAGGGAGCGGGAGGGGGCAACAATTTTTCTAGGAAGAGCAAGGTGGGGCAAAATCGCAACGTTCACGCTCAAAAAAGAGATCAAGTCCTCCTTCCCCCGAGCTTATTTGCTTCTCCAATCACACCGATTTTCACACTTCTACATTGTTGAACGGCTGCATAGCTGCACGTCTGTTATGAAAACACTATTCTGTGTACGTTTCTGTCGAAAGGGCCCACCTTGTCAATCTTAGTTTTGGCTGTAGAGCTGAATTTTGACCAAATGGTCGGTTTTTAGCGTTTTGGGTAGCAGGAACTCTGCTCTTTCGCCTCCACTTTTCCATTTTTTGATATCTCACTCCGTTCCAGCTTCAGAAAGTATAATACGTGGAAACAGAAAGGGCCAAGGTTGTCGATTCCGTTTTTTTTTTTTTTCTTACAGAAGTTTCCACCCTTGACCACTTGACAACTTTCAATCGCGTTTTTTCTCAAAATACAGCTTTTCCGTTCCTCAACTTCAACAATACAAAAAATTATTTCTTTGTAACGTTATAGAGCAGGTTAACGTCTCATTCAAAAATAACTCCCTCCCCTCAAATTGATACCGACAAAGCGGGCCCTTTCGATAGAGATTTACACTTTCGTACACGAGATCTGAGTTCAGTATTGCCATTATCGTAGCACTACCCTCTGTGAGAATTAGCGTGAACACGATTTTTCAATTTTTGAGTCGTGGCTTATCAGCTCTTGATGGCAAGTGTGACACATTTTCACTTGGGAAAGAAATGAAATGGACTGAACTAGTTAAGTATTAAACATGATAAAACATAAAAATTCCTAAATAATCGTTTTCCTGATGCGAAAATGTCACGTATCAATATTTTGTCATAGGTCGTGGTCTGCAATCCATTTTCCAGGGTAGTAGTACGTTGTGTATTATAATGACAACGACCAAAGAAATTCCTGGTCCATGGTCCTTCACTGTTTACCACGACCCAAGAAATTCCTAGTTCGCGGACCTTCACTTTTGACTACAGTATCGTAGGAATCTCTTTCTCAAGGAAGGGGGGGGAGGGTTTAGTCACTACATCACATATTTCGGCATCCTATTGCTGTAATTAATGATGTGTTAAAATACATTCTGAAATGCTCTTTTGGACAGCGTTGACCCCCCCCCCTCACCGTTCCTACGTCAGTGGTTGACCACGACCCAAGAGATTCTTAAGCTACGGACATCAAATTCTGGAAACACTTTACCCCCTCATGTAGTGGAGATGACTTCAGCCAAAGGTTACAATTCGTATCTAGGATACATGCACTCATCCCTCAGGAAAAACTTGAATAAAATGGTTTTGTTTTTTTTTTGAAATTTCAAGCCATCAAATCTGAACTTTTTTTTGAGAATTATCCAAAGCCAACTTTTTTCAAATTAGAAAATACGGTGCAAATCATCGAAGTAGGTTTCTCCAGGTTGCTGATTCCGAATATCAAATCATACTTTTGATCGGGTTTCGAGTTGAGTTTCAAATTATAATTTTCACCTTTAAATTGGCCAAAATATAAAAAATGAGTAGAACTTCGAAATCGAATTGTTGGATCACTGACTTCGAATATCATATCAGATTTTTGACCCGCCCACCGATTTTGGCCCCGAATTCCAAAAATTGAATTTTTAGTGTGAAGGACTAATCAAAGATACGACTATTGAGCCCAAAGATCGTTTATTCATTAAAAACTGTACAACAACAGACCATACCCAAAATTTACATTTCACCGATTGGAAGAGAGAGCAAGGGCAAACGAAAAGCAGGTCACGTTCTTAATCTTTTTAGCGAGGGGTGCAGGAGACCAGGTCGCGAGAAAGAAGACGAGAAAGGTAGCGGAAACAGGTTCAGAACGAAAAGAATGATTTCATTGAATTTCGAAAGGTCAATACATCCCTCGCCTAGGCCAAAACGAACTGATAGTCGAGTCGCCACAGCATCATTGAAATGGCCACATAAAAATTAGAGTGAGCTATCGAAATACAAATTTCTGTGGTCACCAATTCAACGTTTTCATCCAATCCCGATTTGGGGCCCCTAAATCCATAAATTTTATAATAAAAAGAACAAGTTTTACAAAACTTGATCATACTATCAAAATAGGAACAAATTTCGCATTCGATGCTGCCCAGCTTGTATTGTATGTTTGATTTGACTCACAGTTTAGAAATCTTCAGAGGATTCAGCTGGGAAGAGAAGGAAATAAAAATCGAAGGGTAAAGACTAACCAATCTAAGTTTTGCAGATGATATAGTAATTACTGCCCACAGCCCAAAAGAATAGCAAAAGATGGTAGACGAATTCGCAAGGGAGAGCAGGGAGGCACGGTTATTCCTAAATTCGGAAAATACAAAAATCTTATCAAACAGAAAGAGTGAAGAAATTAAGATTGAGAGGATAATAGTACAAAAAGTGAAAGAGATAGAATATCTGGGTCAAACTATCACTTTCTAAAAACAAATACAAAAACGAAATATCCGAAAGAATAAACAAGGGATAGAAAAACAACTGAATGAAAAAAAAAAAGAAAAAGAAAACAGGTTAAAAGGGAAAATTCCAAGAGACTTTAAATTTAAAATATGGGAAAGGCACACCCTCCTCGCACTGACGTACGGATGCCAAACATGGGCAGCTACTAACGCCGGCGTGGAGAAGCTTCGGACTACTTAGAGGGCCATGAAGAGGCAGGCCCGAAAAGGGGGGGGGAAGTGGGTATTTTGTCCCCGGGTCCGGGAAAGCTGGGGACCCGGCAGAGAGGAAAAAATCTCAGAAAAAATAAGAAATACAACGTATATACACTGCCTCGTTGCACCTGCGCTTCAATCACGGAAAATGGAGATACAATTTCTATTTAACGTCTCTGAGAAAATTTCCCTCGCTAAAATTTGTTATGAGGGAAGGGACCCCTTTTATTTCTAGCTCCAGGCCCGGAAAAGGCTCTCTACGAGTCTGTGGAGAGGAGCATACTGGGGGTCAAAAAAATGAAAAAATTAGGAATAGGATTCGGAGGTAAGAAGTATAGGTCACACCACCAAAAACTTAAAAGGGAAATATGCGGGGCACCTAGCGAGACAAGTGGGGAGAGGGAGAAGGAAAATTATGGAATGGACACCCATAGAGAAGGTAAACGCAATAGAGGTAGACCAAATATCAGATGGAGGGATGAAGTAGTAAGAGAGTAGGAACAGACCTGGGCAAGGGAAGCTAAGGACAAGAATTAGTGAAGAAGGCGCGTAAAGGCTTTTGATCAGAAATGAGCTATCGCGGGGGAACAGAGCTTACTTTTCAAAATCAAAATTTTACCATTGAGAAAAGTAGCTAAATCAACTCGACTGAAAGAAACTAATTTTCGTACCATATTTGACCATATTCGTGTGCCAAAATTTAAATTTCATTGTCAAATAATGAGAATTTTCCGTTTAAAATTCAAAATGACCATGCATGCTTATCGTCGGCATGTTTGTCAAGAAAAGGACTCGCGATAACCCTCTCCTCCTGAATGTATATTTTTGTATAAATCGTCCAGCTTGGCTACTTTCTGCGTAGCACGATGCGGGCGTATAACAAACGTCTTTTGTCCCCTGCATTCCTAGACTTCCTACGCGATTTTTTCGAAACAATTCTCATAACTCACTCTCCTTTTTTCTCCTTCAACCGGGCAGATAGGACATCTGTTCAGTCACAGTTTCTGTTAGCACTCACGAAGATGTTTTTACTATTCAATATACGCGCTTTTTAGTTTCTTTAATTTCGTAAGTCTTCGCTGCAGTCTGGACTAACTAAAAAAAACCGAACACTTTCAATGTACCCGTTTCAAAGATGCAATTGCGTTGCACTTTTTTGAGGTCTTCGTTTTCCACTCTATGTTAATCTCGCCTCTGGATTCGTGCCCTTTAACCGTCCAGTAAAAGGTACAATAGCATTCTCTAGGGATTCTTATTAATCGAACAATCAACGATTCTTTTCAATTTGCAGGCACCATCAAGGGGTCACTCCCATAAGAAATTAAATACACACTCTGCGGCCGCACGGTTACTCAAGTATAAACCAAGTTTCCGAAATCCTGATTGGTTTTGGGAGAAAAAAAAAACACGAAAAAATAACCCATTTTCAGTTCATTGGAGGTCTTTTCTTGTGCCGAATTCGTGTAAGGGAAAAATGGCAAATAAATCCAGCTCGATGAACGTGACAAGAGCCCTGCATGTTCGTGAACCGGGAAACGCGCAACCCCAAAAAGTGTTATTGCCGGTGGAGCACGTATTCACGTAAGTACGAAATCCTTTACACCCACATTCGTTTTCGTTCCAAACTACTTAGCGGCGAAGTTTCCTTTTTATATGCTCCTGCCAGGGCACCGATGAACTTTTCACTCCCGTGGGGTGAATGAGGAAGCGGTACACAAATACAAATACCACTTATTTGTTTAAAAATATGCGTTAAGCGTTCATTAAAATTTACACATCTGGTGTAAAGCTCTCCTACTTGAATACTCGAAGCACAGCCGCGGACTACATAAATATTTAACAACTGAATCTAAAATGCCGGGCTTCAGTGATTGAGCTCTTTCTCTCTGCTCTCCATTTTGTGATTGCTTGACGTGAGAAAAAGCGTATAAACTAGTGTTGGTGTATTTGCGGAAGCATATTATACTGAAAAAATATGCAAGTTGAATAACATGATTTTTCAAACTGGTGCAACGAGTACTGATGTATCTGAAACGATCAAAGCCGTTTTCTTAAGAAAAAAATTAAAGGAGTGATTTTTTTTTAAAAAGAAGAAGTAATAGGCTTATTTTTGTTGACGATGATATTCTTCAAGAACTCAACATCAAACGTCGACTCACTTTGCATTATGAGTGTGTCTTGAAATGATTCTGAAAATATTAATCCAAGATTATGAATCTGGTTTCAAGCAGAGCCGACACTCCCCACCATTCTGGAGATTTCAAAACTGAGTTGGAAAAATTAGGTAGTTGGTGACATTTTTTACTTGTCACACGAAATTTTCATTTTAATCGTTATTCGAAGAAAAACTTACGAATTTTCTGAATCGTATCAGCTAGTTTTCAAAAAACAATTCGGCTTTCTGGAAAAGAAACCCACCAATTTATTTATTTTATTTTAATTTTCGACAATATTTTACCCTCCCTCGCCCACAGCCGAGCCCAGTTCGAGGCAGAGGAACAGTTTGAAGATACCACAAGTTACGGGACATATTTCAAGGTCACGCCTCCCTGAAGGTGGATGGGAATGACGTTATAGGCTAAAAAAGTTTATTTTATCAGTACTCATCGAAGACTAAAATAAAAATCAAAAAAACTCCTTCATAGCAAAGTAAACGCCCCCCTCCAACTAAGTCGAATAGGCATTAAAGTACCATCCCACCCAAACAGGACAGGAGAGCTGCTTCATGTTATTACCGCCCGAACTGAAAGTTATCGTTCTAGTGGACTGAACTCAGTTCTTCATCTGTATAATAAATTAGCTCTACAGTCTCCAGAAATTGATATCTTTTGTCAAAGAAATACAGAATTCCGCAGAAAAATACTGCCCTAGTTACCTGTCTTTCTATAACTCACCTTATGTTCTCTCTTCACATCACTATCTCTTTTAATTCTGATATACATATCTTGTGTGCCCACCCTTCCCATTCATCATCTCCCCCAAACACCTTCTTTTCTCTCCTTCTCCCCCCTCGTGTCTGTCTATCGGTCTCTCTTTCTCTTATTTAGTTTTTATTTTTTTACAATTTTTATGTAATCAATAGTTTCCCCATAATTTTCGTGCCCCCCCCCCGTCTCCGTAAATGACCGTGTGGAGCTTGTATTAAAAAGAAATTCAATGTTCTGTTTGTCATCTGCATTCATTATTGTACCAATGATTTAATTTATATCTGGTTGCAGTTTTTGCATTTTGCTGAATTGAAAGCTGCGTGGAAGAAAGACCTTCGTCTCATAAGAAATACATTGATCGATAAAATCATTAACAAGAGCCGTCCGTATGCATAAAAAATACAAACGATCAGGCAACTTGGAACATTCAGAAAAGTATAAGACGCTACGCCGCGAAAGTAAGCTATTAATAGCCTGCGCCAAAAATAACTTTCAATTATCCTTAGAAGAGAGACTTGCTTCAAATCCCAAAAATTTCTATAAATATTTGGCAAATACAAAAAGGGGCGGCCCTGCTCCGACTATATTCATGTATGGGGAGAGACAATTATCTGATACTCCAGAAATTGCAGACGCATTTCCACAAAATTCTTCTCAGAATTACTCTCACCCAGCTAACACTACTACTTATCTCCCAGATCACTTTTGTAGTTCTCATTTTTCAATTAAGAGTATTAGTGAGATTGAAAGTTCACAGGCATTAAAGAAGATGCCTCCAAACAGGACAATCGGCCCTGATGGCGTACTCCTATAAAGCATGTGGAGAGTGGGTAAAGACGCCACTAGTATATATTTTTAACCTTGTCTTAAGTGAGGTCACATTTCCTGATATTTAAAAAATCTCAAAAGTTGTGCCTGTGTCAAAAACTAAAAACTTGAATGATATTACTCTACATAGGCTTATCTTATCTGATCCTAGCAACATTTTTGAAACGATCTACGTGATAAATTATTCAACCAGATTAAACGCATGATTTGCGATCAACAGCATGATTTTATTCCTGGTAGGAGTGTGGTCACCAGTTTAAGTACTTTCCTCGACTCAATAGCAAAAAACTTTGATGATGGGTACCAGACTGATGTTACATAATATACAGACTTTCAGAAGGCATTTGACAAGGTAAACCACAACATTCTTCTAATAAAACTGCAGTCACTCAGTTTCTCTTATGAGTTAATATCGCTGTTGAGGACATACCTTCTGAATAGAGTACAGAATGTACACTTCAGAGGAGCAGTTTCCAATCATATGTAGGTATTTCAGGGGTACCACAGGGATTTCATCTCGGTCCATTCCATTCTGATTTATTTACATATTAATGATTTCCCCTTCAAGTTAAAGAAATGCCACGTCCTTCCTTAAGCTGACGACTTGAAGCTTTATAAATTAATCGAAGATAGTGCTGATCTCATTAAGCTCCAAGATGACCTTAACTTCCTCACTGCTTGGTGTGAAGAAAAGAACTGTTAATTTAAAAAAATGTTGCTAAATAATCTTTGCTAAAAAAACAAAACCCCATAGTTTTGCAAAATACCATAGGAGCACATCCATCGGAAAGCAAATTGGAAATCAGGGACCTAGGTGTGATTCTTGCCTCTAAATTGTCATTTATCCCTCACTTCAATTATGTAGTAAAATCTGCAAGATCCATATGCTCAGCCTTCTTTACAGAAATATGTACCCAATCTATATATCCTCTTCTTCTTCTTCTCTTCTATATTATAAAGACAAGTTGCGTTTTTATGTCGTCAATGTTCTCAGTCTGTGCTGAATATTACAGGGTGAAATTTGCACAAAATATAAATATTAAATCGACGAAGAACCTTTTGGTATCAGATTTTCAATAACAGAAACATAAAAGCTGTAATTAAGCTGTAAAGTCGACTTGCATGTGTGTCTATGTGTGAGTGTTCTGCGCGCTTACCTCGTCATTGTAAACGCGTGTTAGAGTGATCAGTGTGACCAGTAAGGAAGTATTTCATATAATACATCGTGAATACAATTCTGAGCCTAACATCAATTGTGAGTCCTTTTTTTAAAAACGCGTTTTCTCGCTAGATCGAGACATCGGACAACCGCGAAACCTCTTCTATTCGAAGGTTTTACACTATTCATGTTGGTTTCAAGTTCATAACTCAGTGTGTTTGTTGTGATGGAATTTTATTTTTCAAAGTTGTTATCAAAACATGCCGTATTTTTCATGTGCGTGAAATTTCAATTCTGTGAAAAGCGATCGATAAGTACTTTAAATTAATATTTTCTCAGAGTATTATATATATGGTTGTACAGAGAAGAGTCTAGGAAACATTTTTTTCTGCTTGAGTTTTCGATTTCTGCCCACATATGTGTGTGTGCGGAAAGAATAAAAAAATTCGAAAAATGGGGGAAAAGTTTGCAAAAATTGCGAAAAATCAAAGTGAATGATCGGGTAATTGAATGAAAAGTGTAGTACAAATGATGCTTTAACTTATAAGACCAGATTTCCCGTTTTTCAGTTACTTTTTTAAAACAAATTTTAGCCTGACCCACAATTGGTACTGTGAATTTACTCGAGTTTAATGTGTTTTTAAAAGACTTGAAGTCAAAGAAGGCGAGTCAACGTGTTTTTAAAATAAATTTGAAATACTTAAGTAAACTACATCATTTTTCATTTGATTTATTATACCTACTTACCAATTGTGGGTATATCAAAAAATTTCGTATCAATTGTGGGTCGTTGCCAATTATGGGTCGACCCATAATTGGTATTTTCAAAAGTTGTTCGGATCGAGAAAATTTCACCTGGAATTTTCTAGCGAACGATTTAGAAGGCCTCAGTGTGATTTGCGAGGATATTTTATAGCGAATTGTTGGAGAATCAGAAAATACCCATAATTGGGAGCAGCACTCAATCTTGAGTTTTGAGAACTTTTGGGAAAAAATTCATCAAAAATCCAAAAATGCTTAAAACTGAAAAGTAACTGTCACAAGTAGTAATAAGTTCTTTATGATAGGTAATATTTATTACTATTGAAGCAGGGCGTGACAATGAACGAAAGGACCCTCAGTATTCCTATTGAGGGCGTGAAATGTACAGGATAATTCGATCACTTCTTATTTTTTAGATAGAGAAGAATGGGTAATCCGATTTAATTTTTAAAGATTACAAAGCTTACACATTTATGAAAAAACAATTTCATGCTTCATTTTCTTTCATTAAAGAAAATTATCAGAACGTGTAAGTATAAGCCTGTTTATATCTATATCAGAATTTACATGTAATTTCGTTTCATACTATTGCATATGTTTGGGCAAAAGTGCCGCTCAGGGGTAATTCAGCTTGTTTAAAATGTGTTTGAAAAACTGGGTTCTATGAAGTTCAACACCTATATCTCAAGCCCTAATTATCGCACAATGCTGGTAAAGGTCTTAAAACACTCGATCAATCAAGCTCCTTATGAATCGTTCTTGATCACTCAAATCCGTTCAGTCTGAAGAGAGTTATGAGGTAACAACCAACTCAACTTCACTACTCACACGCATTTCTTCCACTCATTTACCCATTACCCATACCGCTCATCAGTTAGCTCTTCAAGATATCTTAGCAACAGTGAGGTTACATGGACATAACTTATCCTTCTTTGACTTACAAGAAATTGACTTACATTCTCTACCTCAACCAGTGGAAACTTCTGAAGATAATTCTATTGATGAAGCCCAGGTTCTAGAAATAGTAGCGCGAGCAAATGAAGACCAGCGAATGATCACTGACCATATTTTGGACTTCATGCTAAGAAATAACACATCCAACGCCAATGCATACTTCATGGATGGTCCTGGAGGAACTGGGAAAACTTCTGTTTATCGATGCCTCATTTCTTTATGCATGTTGTATAATTTTGAAGTTATTTCTGTAGCATGGACAAGTATAGCGGCAATGTTACTACCAAAAGGACGTACTGTTCACAGTCGTTTTAAATTATCTCTGAATCTGTACGAACATTCAATATCTGGTTTGAAAGTCAACAGCAAAGAAGCCAACAGTGTCAAGAATGCAAGAATCATCATTTGGGATGAAGCTCCAAAGGCAAACATGTACGCTCTGATGTGTGTAAACAGACTATTGAAGGACATCATGGGAAATGACGTGCCGTTTGGCGGCAAGATTGTAGTTTTGGGTGGAGATTTTAGGCAGGTTCTGCCAGTAGTTCCATGTGGTTCAAGAGCTGCTACAATTGCTAATTCCATCATCAAGTTTTCTCCTTTATGGCCTATATTCAAGACGTTGAGACTGACCCAGAACATGCGAGCGGAAGCAGGAGAAAAAGAGTTCTCAGAATTCTTGCTGCAGATTGGTAATGGTACTTTCCCTCATTCTGGCTCTGAAAATGGAGGCATTATAGAATTACCTGCAAGCATAATTTCTCAGGACATTATAAGAGAGCTCTATGGTAAAAAGTTTGACACTCCAGAAGATGTCCTGAAATTTTCTAATGTTGCAATTCAGGCACCAAAGAATGATTATTGTCACAAGATCAACGACAGAATTTTGGACTTGATTCCTGGAGAAGCTAAAACCTACACAGGCGTGAATAGACTGATCAGTGAAAATAACAATCCTGCAATTCCCCGTTGAACTTTTGGATAGTCTGGAGTTGACAGGGTTACCACCAAATAAATTACACTTAAAAATTGGTGCGATTGTTATGTTGCTACGTAATATGAATGTGGCACTTGGACTGCTGAATAGGACACAACTAATTGTGAGAAACATGTACACGAATGTGCTGGATCTAGAAATAATAACTGGGGTGGAGTGCGGTCGAAGGATATTACTCCCAAGAGTGGACCTGTCGCCAGCGGATTCCACGTCGCCTTTTTCATTCAAAAGGAGACAATTTCCAATAAAGTTAGCCTTTTGTATGACGATCAACAAAGCCCAGGGACAGACGTTGGAGAAGGTTGGGATGTAGCTACCCGAGTATGTCTTCAGTCATGGACAATTATACGTAGCTCTGTCGCGGTCAACTTCGTTTAATAATTTAAAAATCCAAGTACAACCTGGAAGCTATAAAACTGCAAATGTGGTGTGGAAGGAGGTCCTGTCATATGATAACTTTATAAATTTTTGTAATTTTAATTTTTTTAAAATTAGGTATATAGAATAGAGATACGTGGTGGGCTGCTAGTCATCATTTAAAATTGATACCATATTAATATTATACTTCTCGTGAGTAAGGCCTAGACTAGAATTTGGATTCATCATTTGGCACTTTAAATCAAAAAAACTCAATCAACAAATTGAAAATAGTCAAAACAAGATTTCAGTATTATCCAAATGACCTTACTTATGAGGAGCTACTTGAGGGCTATACCAACTCTAGTCTTTGGAAACTCGACAGAAAGCAGCCTCAATTTTGTTTGTAAACGACAGACTAATCTCGCATATACAGGATTCACACCTATTGGGCAAGATACAAATTAGTATTCCTCGACCTGCCAGTCGCTCCCCAACGTTTTATACCCCACCTTCCAGAACAGAAACTTATAGAAATTCCCCTATAGTGAAAGGATTGATGTATTGCAATGAACTTATCAGAAAGCACCCAAGCATAGACCTATTAGATCCTAAGGGAAGGGGGGAATTGAAATTGCGGGAACTGAGACAAATACGAGTATGTGGTGAATAATATAGCCGGAATCATCAATGTCTGCGTGAATGGCGAGTGTTAGAGTATGCTTGCCTATGTATATGTATATGAAAAAAGATAGTATGTGTGCTTGTGGGTGTATCTGTGTGTAAGGGAAGAGTGTACGTGAAAGTGTATGCTTGAACGGCCCTCGTCGATAGTAAATAGTTTTCTCTTTCTTTTCTTTTTTCCCTCTTTTTTCCTCTGTTTTCCTCCTTTTTTTCTTCTTTGTTTTTGTTTGTTCTTATTAGTATTATGGTTACATATTATCTTCTCCTACTCAACAAACCATATGTAACGTTGTGGTTCCCCTACAAAGAACCTGGGTATTACCTGTCGGCAGGGGAGGGTAAAAAGTATTTTAAAAAAGGGTTAAAATTGGCTTACAAAATCGGAGTTGAATTCCACCTCCCCTTTGAAAAGTGAAACCTAAGTCGAACCATCACCAGTTCCAACTCTATACGCCAAATACAAACCTGGCTCGTCAATTTCCAGTTTTAATTTACCATCATACCTCCAGCTATAAATAAAAGTAGATTGATGTTAAACATTTTCGCTTCTTATACTATTTCGAGCCAGCTACACGTTCCCCGAGTTAAAACGGCCACGTCCGTCTTGATTTATGTTCATAGACCGAGTTGAACGTTTAACCAACAGGCTAATTTTATCGGGCCTGATTAGCGGCAAGTTCAACCGAGTAATTTTTCCAAGGGACGCCGCACCACGCTTCTCCGAGCGCTACACAATCGCTCGAAAGTTTCTTGTTCCCCATTTTGGTCGCTATTTTCGCCTTCTTCCACAGTTTCTCGAGCAGCGCCGTTGAAACTTTTAACGGTTATTAACGGCTTCGTATCCGAGTTTTGAATCTAGATTGGTTCGCTAGCTGCTTACTTCTCGCGATACTAAAACCTGAACGTGATTCATTTACGGTTGACTCTATACATCGAATTGATTTTTCTATATCGCGATAATCGCGATGGGAAGTTTCAGCGAATGATGCGACTTCCTGGACGAGCTGGGTCGGGGGAAACAAAGATTCGCGAGCTCTGAGTTATTGGGCTGGATTTCCTTTTTCATATGCCCCGGGGTATGTTTCCCGACTTGGAAGTCTATATCGATCCGGAACGAAAATGACTATATCTTTGCGGCGAATATTTTCTCTTTTGCGACGTTAACGAGCGCGACTTCACCCTTCTAATCCGCCGTACTGTTCCGACGTAATTCTCTCTGTCGAAGGATGCATTCGAGCTGCGTAACTGTTTCGAAATACTTCGAGTGCCTCGGGTCTCGAAACTTCCACCCAACTAACGGAAACTTATTGTACGGCGAATGGGTTGTAGAATTCGTCTTCGCGAGAAACAAACTGATTTCAGCTGTGTCAGTCAAGTTGAAGAGTCTGACACTTCAGACTTCTTAAACGTAGCATAAATGTCTACTTGTTCACAGGTCACCAGTTCACAAGCCAGTACATGGTACGAAAGTTTTTCCCTCATCGGTTGCGCGCTTTTTCTCGAATTAATTACACACTCTTGAAACGAAATTATTAATCGGCGCCCGGCCTCTTCGTTCATTCTTTCGAACAATTAACGCCCACAGAGGCTTTTTTGTGACAAGGAGCGAGGTGCCAAACGCATTACAAAAGTTCTATCGCCCTTGAGATTTCAACTGGCATTGGATTGCGAAGCAGTTGGAGTCGAAGTCCTTCGGGTAATCATAAAAGTTCAGGGCTGGCGCGAAGAACATGTCCTCGGGGGGAAGAGGGTGTTGTAAAGTCAAAAGATCCTAGCCAAAACATTACAATTTCAGTTGACAAGCAAAAAAAGAATAGAAAAGTTCGTCTTATTCATTTTTCCGACTGGGCCTCAGAATTCCCGAAATTTCTCGAATTTCGGTAAATTCAGTTCAAAGAAGGTCTATTTTTACACAATCGGTTTCGACGTTTTTGTGTAAAATCGGCGAGCTCTCTCACATAGGCCTAACAGCCTCAGCCGGTAGAGGAATTGTTACTATTAGAAGCATGGTAATGTGCCAATAAAAGGAAAAATCTTACGCTTTCTGATGCTCGATAAGTGGATCTGGGAGGAAGGAAGGGTGGGGTAAGGACGTTTGTTATTATGGGTTTGAGAGAATCTTCCGGAAATGAGATCAGTGAAAATTATATTTGAAGATTTAGCTAATCTAATTTTTTGAAATAGGAAATATTGTTATACACGACGTAGGTAGTAAAACTGCTATGCTGACGAGTGGTATTCCAAAAGTAACGGGTGGCCCTCATTTTCGACTTTCGATATCTTAATATGCCACCCCATAGATCGTTCCAATTATTTGAAGGGGAAAAAAAAAAGAAAAAAAATTCAGGAAAGTTCGAGCAAAATCAGAAAAGGTTAACCAATACCACAAAGTGGGAGAAGTTCTTATGGGAAAGACCACTGACTTTTGCAATTTGAGTTTCAGTCACGGAGGAGCCTCCATATACCAGCATAGAAATGATTCTCTTTTAAAAATTGTTTTACTTTTTAGGAGTGAGTCTATTTTAGGAATACTTTCTTTTCCCGTCTCAACTCTTGAGGTTCCAGAGGGGGATCTTCAGTCACTTTAATTTCCCCGATTCTCAAGTTCTTTACATCTTTAATACGATTTTTTAGTGCCTCAATCCGTTTCAAGAGTCATTTTCCTCCGCCCATCCACCCTCGAGACTCCAGTATGGGAAGCTGATCTTTAATTACTCAAATTTTCAAATTATGTTGCCAATCGGGTTTTCTGAGTACATGAATCCGTTTCTAGGTTATTTTCTTACCTATCCTCAACCCTTCTGGCTCCACAGGGAGCAAATATGCGATTACTTCAATTTTTACACTATTTTTATATTGAAAGCAGCACTTTATGGGTTACTGAATTCATTTGTGAGATACTTTTCCTAATTTTTCCAACCCTTCCAACTTTGATGGAAGGGACGAGTGGGCGTTGAATAATAATATAAATTCAAAAATATATTACGTCAACTTTTTTATTTATTTTTTTGATCTTTGAATCTATCTTTGAAGAAGTTCTCCTTCAAACACTTTCTTTGCAAGCTCATCATAATACTATATTACACAGCACGTTCTCTTTTGTATCGTTAAATTTAGTTAAGGCTATTCCTTTGATTAAGAACTCGATGTGGAACTAGAATAAAAATTTGCGTATCCCTGATCTAGGATACTGCATGCTACATGGAGCATGGAGAGCCGAATATGCTTCCTTATCTCCTCTAATAGCTAACAGGAACTAGTATACACGAAGGCGGTCCTTATTTGAGACTCCTGATTTTTTAATGGGTCACCCCGTAGCTGGTCCATGAGTTGACAAAACATTTTCAGCAAAGTTTGAGCAAGTTCGAAAAGGTTAACTCGTTTCGCAAGGGAGAGAAGTAATTATAGGAATTAACATTGATTTTTGAAATTCGATACTCCAAATGTTGTTCTGTCTATGATTAATTTCATGCACAAGAAAAGTAAACTGCATTACGTATAATGTACTAATAATATTGTACCGTATGATACACCGTCTTCATTTTCAGGGCAGCAACCCACAAAACCCTACCTAATCACGGTGCCCAAAGAATTTTAAAATTAAATAATTAGTCGCAGGTTATCCTCATGTGGAACACGAAGAGTTAAAGGAGAGAAGAGACACAAATTTACAAACTGATTCAGGGTCTCAAAAAACCCTAATAACATAAGGACTCCACTTTTGAGGAAATTGGAATAATTGGAGATTAGCCCCCAGAAAGACTCAAGAGTGAAGAGGAGACAGGAAATGATCCCAGAAACGGTTTCAGTGACCAAAAAAAACCATACTATCGACGTAAAGAACTTGGATGCAAGGGAAATGGGAGTAATTAAAGGTTAGCCCCCGTGGAGCATCGACGATAGTGGAAAGGAGAAATGACCCCCGAAACGGATTCAGCGACCCAAAAACCGGAACTATCGACGTAGAAAACGTAGAAATTGAAAGAAATCGGAGTACCTGATTGGAAAATAGTCCTCCATACAGCGTGAATAGTTCAGAAAAGGGGGAAATTACCCCTGAATTCAGCGACCTTCAGGACTCTGTTCGGAAAATTAAATAATTTTCAGGCTTACATGGGAATGCTCCCCCAGAAACTGAAACTTAAATTTCAAAAATCAATGTTCATTTCCACGAGAAATTCTCCTAACATTCTTTGATTTGACATGGACTTAGCAGAAAATGTTTTTCCATCCATGGAACTGATTCACGAGATGACCAGATCGAAAGAATAAAATTTTCTTTCATCAAAAGTAAATTCCAAACCAAGCGATATCGCGGTACTTTGAAAAATTTCTAATTACCGCTACCGCTTCCAGTGGGAGCGGTACTGCGGTACTCAAATTACCGCTGCCGCTACAAAGGCGAGCGGTACTGCGGTAATCACATTACCGCTACCGCTTTCAATGCAAGCGGTACTACGGTACTCAAATTACCGCTTCCGCTTCAAAAGCGAACGGTATTGCGGTACTCAAATTACCGCTACCGCTTCTAATGCGATCAGTACTCCGGATGTACAATTTCCTCGGATGATTTCGGAAGTTCGTGCTGTCCACAAATAATCCCTTGTCTAGGCAGAAGTGTATTAATCTGTCGCATCTCGCGCGGGGTCGCTTGAAGAGTGGAAAAAAAAAAAGGCAGACCACCAACAAGATGGAAAGACGAGCTTTCAAGAAAAATTAGGGATACTATGGGAGAGGCTAGGAAGAGATAGGGGTTGACGGAAGAAGGCACCGGACGTTTATGTCCGCATTTCCACATTTGACGGCATGACGGTCCCCACAAACTCGAGGTCAATTGTACGTCGAATAAAAGGCAGTGAAATAAAGAACAATATTTTTGTTGCAAACCGTAACTTGGAGCCTTAAAATCCGAATTTCACTTCACCTTTTTTTCAATTTTTTAAGTATTCTAAATGGAGTTATTTATCTTTACCTAAGTACGTAGTTTATACTTGTGTCAAGAGAAGTCGTAGCGAACAATTGATAATATTTCCCCTTCACTAGTAAGTGGGGCTGTAATCGTTGAATATTCGTTTGTTACGCAGTAAAAAGTAAAATTTTCTAGCTCTTCCATCCTACCACCCACGTCTCGCCTTCTTGCCTCGCTCTTGTACCTCGTCTTCTCTGTCGGAATCTCGCACGACACGAGTTCTCTCATTTTCTGAGTATGTACTCCGTACATTCGCTTCAACTGGCTGATGTCGAAAGCGTTTTACTTCCGTTTCCACGCGCGCGCACGTCCGTCGCCTTTCAACGAAAGACAGCGGCTGAAATTCGGTCGAAAAAAATATTAAAAAGCGTAGGTACACGCAGACAGGCTGACAGGCCTATGGGTACTTTAGAAACACGATGAGCTGTCAAAAGCGAGGGAGAAGGAAAAAAATACTCGCGATGAACGCACGTAGACTTCGTTCGCAAACTACCCCCCCCCCCCAATTCACTATAACTCCAAAGTCTGAAAACGGCGAGAAAATAACGTCGAGTGAATTTCGTGCGCCGCTCCGTTAACGACGTTAGAAAAAAGTCAAAATATTATCAATTGACCGCAACACGTCGTACGCCGAGCCTCGAAAAAATGCCTTTGTTTCATTAAACGCTCTCTTCTCCTCCGCCAATCCGGTCCTTCTGCAGTCCATTTGTGACCTCGGACAAGAGTAATCCGCAAAATCCATCAATTAGATGCCAGAGCAAATTCGCCGCGTCATCGCCGCGCCGCGTCGCGCCCCACCTCGCCATCCGTATCGTCGAAAAAGTTGGCCGAATTACGAGCCACCGATGCGCACAGCGTGAAGGGAGCAAAGTGATCGGTTATTTGAGCAAGAAAAACTGTGCCGGAAACCGCCGTCCGTCTACCCAGAAGCCGGCCAGCACGTCCGCGTTTATATCTCGTTAATCAGCCGACGCAAATGACCGGGAATCCGAGGTGGTCGGCGGCGTAAAAACAATTTTTATAAAAGGGTGTCAAAAGATAATCCCTTCGTTTTTCGTTTTGAACGTGATCAACTGGCAAAATCTGGTTTTTTCGGCGGGGGGGGGGAGGGTTATATTTCCCCAGGCCTCACGAAGATTGAATTTCATCGACAAACCTAGCTTAGTCGTTTGTATTTCGTTTGGACATATTTGTACACTACCATCCCTCGTTTACGGGGCAATTTTCAGAAACTGAGAGTATTTTGTTACCAGCCACTTTTCAACCATGATTTATTTATTCATTATTTTGGGGGCGGGGATTATTTTGGGTTACGCAATAACATCGGCAACAAATTCCACCAATCTAATTCATCAAACAGGACAGTTACCATTATTTGAGTGGAAAAAGCATAGGAGTGTCCATCATCGTGAATGTTATACCATCTTGTCTCCATGCCGGTTACATTTTTTTAAATTTTTGTTGCAAGTTGTTTTTTCTCAATAAAATGGGATTATTATTCAGAAAGATTGGTAGTATATAAAGTTCAATTTGATGCCAGTGGCTTCACATTTTCAAAGGGATGGGGTAGAATTTTGTTACCAAGGTTTTCAGTTTATCGTCGTAGTCAATCTTTGGCGGGTGCTAATGACGGTACAATTATGTTCAAAAATATTCTGGAAAAAGAAATTCTTAAAGCTGTTCTGTCAGTAATCATGGATATCAGTGTTTTCACCATGGACAGATGTCTATCGTCGAGGACAAAAGTCTTGGTGCTGGTATACGGTGCTTTGCTTAAAGTGATGTAGAGTATACTCCCTTTTCTAATTTTGCTCTCAACCCGAGCCCTGAAATCCGTCCTTTCGAGCATTACATCAGAGACGCCGGAGAGGCTGTTAGGGCTATCTTAGTCCTCTTCTCTTCTTGCCGAAAACCCGGCCTAGGTCGAAATGTAGCGAGTTGCTACGTGGGCTCGAACACGGGACCTCCGGATTCCGAGACCAGCGCACTATATGTAGTATCAAAATCTTAGAAAAAGCCAAAGAATGACAAATCAGAATTGCAATCACATTTACCGATTTTAACGTAGTTTTTGATTTCTTCTATCACAACATTATCTGGTCAACACTGTCTAGACAAGGAGTACCGTCAAAGATAATTAACATTTTGAGTGAAATTTATTCTAAATCGGAAGCCAAAATTAAACTAGAGAATTGTGAAGATAAATTTGAGATTAGGAAAGGTGTAAAGCAGAAGGACCCCTCACCACCCAACATCTTTAACCCAGTTCTAGAAATTTAGATTGAAGAGGAAGAGGACTGAAAATGAATGAGGCGGCCTTAATCCCTCGCTACAGCCTTCCCCTTCCGCTGCTCCTCCACTGCGGCCTCCTCGTTCCAACTCCCTCAAGAATCCCCTGGTCCTACACTCAGGAGCTCTCACCACTATGACCACCCTTCCCCTTCGGACCCCCGCCACCAGCCCCTCCCGCACCATGGCTTTCATTCCCCTCCCCGGTTCCTCTTTCACCCATGACTTCCTCCTTCACCAGGACCTCTTACTCACCATTACTCCCCACCACCCAGGGTCTTTATCCCCTCCTGAGGCCACGCCCTCATGGATCTCCTCCCCATTCTGGAGCTCTCTCCATCATGAACCACCTCCTAGAGGTAGGCTACCCTTGGAGAAATGAGCAATTAGTGGGGCAGGGTATAGTAAACCCTTCTTCTAAATAACTCGAAATAAAGACGGAGAATGATTATTGCTTTATTTACCAACGAGAAAATTATACTGAACGGATTTACATTCAACGTCAACATATTTCCGAGACTGACTAAGCGGATTGATAAATTAATCACAATTCAGTAGTCAATTACTGAATAATATTTAGGTTTTGAGATTGTATTTCTACACAGGGTAGGGAATCCGCAATCTCTACTCCCTCCCCAATGGCGGCCTTAGTCCCTCTCTCTACAGCCCTCCCTTTCCGCGGCTCCATCACCCTACGGCTTCTTCGCTCAGCCACCTCGAAGATCCCCTGGTCCTCCAACCAGGAGCTTCCACCACCATGACCACCCCTCCCCCATGAGAACCGTTCCCCTCAAGACCCCCTCCTCGGGACCAGAACTTTCCGCACCATGGTCTTCATTCGCTCTCCCGGCCGCCTCTCTCACCAAGGACTTCCTCCTCCACCAGAACCTCTTACTCACCATTACCCCCCCCCACCCGGGGCCTTTATCTCCCTCTACAGTCTCCACACCACCGTGGTTTTACTCCCCTTCAGGAACTTTCTCCTCCACCATGAGTATCTCTTACACCTCCGGGCCTCTCCTTCCTTAATGGCCCGCCACGAGGACCTTTCGCCCACCATCACCCCCTGGGCTTTATCTCCCTTCACAGTCCCTGTCCTCACTATGGTCCTTCAACCCCTTGAAGATCCCTGGTCAACCACCCAGGAGCTCTCACCACCATGACCACCCCTCCCCCGAGAGCACTTCCCCTTCAAGACCCCACACCGCCACCAGCCCTTCCCGCACCACGGTCATTTCTCTTCCTGGTCCCCTCTCTCATCAAGGACTTTCTCCTCCACCAGGTCTTCTTACTCATCTTAATCCCCCCCACCCAGGGCCACCATCTCCATCCACAGCCCACGCCCCCACAGGGCCCTCCTCCCCCTTCAAGAGCTCCCTCCTCAACCATAAACCCCTCCGTGGGTAGGCTACCCCTGGAAAATTGAGCAATTAAGGGGAAAGGTAGGGTAATTATGTCATTATATGTCTTTTTATCTCTTATTATGTCGGGTATGTCTTAAAACCTGGAGATCTTTTACGTTAGAACAGATTATGTCCTTGAAAGTAGCTGATCAGTCCCTACAACTTTTCTGATTTTTAGATAGGCAATCCGCAGTGCGTTTTTTTCTCCCGGAGGTGGCGGTGGCGGCGGATTTTACTTTTTAGGAGTTTTGGGTAATTATTATGTCATTATGTCTTTTTATGTCTTATTATGTCGGTTATGTCTTAAAACTTGGAGATCTTTTATGTTAGAACAGATTATGTCCTTGAAAGTAGCTGATCTGCCCCTGCAATTTTTCTGATTTTGACGGCGAAGCCCCCTTGTTTAGTATACATATAGAGAGTTCTCCCGGAGGCGGCGGTGGCGGCAATGGCGGCGGATTTTACTTCTTTGGTATATAGAGAGAAAGTACCTACAAGTTGACTTATTTTGTCTTTTATTTTACATTTTCAATTTTTTCATGACAGCAACATACCAAAATAATCGATTAAAATCGATTAATCAATGTTTTCCTACAATAAATCGACTTGATTGTTTTTTTCATGATGGAAAAATTGGATAATCGATTTTTGGGCATCACTACACCTAACCTCGACTTTGCAAATGCATCGGAAGTTGCAGAAGTCAGGCTGAATAGCAACTAGTTTCTAAAACGAGGGTGTGAACAGTAGGGGCTGCTCGGATAGCTCGATAGTGTAGAACTGTAGATTGTCGGTCAGCTTGTGTAGTTTGTGCGGATACAAATTTTCTGTGTACTTTACTGACTTGCGAAAATTTACTATATACTCTGCGATTGGTTAATTAATGTTACAGTAATTGGATACGATAGTATTACTAAGAAACTCGTAGGTCAGTGCTTGATCAACACTGCTGTCCTGCGAGCCGGTGCTGTAAGTTAAGTCTTACAAACCTCAAATAGAGCAAAGTACTGAGGGGGAGTTACTATGCAAAGTTGTCGGTGGTTAGCCTAGCTCCGGCGACAATGTACTCCCCCGCTAAGTGCTGCGGCCAGCCTCACATTGGTGTGAGTTGGTGGGAGGGATTACGTACGCGAGGCTGAGCCGCTGATGGCGTCGCAGTTCTGGGGGTTCGTACGGGCCGAGGGAGTACGTACTCCCGCCACTGGTCTGGCGTCAAGTTGGATCAGGGACAGGTGCACACTGATTTGTCTCACCCTGTTAGTTACGTAATTGATATCAAATTAGTAATAGAAGGTCAGTTGGGGGATTTCATACTCAGGCGTGATTTTCTTCTTCGGTTACAGGTAAACAGTCCGCCGCCGAGCCCCGCACTACTAAGGACATCGCCGAACAGTTTATTTTCCCAATTTATTATTACTCCTTCCCCGTGGCCCCTTTTTGTTTGCGGAAGATAGAAAAACAGATAGAATCTACCACCACTCTGATAGTTTGCTCAATATGTTCTCATTTAAAATTCAAAATCTGGTGGTACATCATAGTCCCCTTTTTCCTCGGAAAGAAAATATTTCCTCGGAATAAGAAACTAGATTTCGCCACCTGAAGATCCTCGTTTCGCGTTTGCCTCACGTCAATCCGATTCCGCATTTAGAAAAAAAAATGACGGAGGATTAACTTTTTACCCCTTTAATAATAACCAAGAGTATTCAATTTTCATCTCACCGACCAAATACGATCCTTTTATCCGGGTCACTATTTTCGTCTTTTCAATTTTCAGCTCGACACGTTCACGAGTAGGTTCGAATAGACTTTCCACTTTCCCTTCGTTCTTTTTCATTCTTTCGTTGATTTATACATAACATATCGTTCGACTAGACTTTTTTTTTTTTTTTTTGCCCCTACTCTTTAACTCTTCTGTATTCTGGAATTGGAAACTAAAAACAAAATGGGAACGTTTACCCGTTTCTCTCCTTCGTACGTTCGTTATACGTGTGAGAATAAAAAAGTTGTTAAAATTTCGATTACATCCGATGAAATATGAATACATCGATTTGAATACCTCGTTTCGCCTTCGCCACGATTAGATCCGAGGCTTTACAACGACTGAAAATTTCATTTAGAATTCGTATATTATACGCAGGTATACCGAGGCTCTCAGGCTATAAGTATACCTATTCGAGTTGGCGAGAGAGCAATAGAAAGAACGCTTTTAATGGAAGGCTGGAAAAAATGTTACTGAATTTTCGTTTTCCCCGGCATGGTCGACGTTAACGATCGTAACGTTAGCGAGCTTTTTGAAATTTGCACGTGGCACACGTACCACGTACACGACCGCGAACACTAACAATGAAATATGAGGTACAGTTTAAACGATTGGGGTATTTTCGGCGGATTAGCGCAGGAACTCAACCAGCTTCAGTTGAGTTTGGAAAGGTCGCGCCGTGGTCAACAGAATCGACCCCTGCTGCGAGGCATCGGAAAAGGATACACAATTTTCTTATAGATTGGTTTCCCGACGATGTGGAAAATCACTTTGAATTTAAAACTAAAAATAATTATAATTTTTCATATCCACGTTAAGGCTTCGAGCTGTTGAATGCAATATCTGATCGAATATTCGAAGAAAAATGACCTAAATGACCACTATTTAACACCTGGATTCTCCCCGTCAATTCGTTTTGCCCCACCTCAAAAGTGGAAATTCAATTTCGCTGAAATTCAGATTCGATCAAAAATCTATAGCAATTTCGAGTGCAACGACCCAAAGACTTTTTTTTATATTTCGATATTTTATTCAGAAAGTTTGAGATCGAAGTTTTTAGACAATAAAAGCCCAACAGCACGTTGAAGAATTTCCTGAAAACATATTTGTACTGAATTATCGTCACAGTCTCGCTACTAGTCGTTGGACTGTAATTTTACATTTATACAGCTCTTCAATTCTGAGTTTCCGTCCCCGAGCTACAAATGCCTCAATTTTGAAATTTTTGACAATTCAATGTCAGAATCGAATGCAGCAACTTTCAAAATTTACGTTTCGGTATCCATATTGTATTTCGGGGAAGACCGAATTGCGAACCGAAGGCAAAAAACGAGGTGTGAATTGCGAACCAGTCTGTAAGCACACTTGAGAGGCCGTGTATGGATTGCGAACAGAAAGTAATAGGTTAGAAAATGAAGAAGTACAAACTGCGGACTGTACCTTCGTGGTCAAGGAATGGCAAGCCAAATGTGGAGCGGGTCCACTTTCCATATGCAGTCTCTTTCATGTAATCCGCGATACCAGACCCAAGCCCAGTACTTTTCTGAACTATGTTTGTAAGAGGTGAAATCTGCACCCTGTGATCGCCATAGACCTCGGAGGGAGTTCTGGATGGTTACTTCAAAATCTGCAAGCGCACGCTGTGATTGAAAATTGTACTTAGATTCAAGGATACGGAAAGCTGCTGTACAAGATCTAGGTCTCCACAAAGCGTCCACACAGTGTCGAGAGCTCGTTTCGAGTCCAGACCGATCCACGGCGCGAATTGGTAGAGGCCATGCCACCGCGAGGCAACCCGATCATGAATGGATCGAGTCGGCGGGGCTGTGCTTAGCGGTTCAGAAGACAGAAGCGGTTCTGTTCACGACGCGACGCAAGTACAGCCCACCCACCTTTGTCCTGAAAGGTGTGGAGATTGGGCTCTGTACAGCCCTGAAGTACCTGGGGCTGTGGTTCGACGGGAAGTTGCATTTCCGAGAGCACTTCCGACGGGCAGCTGAGAAGGCGGATCGAGTAGCCGGCCAGCTGTCCCGTCTGATGTCGAACCTAGGGGGGCCGAGAGAGCAGCGACGTATGATGTACGTCAACGTCATCATGTCGGTCCTCCTATACGGGGCGCCAGTATTCGCCGACGCCATCGAGATACTATACAGGAGAGCGGAGATGGAGAAGATCCAGCGAAAAGCCGCGATAAGGTGTGTCAGTGCGTACCGCACTGTTTCTTCGGATGCAGTAGGCGTGTTAGCGCGTATACCGCCGATCGAACTCAAGGTCGGCGAAATTGCGGCGGTATACGGTGCGAAGAAGAAAGCGAAGACGAAACGGGAGGCACTTCGGGTCAAGCGAGTCATCCAGCAGGACACGCTTCGGAAGTGGAAGGACGCGCTCGCCCATTCGACCAAGGGCGAGTGGACCCGAGCGCTGATACGCGACCTCGACAGATGGGTAGGAAGAACGCACGGAGCGCTTAACTTCCACCTTACCCAAGTACTGAGCGGCCACGGGTGTTTCGGCACGTACCTATATCGGATGTCGATAGCGCCGAGCCCCGTGTGCGCGCACTGTGATCGAGGGGCGGAGGACACACCTTGGCACACCCTGTTCGAGTGTGAGGCCTGGGAGCAGGAGAGGCGCGGGATGGCCACAACAGCGATCGATCCCGGCGGCGACGATGAAGAGGAGGACGACGACGTCGGCGTGAGCAGCCGTCTCGCGCCGGACACCCTGGTTCCGGAAGTGATGAAGAACGGAAGCAGCTGGAACCGGGTGTCGGTCTTTGTCTCGGCCATCATGAAGAAGAAGATGGAGACGGAGTGGTCGAGACAGAGGGCCGGCGATTCATCAAGCTCGGCCCACACCATCGATCAGGAGGTGAACTCTATACCATCCTAGAGAAGAGCTGCTGCAGCTGCACTGCGGACCCACCGGCAGGGCTCACCCGTCGCCACCACCTGCCTGCGTCGACACACAGACCAAGACGAGGAGGTGAGGGGTGAGTGAAGAGAGGCAGCGCGTCCGGCCGTGGGGGACCTGAAATTTCCAGGCGAGCGCTCTGGGAGTGTGGACCTCGGTCAGTAGGGAACCCCATGGTGGCCCTGTTAGGACGCGCGTACCGTTCCGGCACGTAGAAATGGGGGCTCGGGCCCGGCCCCAAGGCGTCCCTCTGGTCACTGACGCGATGCTCGAAAGGGTAGTTCCTGTGGCCGGGGGTGCGGTGTCATAGGGGCCACTTTGGCATGCGTGCATCGCCATACGTCCCACCACACATAACCCGATCATGAAGGCAAAATACCCCGAGACCATCATCGAATTCGCTGCTAATTGCTCCAGGACCGTTCCAGTATCGGCTAAGTATTACGTTTTATTTGGTCATTTTTATAATGTCAAGATTTCTTACCTCTGTCGAGAATTATCGAATATTATTAGTTTTCATTGTATGCCTAGCTCCTCTCATTTTCGTTTAGTATTTCGTATTATTTTTTGAATCAAGTAAGCAAAATTGAGTTTACCCTAGCCGCAGGAGACGACGGACAAATGTTTTGGGATGCCGAAGGGTAGAATCGCGGTGGAACACTTCTTAGAGATAAGTCATACTATGCACTGACACCCACACGAGAGGCTTGGGAAAAGAAGTGGCCAAGCAGGAGCCTGCGCGGCTTACAGATACCTTTAAGAATGATGAAGGTGTAGGAATCGGAATCACGAATGCAAACGGAGCTACAACTATCCAGTGGCACTGGGTGAGGGCGTCACTATCCTCCAAGCAGAGGTAATGGCGATCACGGTGGCCATTGACAGAAGCCAGCAGATCTATATCTGTACAGACAGCCAAACGGCTATTAAAGAACTATCGTCACACCGAACTACATCCCTGGTGGTGGCGGACTGCGTTAACAAATTGTACACCCTTGCCCAGGAGAATCGGGTCACCATACTATGGACACCGGGACACTGTGGCATAAAAGGAAACATGATCGCTGGAAAGCTAGCCAACGAGGGCATAAAAAAGGAACTGGCAACACCTAGGCCGTGTCTTCCTGTAGCATACAGTGTCATAAAATCCAAAGTGAAGGCTTGGATAAGTAAGCAGACGAAAATGCACTGGCGGATCACCAGTGGCATGAAAGTCATCAAAACACTGATAGCGGACGCCCCCAGTAAGTACTCCATGTTCCTACTAGAGTTTGACAGGAAACATGCAACGCTCATGGTCGGACTACTGACTGGTCAAGGGGCCACAAAACACATGTATAAAATAGGAGTGGTGAAAAGCGGTTCCTGTAGGTACTGTGAAGAAGAGGAAGAAACCTCGATCTATATCATATGTCAATGCTCAGCAACAGCCGGGACAAGATGCGAAGCACTGGGACTAGAGTATCCTGCACCCAGTGAAGTCAAAGGGATCGATGATGGTGGGACGTGTGGTGATGCACGCATACCAAATTGGCCCCGGGACACCGTACCCCCATCCCGGAAATGCCCAGAATGGGCCTGCATTAGGATAGGAGGGATCAATCTGTGGTAGCTCCTGCTTCCCCCATTTCTCGTTTCGCCTCTACACGGCGGCGAATGTGCATCATGTTCTTCTTTTTCTTCGCTGTCGAGTTGCGTCGGATCATCTTCTTCGTCAGTTGTTGGCAACAGCGACATCGTCGTCGTCGTCGATGTCGGTGGGATGGTGAGTGTCGGCATAGGGTGCTGTGTCCGCTGCCTTCATCTCTGCCACTCCAGTTCCATCTTGCGGCCCAACGTCTTCTTCACAAAGGCCGCGGCCTGATCCCATCCCGCTCTACTCTTCAGCATTGTCGGGACCAGATTCTCCGGTGTAAGCGGCCTAACGCCCGCGTTACGGAAGGCAGCCGCCGTTTCTTCCCTCTCTTGGTCAAATGTCGGACACTCGAACAGGGTGTGCCAGGCATTATCATCCCACATTCCTACAGCGCAGTAGGAGTACGGGGGGCTTTCTGCTATGTCCATCAGGTGCAGGTACTTGTTGAAGACACCATGGCCGCTCATCACCTGCGTGAGGTAAAAGTTCAGCTGGCCATGCCATCTGCCCAACCGAAGTCAAAGGGATAGAACTCAGTAATATTCTCACTTTGGCCATAAAAAAAGGGCTATTGGGCTCATCCTTAACAGCAATCTGAGGAATAGTGCAATAAACTACAAAGAGGAACCCTAGTGTCCTAAGTCCGCCAACGGGTGACCTTTTCTAGAGACGTTATAAATGTTTTTGGGCAACGATTTTCAAAATTGTTACCCCCTGGGATGATAAAAAACTAAATTCTCTATTCAGAAATGTCGCAATCGTTTCGCTAAGGTAATTAGGGTCGACGTGACACTCGATAAAATTAAGGGTGGCGGTAATAGGGTACCGTACCTTAGCTTTTTGTAGCTTGGTAAATTGTTAAAATCAGAACATGACATTCTCACTAGCGCTGAAAATTCCTCTCCGAATATATCTTGAAAATATCAGTAAGATGAAATACTCACTACACAGGTTAAGCGCGAATACTTTTCCCGGAGGAGAGTACAATCACTTTTTTACGAGAGCAACCCTTTCTGCTAGAAGGTAGGTGATGACAGCTGGCAGTAGACCCTAGGAGGTATTCCCTCCCCGGTGCTACGGGGTTGTCACGACATCACAGAGAAAAAAACATGCCTATACAGATTTTGTAAGAGCTTGAAAATCTCGTTACATGGTGTTCCGCAATGACATCCGACCGATGTTGCAATTTCGCTGACAATCATCGCAAAAGCGTTCCTACTTAATTTCAAATCATTTTCTCGTCAAACCATTGCTAGGAAAATGTGAACGTGAAGCTATAATGAATACGCGAACGTTATTCGATTCACTAAATCAGCTAATAACGAATTACAACCACAGCAGACGTCGTCGTTCAAAGTCTTAAACCCTTTCATCGTATTTTATCATCAGTTTCTCTAGTCGAGAGCAGTCGCTGTATTTCGTTTCATATTTGTCTCCGAAACGCTGCTGATTGCTACGGATGACTTCCTCTCCATAATGGCGGAGAATGAATTGCTAACCCAGTTGAAGCTTGAAGCACTAGCGCTGTTTACTTTTCTTGATTGCGTACACGACCTGCATCGATTTCCCTGTTTGTTCCGTGGAAGCCTGGAGTGAAGGTGAAAGGCAGTTTCAGCATCGGTCTTCAATATCACCGTCTCTTATTTCCAATGTAGAAGCCTATACATCTTACAGGCTTATAAGTATCTATCTTCGGGTCTGCTATCCGCCGACTGTTTCGTTTCCATTTATTCGTGTAGTCGATTTGATGTAGGCTTTGTCAGAATTGAATCTTACGCGTTGTGCTTCCGGCTTATTGTACGCGGTATTACTAACGTCGAAATGATTTAGATGAACGATTTCAAAAATGGGAATTAAACGTAAGAAACTTCACAGAAACTTACACAAGTATAATAGAGCCTTCGAGAGTCTTCAAGAGTGACTTACAGAGTTGGAAACAAATTTGAAGATGCATTACATATCAGTAGTATAGAAAGGTATGGTTCTGGACCGAGTTCACATTTCTGTAATTTACTGTTGAAAAAAATTTTTCTGAGTGAGTTCTGTTCTCTCTGGACCGAGTTCACATTTCTGAGCATTCACTGTTGAAAACATTTTTCTGAGTGAGTTCTGTTCTCTCTGAATCGAGCTCACATTTCTGTAAATTTTCTGTTGAAAACATTTTTCTGTGTAAGTTCTGTACAATCCTAGACCGAGTTCATATTTCTGTGTAAGTATTGTTCTCTCTGAATCGAGTTCACATTTTTGTACATTCACTGTTGAAAACACTTTTCTGGGCATTCGCTGTTGAAGTCACATTTTTGTACATTCACTGTTGAAAACACTTTTCTGTGTAAGTTTTGTTCTCTGTAACCAAGTTCACATTTGTGTGTAAGTTTTGTGTAATCCTAGACCGAGTTCACATTTTTGTGTTGGTGTTAAAAGAATTGATATTGTAATATAAAGTGGTCGAGTTTCCATTTTTTTTATCAGACCACTTTTTTTTTTCTAACTTGGATTTCAAGTAATTTTTGTTTGTAATCTTAATACTAAAAAAAAAAAAAAAATAATAAATAAAAAATAAAAAAAATAATAAAAATAAAAAATAAAAATAATAAAAAAATAAAAATCGAAAATTGATAACCTAGTTTAAAAAAAAAAAAAAAAATTATATATTATAAAATGGAAATGATTGAAAGTAAAAGCAATAACTTTAATTTTGATGACTCTACACATTGTGTATCTAAAAAGATACCATCAGTGAAAGTGATTAATCAAGAACCTGTAGGCCTCTGGATGTCTAATGAAAATTTGATGTCTTGTGAGTGGAGAAAAAGTTGCAACGAGTCATGTTCAGGTGCCAGCTGTGTAGAACATTTTGTAAATACAAAACCGCACACAATTGAGACTCGAGATGGATCAATTCAAGGTAGGATTATCGATAAAAATCGTATTTTAATCATTAGACGCCAACTTAAACTTATCAGACTTTCTCGAGATGATTACTCTTTTGCTGGTTATTGGGTAAAAGGAGATACAGACTATATTTCAGCACGTAAGTATCTCTTAGTGTTTCTAGATGAAAAGAATCATCCACTACATAAAGAACCAATCCAACTTACAGCTAGAGGTGTATTTCAGGTAGAATTTGATAAGAATTTATTAAAGTTTAGAAAAGAATTTAAAACAGTTTATAGTAAAACACGAGGTGTAATGTCAGATTTATGGTATTCTATGCTTGTGTTCTGTCCTACTTTTGTATCAAACGTAGTAGGTTCTTTAAAAAAGAGTAGAGCATGTTGTATTGAAAATTATATTGTTCCAACAGAATCTAATTTGAACTCTTTATGTGTAGGTAGAGATAAAGAAGTCTCAAAAATTGTTGAAGCTATGTTTAATGATTCTGAAAAATGGAAAGCTGAAAATAGTAAACCTTTCATAACCACATTAGTTCAAGAAAATGAATAATGTATTTTTATATGATTTTTCATATAAAAATAATACTTATTTGACTGTCTTTTTTTTCTTTTTCTTTTTTCTCATTTTTTTAAACACCTGTTCGATAATATTCCAACAGAAAATTATAATACACATCCAGTTGAATTTATTTTCTGAATTGTTCTCTGAATTGTTTTCTGATTGCATACCTATTTATAAGAATATTTTTTTTTTTTTTTTTTTTTTTTTTAGTTTTTAGGAGCAGGTCTAACCGCTCTAGATATAGGTTTGTATTCATAACAAACAGGTTGTTTCAAAAGAACAAATATTTCAGCTGTATTAGGAAAATCATCACGCCATGAGAATATAATTTGTACATTGGCTACATCTGTTTGTAGAGCGTCAGGTTGTCCTGTAAGATCAAAGCAAAAGATAGTATATTCTTTTTCAAATTGCACAAGATCAATTAAAACATCGTCTTTTCCATTGTAATTTTTAAAATATGTATATAAAGCTCCTGAATCCTTTTCATTAAAATTTAATCGCATTTGCTGACGAGGATATTCATAACCATTGACATTGAAACGTACATCATAAGGATTACAATGATCAAATTTACTTTTATCAGCAAAGAGATCATTGTTCCTTTTATTTTGGAAAACTACAAAAGCATATTGTGATGTAATATCTGTAGGAATTGACCACCTAAATTCTTTTCCTGATACACTACCAGCAGGTTTCTTTAAACATTGCCAATGCTCAAAATTCATACGAATTGGTATGTCTTTATTTAACAATGGTAAAACTTCTTTTTCAAGTTGTAATGAAAGCTTCACCACTGGCATTCTCCAAGTTATATACTTCAGATTCAATTCCACAGTATAATCTTTTAAATTTGGGTCAACTTGTAGCATATTTGTAACACCATGTTGTTCTCTTGCTAGTATCAAGGATTGACTAACATTAAAGAGAATTTCTTTATAAGTTCCAAAACCTAGAAACATATCGAAAGGTAATGCAACTTTGAAGTAACCATTCGCATCAACATTCATGTAATCATTATTTAGATTCCATCCTGCATTAGAATACTTGGTGGTTTTGGACAGTGAAACGAGACCATTAATGGTGCTGGCTACACCTGGATACTCCAATATATCTACCTGAACATCAGAAATTCTATAAATAATTTGCCTAAAAATATGGAGAAACCCATTATTAATTACTTGTACTGTACTACGATCGAAACTCGCAATTTTTTTGTCTTTATCACGTACTATCAGACGACCAGCTATAACTACCTCGCTTTTCCAAGGTAAAGTACAAATATTAGGAGTATTTATTTCAATTATAATTTCCTCATCTTTTTTATTTATATCAATATTATTAGCAGTGGAGAATTCTATTAATTCAAAACTTTCGTAACCATTCATTTATAGGTAGTATTTTTTTTTTTTTTTTTTTTTTAAACTAGGTTATCAATTTTCAATTTTTTTTTTTTTTTTTTTTTTAATTATCGTACTTCACGTATGATTAAAAATGCCCAATATGTTTCACCATTATTTTCAAGTGGATTGCCATTCTGATCATAAAGGTTTAATACAATCTCGCTTATTTCTTTATTTCTCACTCTATAATATTGAGTTTCATTTGGTGTATAGATTATTTTTTCTCCGGGTAGTGATGATATAGGAAAATAAAAAAGTATTTTTTCATTACCGTTATTACATTCATTACATATCCCCTTAATGCTTTCAATAGGAAAAATTTTAACGTGGCTATCAGATTCAACTTCTTTTCCAGCTGGTATAATTTGCTTAGTAAAACCCAATATATTACCAACAGAAGTCACATCTCTTAAATCTATTATATGTGATGGACTCCCCATTATTATGGTATGAGCGTATTTATTTATTTTCAAGGTTATATTAGCAGCCCTAGCATGTTTACTTTCATGTATACATTTAATAATATCAGCTACTTCATAAATACCAGGATCAAGTACTATAGTTGTAGGTAATTCGTTCACCTCCTTATAAAAAGTAAGTGAATTGTTTTTAGTTACAGTTATATTGAAAAAACGATAAGATGTGTGGAAAGATTCTAACCCAATTTCCCATTCTTTATTAGGGTTGAGTCTAATAATGTCATCAACTCCACTAAAATCATGATAAAGAACAGAATCTGTACCGCTCATAAGCATACTGTAAGAACCATTTATATATTTCATTTATAGTATTTTTTTTTTAATTTTTAATAAATATTCTATGCACCGTCTACCACAATTTGTTTCATCAAGTTTTTGATCCTGCGTATAATTATAAGTAATTCTAGACTGTCCAAAATATTTCACTAATTCTGGTGGTGGAATGTTACCAAACGGTTCATAAAAATCAACTTGTGAATCATTCTTACAGTAAGCAGTCCAATGAGTTCCAGAGTGGTCTGAAGTGTCTAAATTTACAATTCCACATTCATATTTTTTGATTTTTGGTGGTAGCTCATCAAGCATAAAAACTCCTCTGAAATGAGGTATTTGCAATTTTTCAGCATATGCTTCTATTTCAAAATTAGTTAATGCGTCATTCTTGATGGTTATTTTTTTTTTTTTTCATTATCTAAGATTTTTTTAATTACTTGTTGAGTGATCATGTCACCCCCAATTTTTCTTTTTTTAACGCCATTTTTTATTTTTTTAACGCCATTTTTTATTTTTTTAACGCCATTTTTTATTTTTTTAACGCCTCTTTTATTTTTCTCAACACCTAAACAGTCTTTTTGAATACTACCATTAACGCCATCGCATTTTTTTTAACGCCATTTTTTATTTTTTTAACGCCATTTTTTATTTTTTTAACGCTCTTTTTCTTTAGAACTTCGTTAGGTATTTGTAGATATTGTCCTATGCCTTCACCAGACTTGTACTCCAACTTTTCATTACGACGTTTTCTCTCTTCTACTAACTCGTCATTGGCTTTCTTATTATCAATTGCTTGCTTGGCGGTTGATATTAAATTACCTACAGTTTCTACTATTTTAGTACCTACTTCTACAGCAGGTTTAGCTGCTGCAATAGCAGCCAATCCTGCTAGGATAGCTGGTGGGAAGAATCCACCATTTTTAACCTGCTTCAGTTGTGTTTTGTTCAGTTTTAGCTTTAAACCTTTTCCCTTGGTTTTTGCTGTCTCAATTTGATTCACTTGTGCTTTTGTTAGAGGTAAATATGTTTCGTTCTGTGTGCTATTTTTAGTTCTGATTAAATTTTCGTATCCTAAATTTAGTACAACAGGTACCCCTTTTTCAACACCAATATTAATTTTGTCAAGTTGTTCCTTATCTGGATTGATAGGATATTTAATGTATCTACTTACTTTGATACCCTCCCCTTTTTTGTTTCGACCATTGATAGCTGTTTCCCGATAAATATAAAATCCTTTACCTTTTTTTTTCTGTTTGTTAACATATAAATTATTCAAATAATTCATTATTTCTGGGAGATCATTAGTGGTTGTTTTTCGATCAATATAAAATCCTTTGCCTTCTGTTTTCTGATTATTATTGGTTATGGTTTTTCGATCAATATAAAATCCTTCACCTTTTTTAGGTAATATTTCATTAGGTAATCGCAAATGTTGTCCTAATCCACAGTTTTTACTCATATTATTTATATTATAAAATTTTTTATAAATTCCTAAACCTAACTTCTGTTTTAATTTCATTAAATTTACTGCTACATATGCTGGAATTTTTTCATCTAATTTAGCATTAGGATCTTTGACACGCTCCCAGGCTCGCCATGTGAATCTGTTATCAGCATAATCACGTTCATTAGGATCATCTGTATTTGCATAATCTACATCATGATCCATAGCTATTTCATCTAATTTATTTTTCAGTTTTACACCTTTTTGAATATCGAGGTCTGTATTCGAACCAGGACCAAGAGCTTTATATCCGGGCCAGTGAAGTGGAAATGGTACATATTTACCAATTGTATCCACAATATCACCACCTCTTTTAGATAATCCACAGTTTTTACTCATATTTATAGTAGAAAATTTTAGAAAACTGTTTTTTGAAGTTCCTGGCGATAAAATTTACCTAAAATTTCTTCACCCTTCAAATCTTTAATAGAATAGACGGGAGGGTTTGTGTGGAATACTTTGTCAACTACAAATATTTCTCTTGTCCAGTTGTTCTTATACTTGTTCTCAAAAGTTTCTTTCTTTTTGGGTATTCTCACACGATCTCCTTCCTTGAATTTTGGTCGCGTGGAGAAACTTGAAGAATACATTCTATGAAAAATTTCTTGTTCATTTGTTTTATTCACATCACAAGGACGCATTCCTATTGTTCTATGTACCCTCACATTATTATATTCGTGCAATATCTCTGGTATAAATGGAACCCATTTATGATTCTTATGAATCTCAAAAATTATTCTCAACATCCCATTAATGGTTCTGTTTACTCTCTCACCAATTGCTGATTTTTCCTCATTCTCTGTGTGATACATATGAATATTATATTTTCCCATTAATTTTTTAAAAACTGAATTTACAAATTCTGTACCTTTGTCGACATGTAATTTTTTAGGTGGACCATATTCGCTTTCTTCAATAATTTTCTCAAAAGCTTGAGAAACCTCTTTCCCTGTTTTTTCCTTGAGGGGTTTTATCCTGAGTACTTTTGAGAAGGTGTCAATAACTACTAACATATACTTATAACCCCTATTTTCTTTTGAATACTGGGACATAATTAATAAATCACCTGCCCAGATTTCATTGATTTCATTTGTGATAATTTTTCTTTTCTGAAATTTTTTTATCACAGGTTTATGAAGTTCTTTGGCTTCAAGTTCAACTAATGACTGCATTTTTTATATTACTTGACATTTTCTATTGACCTTCATGATAACCTACATTTTGAACATTTCTGTCTTTTCCTCTAATATTTTTTGAACATTTTCATTTGTTTGTGGTAAATTTTCCTGCAATATTTTCTGAATATTTCCAGTTTTTTGTGAATTTTTCTCCAATATTTTCTGAATATTTTCAGTTGTTTGTGGTAAATTTTCCTCCAATATTTCTTGAACATTTTCATTTGTTTGTGGTAAATTTTCCTCCAATATTTCTTGAATATTTTCAGTTGTTTGTGAATTTTTCTCCAATATTTTCTGAATATGTTCAATTTTTTGTGGTAAATTTCCCTCCAATATTTCTTGAACATTTTCCTCCAATATTTTCTGAATATTTTGATTTGTTTTTGATATATTTTTCAATTCTGTTAAAATTGCTCCTAATTGGGTAATATTGAAAAGTGAATTCTCGCAGGTGGTAGCCAATCCAACTACCTGCCGCGTAATATTTTTCAGTTCAGTTACAGCTGATTGATCATGTTCAGTAATCTTTTTCAGTTGTGGTAAAATACTGCTTGTGTTATCCTTTATATTGTTTATGTACTCTTTCACACCATTAGCATACTCTATTATACCAACAGTATAATTTTCATTATTAATGACATTTTTTATACATTGTATTATCATATCTGAAATTTCGCCAACATCTTTTATGACAATTTTCAGAACAGACTCTAAGATTTTCCCCGTGTTATTCTGAATTTTTTCAACTGATTCATACAAATAATGATGATTTTTTCTAGTAAACATTTATTATAAGGTTTTTAAATTTTTTTTGGCTTCTATCAGTTCCTCCCGAATGTTGGTCATTTCATTGAATATTTGTGGATTATGATTACCTGCTTCCCACATACCTTTCAGTATTGTAAATCGATCAATTAATTCTTTAGGATCGTTCCAGTATTTATAATCAGTCTGATTGGTATAAATTTTCTTAAGACCAGAGCCACGATGTGAAAGTATGAGTTCCTTCTCAATCAACATAGGTTGGATGAAATTTAAATATTTGTACCCACGACTACTTTTAATTTGTCCATTCTCAGAACGATAAGATTCTGTACTGAGAATAATTTTTTGATAATTTTTCAGGTCTTCATCAGTATAATTTTCAGGTTTTTGCATAGTTAGTAATTCCCATAGTCCTTGTGTTCCTGGATAAAGGGTAGTGTCATTACTTAGCTTAATATCAGCACGATCATTATCAGCATAATGATGAACTTCCATGAGTCGTGCATTTCCTATATAATAATCTTTATTTTCGTATCTAATACCAAAAGTTGAATCAGTAGGTATTTTTTTATTAGTATAGTAAGACAAATATCTACATGCAAGACTTTGAGACATATCAAATCCTGGTGTTTCCTCTGACCGTTCATAGGTAATTTCTCTTGGTTTGTCAGCAATCATAGGTAATACTGGTTGTTGTATTACAGGCTTAAGGTCTTTTATTGTATCAATGATTGGTTTATAGTTTTCTTCCATTTCTAGTTTTCTATTCACTTGACCTAACTTTGCACATTCAATATTTTTTTGTAGAAGTGCACGTTGTTTTACAACAAAATCAATATCATTTGAATTATAATCTGTTAGCTTTCTCATTTATAATATAAAATTTTCCTCAAATTTGTATTTGAACCTACCATTTTTCTGATCACATTCTTTATCTATAACTACAAAGTCATACGGTTTTTGCCAGCAATCATTACATATTGATTTGAACTGATTAAATGTTATGGTCCTAGCATATTCGTTATAAATATGTGTCAGATTGGTAAGATCTTGTTCAAAAAGAATTAAGTAATTAAAATTATCTCTAATCTGTTGTTTTGGAATTTTTGAATATGTTTGGGATAAATAGTAGCATGAAATATCATTATGACGACTCCATGAATAATATTTACCTATTTTATCATGGTTTTCTGTGTAGATATCATCAAAGATTACTACTGATCCTTTTTCTATTTTATTAGGGTCTGGTAAATCCTCGAGTGATACTGTATGAAATTTTTTGTTTTTAAGTTTCTCGTTTTGCAATATTTGGCGAAACTTTTCATACTTTGGTTGATTAGAAGTATTTGAACATAAATATACATTATCAGGTAATGGTCTATCCACTAATATAGTCAATAAAACATTCGTTTTTCCAGACCCACTAGGACCACATATACAACATCTCATTATATTAGGAAACACTTCCTTCAATCTACAAGTTGGAACACTATTATCAAAGTTTAAAACTTCAGTCTTATTCTTTATTTTAGTTCGTTTCATTTATTATACAATATTTTTTATAGCCATATGGAAGTGTATTCATTTCATCAATTAAGTATCTTTTATCATCATAAGGAGATAGTGCAATTTTATTGATTGATATAGTATACAATTTCAGCTTTTTGGAAACAATTCCATGCACAATTTCCTTAGTTTGCTTGCTATTGAACAAACAGTTTTTGTACATTTCAAATTTCATTCTTTCTATATTCAATCTTTTAATTCCCTTACACACTTTTTTCTCTTTCGATGTGTCGTTTCTGAAGGAGTACATTTTTGATCTTAGTCCTACCCACTCTCTTATTGGGATTCCTAAGTATTCATCCTTGAATAATCCTGGAACTTTTTTGTTTACTTGAGGCATCCAATCCATTAAATAATCTGAAGTGTCGTAATAATCTAGATTCTCTTTTATGTCCTCATAAACATCATCACATTCTATATAAACAATCAATGAATCTGTATCAGTTCCTAATAATCTTATTTTGTCTCCATATTTCGTTTTTAAAACATTGTAGTAGAACTGGAACATTAATAATTTTGACAACTCCAGAACAACAAACCCCCCAAATATTGGTTTATTCAACTTTACTTTCTTATTTTGAATGTGAAGTAAAACAGTTTCTTCATCAAGAACAACTCTTGTTTCAAACTCATTCTGTTTAAGAAATGAGTCTAAAGTAGTCACTATTTGTACTGTACATCTTTTTCTAACGTTCTCCATTTGTTTTCCATAGACACTATTATTGAGTAATTTATACAGATCTTTCTCATAATCATTTTTTGCTTTTTGTCTTAAGCTTGTATTCTTATCAATATATGGTTTCATCCAAGCTTTTTGTTTGAATCTTATGTAATTATTTATACTCTTTAAAACTATACCTTGTTTCAAGCATTCTTTCAACATTCTGTAATCAATGAGATAATTATGTTTTGGGTGTAGCGTACTTATTAATTTACTCATTTTTGGTTTATTACCTATTTTTTGTTCAATCAAAATTTTTTGAAAATCTGACAATTCTGATTCTCTAGGTACATATTGTTCTGGAAGCATGGGATAATCTTTAAATTTTTCGTGTAATTCTGTAGGAATCTCAAGATCAGCTATAAAAGTATATCCATACTCACCATTGTCATCTAGAGTAAGAATTACATCTTGAGTAAAGTCTGATGGTTTATAAGTCAATTTTTCAAATTTGCTTTCTAAAGATTTCTTTGCTTCGGAATTTTTTGCTTCATTGATTTGATGGGCTAGCAAATTATAGTTCAAGAATTCACCTATTGGTAATGGTTGACTCAGAGCCCACCCATATAAATTATTACAATCTAAATATAGAATATAACTGATATGCTTTTTACTATCCCAAATTCCTTTCTCTTTGGCTTTTTCTTTGCTTAATTTTATCGTTTTTCTTTCTTTCTCATCGTAAAAGTAACAATTATTAGCAAGAGCGTGTCTATGAGGAATGTTGGAAATCCCTCCTCTTATTCCTTTCTCATAAATTTCATAATTTTCTTGATCAGTAATTAGCTCAAGCGATTGTTTCGTGAATTTTAAAGAAGCACTATCTGATAAATGTGGTGCTGAAATATAATATACAGGATCTAGTCCATAATGTTTATAACACATTTCCCTAAAATTATCAAAAATATCTTTTGTGAGAATTGTATCTAGTTTCAAGTATAAATCATGATAATCTCCAAAATTTTTACATCCAAAATATTTGTAAACTTTTTTTGCTTTTGATAAATCGTCATCAGATATATGTTTATTATTTAACATCGAATACCACGCCTTTTTATCTAATGGTAATTGCTCAGAGAATTTATCATAAGTACTAACCCAGTCATAAGGATAAATCCCCTTCTGTAAAACCAAATGTAGGTCTTCTTTTTTAAATTCTCTCAATATATTTTGAAATTTATTATAATTAATCGGTTTTGTCAATTCAGAATCACAAATTTCACATTTTGCTGCATATTTTAAAATACCATTCTCATTTATTGGTAAAAATTGTCCTTTCCTAATTTTCTGTACTTTTTTACACCTAGCACAAAAACAGTCATTCACTTCTGCTAGATTTTTTACTGCTTGATCTAAACTAATTCCCACAAAATTTAATGTGTCAATAAATCTAAATTCCATTTCTATAGGTATTTTATCTCCTTTCCTACTTATTTTCAGTTTTTCTCCTTGACAAGAGGAACATTTTTTTAATATTTTGTCCCAATATTTTCTTTTACAAGTGCAGCAATAAGTGGAATCTCGTTTTACTTCACAATGATCTATCACCACCTTTTTGGAAAATGTTTTATAATTTTCACAATTTTCTGCAATAATTTTCACATCATGTTTCTCAGAAGGCTCCCTCTCGTTCCCACTAAATAATTTCAACAACCATTGTAAAAATATTTTGGAATCGTATTTTAAATTATGAATCAAAATTGGAATGAATCTTGGCATTCTTAAATGCAAGTTGCACTCTCTACAGGCTACCCCACGAAATTTTCCTGTATAATGATCATGATCTCTAACTTTTTCATTTTCTGCAAGAATCTTGTTACATAAATGACAGTGAGAAGTTTCTTTGAATTTGATATCTTCATCTTGTCTCCAAATCATTGGCTTATTAATTCTTCTTATCTTGTTGTATGCGCGAGCATGTTCTATTAACCAAGAATTGAATTGATTCATCAAGTTTTGTACATTCGAGTCTCTAACCAGCTGTGTTCCTTGTTGGTCAGAATAGAAACAAAAACTGTTAGCAATATGTTTCTGGAGATATTTTGTTGATTTAGTTTCTTTTTGCATTTTTTCCAATAGACATTCAAAATCCAACGTCACTGTGTATGGATGATATTGTTCTGCCCCATTTGTGCAATATTTTCGAAATTTCTTCTCTTCATTTGGCATTTCTATATTTTGCTCATCATTTATACAATTTTTTAAATGTTCCCCATATTTTAATTTATCTTTAAATCTTTTATGGCATTTCATACAAATTTCTACATGATTTATATATTTATGTATTTTTCCTTTTAATAGAGCACTCAAGTTTTTTATCCCAACAATATGATCCTTATACTGTAGTAAATTTACATGGTTTTCACTATGATTTGGTTTATAAATTAAAGAAAATTGACCAATACCCTCTTCATCTTCCTCATACTTATAAATATTGATAGATATACCTAGAAATTTTTCATATTTTTTAATATTTTCTGGAATTAAATTAACTGGATATTCCATTTTCAGTTCTTCATATTTCGTGATATCATAATTTGAAACTCGATCTACATGATTTGTAACTGAATTCAAAATACTTTCCAACGCATATTCAAAGCATCTAAGATCTTCTTGCTTGAGACACTTAAAATTTCTATTTTGAATATTTTTCACATTAATACAACACTTTTTTGATTGAATAAATTTGGGTAATTGAATATAAGTCCCACCACGTAAAGGGTCATTTTTATCAGATTGAATATTTATTTCAATAACTTGATCAAATTTATATTTAGTATTTTGAGCAGTATAACTCTCATACTTTTGTATAACTTCATTTTTTGCTGAGATTAATGCACTTTCAATTGCATTCGAATCTACTATAATATGATGCTTTGATCGAAAATATGCCTCTTTATCACCTATTTTATCTCCAGTTGTGTGATCTATTTCTATATAGTTTACAACTGCTATTAATCCTATGTTTATTGCCTTTTTCTTTTTCATCTCACTTTTAAGCTTTCTACCAAGAAGTTCTGTAATTTTGTCTAAATAAATTCTTAAATCATATTTTGCAGGTTCGTATACTATAGAGAATTGATTTACCATATTTTTCCAACACCCATCTATCTTTCTCACACTAGGACGAACTATAGGCTCATCAAAACTATCATCATCAAAATTAAATTCTTGGAGATACTTTACATTTTGAGATTGTAAGAATTTTTCAATTATTTTAGCTCTAGTTAAATTTTTGTTTCTTTCTCCAACTTTTTTAATGAGTTCTTTTTTCGTTAATTTATTCAGAATCTCTCTCTCAAAATTCGAACTCTGTCTCTGTATCTTGTCTCTAATTTCCAATAATTCAGATTTTTTCAACTTAGATACACCTTTCACTCCACAATTTCGCAAATCATTTCTTAAATCTTTTGCTGTTGTTGTTGTCCTTCCATGCTTAGATCTGACATGTCTAGCATAATTTTTGTATGTAATTTTTTTATTACACTCTATACACATTCTCGGTGCATATTTTTTATTTATCATTTCCATTTTATTATATATAATACTACTATTTATTCTTTTAACGTAATTCAATTTTTTATTTATCGTATTTCTTCATTACACGCTAATTTATGCACGAAAACAACCAAATAATTAACAAGGTTAGCGCAATCAATTAAATGATAACACCATCATGGCATTGAAAAAAATTATACATGAATCGAATCTATACGGCGATGATAATTTATTCATAAATATGAGAGTGCTATGTTTGCATTTTCAAACTCATATGTAATGTTGGTTACGGGCTTCGTAAGTATATATACAAATTTTAAATAACACTCTATCGGAGCTAGGAGCTGTACATTAGGCTTCCTCCCCATATTAGACGGAAGTGCTAAAGAGGGGAAAGGTCCGTACACCTCACCTAGGCTAGTTCCCCTCGGGATAACAAACTGTAACCGTGACTGAACAGCAGCGTCACGGCGGCAAATCAAAAGTGTTATCTCGGGGTCGACGATGTCGAGTTACTAAGTCTCTGTAATCAGCGCTGATTAGGTAGTAACATTCAATGCAAAATAAATAAAAAAAAAACGCTGTACTAGATCTCTGACGTACTCCGATGGCGCGGGTGCACACGCGTCGCTGGGTGCTTGGAGGTCGAACTACAGTGAAAAAAAAAAAAAAAAAGATAACACCGGGTTTAGACTCGCGTACTCTGAGCTGATATGAAGCCGGCCATATCAGTCTCGGATGCGTGAATCGACGGCCTTGGTGGAAAAAAAAAAAAAAACTCTCAGAGTTTCCACAGCCTCCCGCGGACAAAAAAAAATGCAAATAAAAATTCAGAGCGTTCGCGGGGGGCAGTGGTTTTGCAAAATTTTCTCGTGAGTTTTTTCGCATTTTCCAAGGGATTTCAAATAATTTTTGTTTGAAATGTTAATAATCTATATTTTCTATTTCTCCATTTTTAAATGTAATATTTTTTTTAGTTATTTTTTTTAAAAGTATTAGCATTTTAATTTTTTTTATATCTTCTTTACTTTTTCCCGTTCTAATAGCAAATGTTTCTATCATTGTATCATTAATATTTTTTCTTGAAATATTTTGATTTTCTTTTCGTTCTTTAGATTTAAATGTCTTTCTAATATCTTCTACAAATTCTTTTTCGCCTTTTTTTTCTAAATCTTTATAAAATTCTTTAATTTTATTTTCAGGAATAAAGCCATAAACAATATTTTCCATAAATTTATATAGATCTGTTTCCAAATAAATATTAATATATTTAAAACATTTAAGGAATTCAATGTTTTTTAATTCGCAATGATAATTTTTAAAAGTGTTATTCATTTCCATTTTTATTATTTTTATATGAAAAATCATATAAAAATACATTATTCATTTTCTTGAACTAATGTGGTTATGAAAGGTTTACTATTTTCAGCTTTCCATTTTTCAGAATCATTAAACATAGCTTCAACAATTTTTGAGACTTCTTTATCTCTACCTACACATAAAGAGTTCAAATTAGATTCTGTTGGAACAATATAATTTTCAATACAACATGCTCTACTCTTTTTTAAAGAACCTACTACGTTTGATACAAAAGTAGGACAGAACACAAGCATAGAATACCATAAATCTGACATTACACCTCGTGTTTTACTATAAACTGTTTTAAATTCTTTTCTAAACTTTAATAAATTCTTATCAAATTCTACCTGAAATACACCTCTAGCTGTAAGTTGGATTGGTTCTTTATGTAGTGGATGATTCTTTTCATCTAGAAACACTAAGAGATACTTACGTGCTGAAATATAGTCTGTATCTCCTTTTACCCAATAACCAGCAAAAGAGTAATCATCTCGAGAAAGTCTGATAAGTTTAAGTTGGCGTCTAATGATTAAAATACGATTTTTATCGATAATCCTACCTTGAATTGATCCATCTCGAGTCTCAATTGTGTGCGGTTTTGTATTTACAAAATGTTCTACACAGCTGGCACCTGAACATGACTCGTTGCAACTTTTTCTCCACTCACAAGACATCAAATTTTCATTAGACATCCAGAGGCCTACAGGTTCTTGATTAATCACTTTCACTGATGGTATCTTTTTAGATACACAATGTGTAGAGTCATCAAAATTAAAGTTATTGCTTTTACTTTCAATCATTTCCATTTTATAATATATAATTTTTTTTTTTTTTTTTAAACTAGGTTATCAATTTTCGATTTTTATTTTTTTATTATTTTTATTTTTTATTTTTATTATTTTTTTTATTTTTTATTTATTATTTTTTTTTTTTTTTTAGTATTAAGATTACAAACAAAAATTACTTGAAATCCAAGTTAGAAAAAAAAAAGTGGTCTGATAAAAAAAATGGAAACTCGACCACTTTATATTACAATATCAATTCTTTTAACACCAACACAAAAATGTGAACTCGGTCTAGGATTACACAAAACTTACACACAAATGTGAACTTGGTTACAGAGAACAAAACTTACACAGAAAAGTGTTTTCAACAGTGAATGTACAAAAATGTGACTTCAACAGCGAATGCCCAGAAAAGTGTTTTCAACAGTGAATGTACAAAAATGTGAACTCGATTCAGAGAGAACAATACTTACACAGAAATATGAACTCGGTCTAGGATTGTACAGAACTTACACAGAAAAATGTTTTCAACAGAAAATTTACAGAAATGTGAGCTCGATTCAGAGAGAACAGAACTCACTCAGAAAAATGTTTTCAACAGTGAATGCTCAGAAATGTGAACTCGGTCCAGAGAGAACAGAACTCACTCAGAAAAATTTTTTTCAACAGTAAATTACAGAAATGTGAACTCGGTCCAGAACCATACCTTTCTATACTACTCATATCGAAGAATTGAGAGTTCTTGAAAGTCTACAATAGTCTTAATTAAGCCTGGAACAGCCTTGAAATATCCTAAAAAATACTCGAATAGTTAGCTAGTTTCAACAAGAATCCAAGAGTCCTAATGAGTTCTAAGTAAGTCTTACACAAGTCTTGGCCAATCAGACGGAGTTGTAGTAAGCCTGGGGGGGGGGTTAGTATGGAAGAAGCTCTAAAAGCCAGTCTGATAAATACTTAGTTGGGTCCTCATCATGTCTCAGATGGTCATAAAGAGTCATAAACGAGTTTCAAGTAGCAGGTTCGTAGGATGACCAAATTTTTAAGGATGGGGCACAATAGCAAATTTCACGCCTAGAAAACAAAGAAAGCCAAATAGAAGCAAAAAAAAAAGTAGTTTTTTGGCCTGTTTATTAGTACGAGGCATTGCATTGGTGAAAAGTCATGCATTTTGCCATAAAAGGATGAAATTTGGTATATTTGTGTTGAAAAACATAAAATTAGAGCTCACCCGTTAGGCTCCTTTCCTGGATTCATAATTATGGAAAAAGAGGCAATCAAAATCGGAGTTTAGCCCATAACTAGCTTAATATGGTCTGAAATGTAAAATAGTTAACACAAAACTTGAAGCTCTTTGGATTCTCCACGAAAACGACCTCTTACAATTTTTTTGCATCTACCCCAGAAATGCCGTAAAGAAGGGGTTCAAAATAATCCTGTATACTGCCATCCATTAACACAAGCCTTATGAGGAAAAACATACAATTTTCGACATTTTTCAGTTCCACACAGTTTTACGAACAGTAGGGATGATAATTACCCCTCGACCCATTCTCCTACATCCATACTTGGACATACTTTGGAATTTTTTCGTCTCCACTGCCCCTGCTGCTTAGATGCTATACACATAATCTTTTGATGTTTTCTTGGCTTTAAAAAGCATTTTGATAGTTGAACTTTGTAAGCTTTCATTTGCACAAATAATGAAATTCACATACATTACTTTGGGGGGCTCGAAAGTCACGGAATTTATTTTTGGTAACAATTCGATGATGTAAATAGAATCGCGATACCGGAGGGAGGAAAGGCGGATGAAATTTTTAAAAAAATGCAATATGCATATCAAATACTAAGTTTTTCAGGTAGCTAGATTCATTTCTGGTATCGGCTTGATCTTAAGCCAAAAATTGTGGCAACGGGCAGTGGAAAAGGGCTATAGTATTGAGAAATGCTTTATTCTTATGAAAAGTTGAGCATCAGGTGAAAAGGAAAAATAGTATTTTCAACAAATGCAATATACCTACACATAATGTCAAATAATAAGTTTTCAAGATTATTGACTCCATTTCTGTGAGGTTAGAAACTGTCTCTGAAAAATTTGAAAAGTATTTCGTTAAGCAAAAATTCATATTTTCATACATGCCTGAAAGTTAGTATGAAGTAGATATGTTACTGGTTACATGGATGTACGGATGAATTTCAAAATGTTTCCAATTCATCATGGCCGCCAATGCCTTGTTATGTAGCTACCCTTCGGACATTTTTATTCCCCAATCCATCAGTAAGGTTTGTGATATCACAGTATCAACATGTAGCCGCAGAGTAAAACGTAATTTCAAGGTAGTGTCAAACTGCTATCAAAAATGAACTCAGCAAACTGGAAAATTTAGTATTTGATATGCATTTTGTATTTCTCGAAAATTTCATGATTCCCTCTTCCGATGGTTCCACAATTTTCAACTTAGGCTCAGACTGATTCCAATATTGTATTCAGTGATCTTGATTACGTACTATTTGATACCTGTACTGCACTTTTGAAAATTTTCATATTCCAATGAATGAAGTGATACTAAGAACATAATATTAGGCGTGCATATTGTACATTTCAGAAATTTCATTCTCCTCCCTCCTTCGAGTGCCACAATTTTAAACCTATTGTTAAATTGCTAGGTACTAAAAACAAATTCAGTAGCCTTTAAAATCCCAAAGAAAGTATGTGAATTTCATCAACTGTTCTTACGAAAGTTCACGAGATTCAACTATCAAAATACTTTTTAAAGAAAAAAGAATTTAAAAAATGTTATGTGTTTGGTATTCAATGGGGAGGGGGGAGTGGTGGTGAAGACTAAAGGATTCCGGAAGATGGATAAATAAGAATGCAGTGGAACGGTTTAAGAGGTAAGTATCGTCTCTACTGTTCGTAAAGTTTGGTGGCACTGAAAAAATACTGAAAATTCTACGTTTCCGCCCATAATTCTTGTGTTAATGGGATGACAGTATACAGGGTTAAAATGACCCTCTCCTTCACGGTATTTCTGGGGTAGATACGAAAAAATTGCAAGCAATCGTTTTTGTGGAGAATACAAAGAACTTCAATTTTTGTATTAATCATTTTACGTTTTAGACCAGTGGGCTAGTTATAGACTAAACTCCGATTGTAACCCCCTTTTTCCATGATAGTGGACCCAGAGAGGCTTTGCGGGTAAGCTTCAATCTGAAAACCGATCCCCATTCTTTCAGCTCCAAGATACCAAATTTCATGCTTCGATGACAAAATGCATGATTCTCATGGAATTTGGCTCCGATACGCCTACTACTTCACAGATTTAGAAAAGTATTTGCGAACAGAGATTGACTCTACTGGTAATTTAAATACTGAGCCCATATTCTACCGGTAACCTACAGGCCGGCAACACAACGCTCAAAGGCATAGTGCGTAAGCCAACGAGCCTGATGATAAGAGTTTCAAATTAATAAATATTGCAGCTTCGAGCTTGCTACCTTCATGCTACCACCGGTAAGTTACCGGTAATTTACAGAAGTAATTTACTGGTAATTTACATAAATTATGTACAGTGATTTATCAATAATTTTTCCCGAAAAGTTACCGCCGTAAATTACTGGTTAATGGCCAATTGTGAAGCGATGCATATTTACGGCAAACCAAGTATGCAATTTTATTCGCACACGTGAATATTGCCTATTTATATCGCGAAGGCGTAAGGTAGCACCGCGCCGCAAAGTGGCGCAGGACCTCGGAAAGGCAGACAATACTAGCGATTCAACATTAGTCGAAGACATAACTATGTATCCACGTATGAAAAGGTCCCATAAGTTCAATTTTAGTCTAGAGATACAGCCATAGATTTAGAAACCACAAAACTCTCAGAGAACATTCTCGATTGACCGTTTTTTTAAGAAATAACATCATGAAAATATTGCCGAAAATATTCTCAGCATATTCGATAATATTTTTAGCATATTATAGAATATTCAGCGTGTTTTTGAGTTATCTTAATTTTAGACTAGCCGAATCTTCAGAAAATATTTGTGGAAACTAGAAACGCCAAAAAATCTCGAGTAGTTGCCAAGGATATTCCTCGACCGAGCATATGAGCGTCATGTTTTCAAAATGCAATAAATCCACACTGCCAAATATAAGAAACACGAAAAACGATCTACAGATTGCAATTTTGATTTTCTTTTCTTCGGAGTTTCATAAAAGTAATTTTCAATCTTAACAGATGCGACCCAGAAATATAATTTTCAAAACTGAAACAATCACGAGAATACAAGCTGAAAAAAATCCCGAAATTGGACTTTCTGTGTTTTGGAATTGGAATACATCGCAAATGAACTTATTGCATTTTATACAGGGTAAGAAACTGCATTTTGTACAAATATCTTTTCAAAGACGCACCCAGCTAAACTATTCTATGATTCCTGTATATCAGAAATCGGTTATAACGATGTGCTGCTTATAACGATGTGCCTCTCATAACGATGTGCTTTTCAAGTCTGGTCAGAGGTAATATACGAGAAATAACATCAATTTCAGCAAAGTATTGACTTTAAAGTCGGAAAATGTCTTCAACATCATTATAACCGATTGTTACTGTACAGCTATATGACACTCACAGAATTATCTGACTCCTCGAGCCTTACTACAACTCGGCATGATTGGCCAAAACTTGTGTAAGACTTGTTTAGAACTCATTACAACTCTGGTTGAAACTAGCTAACTAATCAAGTCTTGTTGAGGATATTTCATGACTCTTCCGGGCTTAATTAAGACTCTTTCAAACATTTCCTTATTCAAGACATCTTCAACTCGTTTACGGCTCTGTAAGCCTCCCTTAAACTTGTTCAAGTCGCTGTCCAGCTTTTTACATTTGAAGGCGTGAAGTTCGAAACATCCTATGTAGCAATGTCAAAAATTTACAAGAGAAGCAAAAAACTGTTTCAGCTGAGGTGAAGGGGGTAGGTTTGGCAAAATGGGTGCTCATCCAATTCTCTGAAGCTTCATACAAATTTCCAGGCTCAGTCATGCCTAAGCTGAGAAAATGAGGGTTGACGTTGCGCACATCCTAAGTCCATGGAAAAGACAAAGCAAAACATCCTAAGTGCCATTAACATCAAACGGAGTAAGGATGTTCCGGCACATGTGTGTACTGCGATATTTGGGTTGAAATTAGAAGTATGGGCACTTAGGATGTTTAGTATTGTGTGAGCGGTGGCATAAAACTACTTTTGCAAAAATTGGCACATAGGATGTTTTGAACTTCACGCCCTCATTTACTTTCCGTTTTTGAAATGGATGATTCTTGGGGAATTCGGCTCCAGTTCCTCGGGTTATGTGAGTTTATGTGTCCCAGTCAGTATTTGTTCAGTGTCAGTATGGATGGCAGTGTTGTGCGCAAATACGTTTTTCCAATAATAGACAATTGAGCAGCTATTTATCGAGTGCGGGTCCTGGGAATTGAAGATGGAATTCAGTTGTGGAACTGACTGTACCTCAGTCCTGTTATTATGATTTTTGATTTCAGTGAGTTAGGTAGCCCAGTTGAGAGTTGCAGAACATATGGCAATGATGAAATCCAAATTACGGGAGGAAAAGATTTGACCAGCATTTGATCTGACCGATATCTGGCTCCAACCTTTCTCTTGTTGTCAGGGAGTTTTGAACTCAAATTCTTTATTTTTTTATTCTGAGGAGCCTTTTTCGGCATTTCTATGATTTTTGTATGTTACTCAGATTACAATAAATGAATTGAATTTCACTTTCTTCTTTTCATTCTGTCGATTTCAGATAATTTCTTCAGACTGTACCAAGCATTGGTCGACCAATAATTGGCAAATTTCAACATATTTCCATGAATTCACAATAAATTTTCTATAATACCATTGATAAACTAAACACTTCATAAGGTTTGTTAGAATTTTTCATTTTCTAAGAACGTTTATTGTAGTTAGTTTTTTTTTTTCTTCAATTAAAAAATCGGAAAATTTTCAATTTTCTAGAACATTTTATCGGTGAAATTTTAGTTATCAGAAAATATTTGTCGGCAAAGTTTACTTTTCCGCCCCCCCCCACACGCCCATTAACTGAAAGTCAAGTTTCGTCTCTGAAAACACTGGAGAAGAACAATGGGAAAAAATGATCCGAGATTCGTGATTCGGATCACTTTTGATGCCCGTATCTACCCGATTGACAATGAAACCGAATGTGAGCGCTTTTGTGAACATCACTCAGTAATCACACTACTGGTGAGCGATCACTTCACACACACTATCTTAAAATGATTAGATGGTGAGCACTCACAAAGAAATGTGATCGGCCAAAAGTCTCAAAACGGAAGTGGTTTGTGACATGTTGCGTGAGCGCTCACCAAATTGTCAATCGGGTAGTTCGTGATTCAGTTCAAAAAATTAATCAGTAGTTTGTAATTCGAGTCCGTAGTTCCGTGATTTTGTCCGCTCCTGCTGATAGGTAGGAAGAAAACGCTCCAAACCGATAGATATATTAAAATTATATTTTCGATAGTCAGTGTTGCAACTTTGGCAACTTCCAAATTTGACCAAGGATTAGCTCTAATTTTTAATGAAAATGGAAAATGAATATTTTATACTATCTATATTTGTAGGTGACGGTTTAGCACTTTTTCGAACTCGGTAGAATAAATGAAAAAGAATGCTTGAAAACAGCTTAAAATCGTCTATAATTAGTTAACAAGGAAAAATAACAGACACACTCGGACGTGCAAGTTTTGATATCTCGGTATCGATATTCGCTAAACGTTGAGGTTCGGTCGGTACATTGATACATACTATACTCTTCGATTAGTAGGTACAATATTTGAAGCTAGCAAGCTTCGGCAAAACAGCGGTGGGAATTCGCTAGGAGATAAGCGAGTCGTTACTCGCTACATTTCTGCCAGAGGCAGGAGCTGAAGCTTCAGCTCCTGAGGAATCAGGAAGAGGAATGAGTAAGTTGCTTGCTAGAGATTTGATACGGTTATCAGACAGGACTTTGACGGTGCGTACGATGTTATCATTGTCTGGAAAGCACTGGACAATCTTTCCCAGCTTCCACTCCCCAGCTCGCTGCAACTCGTTCTTGATAATGACTACTTGACCAACCTTCAAGTTCGGAACAGGAGAGCACCACTTAGCTCTGGTTTTCAAGGAGTTCAGATAGTCTCGAGACCAATGTTTCCAAAATGAATTCAATCGTTGTTGATGCGCTGTATAATGCTCTGTTAGCTTCACATTCGGCGACTCTGTAGGTTCAGGCAGCACCGACAGATTGCCCCCGACCAAGAAATGACCAGGGGTTAGAACTTCGAACTCAGGATCAGAGGAAGTGCGGTAGGCCAACGGACGACTATTCAAAATGCATTCAATACGAGCTAATAAGGTGGTCAAGCCTTCGAAAGTCATTACTTGTTCTTTGGTAGCTAACGGTATTATTTTCTTAGCGGATTTCACAGCAGATTCCCAAATGCCACCTCTATGGGGGGTACCGGGCAGGTTAAAACGCCAATGAATTCCTTCGCGTGCGGCGAAATCGGTGAGGGATGATGAATCCTTTAAATTCAAATAACGATCAGCGCCGACGAAGTTGGTCCCATTATCCGAATAAACGATGCTAGGAACACCGCGGCGAGAGACAAATCGGTGAAAAGCGTTCAAGAAATCTTCCGTAGATAGAGAAGAAACGGCTTCGATATGAACAGCTCTAGTGCTAAAGCAGACAAAAATAGCAGCATAAGCTTTCAAGGGCTTATGAGAACGGTGGTTGGTGCATTTAATCTTGAAAGCACATGTAAAATCAACACCTACAACCGAAAATGGCCTTGTAGGGGTTACACGGGAAGCAGGTAGATTAGCCATTTTCTGCTGTTTAGCTTTCTGTAAATGACGAATACAAACGACGCAGCTTCGAATCAATTTCTTAACAGCTGTCTGGATTCCACCTAAAAAATGGTATTTAGCTGACAGATGCGAAATAACAAATCCTCTGCTGGCGTGGAAGAATTTTTCGTGAACATGTCGAATCAGCAGAACGGTAAGGTGGCATCTGCCAGGAATGATTATGGGGCATTTTCGATCAACAGCAACAAGTGCATTCTGCAATCTGGTGCGCGAACGAATCAATCCACTGGAGTCCAAAAATACGTTGTGCACAAACAGAGAGCTGCGACGTTGAACAGAGCGATTAACTTTCAATCGATGAAAATCGTTGTTAAAATATGACCGTTGGATGATTCGGAGAAGCGCGGTTAGGCCATATTCTAGGTCGGTAGCTGAAAGGTCGAAATTATCAGGAAATTTCTTCGACTTCCAACAGTGGAAATATTTTATAACGGTTGAAAAAACTCTCAAGAGACGGTGATATGCGGAGAACGATTCGATCAGCGGTATAAAATGATCATAAGCTTCGGTAACTGCATGAACTGACTTGACACTGGATTTCCATTCATCTGCAGCTTCCTGAAATTCTATTTCTTCGCGAATGAGCTCCTCTTCACAAAGGAAAGAAGGCCCGTTGAACCAAATAGCTGAGTTAAGCAGCTGCGATGTAGAAATTCCACGCGTTGCGAGATCGGCGGGATTGCTTTTGGACGGTACGTAACTCCAATAATCGATGGGAAATTTGGCCGAAATTTTGCTTACTCGGTTTCGGACAAACGTCTTCCAATCCTTGGATGGTTTGGAAATCCAGGATAAGACGACTTTTGCATCGGTGTACAGGCGGACAGAGCTGGTATTGAGAGAAAGAGTATGGCAAACTCTCTCCATCACGTCGGTGAGCATAACTGCAGCTTGTAACTCGAGCTGTGGGATAGTTAGCTCCTTTAACGGTGCGACTCGCGTTTTCGAACCTAAGAGCCGAATCCTGAAACTATCATCTACTTTAGAACGGATATAAATGACAGCCGAGTAGGCAGCTCCTGAGGCGTCGCAGAATCCAATTAAAGAGGAATTGGTTCGGTTTCCAATGTATCTAGGAATGTTACAAGATGCAAGGTCACTAAGGTCTGCAATATACGCCAAGAACTCGTTAGCAAATGTAGGGTCAACTACATCATCCCAACCAATCTGTAGCCGCCATAATTGCTGGAGGAACAGCTTTCCTCGGATTGTAACTGGAGATACGATACCAAGCGGATCAAAGACCTTGGCAATTTCAGAAGAAATTATACGCTTAGTGATGAGATGAGCGTCGATAGCTGGCTCCAGAGAGGATAGTCCAAGAATTGATAGAGCTTCTTCTCCGCCGATGACAACAGTTAAATCCGATTCGATGAGATCAGGATCGATAGTAGAAAGCAATTCGGTGTTATTTGACTGATATTTGCGAAGGAGAAAGCCAGCTCCTTTCAGAATGCGGTGTATATCAGCGCGCAGTTTAATAGCAGTTTCGAGGGTATCGGCTCCACACAGCAGGTCATCCATATAAAAGCTGCGTTGAATAGCTTGCTTAGCGAGGATATTATCGGTAGACTCATTACTTAGAACTTCCAAACATTTCGTAGCTAAGAATGAGGCGGGCTTAGTCCCATAGGTGACGGTGTTTAATTGGTAGACTAGAAACGGTTTGTCAGGCGACTCTCGCCAAAGAATGGATTGGAAACGACGGTCATCTTCATGAACAAGAACGCAACGGTACATCTTGGCAATGTCAGCGGTGAAAGCGATGGGGTAGGTGCGAAACACCATCAACTGATCAAATAACTCCGGTTGAAGGACTGGGCCTTTCATCAGAATGTCATTGAGCGAAGATCCAGAAGTTGACTTAGCTGAAGCATGAAACACAACTCGTAGCTTCGTGGTAGTACTGGATGGACGCAATACGATACGATGGGGAATAAAATATCGGTCGATAGAATCGTTGGAGGGCATACGGGTCATGTGACCAAGAGCTTCATATTCACGCATGAAACTGATATAAGCTTCTCTAGTAGGCTGATCTAGAGACCTTTCCATCTTCTTAAAGTACCCTAGAGCGCGGAACTTATTGTTTGTAATTGCAGATGGATTAGATTTGAACGGTAGGCGGACAACAAACTGTCCATTTGGCTGACGGAGGAAATTCTTTGCAAAGTGATCATCGCAGGATTTTTCTTCGGTTGAGATAAGATTCGTAGGGCATGCTTCTTCGATTTTCCAAAAACGGGTGAGCTGCTGATCTAATTCAGAATCAGTTGTAACTAATCCACAACAAGAATCAGCTACACAATCAACCTCCTCATTTGCGACTACAGAGGATACGGTCCAACCAAAGTAGGTTGATCGCAGGCACATCGAATCTATCCACACCTGTTCACCTGTGACGACCTTATCATAAACATCTATTCCAAGCAACAAGTCTATAGTTGGAATGTTGACTACAGGCTCATAAAAAAGGGGGTCAGCTAGAGCGAATTCTCTCAGACGATTTGAGTACTTTGAAATGGAAAGGTTATTAATGGTATAAGGAAGGGAAGTAGGATATACGGTTGCATTGACGTTAAGAGAAAAACATTTAAAACGACTAATCAATTCAATATTGACAAAACGGTTGCAATTAGTTTTAACATTATTAACACCAGCTATATTTTGTAACGATTTAGAAATAGAAAACGGTAAATGATATCGTGATACAAACGCTTGATTTATTAAGCTGCGCTGAGCTCCGGTATCTAGCAGGACACGGATCAACCCTGTGACATCACCACATCGAAATCGGACTAAAGCTGATGGAAGTACAGCTACTGGTTCGGTGGCTAATGAACAGACGCTAGTGTTCACAGAACTCGTGACTCCACTCTGTGCAGCATTTGGCGACGGAGTTGAAGCTGGAGGCGTGCTTGTCGACACAGGAAGCGTATTTGATGGCTTGGCCGACTCGGATACGGAAGCTGGTGGGTTACCAAAATGCAACAAAGTATGATGCGACCTTGCACACTGGTTACACCTAGGCGGTTTGCGGCATTCCTTTGTGATGTGATTCGACCCGAAGCAATTGCAGCAGAGATTGTTAGCTCTAATTACTTCATACCGATTGACTGGACTCAAAGATTTGAAGGCTACGCAGTCAATTAAAAAATGGTGCGCTTTACAGCACACACACGTGAGCTTAGTTGGCGGTCGATTCGTTAACGGTGACGCGGGGGCGCCAAAAGACGGTTCGGTAGAAACGGTAGCTGTGAGTAATTTCTTCTTCTCAGGTTTGGAAGAAGTCGGTTTTGGACTGAACACGCGGTCCTCGATATTGAACGCGCGACTCTGCAGAAATTTCTGTAGCTCTTCGTACATGGGATAAGATCGCGAGACAACAGAATTTTCCCAATCACGCGCGGTGTCATTATCAAGCAGATTGCTAACCCAAAAGCAGATGAAACGAGAAAAAGTTTCATTGACTTTCTCACCAGCGGATTTCAAACCCCTGATGAACATATCAGCTTCATCAATCAATCCGCGAATTTCAGATTCGGATTTTATGCGTTTGACATTCACGAATTTTCGAAACATATTTCGAAGGACGCTGCGAGGATTATCGTATCGAGCAATAACATAGCTCCAGGCTTCAGGATAGGAACGTTCCTCCAAATCGAAATCACGGACATGGAGCTTAGCATCGCCTACTAACGAGTCTTTCAGATAAAATAGCTTCTGAATGTTAGTAAGCTCTTCGTTATTATGGACTAAATTTTCGAAAAGCTGCCTGAAGCTTTTAAAGGCAGTGATGTCTCCGCAGAATTTGGGTACGGTGATTTCTTTTAGTCTTAACTGATTTCCGCCAGCTCCAGTAACTGAGCGGTTTATCGACTCGGCATTTACTAAGGATTGTCGATTTTCGTCAGCCGATATTACTCTTTTGAAATTTCGAATTTCCGCTTCGGTAGAAAAAACGACATCACTTACTTCTTCGGATTCTCTCATGAGTTCGTTTTCCATTTGAGCATAGAGTGGATCAAGCTCATCTCCCGACGCGAGTATTTGATCAACAATCTCGTCATACTTGGCTTTAACGGTTCGGTATTCGGTGAGGATAGCTTCGAGCTTGCTCAAACGTTTGAAATCTAGCTGTCTTTGACCACTTAACGATTCGATGATAGCTTTCAGACGCACTAGGTTTCTCTTTTGCACTCGTTTCTGCTTTTTCAAAGCTTCCATGATGCGATTCGAATTGAATCCGAAGAAAACGGTCGGTAAAACGGTAAGAAAAACGGTAAGAAAAAACGGTTACGGTTCACAATACATCCGGCCCGGAGGATCAAAAAATGTAGGTGACGGTTTAGCACTTTTTCGAACTCGGTAGAATAAATGAAAAAGAATGCTTGAAAACAGCTTAAAATCGTCTATAATTAGTTAACAAGGAAAAATAACAGACACACTCGGACGTGCAAGTTTTGATATCTCGGTATCGATATTCGCTAAACGTTGAGGTTCGGTCGGTACATTGATACATACTATACTCTTCGATTAGTAGGTACAATATTTGAAGCTAGCAAGCTTCGGCAAAACAGCGGTGGGAATTCGCTAGGAGATAAGCGAGTCGTTACTCGCTACAATATTAGTGAAGAGAAAAAATGCTATAAAAAGTAGAGCATGCCTAAGCACACTCGCAACACTGGCAGACACGCCTATGATTGATCGATAGAAGGGGGGGGGGGAGAGAAAAAAAAGCAGATCTCAGTATACGAAACACAAACTGTGACTGTACTGTAACTAATTGTCTTGGCTGGCCGAACGAGGAAAAAAAGGACAATGAGTAAGAAGACCAGCGTGTTTTAGAAGAGATCACGTGCCGGAAATGCAGGTACGCAGGAGACAAAAGAAGTTAGTTAGACGTCTGCATCGGGCTACACAGGAAATAGCTAGGCTGGACGATTTATACAAAAATGGACATTCGTGAGGAAAAGGTCGCCGCGAATCCGTAAAACTAGACCATATGTCCCATCTTTCGACACATCACTCATTAAAATCAAATTATTTTGAGGCGTGTTATTAAGAAAAAAGTTAGGGTGGCCCAGAATCTTGTACCTTTTACTGTGTCCTTTCTTCTGTCTTTCTTTAATTCAACCTCGTTCAGTGTTCCCTTCGGCTATCTCATGAACCCGGAGTAAAGAGAGCCACGACGATCTTTGTGCTAAAATATCAGTTAATCTTTCTCACGTCTTTTTTTGAAGACATTTTGTAACACCGAAATCGGTATATTCCAATATACCAACCATTGTGACCTATTAAAAATTAAAACCTCACGCATTTAGGAACGCTAAATTATAACGAGTCAGCGAACTTGGCCTACGACGACGTTAACGATGAAACCGCCGGGACACCGGTGCGTCGGTCGACTACCATCGTTCGAACCGTTTAAACGAAGAAATCAACAGTGTAACATCAACGTAAAATTTGTACGATTATAGAAATTTTGGAAAATAAAGTTAGTTTGTTTTCCTTCAACAATTTTGGTTTATTAAAGTATCGTCGCACGGCCTTTATTAGCGCGATACACATTTCATCCAAACTTTTTCCCTGGGGGTGGAAGTAAAGCCTCCTGCATCGATACCAATAGTACAAACGTATAATCTACTTACATTTGAGCTTGAAATTCTCGACTGTCTCCAAATAAATATGACCCTGCAGCTGCTCTCCGGCGTAATACATTTCACGATCCAAGCGTATGTCGAACTCGCGAATATAATCCATTTTACGGTTTTATCATCGTTTCTCAGATAAGATCGCTCGAAAGTTGATCAAAACTATCTCCGCGATTCGCATGTCTTGGGTGCTCCGTCCACCGGCGGATGCATGTTTTTCATTTCTGAAACAAACGAAATCCCCGCATTCAAGTTTCAGACTTTCCGCAACCTACAACCATTATCGTGTACAGATACTGTATATCAATTAGACGCGCATTAAATCGAGAACCCCGAAGATTATTTCCCATCTGAGTATTGTCGGCCGAACGCTGTCGCCTTATTGTTCTTCCAGAGGACAAATTAATTCTGCTTAACGAACAAATAAAGCAATCAGTGAACAAGCGCCGCGCAAGTTGGCCCCGGTAAACCAAAACGTTAAAGTTTTCGAATTATTTGACGATAAATTCGCGGCCGCCGTTTGTACACGAATAAACAAAACAAGTTCGCCGAACTAACCGCGCAGCGTTGAATTGTTTACCAGCAGAGTCACCCCTGCAGCCCCCAGCCCACTGTATCTCAGAGTGGGTGACTTTTACTATATTGTCTTTCTTCGGCGTCTCTAAGCACCGGCAACGGCACCTGTCAAGAGCTGAAACGTAAATCTCTCAATTTAAGTGTCTTTTTGGGTACGGCGAAAACAATGAGAGAGAGAGAGACAGAAAGAGAGCGGAGGAAGTACTCGAAGATGCAGCTCCGTAAGAAGGAAAAACATATTAAATCAAACGTAAGCGATTTAGAAAGCAATGGCGGTCATAATGTGGTGTGTTACGTCGAACAACAGAGCTGAAAAAGTCATTTCCGAAATGGCGGTTTTATGTTTTTTAAAATGGCTGCTGATTTGTACGTTTTAAGGATGCTCGTCCTCAATGTTTACGATTTCATCAAACTGCTAACAAATCCCGAGTACTTAGTAATTACGAAAAGGAACTACTAAATTTTACCCAAGTTTTAAACTTCTGTAAGAGTAATGGAGGTAATTAATGATTTAATGTCGCGGTGAAATTTGGTCCGGGTCATAGTTAATAAAGTTAACGAAGGATCCTTGTAGCTGCTGGTGCGCGAAGTTACTTACAGAAATGGAAATATCGTGACATCGAGCTTTTGTTGTACTTTGTCGAGCTAATTCTTAGGCTTGTATTTCGGGTAAATTGCTAGTGTAGTTATTACACGCTACGTTGCGTGGCTCTAACGTCTTTTTGCGCTTCTACTCTCTTGTCATAAGGAGAAATCAGCCTCGCCATCCATCCGCACCTCCACCATCATGATCGTCTAATTTAGAAATTAGCTTCCCTCGCCTAGCGAAGCCATCTTCCCCTTTGATGTTTCGATCGATTATTCGATCCCGTTTTACATCATCTTTGAGATGTTAGCCTTACTCGTCTAAATCATGACCACTGATTAGGGGCACCCTTTTGACATGGATATTTTTAATGACCGGCCACGCGAAAAATTTCGCAGAAAACACTCCATAAAAAACATTCCGCAGGAAAACGTTACCATCGCGTTGCAGTTGCGTATTCCTCTTTGCGCGGTCATTCGTTCAATCACCTTTTGCCCAGCCGGCCAACGGAGAATTCCGAGTGATGCCGAGAATGGACGACTATAGTCTGTTCAACTGTACCGCGTAGTCAGTAGTCAATTCGGCATCAACGGGCGCAGTTGGACTAGAAATGGCGTATTGCCGTACTCGGGTGTACCAGGCGCTCTATAGTTTACTCATCGGCCTTTATTAGTATATGGATATAAAAAATAAAATAAATAAATACTTTATATCCTACATAACGAGCCCTGGTATCTCGGGCATAGGCTTCCCTTATGTTACGCCAGACTTGTCTGTCCTGTGCCACTCTACACCAAGGTGTACCTACTCTCTTGATAATTTCGTCTCTTCAGCTCGTTGCTGATCTGCCTCTTCTCCTCTTATGGCCACACGGAACTTAGAACGTCGCTTTCCTGCACCATCTCTCAACCTCCATCCTCGCTAGATGGCCTGCATATTGAAATTTCAATTTTTTGATCGAGGGTGTGATCCCTCTACATTTTGTTTTTTCCCTGATTACTTTCGCTCTGATCTTGTCTTTTCTCTTGATTCCCATGATACTTCTTTCCATTCCCGTCTAGGCAACCACTAGCTTTCTGGATTGGGCCTCTGTAAGCGACCATGTCTGAGCTCCGTACGTCATGATCGGTAGGATGCATGATTCGAGCATTCGGATCTTGGAAGCCATACTCAACTTTCCTTTGAACATCGTTCGCAGGGCCCAGAATCCCTTCCATGCTTGGCTTTTACTCTCTTTTTTTATCTCTTTGCTCATCTTATCTTTAAAGGAAATAATTTGTCGCAATTATGTGTATTCATCTACCATTTCCACTTCTACCCCTCCAACCTTGATTTTATCCCCTTCGACATTACACTTAGCCTTGGTTTTGGTAGTATTAATTTTGAGTCCTGCTTTCCCGCTTTTTGCCACCATCCCATCAAGCATCGTCTGCAGCTCTCTCCTGCTCCCGCTTATCAGCACAATGTCATCTGCAAATCTTAGGAAATTTTTCCCATCAATTTTGATACCCATTCCTGTCTACCCCAGTTTTCTGAAAATGTGTTCCAGCAGTGCATTGAATAAGTTCGAGGACAGGGAGTCGCCTTGCTTCACACTCCTACGTATCTTGAAGACGGATCCCGGTCTGTCCATATTCACATGCGCTTGAGTATCACAATAAAACTCTTCTAGAATTCTTACAATTTTTGGGATCACTCCAGTTCTGCTCTTCGGTCTTCCTAAATGTTAGCCAGGCTTTTGACCGAGTCTAGCATGACGAATTAATCTACAAGCTGAAACGGCTCCTGCTGGACGCGTTCTGCGCAGTCATCCAACTATACCTAAAGGATCGCAAATTCGTATAGTTCATCACAACTTCGCTTCCTCGGCTACCTGGGATATCAATGCCGGAGTCCTTCAAGAAAGTACACTCGGTCCCATCCTCTACCTTTTGTACACGGCTGGCCTACCGACCTGCAAAACGTCACATTGGCAATGTTCGCCAACAGTACGACTATACTCTCCACCCATCAGCGGTACAAGTGCAGTCAATTAGTTGCAAGACTCGGTCAATGAAATCGCAGCATGGTCCAAGAGGAGGAAAATCAACCTGAATGAACACAAACCAGTCCGACTCTCAGGCCATATAACTACAAACCTATAGTACTTTATAATCAGACTGCACCCATGACGAACTCGACCAGTGGTACCTTGGCTTACACTTAGACTCCAAACTCAGTTGGAATGAACATTTCAGGAAAAAGCGTGTGCTCACATCAAATCACTCCTATCACTCCTCCTAACGTATTACTGGCTCTTAGGATATCATTCCAACCTAAGCCCAGAAAACAAGCGATTAATTTACGTCTCGATCATAGAGTTCTCCTACACTTATGGAGTTCAAGTTTGGGATCGCCAAAATGTCGTCAAAGAGCGCAAAATAAATTGCTGCGAGGTACAGAAAAGCCCACTGATACATCACCAATGATCCAGTGCACTGTGATCCATGATTCGATAACGTGGGGAAAACGATGGCGGAGACCACTCTCAGTTACGTTCAGAGTCTGCACCGACACCCCAACCCGAAAGCTATCCAGCTCCTTGACAGCTCCATCGTTGTAAGACGGGTCCATAGACTAAAGCCCTTCGATCTACTGTCTTAATTACCTATTGCGATAATTCTGTTATGTCGAGCTTACAGGGGTAAGGCATCGTTCTGTGAAAAATGTACAATTATCATTAATATAGGCGAATGCCAACTAGGCAGTTCTTGTAAAATTAAGTTATAGGGGGGGGGGGGGCAACCCAGTAAGAACCGATAAGAAACCCAGAACAAGTGGAAGTCCAAAACTAGCGAACAGCTCGATCGTAAAAAACGACCAAACAGTAAGAATGGAGTCAGTTCAAAATTAGTGAATAATCTGACACAGACCAACAGCACAAAACTAACGAATAGACATAAACGAATGAGCAAATAAAATGGGTGACAGTTTAAAAACTAATGAACAAAACATTTCTTATAAAAATTTTTAATTCACAGGAGAATGTAAATTTCCTGTACAAATTTAAATTTCTTATAGAAATGAGAATTCCTCATTATTTGACTTTCTCATAGCCATTTAAATTTCACCTTGAAAAATGTCCGATAAAAATTTTCATTTTTCATAAAAATGTGAATTCTTATCGAATTTTATATGCAATTTGTATAGGAATGTGAATTTCTTATAGACATGTAAATTTCTCATAGAAGTTTTCGAATTTCTATGTATATTCTTCATGAAGATGAAAATTTTTGATGAAAACGAAAATTTCATTCTAATATGAATGGATACATACATTTAATTTTTGATAGAATTGCAAATATTTAACAGAAATTCAAAGTTTAATAGCAATGCGAACTCTTGATAGGAATACAAATTTTTGAAGAAAGGCTCATTTTCTATAAAGACGTAAAATTTTAATGATAACAAATTTTTAACAGAAAGGCAAATTTTTAATGCACATGTAAGTGTGGTAGAAGTTCGAATTTCTAATAAAAATGTAAATTTGTAATACAAATGAAAAATGTTGACAGAAAAATATGAATTTTAGAAAGAAATATGAAATTTTCATAAGAAAAGTAAATTTTTGATAGACGATGTAAATTTCTAACATTGATGTGCATTTTGGTTGGAAGCTTAAATTTTTCACGGAAATATAAATTTTTGATAATTTTTCTAAAATTCAAAATTTTTTAAAAATGTGGATTTTGGAAATGTAAATTTCCTTTAGAAATATAAATCTTCCGCAGAAATATGAATCTCTCGTATAAAAATTTACATTTTTTGAATTTCTCACAGAAATTAAATTGTTTATGCAAGTTTAAATGTCAATTTTATTTTTTTATGGGAATTTTAGATGGAAATGTAAATTTAACAGATAAGGAAAAATGCAATGGACTACAAAGTCTGAGTATTCGGCAAAGATTAAGTTGAAATTTGAGAAAGATGAAAATCTTCAATAGCTTCGTAAATTTCTGATTGTCTCGCAAAATTTTTGATAGTAGAAGTAGAACTGCACATTTTTAATAGCAATGCAATATTCTGGTAACAATAAAAACTTTTGATAGAAATGCAGTTTTTGATTAAAAATTCAAATTTTCACAGGAACGTACCTACATTTTTTAATAAAAATTAGAAATACAAGTCTTTAATACAGAACAGCTGACTTCCCAAATGCGCTTAGTCCAAAATACAGAAGTACGAGAAATTAAAAAAAAATGCAAGTAAGGTCCTATTTACTATCATTGTTGTATCAGTGTTTTGAACACATATAACTCGCCTCCTAATAGAGATAGAAATTTGCGGTGAACGCTGGAAGGTGTATTTTCTTCTTCTCCACCAGATAGCGCTAAAGTCTCAATTTCGGTAATTTTGGACTAAGCGCGTTTTGAAAGTCAAGTCCTCTTAATGTGAATGTGATATAAACACAAATTTCTGATGCAAATGGAAATTTCTAATACCTACGAATAGGAATTTTTGGTGGAAATATAAATTGCAGAAAAAAACGGTAACATTTTGATGGACATTTCACTTTTTCATAAGAATGTGAATTTGTCATACAAATAAGGAGCACACTTCCAAAGTGACCTAGCTTCAAAATTATGATTTCATGAGTTTCTGTTTTCAGCACGCTGTCTTGCCGCGCTAAGGGCATACTTTGCAAAAACAAAAACGTTAAATTTTTCTTGAATGGTAAATTTATAGATACTAGCTTTAAAAAATCCGTTACCTACTTTACTGTTTTGCTGATAAAGTGTTTTGCTTGTTTTTCTCAAAACTAAAATTTTGCAGTTAGGTCACTTTGGAAGTGGGCTCCTCAAATGTAAACTTTTTTTCCTATTTTTTTATTTATGATATTTACTGCTTTTTAACGCCTTAAGTATAGGTGAACTTTTCAGAGGTTCCAGAAAATCAACTCCCTCTCTAAATGTTGATTTAGCCCTCCCTCCCTCCTTCCCCCACGAAATGTTGAAAATATTATATTTAATTAGAGGAACTTAAGATTGACATTTTGAAAACAATAGCCCTCCTCTTAAGATGTGTGGGCAGTAACTGGTTGCTTACTGTTGCCCTGCATATTAAACATTCAATAAAATGAAAAAAGAAATCAAAGATAAAAAGAAAAGAAAAAATCTCCGACCTAACAACCGAAGTCCGCTTATAGACTCAACCCGTTCAACACAGCTGAAAACTGACATTTACGAGCTAATATCAAAAAAATGCACGAGAAAGTGCTAATATTTCTCCAGCATTTGCTAAGTAAATACTTCTACAGAACAACATAATTTGCAGCTATACTACTTCTTCATTATTTGCAGAGAAACAAACGAGAAAACACTCGACTTTAGGCGCATATTACACTCCAAATAATCAAACATTTTATCACAGATTGATCAAAAATTTTGTTGCTTGATGTTAAGCATTTTCATTTTAAAGCATTTGCTCAGAAATGTCAAGTTGCGCGAGGATCGGTTATGTTCCTCAAGGTAGTAATCGAAGAGGAGAGTGGGGCGAATGGATTATCCATAGATAATTAGTTTGCCCCTCTCTGATAATGAAAAGAATCCAGGCTTGTCTCCCATGTCTCATCAAGAAAATCTGACACATAGCTAAAATTCAGCCCTTTAAGCATTTTCATTGCTCCTGATACAAGTGGCTGGTTACGACCCTCTCGAAATGGCTGATTTTTCGTATTTTCTGCCGATGTGCTCGCTCTCCATTCTTCCCTCATCCCAGAGCAGGACACATTTCCAAATAAATGAGATCCGAAATTAGGTACAGAGTTTCCGAACACCTATTTTATCCAAGTTTATTCCACAGACCAGCGGCTTTTCACCGGAGCGTGGAAGGCTTCAATATTGTGAATCGATGACCTCTTTTACAAAATGTCTGCCAGCATATTTTCGAGCAGGAGATTTTCAATGCGAGTGTGTATAGCTGTGTATCTCGTGTCTGTCTACATTTGGAGGTATGAATGAGACTGCTATTTTGCTCGGCTTCACCTGCTCGAAGGGAAATTAGGATGCCAGAACACGCTGCGAAGGTCCACCGGGAATTAAGAGTAAATTTAATTAACAGAGGGAGGTTCGAGAAGGCGCTTTCAAACGTTCACGAACACTCAAGTGAAAATTTTCATTCGCCGAAATCAGTACCTCTGTCACAACCTCGGACGTGCAGACACGATAAAAAAGGCACAAAAAAATTGTCTCCGAAGTCTTAAATAGCGTCTTGATTCGAAAGATAACCTTAGAAACACCCGAAACGCATTTTTAAATTGGCGTTTCCGGCTCATTCAATTACAAAATCTCTTCCATTCTTTGTTTTATCAAACGCAAACTCGACTAATGAACGGAAACACGTTCCCGTTACAGTTTTTTCTTCCTCTCTCTCTCCTCCAGGAAACAGAAACGTGACTGCTCGCCTTTGTGAGTTAATTTACCCTCGAAAATGTTCTCGTTAATGATGCAATCGTTTCGAGAATTTGCGTCGACTTTTTGTGAACTCCTTTTCATCAGCTTGGTACAAATTCGATCGGACACTTTATTTATGGAATGTAAATTCATACGAATCGTAAAGAATGGTGAAGAGGTAAGGTATTCTGAAAGGTAGAATAGTGTGAATTCTTTTCTTCCGCTCGAGGAAGGAGAAGACGTATAAAAGTGACTAGCTTTAGCTCTACCCACATTAAATTTGTACCTGATAACTTGATTTCACGTTTTTTTCCCTTTTATGGCAACCAGTATCAGAAATCATAGCGCAAACTTTGAAAAAGTTTTGTGTTTACTTATTCCTTATGCAGTAGGTGTGCAGTAAATTGGGGTCGCTTTCGATTCGTGGGGTGATTTTGAAATCTGTTCTCTGTTCTGTAACGCAGTCTATCTGGAGTTAAATTGATGAAGAGCTATCGTGAGAGAGAACGGGCTTCCCTGCTGTCATTCATGGATGATACGTTAGCATTAAAAGTAAGTCAAGCATTACACGGGGCACAGCTGCTGCAAAGAAGTTCAACAAACTGAACACATCTGAAGTGCCAATCCAGATTTAATAGCTGAAAAGACTTGATAGTTGTATTTGTTTGACTCGCTAGATCCTGGATACCTAATGGTGTTTACGTCAAGAAGGGACCGAAGGCTGAGTTATTGAAATTTCCGTCTGCTGGGGTGACTCATAAATGCATTCATCACTTGACTGCGCTGAAGGTTCGTAATTGACATATTCGTACACAAATTACGATCACGATTATATTAATTCGAACCCTGAGCTCGGATTACGGAACTGACTTGGAAAATTTACTGGCTACTTAAAATACTTAAACGACTCCTTGATTGTATAAAGCAGATGTAATACTCGCCCTTTGTAAATTATATGTCAGAAAAGTCGTTTAAAGAAATCGCAGCTCCCGATTCCAATTCTAGATTTACACTTCCTCTTTGACACCACCCCTCTCCGATCCAGACACTCGACTACATTTTCTCAGGTTGGCAGTCCATTAGAGGAAAGAAAAGTAATCCACGCCACAGCCGATAACTGATTGGAATTCTGCCCTCCAGGAACATACCGATGAGGGGGGATTCCCCCCTCCTCACCGTAACAAGTTGGGAAAATTTACCATTTAGGTCAGGCGGAGTTGGGAAACAACAAATCAAAAGTTCTTTTATTAATTTTTATTTTTTTGCTTGCTTTGTCACATGGGAATTGAATTGAGAAATTGGGAAAATCCAACAAGTCAAAAGGTTTTTTTTTTTGCTTCGATATTTGGGAATTTCGAGTTGAGTCATCAGTTGAAAAAATCCAATAAGTCAATCCAAAGTTTTTGTTTTTTTTTTTGCTTCCTTTGATGATGTTGAGCTGAGTCAGTTGGGACTTTCACAATTTTCACCCCCCCCCCCCCGGGAAGAACTCTTCAGTACGTCCCTGCCCTAAACTGTAACCGTAACCGATAATCGAATCAACATTTTTTTTTTTTTTTTTTCAATTGCAGCCATAACTAACCGCTTCAACAATCATATGTGGTTATAACTAGTGATGTCGATCATTACAAAAACCATGATCGATCATGATCGATCTTTCTGTTGATCGATCACAAACTACAATGTCAAGTACCCAAAGGCATACAATAGACAGATATTCATTTCCATCACAGAAATGTGTGTTTTTCTTATGAGAGTCAAAGTAACCATCACCGCTCACTTATCAGTTGGGTTTAATTTCGGCGTTGTTGTTATTGTTTGCACAGTCCGAATATTATCAATGCCAATGCACTCTCCTCTTCACTGTGTTGGCTACAAAATATTAAAATGTTTAGCAAAAACAGAAAATACTTTAAAATATTCTCTATTAGGTCCTTTTCTAAGTCAACTTAAAAAAACGCATTCATTTCTGTGTGTCAGAGAAGTCGTTAATAGAAAGGAACTTATACTCATCTACCAATGGTCTCTTTTCTTATTCTTCTTGATCGATCATAACAATCGCCCTGAGCTCGATGATCGAAAAAGATCGAGTCTTATCGAGATGATCGTGATCGATTATTTTTGATCGAGTAAATGATCGACATCACTAATTTGAGCAGAAACCATAAAGCTCCCTCCCCCCCGTAACGGTCCCCTGTAACGTTCCTGTTACTATGACATCATACAGTGAGTATACTTGAGCGAAAATTGTTTCTATACATTTCCATGGAAATTTATTTCTTCCAGCCAGGGGTATACTTGAGCGAAAAGTGTAACGCCCCCCTCGACACGCTCCCCCGACACGAAGCCAGCGCCTTTTCGAGGAGTACCTCATAGACGTCGGGGTTCCCTTCTCATTTCCAGCTCAGTTCAGCTCACAGTTCTTTAGCTCTTCATAGTGACAATAATTCAGTTCAGTTGTTGACATTTCCATTTTCTTCCAGTCGCGGGCATACTTGAGCGAAAATCGTAACGCTCCCTCGACACGAATTCAGTGGCTGACACTTGCTGCCCCCTGCGCAACTACAGTCTGCAGCCGTGCTGGTAATAGAAATTTCCATGACATTCATTTTATTAGGGTACGAAAGCATATAAAATGTTACACGACACGTTTTTCAATTTTCCTTCTCCTCTCCCCTCCCCCTTCAGACTTCACAAGTTTTGGAGAAGTGTCAATTTAAGTAAAGGGAGAGTGATAAAGAAGAAGGAAAATATGTCAGAAAGAGGGAGGGGGAGGCAGGCACCAGAGCAAGGACAGAGCGGAGGGTGAGGGGCGCACAGGTCCACCGGTGGCAGTTGAAGGTTATGAATGGAGAATTGAGGCTTGAAGGAAACCGAGGGGCCGAAACAAACCACACTTGTACGGCATAAGGGAAAGAACTGCAGAGACTAGGGCCTACACACCCTCGAGTACTTTAATGACTGATAAAATGGGTTGCGAACCAATTCCAACCCGAAAGTATTCTTAGATTTTCCATCGTTCTATAAAGAGTACATTGACCAAAGACATGAAATTTTGTTCACTAAAAATGAATGAGATCAGCCTCCTGTGGAGCATCATATGTTGAGAGAGGGGACAGAAACAGCCCCTGAAATGGATTCAGCGACACGAAACCCTTGCTATCGATGCACAGAACTCAGAAATCGAGAGAAATTAAAAGAACTGGAAACCAGTGCCTCTCGTGGAGCTTGGATGGTTAAGGGGAGGAGGGAATGCCCCCATGCAGTGAATTCAGCGACTATTAAAACCTTCACCAGAGGAAGAAAATACTTTTAGGCTCATACGGAGAGACTCCCTCAGCGGCTGAAGCTTAAATTTCAAAAATCAATGTTAATGTCTTCCCCTGCAACACGGATTAACCTTCTCCGATTTTGTGTATACCTTGCAGGAAATGTTTTTTCCACCTATGAAATCGTTATAAGAGATAAACTGACCGAAAATATGAAATTTTTAACGAGAATGAATAAGGACCAGCTTAATGAATACAATGAAAATCCACCGTTGTCCACTGTACTACATCGACGTAAAGAACCTGGAAATCGGGGAAATTGTAGGAATTAGAAATCGACCTCCTACGGAGCCTCAAATGTTGAGGAGGGGGTGAAAGAACCCCTGAAATGAATTCAGCAACACAAAACCTCTGCTATAGATGCACAGAACCCAGAAATCGAGGGAAGTACAGGAACTGAAAACCAGCGCCTCTCGTGGAGCTTGAATGGTTGAAAGGAGAAAGAAATGCCCCTACAATGAATTCAGCGACCATTAAAACCTTCACTCGGGAAAGAACATACTTTTCAGGCTCACATGGGGAGGTTCCCTCAGCGGCTGTAGCTCAAATTTCAAAAATCAATGTTAACGTCTCCCCCTGCAGCACGGGTTAACCTTCTCCGGTTTTGTGCAAACTTCGTAGAAAATGTTTTCTCCACATACAGAACTATTCTAGGAGGTGGATTGACCGAAAACATGAAAATTTTTTCATCGAGAATAAATAAGTACTACCCTAATGTACACGGTGAAAATTCACCGCTGACTTTCTGTCTTTCCAGCGCTGTTCTCGTACCGGTCAAACATCAATACACGAAACACATTGCACACTCACCAGCGAAAAAAGTATAATCCGCACGCGGTGGAACCGAACTCGATGTACAAAACCGAACCGAAGCGATCAGAAATGCGAGATCATAATTGGTTATCCGCATAGGTACATAAAAAATACGAACTATAAGGTCGAGCGAAGTCTGACACCGAAATAACGCCGACACCGATATTTACATTTAAACAACCCTTGTCGCCGACTCAGCCGTCAGATAAAAAAGCCAAATCTACGTTCCATCTTTCCTCTCTTTCCTCGAAGCACGCGAAATATATTCCGGCGACACTGGGATTTCGGAAAAAAAAAGTCCTCCTCGCTCGTCTGAGAGGACGAAAACTAAAATGTAACACGCAAAAAAGCCACGCACCGATTTAGCGCGATTCCGCGCGCCACTACGCGGTGCTGATAAAAACGGAGACTGTTTTCCTCTTATCTGTTGACACTGCGAATGATATTTCTCACGTTCCAGTTGAACCCTGCGCAAGATAATAAGTGCGCTCTCGGTAAATACAAAGATCAAACAAATTTCGAACACGCCGCGCACGCGTCTCAAAAGCCGCCGTGCCGAGCAAATACACGTTTTTCCCCGTTACTTTTTTGGAGCGCTTCTTTCATTTTGTATATTCGGCCCTGAAATATGAAAATCGAGTTCAAAGACTGCGATTTGCAACGTAAAAAAAAAAAATGAAGTACTCGATGCCGGCAACATCTGGCCCCACGCATTACCGGATTAAACGGCGTTGCAGGCCCTGTCGCAAATTCAGTTCGAATTACTCCGGCTGTTTGTCCAAATATGGATAAGCTCGTTTGTTTGGGAAAGGGTTTATTCGAAAAGTCGCCGGCTCTCATTCGAGACTCTGGCTGGATTTTGTCGCCAAATACGGCTGCTGGTTTTTTAAAAGCACGAGAAGCAGGTGCATGGAAACATTCTGGCTTCCAGCTTACTTTTTCCATACCGTGTGTACCGCAGAGGCGGGTCGATGGATTTACAACTAAATGGAAAATATTTTCAACTGGCTCGCATTTTCTTAGCGATATTTAGACACTTTTATCTTAGCACAGGCAAATATCTCTATATTATGAAAAATCACCTCCTCCCCCTATTCCGCCCTCCTCTTGAGAAAACTCCAGCTGATGAAATACAACGACATATTCAACCATTCTACCTTTATACTGTTTCATTATGTCATTATTATGTCTTATCTCTCTATGTACTAAAAATCTATCCTCCTCCTCCGAGAAAAAAAAAAAAAAACGCCAGGTGGGTTGCTTACCTAAAAAGTCGGGAAATTGCAAGGGCAGACCAGCTTTGTGATTCTCAAATTTGGGGAACGATTCGCGTCCTAATTGAATATCTCCAGAATGGTAACACTAATTTTTTTCAAATTTGGTATGTTACTAGTACTCATCTAGTACTACTGTAGGCATATGTGAAGTTTAAGATTACTGCATAGTTGAAAGTTATTTTATATGCAGAAACATAAGAATGTCCGGTAGCTAGTGATGTTATATATCGCAAAAATTTTACATCGATATATATCGAGTTTTCAAGCCTGTTTTCTGCGTTTTTTCATAACTTATGGGTTTTACTATTTCGTGTGGGCGTGAATGGTTGGATACTCTACTTTTCCAATGTAAAAAGTGATTAATCAATGCGATATTTATAATACAGTACTTTAGAGGTGGATAGACAGCAAATGGGTCTCATTTGTCTGTTCTCGCCTATCATACTTCGAATACAGAAATCAAAACCGGTAAAACTAAAAAAGGATCAAGAAAATGAAACATAATCATCAGGAAAATGTTGAAATTTTGATTTTGTCTCAAGTAACTATTAGAGGAATTTATTTCCGGGCACTATTAAAAAAGAACTTGGAGAGTTTCTTGGCTCTCTCTTTCTGATCGTCAGGATTTCCGTGCGCTATAATTAATATAAAGAACACTCGTAAGGTGATAAATACGGAAAATTGATATATATATCGACCCATTGACTGGTGTTCAAAGTAAAGCATTAATAAACTCTGTCAGGGGAAAGGGGTTTTGCAAATTTCTGAGCCGTACTGAATAACTTTAAGGGGTTAGATGAAGTGTCCTTCAAATTTTCTTCGGACTCCACCATCGAACCTGTATGACTCAAAAAAAACAGATGAATCAGTATCTTGAGTACTCGCCGAAAGATGCCGCCTTAAGTCCTTTTTGTTGAATGAATAAGCCTATGTCTCGCCCAAAACGGTTCCAATCTTAGTTCCAGTTCGCGAGTGCATACAGGGTGGTGCATGAGAAGTCGCATCACATGTATTCCTGCCTATCGTGCGTGCTCAGAATGCACCAGCGTATACTATACGTGTTATATTATACAGGTAGACCATGAGAAAACGCACCGCAAATGTGCAAAACGATGACATATTTCTTCAGGGAAAATCTCAGATGATTTTTGAAGAATTTCATCGAAAATCTTTGGGGAAATTTTCCGATGATTTCCAAGGAATTTTATCAGAAATCTTCAAGAACAATTTTTCAGGAAAATTTTCAGATAATTTTTAGAGAATTTCATTGGAAAATTTAGGAAAAAACTTCAATCGTTTTTGAAGAATTTTATCGAAAATTTTCAGGGAAAATCTCCGATGATTTCCAAAGAATAATTTCATTAGAAATCTTCAAGAAGAATCTCAGATGATTTTTAAGAATTTCATCGGAAATTTTTGGTAAAAAAATTCCGATAATTTCTAAAGAATCTCATCGAAAATCTATAGAAAAAACTTTCAATGTTTTCCAAAAAATTTTATCATAATTCTTCGAGAAAATTTTCGATAATTTTTGATGAATTTCGTCGGATATATTCGGCGGAGAGGGGAGTTTTTTTAAGAATTTTATTTATTTATTTAATAGGTGACCCTCACTGTAGCCTTGAAGGCTATTTTACAGTGGGGTGTTCTACAGTTTTGTATTCGTATTTACATCTTATGCAGATATAGGAGAAAAATAATTAAATTAAAAATAAAAATAAATAAATAAAAGTTTGTATACGTAAGTATATACATCTGTGGGTAAGGGTGAGCGCAGGGAGTGGGGATAAGAAGGAGGGGACATTGGCAGCCAAGGAAAGCATATTTTTTAGTTTGGTGAGGCTCCAGGAAAAAGAAAGAAAAGAAAAATCTGCAGGGAAAATGTTCGATGATCTCCGAAGGATTTCATCAGAAATTTTCAAGAAGATTCCTGATGACTTTTGAAGAATTTCATCGTAATTTCCAAAGAATTGAGACTATATTTTCCACTCATGTGATCGAATCAGAGCTTTTTGATGAAATTTTTCGGATATCACCGGAAAATTTTCTCGGAAATTTCCCATGGTGTCAGAAAAATTTTATCCGAAATATTTGAGAAAAATCTCCGACGATTTCCAAAGAATTTCATTAGAAATCCTCGAGAAGATTCCTTTGATTTCCAAAGATTATTTCACAGGAATTTTATCGAAAATATTAAGAACAATTAGCAATCTTTTTCGATAAATTTCATCGGACATCATTGAGTAAAACTCCGATAATTTCAGGAGAAGTTTGTCGGAAATCTTTAGGGAAAATCTCCGATGATTTCAAAGGATTTTATTCGAGAAGTATCTCTCTGATGATTTTTGAAGGATTTCTCCAGGAAAAACTTCCGATGATTTCCAAAGATCATCAGTGAAAAATTTTTGGGACAAATTACCGACAATTTCCGAAGAATTTCATTAAAAATGTTCGGGTAAAACTCCGATGATTTCCAAGGAATTTATCAGAAATATTTGAAAATAATCTCTGACAATTTCCGCATAATTTCATCGCTCTGATGATTTCCGGAGAATCTCATCGAAAATCTTCAGAAAAATCTTCCAAAGTGTTCCAAAGAATTTCTTCAGAAATGTTCGGGAAAATTTTTCGATAATTTTTGATAAATTTCATTGGAAATATTCGGAGAAAAACTCCGATTGTTTTTGAAGAATTTTATCAAAAATCTTCAGGAAAAATGTTCGTTGATCTCAGAAGAATTTCATCATAAATCTTCGAGAAGAATCTCCGATGATTCTCAAGGAATTTCATCGGAAATTTTTGGGAAAAAATTCCGGTGATTTCTGAAGAATTGAGTAAACGATGGGATTGGAGATTTTTCCCGAAGACTTTTGATAAAATTCTTTGGAAATCATTGGAAATTTTTTTAATGAAGATTACCGATGCAATTCTACGAAAAGTAACGGAGATTGTTTTCAAAGATTTATCGAAGATTTCCATTGAAATTCTTTTGAAATTATGAGAGGTTTTTCTCAAATATTTCCGATAAAATTTTTCTGAAATCATGGAAAATTTTCGAGAAAAATTTCGCTGATTTCCGAAGTATTCCATCAAAAATTTTAAATCTTTGATCCGATCGCATGAGTAATATTTGGAGTAATAGTCTCAGTTCTTCGGAAATTACGATGAAATCCCTAAAAATCATCGGAGATCTTCTTGAAGATTTCCGATGAAATTTTTCGGAGATCATCGAACATTTTCCTTGCAGATTTTTGATAAAATTCTTAAAAAATCATCCGAGTTTCCTCCCCCTCTCCCCGAATATTTCCGATGAAATTCATCAAAAATTATCGAAAATTTTCTCGAAGAATTTTGATGAAATTTTTTGGAAAACATTAGAATTTTTTTCCAAAGATTTTCGATGAGATTCTTCGGAAATTACCGGATTTTTTCCCCAAAAATTTCCGATGAAATTCTTTAAAATCGTGGGAGATTCTTCTCGAAGATGTCTAATGAAATTATTCTTGGGAAATTATCGGAGATTTTTCCTGAAGATTTTCGATAAAATTCTTCAAAAACCATTTCCAAATATTCCAATGAAATTCTCTAATACTCTAAAAATTATTGGAGAACTTTCCCGAATATTGTTTTCAAATATTTCTGATAAAATTCCTGCGAAATCATCGAAGATTTTCCCCGCAGATTTTCGGTGAAATTCTTCGAAAATCATCTGAGATTTTCCCCGAAGAATATGTCATCGTTTTGCGCATTTGGTGCGTTTTCTCATGATCCCACCTGTATAATATAACACGTATAGTATACGCTGGTGCATCCTGAGCACGCACCATTGGCAAAATACATGTGGTGTGACTTCTCATGCACCACCCTGTATACACTGATTGAAAAAACTCGTTTCATTTCGAGTTTCTTACAATATTGCTGATAAAATCCGTAAGTATTACTCGAAGTTATTACGTTATTAATGACTAAGTTAATTTTGATTGAACTGACGAATATTTACGGCTCAATTTTAATTTGCAACGGTTTTTATTACTCCAAAGAGCGAAAATTCTGTTTACGTATTTTGTCTTGTTTCAGTTTTCAGTTTTGTAGAATAACTTCTGACATTTTTAGTTGCATCTGTTTTGTTGAGTTTTTTTTTTTTTTCTCAATTTCTTAAGAACTCAGAACTAATGGTCTTTAGATAAAGTGCTGCAATTTATTTTTAGAGTTGAAACAGCTTTTTGATTATGTCTCACTAAAAATATTTCAAGTTACTTTTATAATAATGATTATTTTTGAGTTGATATACTTTTGATGCATAATTGAGAGTACACGGAGATTTCCTGCACTTTTAGAGAAATAAATGGGCACCGCGGACGTTTATTAGTCAACCTGATAAGAGAAAAAGATAAATAAAATATCAACCTTGATACACCATTATTATGAGTTGCAGCCAGTTCCTATAATACCAATGGAAGAAGACTTAGCAATCTTCAACCGACCAGTCAAATCAGGAGACTCACACAGCTTCACCTAACGTCTATATTCCTAGTTCAGATACTGTGGAAATACAGCTAGCGAAAAACCAAAAAGCCAGATACTACATTTCACCAATCCGAAGTGATGAAAGTGATTTAGATGATTCTGATGCAGATCCAAGTTTTATGGTTCCTGCAGCAAAAATGAGACCATCTAAAGTGACACTTATTCCCTCTTCCTGTTCGTCTTCAACCGGTATAGCAGCTCAAGCAGCAGCAGTTCATCAAGAGACAGTAGCAGTTCAATATCTAGAACTGAAGATGAGAGTAAAATTTCTCAAATTTTCTAGTTCAACTCTGTTCACGTTTTCTTCGTTCCCTTATTGAAGATTACGTCACGTAAAACCAATTTGTTGACGATAATAGTAGCAAAATAACTTGGCTAGAAAATGTATCTACAGGGCCTGTTAAGAGAAGGAAAGAAACATCTCGAACATCAAAGCTAGATGTTGCATTTATTTTTGAAAGTTCAAATTTTAAGAAATCCATTTCTCTTTTTTTTTTAGGAAAGATGAGCGACAGTAACGGCAGAGACGCAGTGGAAGAATTATCGATACGAATGAGTATCGATCGAAATATTTTGAATTCTGAGTACAATTCCATTCGATCTAGTGTATTTTTTTCAACTTCTAACATTCGCTCAATGGGTCCAATTTCATTTTCGTGGTCGAATAAATTCGTGCAAGTAGTACACCACAAAACAAGCTCATCTCCTCCTTTTCGTAATGATCTCACCCTAACAGTAAATGATTAGTTGTTTGTCGTTAGATCCGGGTCAAAATGATGTTGCGAGGTTTGCAACTTATAACATTTCTAAAAATTTACAATACATTCAATTTTCTTCAATGTCTCAATTCTATCTCGTTAAAGTTTTCCACAATAAATCAAAGTTTAGGCAGGAGCAAATGTTTAATTATTTATCATTAAGTCCAGGTCAAGACGATGCTGCCAACAAAAAACAAAAAAAAAACAGAGAATGTAGGTTTGTAACCTGACTTACAACGTTTGTAAACTTCTTTAATTCATTCAATTTTCTTCAATGTCTCAATTCTATCCGGTTAACATTTTCCAACACAGGTCAAAGTTTAGGCAAGGCCTTTTCCCTTTAGTATTGTACGTTATCTGCGATTCACTGCAGACGATTAAGGATTATCTACGTCATCGATAATTTCGCTAAAAGAAACGAACTGATTTCTTATTTCGATTTAAGCACGTTAACACCCACGTCTTATATCTAATCTCATTTTGCTGTAAGGTTCAACGATTCCTTTACAGCTTTTTCGGGGATTACATCCTCGAGCCCAATTCGCTTCATAAGAAAGTTGACAAATTTTCCAAACGCGTCCCTTTTTTCGTCAACGGGATTATTTTAAGTATTTTCAAAACAACCGTCGAGTAGTTTCGATACACTGCGCTTCGGCACGAAATTAAAACTCTGAAAAAGCTTCGCTGTTCAATGGAATCTTTATTGTCAGCTTTCAGTTATTGCGTCTCAAATTTTAATTAAATCCACTCCCAGCTTTAGAAACGTATCAATGCACACTTTTGTACAGGTTACAGCTTGTACGCTGACCACTGATGCGATAATCGAAAGGGTAGTTTCTAGGGCCGGGGGTGCGGTGTCTGGGGAGCCACTTTGGCATGCGTGCATCGCCACACGCTCCACTAAACCAGGTTACAGCTTGCCGATATTCACTTTTCATAGGGGTCTGGTTGGCCGAGTGGACAGCGCGCTAGTCTCGGAATCTGTAGGTCCCGGGTTCGAGCCTACGTAGTAACTCGCTACATTTCGATCTAGGCCGGTTTTTCGGCAAGAAGAGAAGAGGGCTTAGACAGCCTACCAGCCTCCCCAACGTCTCTGAGGTAATGCTCGAAAGGGCGGGTTCCAGGGCTCGGGCTGATAGCAAAATTAAAAAAAGAGAAGCTTGTCAAGACTCGTCTCATTCTCATAAATTTAGTTTCAATTTTATGGAAGAAATGTAGTCAACAATACGTCCGTATCATTTCTGCACTGGTTTCAATCCAAATGCAAGCGTTTTTTCAAATAGCTTTTTTCTTCTTTTTTACGCGAAATCGGATTGACCGGCCAACGCGCAACACGGATCTCTCAGCGACAAGCTGTAGTTCCTATGAGTTGGAAACATTTCTCTCCCCGTAGGGGGCCTGGAACGCATCACCAACTTTGGAATTTCAAGTGAAAAGGCATCAAGCTGATTATCAAAAGATAGTTGCTTTGCAAAGCCGATCCTGAGTGGGTGGATTTTGAGAGTAATTCCCTTCTATTACCGTAGGGAGTATAATTTCTCTTGGGAATTCTCATAAAATTTGAAAATTTTACTTCCTTCTTCGCAAATAAATGTGTTTCTATCTCTCTTCAGATGTCAATATCATGAAATTCACCTCCATCACAGAATTCTAGTACCAGGCCTGGTGCTTTGGATCATGAACTTCAATATCCCATCAGAAATTCGGCTTCAGTTCGGGCACCCTAAACTAAATTTTACTCTTGAAATAGCACAAACTGAAAATTAACCATTGAAATAGTGTTCTTGTGTCGCTGATTTCAAATTTTCTGTCAGATTTCTTCTTTTTTTTTTTTTAATTTTTATTATTATTATTATTATTTTTTTTTTTTTATTATTATTATTACGAGACATTTAATGTCTATTGGCTTATTGGCTAATTTCTTATTCGACCTCAATTCAAGAAACGAAATCCATATTTTGTGCTAGGTGTATTCGGGATTGGCTTGACTTTCGGAGTGTTTGAAGAAATATCGAAATATGAGTTTTTCAAGTTTTCTGATGTCTCATAATTCACAAAATTTTTCATCCAGCCCCGATTCGGATTTGGAAATACAAATTTCACAACTGAAATAAACAAGAGTGGCCTGTCAAAGAATCTGGACTCTGGAGAAAACATTTTTGTCAAAATAATAGCTCGGCGAGTCTCGGTCATCATCGCGTATCGTTCTTTTCTAGTAGTTGATGAAATTATAAGCAGCCAAGGAAAAGGGAAATTGTATTGGCCAGTCGAGACCACTTAGACTATAATCCTTGAAAGAAACCTTATGAACTTATAACATCTAAATAGACTGTTATAATGGTTCTACTACAGAAATTTACCGGAAAATTCGTTTGCGTTTGACCACTTCCATGAAGATCGTTTCCATCATCTTCAAATTAGATTTCATATCATTTTGACATTCATAAAATTTCGTTTTAGCCCGTTCACTGCACCTCTTAAGCCAACATTTTCAGATAAAAAGCACATTTTCCGAAACGATGGGAATGAAAAATGGGTGTTTCAGTTACGGTTATTAATTTAAAAAGTTTCTCTTTTCTTCCTCTTCTTTTTCTCCGCTTTCCATACTGTAGAGAAAAAAAAAGATAGATTTATGTGTTTCGTTTTATTTCATCGTGTCAGCTTAAAGGTTCGTATTTATACTTGATACGTTCGTAGCCTATATACTCGTAAATACGAAAATTGCTGCCATAACTTGATTTTGTGACTGTGAGCGCTTTAAAAGGACAATATACGAGTACTTATAAGGTTTTCTGTATACCAACATTTTTACTGACGACCTTGCTGCAATAAAAGGTGTCGTCAACGTGAAACCATCCCGACTATGGGATTTCAAATAACTATGGGAGAGGTTTTAAGGATGACCCTCCCTCCCGTTCCTGAAATATTTGGATTTTTCAAAAGTAGGAGATGGAAAAATTGACAAACTTTCAAGTAGTTTCTTCTTTGACATTTCCTCCTAAAATAGTTCGTAGATGCGTCAGTGTTTCCGTGGACATGTTTTAGTCTTCTTTACCACTGTTTTGGATTTTTTTTTGGTTTGTTTTGATTCGCCGGTTGGTTTTGGATACTTTTGGTTTTGTAGCATACTTGTTTCGATAATTTTTTATTTAGTTTTGGTGTTTTCTGCTTGCTAGTCACCGGTCTTGTTGGTTTTTTTGCTGAATTTAATGCAGTGATTCTTGATTTGCTTTTTTTTTTTAAATAGTATTTTTTGGTCTTTATTGGTGTTTTAATAGACAATTTTTGTTGTATTTGGTCTTGTTGTGGTCTGTTTGATAATTCTTGGTTTTTTCTAATTTTTTTTTTTTTTGCTCAGAATTTTGTAGATTTTGATCTTGGATTGGTCTTTTTTTTTTCTTTCTTTCTTTTATCTTAATTTGAGAGTTCTAGGTATGTTTCGGTATTTTTTGGTCCTCCAGTCTTGTTCGTTCTCCGGTCAGCTATTCTTTCTTTCAGAGACACATCCGAAAAAGTAAACAATGGCTCCGACTCCAACTCCGACTCTTTTAGTTATCAATGTCATGCCTTTCACTCGTTTAAGGAATCACTCAGGCCTCAACTCTGACTAAAAATGTTATTTTTCTGACCTTCCACTTTTCCTTATACATTTGTAATGTTGTAATATTAAGAACACTAAACAGCGCAAGAAAAGAGCTCTCTTTGTCCGGACATGGGAGAATTAGACTTTCATTTATTTTCGCTTCATATCTTGGGAGGTTTAGGAAATCAGAGGTATCTGCGGAAGTCGAAAAGTTGATTATCTCTGAAACGTCGATTTGCCAGAAATTTTAAGGGCTCTGACTTCAACTTTTCTTTTTTAGAGCCAAGGCTCCAACTCCGACTCCAGTTTTGAGAAATATGGGGCCGTGAGGCGCTTCACACGTAACTTGTAGGTGTTGGACTTGCGTTTTAATCCTTTCTGGTTGTATAGTTTCATTACGGCCGTATTATTTTGACTCGATCTATTCGGATGTTTTCTAGTCCTCTCTGATCTTTAAGGTCTTTTTGGACCTGAACCGCAGCATTTCGTGTATTAATTAACCTATTTATTTATTGAACCACCATAGTCAGTTTTGAAATGTCTACTTTGTAGACAGATAGCGCAGAATCTGCAACCATTATACTCCATGAGTAGAGACCGAATTTTTCGGCATTGAAACGTGTGAATTTCGGCACCATAATCGAAAAATTCGAAAAAAGAACCCGGGGGAAAAGTCAATTTTTATCTCATTTACGTATTTGATAATTGAAGAATTACAAATCAAAGTAGCAGATAGGCTCAACTCTTGCTTTCTTCGTTTCTTCGAATGTGTTAATTCTAATCGTGAGTGAAAATGTTGACAGAAATGAAAAGAAAAAACAGCGGAAAATTGTTTTTAGGGGGGGGGGGTACAAAAATTTGAAATTAAAGTCGAAAAACAAGAAAAATGTTTTCCTGTCTCTCAAAAAGTGAAAAAAAGAAAGAAATTTTATAAAATTATAAGAATGTCGTAATTTTTTCGAGGCTCTTTTTTATTAACTTGCTGAATGCTCAGTTTTCATTTCCATTAATTGGGGGGGGGGGGAGAGTGAATGATACTGTGTACCCTTCGACGAGACTTACTGTGACACGTGGAGATAGTACGAAACGGTTATATTTGATAATTAGATAGTCGTTAGCATCATTTTCAAGCTGTAGTACAGTACTTCATTCCTTAATTTTATTCAAGAACAACGATTTTTTGTCGTCCCGGCATTTTTCTCAGTTTTGGCACTTTTTGGCAAAATAAAATGCTTTCCCTATGTCCCATTTCTCAAGATTCGAACTTGATTTTTGACTCACATTGATTCCGCCTTCAAGGAAAAAAAGTGCCCAATGCCGAGGAATCCGGTCTCTATCCATGAGACTAGTGTATTTGAACAAGACAACATCTGTCAGTAAATTCACGCTGACAGTTCGTCTACCTGAAGAGTACGTACATACAGCGCTATCTGTCGGTAAAGTCGAAATTCTGAAAAATATTACGGCAAATAACGTGAGGGCGCATGAGGAAAGGGACCTTTCAACCAAAAATTACAATTTACGGGAAAAGCGTTTAAAGTTGGAGTAATATTATTTTCTGAAATTCGTTTTTCAGCATTTTTCAAATTACAATCCAAGAAATTGACATGAATTAAAATGCGAATTGTAAGAGACCTGAAGGAACGTTATGACGTCACATCAAGAGAAGTCTATCGGTCACGTTATCACTCATCGGAGAAATGTGCCTGTCAGGAAAAAACGTGTATTTGGTCTAAAAAATCAATTTTTCGATTTTCCATGTTCTTGGTTAGGTCTTGGCTGCTCTTTCACATGGCATTAATTGAAAAAAGATTCTGAGCCGTTAGAAAAACAACGAAAAACGTAGTCACATTATAGATTTTTTCATTTGGCTCTAATGCAAAATACGCGCGTTTTGGACTAAATGCATAAGTATGTTTCTTCCTGACAGGGCACATTAGTGTGCTATCCAGTTATTTATTCCGTGATTGTTGTTGTGATAAGGATGATACGCGTTCTTACTTCATTTTAAATCAATGCACTTAACTCTTTTCCTTTTCAGCAACGTTGACTTTTTTCTTTCAGTTTTTGCTCTCAACCCGAGCCCTGGAATCCGTCCTTTCGAGCATTACCTCAGAGACGTCGGGGAGGCTGTTAGGGCTGTCTTAGCCCTCTTCTCTCCTTCCCAAAGAACCCGCCTAGGTCGAAATGTAGCGAGTTGCTACGTGGGCTCGAATCCGGCACCTCCGGGTTCCGAGACCAGTGAGCTACCCACTCGGCCAACCAGACACTTTCATCCGTTTTCTGAGGAGTTTTTATGTAAGTACATAAAATGGGCCAAAAAAGTGAAAATCAAAATTTTGGTCAAAAGGTCCCTTACCCCACGCGCCCTCACGGTTATTCTTCAGGCACCCCCCCCATTTATTTCTGGACTTGATCGGTATAGTTTCAGTCTTTCCTGTCCTGAATTTTGTTGGTTTATTCTCTTGTTTTTCTGTAAATTGCAATGTTGTGATTTTTAGTGGGTTTTTTTTTGGAGGGAGGAGGGTGGAGTGGTTTATAACTTCTTTTCAATTTTTTTTGCTTGCTTTTGCATTGCATGTATTATGTTCTTTGATTTCATGTTCTGATTTTTTCCAAGTTTTGGTCATTCCTGCCATTTCTTATCGCCAGATTGACGCTTTTTGGTCTCTAGACCTAACTCGGTTAATTTTTGTCGTTTTAGTCTCGTTTCCACGAGTATAACTTATACACGGTGTTTCACGAATTGACTCTCTCTGAATTTTTTCGAACACGAAGTCAAATCTTCATAGAACACACATAGATCTTTGAATGACAGGGATTTAGTCTTTTTTCGGGCGAAAACATTTTCTTTCCCCTAAAACTGAGTCTCGAACGGTCCCATCAATGTAGGAATCGTAAGTGGAAGAGTACCGAACCAAATGTCGAAATAGGGGTTCTTTAGGGTCGCTCATTTCGAATATTGCACCCGATTTTTGATCTGACTCCGATTTGGACCCAAGATTCCGAACTTTTAACCCAAAACGAGCAATATTAAAATGGTTTGAAAATTTAAACAAAGCATCAAAATAAGAGTGTCTTGGGTTGCTGATTCAGAATATTCCATCGCATTTTTGTGATCCGGGCCTAAAAATCAACATTTTAAACCCCAAATATGTAAAATTAAAATGGCTTTAAAATCCTAAAAAAGTTTATATTTTATTCTATATTCTTATATTTAGGTAGAGGAGGGCCTACAGCAGAAATGCAGTTAAATAGGTTTCCCCGTATACTTCTTGAATAGTTTATGTATATAATAAAAGAAGAAAAAACCAATCATATAATTAATATTCAAAAAAATAAGATAAATATAAGAGGTGACAAGAAGCGGCACGGTCCGGAAGAGGGAGAAGCGGGGATGGACACCCAGTGGAGAAATGAGGTAGCCCATTGAAAGTGGAAGCCAGAATTCGGGGCATACCTACATCTAGCATATAGGAGACCAAGGAAACCAAGAAACCCAGACAGTGGCCTGGTCGGGGCGGTATCAAAATAAGACTGTTTTAGGTCTCTGATTTCGAATATCGCATCAAATTTTTAATTTCGCCTTGATTTTTGCCCAAACGCATTCAAATTTAAAACCTAAAATTGGCTTCATCAAACTGGTTTCAAAATTCGAAAAAATCATTCCGATAAGAGTTTCAAGTCGCTGATTCCGAACACTGCATTGGTTTTTTGATTAGGTCTCGATTTGGGTCCATAAATCCAATTTCGGATCCAAAATGGTTCAAAACTGAGTTGTCTTATAAACTGAATAAGTCACTGATTTTTTAGGGGGAGGTGTGAATAAATTTGGCATTTGGAATCAGGATCGGCCCAAAAGTCTAATGGGGTATTTGTAATTAGTGATCAAAAATATCCTTATTTCGATATCTAGTTTGAGTTTGGTTTCAGTTCAAGTACAAACGACGAACTGTGTTGTACCACCGTGTATAACGGATGCACAAGCAATTGGTATACTTGTCCGAAATCAAAATTTATTTTTCGAGGGGCTACATTTCTCCGAACCCCAACACGGCCCTGGTTGTCACTGCACAGAGAGCTGCTAACGATGTAATATGCTCTACCAATGTATACCAACCTTGTCGAGTGGGAGGGGGGAAAGGGGGAAATACCCCGGGTCGGGACTTTCAAGAGGGCCCGATATTTTTAAAAGACCTGAATTTCAACGCTTACGGCTGCATCATACTGTACATCAAATCAGCAATCACTCCTTGCACCATGAAAGAAACCTCTTATCCCGTAGCTTATAATTATTATTTCCAATCTGACAAAATAAAAAAAAATGAACTGGAAGGAGGGGGGCCCGTGGAAATTCGCCCTAAGCCCTATTTTCTCTCTACAAGGCTGATGTATACAAACTTGCTACAAACGATTGGCACTAATCTATGGTCTCAATTAAATGATGGGGCTGCATTTTCATATCATCGGATTGACCATGGGTCATATCATAGCCTGCGGAGTTGTACAAACGACAAGATATAATGTACAAACATGTACAAGTGATGTAAAACTGATCTAAACGTGTTCGGGATTAAAATTCTGATTTTGATGAGCTGCATTTCCCCAGCCTTCGATAACACCCCCCCCCCCGGGTGATTACTATGTAGAAGGTTGATATAAAAACAACGAGATCTGCTGTACAAACATGTACAAATAATATACGAACAAATGACACTGAATTGGGATGCCAAATCGAATTCCGGGGGCTGCATTTCCACAATATTGCCTTAAGATTATTGTAAGGAAATTCATGTAAGCGACGGAATACGCTATACAGACGTATACAAACGATGTACAAACCAACGTCACTGTCTTGAGTGAAAATTTCAGTTATAAGAGGCTCTTATTTCTCCAGTGCCTGGATTTTCCCTAAGCTATAAATGAACAGGGGTTACAAAGGAAGGCATATACTATACAAACGTGTACAAACGGATACTATTAGTACAAGTCAAAATTCCGTATGAGGGGGGGGGGGCTCTCATGTCCCCGGCCCCCGGATTGACCCGAAACTATAGATGAGCAGTGGTTGGTGTACAAACGAGGGTATGTCCTGTGCAAACTTGTGCACACGAAATACAAACGACTAAGGTACGTTTGAAGGTGAAATTCAAAATTCTGAGAGTTGGAGAAATAGACCCTCTTTCCTTTTTGAAATGAGAAAATTTTTCCACCCAAATAGAAATTAGAGGCTTTCACTTTACGTTCCTCGTTTACTCTGCGTCGATCCAATTCGGCATCCAAAAAGTGATGGGACTATTTTTTTACACCCTGTATTGCTCATCGACACTTGTACGTACGTGAAATTGCATACTCAATTCCTCGTAAATACGTCGTTCAGCTCAACAATCAGTAGCGTATTATTTCGGGCGCTAATAACTGGTCATAATCTCGTCTTATTGATTTTATTTTTTTTTTAGATCTGTTTAGTTTTGAGTTTCCGAGTAGCTTACTTAGTTCATTTCTAGTAACATTTGATATATTTTTTGAACCTATTGTCTTTAATTTTTGATTTTGTGATTTTTTTTTGTTTCTCGTTATTTTTCTTACAGATACATTTTTGTTCTAAGACAATCTGACTTTGAGATAAAAAAAAGGGGGAGGGGCCAATTCGTGAAATACCCTGTATGACTGTATAGGCGAAGTTGACAGCTCCATACCTCGTTTAAGGTTACCTAAAATACTAGTTACATTCGCTAAGTAAAATTGATCCCTCCTCCTAGGAAATGAATTTGAATTGTAGGGGCCAACATTTGGAACATTGGTCCATGTCTCAACTGTGGTGAGAATGTTGAATATGTGGACCATATCGAGGCCCAGCTTAAAAATCTGAAGCAATATTTCAAACCTGTGATTCAAGAAACCAGTATTTCGATATTTTGCTCGATACTTTTCTACGGAAGATTTCAAAGTTGGTGGTACGTTCTAACTCCCCCTTCGGAAGAGAGGAAGTTTTTACCAGATAGGAAACTAGACTTTCTCAATTAAGGATTCAGTTTCGTCCTCTGAAGATCAGACTTCGTGATTAAGACTAAAAGAGGGGGACCAATTTCTGAAAAACCGTGTACGTGATCCTAGTTTGTTAACAGTTTTTATTACCTGAAGATTTTTGTTTTTTTCTGTTCTTTCGTTTTGGTCATGATTCGGTGGTTATCATATTTTTGGTCATGTTTGGGTGAATTATAGCAGTTTTTAGTGTTATTATTACTTAAAGAAATTTTTTTTTCTGTTCGTTTGTTTTGGTCATGATTCAGTGGTTATCACATTTTTGGCCTAGTTTTGATGGATTATGGCAGTTACTAGTTATCGTTGTCTTCTTTTTCGATTTTTTGTGGCCTTCATACAGTAGAATTTGGTAAACGTTAGACTTCTCTATTCTTACTTTGGTCACTATTCGCTAAACTTCTTGGAATATTTCCTTATTATTTTCTAGTATTCCTTGCATAGAAGAGATTAAACTGGACCCACCTCTGAAATGAAATCGGTATCAAACAACGCCCTGAAGTGGTGACAGGATGACATCAAAGGGTTCAAAAATTACAGTATTTGTGTGGGCATTTGTTTATTTTTCCCGAGGGGGAAGAATTAAAAAGGGAAGATGGAGAAAAATGGAATTCTCTAGTGAGGACTTCAAAAAGTATAAGGGGGCAAAGCCTCTTCCCTCAAGCCCCATATTACTCCGCTTCGAGTCATAAGCATTTAGAATATTTTTGTAGATAACAATACAGAACACGTGAGTTAAACCAATAAACACTTCTTCACTTGTAACGATGATTGTTTTCCTATCAGCACTATGCATCCTGATTAAAACCCACAGCCAGAGGCGAGAGCCAGTCACGCGCAAGTCAAACCGACTCGGAAACGGTGAGGTGGCTACACCGGACAGGGTACGTAGGGTGGTACACACATTCTCGCCATACAAAGCATCGGGCCCAGATGGGATCTATTCAGTCTGCTTCCAGACGACTAGAGACCATAACGGAACTGCTCATTAGGGTCCTCAGAGCATCAGTAGCCCTAGGGCACATCCCAAAACCGTGAAGGAGTGTGAGAGTGGTGTTTTTGCCTAAGCCAGGCAGAGATCCTTGTCAGGTCAATCCTGTAGGCCGATAAGTCTCTCTTCATATGTGCTAAAAACCTTCGAAAGGCTAGTAGACAGACAACTAAGACAGTTTACCTTGAAAAGGTTCCCACTATACGAGAATCAGTATGCATACACGGTAGATAGGTCAGTAGAGTAATCACTGCCCTTGTTTGTTACGGCAATTGAGAGAAGGATAACTGGCGGGAATTATGCATCGGCAACATTCATGGATATACAGGGAGAGTTTGACGCAACCTCTCATGAATCAATAGAAACAGCCCTGAGGGAAAGGGAAATAAAGAAAAGTTTAATAAGCTGAATAGTACATATCTATGCTGAAAGGCAGGAAGATCCAGATAACTTACCAGAAAGAACAAATCCATGCAATGATCATCAGAGGCTGCCCACAGGGAGGAGTACTCTCTCCCCTACTGTGGAGCCTAATGGTGGTGGACAGTTTGCAGGATGAGTTAAGTTATCAAAAAATATACACACAAGGCTATGCTGACAATTTGGCTGTTGCAGAAAAATGGTATGCGGAAAAAAAAAGGTTATCGATACACCCGGACAAAACTTAGATCACTCCTTTTACTCACAAAAGAAAGGGCAAGGAGTTGGTGAAGGTGCAATACAAAAGGAAACCATTAGCTCTCACAGGAAAGGTAAAGTACTTAGGAGTATATCTTGATGAAAAACTCTCCTGGAGGGATCACGTCTCAGAGAAAATAAGAAAACGGATTGAGGCTCTTTGGGCTTGCCATACCTTTGTCGGCAGGACCTGGGGACTGTCTTCCAGAATGATGCACTGGATATATCCCGGCATAATACGTCTCAGAATTACACATACGGTAGTTGTGTGGTAGGGCCGGATCCACCTGGCCAAAATCAGAAAGGAGCTGGACTACCTACAAAGGCTCGTGTGCGTGATGACAACGGGGGCAGTAAGCACGGTGCCGACAAAAGCACTTGAAAGACTCCTAAACCTGCCAACACTTCACACTCCTACAAAAGTACCTATGATAATAAAGGCTCATCGTCTAGGCCAACTAAACCTCCGAGCCCAAAAAACAAGCCAGAGAGGGACATAGGAGATAGCGAAGACGATGGACAAATGTTTTGGGATGCCGAGGAACAGAATCGTGGCGGAACACTTCCTTAACAAGCCATACCGTGCAATGATAGCTCCACGGGAGCCGTCAGAAAAGAGGTGGCTAAGCATTCTGGGAAAAGGGGAGCATGTGTCGTTTGCAGTGCCTCAAAGAATGACCAATATGCCGGAATTAGAATCACGAATGTAAAAGGCGCTGACAACTATTCAATGGCATTGGGCGAGGGCGTCACTATCCTCCAAGTATAGAGGTAGTGGTGATTACGGTGACCACTGATAAGAGCCAGCAGAAGGGCCTTGTTAATTGAGGCACTATCGGCATACCAAACTACGTCCTTGGTGGTTGCGGGCTGTATTAATAAATTACACACCCTTGCTCAGGAGGACCATGTCATCATACTCACCGGGGCACCGCGGCATAAAAGGGGACACGATCGCGGATAAGCTAGCGAGGGAGAGCATAAAAAAGAACTGGTAACACCTAGGCCGTATCTCTCCGTAGCATATAGTGTCATAAAACCCAAGGTGAAGGCTTGGATAAGTATGCAGATGGAAATGCACTGGCCGATAGCCAGTAGCATGAAAGTCAGCAAAACACTGATAGGGGACGTCCCCGGTAAGTGTCCATTTCGGAGTGTGAGTGAACTTGGTAGTATTCTATTTGTAGGGTGTGCCACTTCACTTTTTCTTCTTCTGTGGGACTAATTATGGCATAACAGCCAAAAGCGCTTTGGACTACAGAAGAAGAAAAAGTGAATTGGCACACCCTACAAATGGAATACGTCCCCGGTAAGTACGCTGAGTCCCTACTAGGGCTCGACAGAAAACATGCAAAGCTCATGGTCGGACTACTAACAGGTCATGGGGCCACAAAACACATGTGGTATAAAGTAGGATCCAGCACCCAGTGAAGTCAAAGGAATGATGTCGTGGGATGTATGGCGATACACGCACGCCAAATTGGCCCCTGAGACACCGCACCCCCGCACCCGGAAACTACCCTTTCGAGTATCGCATCAGTGGCTGGAGGGACGGAAGTCAAAGGAATAGAGTTCAATGAAATTCTCACTTTGGCTGTAAATACGGCGCCGCCTTATACAAAGGGGGGGGGGGGGAATGGGTCCTGATTTTTGCCAAAATGCTCCAGAATCCATGACTCAGAAAAGTTTTGGATGATACGTGTGTGACAAACAAATCAGGTTTCAGACGTTAACAGCATCCCAAGACCAGACAGAATGTCTCTTGTTCTTCATTTTCACTATTACTCGCTTTCCCCAGCCTTTTCCAAATCTAAGCTGCTGTAAGTCAACCTACCCTATCAAGCTTTTTTGGGTGCAGAAATAATGCAATCACCATTGTTGGACGTATATTTTTCAAAATAATGAGCATTTTGGCGACGATGTCATATTACTGTGTTGGGGGATGGGCGAGAAACTGTAACAAAGTTTTATGAGCTACTGTACACACACTACACACGAAAAATGCAGAACATAATTTTCTGCTCCATATCCGTAAAGAAACAAAGTTTTCCCCTATTTATCACAACGATAATTTACGATGAGGTTGTTAAACTTTGTCACTTTGGAAGTCTTTATCTTCTTTTGGTATCGATTTTGAAAAGGAAAAACGGGTGAACCGAAAAATGCCGAGAAATTTTATTTCGCACACAACTGTTCGTTTTGTGACGGCCTGTGGCCGCGTTTCCTGAATTTATGGCTCGTTAGATTTATAATGGCGCAGAAATAGAGCTTCTGGAATTTGTTAAGCGTGGTAATCCGTTAAGTTCGTGTTTGTAATTTGTACGATATGTAGTTTGCGGCAAACGCTACACCCTCTATTGTACGTTTTGTCTGTCAGCATCCACAAGGCTGTAAATTCGGTACGCAAGTTTTCAAAAAATTGAACCGCATGATTACCCCGACAAAAATTCCAGTTTGATCGCTCATTTTATCGAGAAAAAAAAAAGAATAAATTTTTCCGATGTTCCTTCTACCGCGACCTTCGTTCAGACGTCGTCACGAGCAAGTTAATTAACTTTTTCATCGCATAACGATTCGTTAATCTGGGAATTTGAAAACGTACCCGTCTTTGCTTCATCCGAAATTCGGATCTCTGTTTGGAGGGCAGAAAAATAGCCAAATTTGAATCAAACGCTCAATGCTCAGTCACAAAGTGGAAAAGGGTAATTTATTGAGTGAACTTTGGCGCAGAAAGCAGAATATCACGTCGAATACATTGTCAGATTTTCATTGGTGGCGAATCTCGTCGATAATTATACGTGATTGGAATCGGAAATGCGAAATGGCGCTCTTCTGAAAAAGAACACCATTTCAACAGCTTCGACAGTTTTTTTTTTTTTTTTCATCGAATCGAAATCTTTCTCTTTTTCGATCTTTCGAAGGGTATGAATATTTATAACTGACGACGTTGTATGAAATTTTATCGAGTTGAATTTGTAAACACAACTTCCCCCGTGTGGGGACGGGTAGCAGAATTTTCCCACGGTAACCCTGCCTGTCGTAAAAGCAAGGGCTTTCAGCTGGCAAGTACGGGCGTGGTGCATCCGAGGACCTTACTCTAGTGTCTTAACTTCTTTCAGTCCCTATAGTTAAGCACGTCCCGCGCTCGGAATCTGTGCGCTAGGCGGGGAACCCGACGTTGGATGCGAAATAAAGACCCGACGACGTAAAGTCAGAATGGTCGTGTGGCGTAGACGGCAAAGCTGCTCCCCTCTCAAAATCGGGTATGTAGCAGTGAGGGCCGTCACCAGCGTCGGGTGACCAGTGTACGACAGATGATGAGTTGCCTACCCCCTTCTTTCCGTAGCCTGTATCTCAGTACAGCTACAGGCCCAATCCCAAGGTTGGTGTTACCTATGCCGAAGGGATGCATGGCTATTGGGCTAAAACAGTCGCGAATAGGAACCTGAGGGATACCGGCTGGCCTCCCTCAGTAAGTACGCTTGCCGTGGTACTCGGAGCTCTGCCACGGTGGACGATATATTTCTCCGGTACTCGTGGGAACCACATGGAGGGACCAAAATCTGTTTTGTTTTTTTTTTTTAAAGTAAGGAAAGCGGACCTGCTGGGGCTGGCGAAAGCCGGACCCGCAGGGACGCTGGAGAGAAGCGTGCAGCGGAAGGGCTGTCAGAAGTGATGGACCGAGTGACACTGGGCGAGAAGATGGAGACGGAGACCAGGGAACCAGGGACACCCACGGGTGGACCAGCGGAACCGGAAACATCTACGGGTGGACCTGGTGAAGCGGGGACACAAGCGGGCGGACCAGGGAACCAGGGATCCGTCGCCAAAACAACAGAAGAGGAAAGGAGAAAACGTACAGGAGCGCAGAAAAGGAAGGCGCAGCGTGAGAAGCAGAGACAGCAGGAGGACGGTGGAGGAACCAAGGAGGGCACACCTGAAAAGGGAACCTCTGCGGGAACTCCATTGTCAGGCAAGAGACCGCGGGAAACCCCGTCGACGGGACCCGAGAAGGCACCGCCGAAAAAGAGTAGGACGACGACCTGTGCTTCGGCGGCGGCGTAGGAGGGACATAAGGTGGCCATCTTTCGGGACGGCTACCCGAAGACCACTCTGACGGCCAAGGAAGCAAAGGACGCCAAAGGCGTTATTCGTGAGATGCTTTGGGAACTACCGGAAACGGCGTTACCGAACATCAAACAAATAACGCTGTATCAAGAAACACTGCAGGTGGTATGCGCGGACCAGACGAGCCGCGGGGCTCGCCAGCGGGGTGCGACTGGGGGAGGAAACTCTCAAAGTCGCACCCTGGGAGGGTCTGCCGAAGCTGACCAGCGCGTCGGTCTGGCTGCCTACGAGTGGGCGAACAGCGCAAGTGCTCCTAAAGAGGCTAGAGCTACAGAATCAGGGGCTGTTTGCTGGGTCCTGGTACGTTGCCCATTGCAGGGAGGAACCGAAAGGTACACTTCTGGCGGTGGGTATCGACGAGGAGTCAGTGAAATACCTGAGAAGAAAGGGCAACAAGCTGTATTTCCTGGACCGCCTGGTTGATGTCAAGGTGACAGTCTGAGGAGAACAGAGAAAAGCTATACACGGAATGATAAGGGTATTGCAAATTAATCTGCACCAATGTAAAGCAGCCTGTTACCTACTGAGCAGGAGGCTGCAAAAGGGGCAAACAAATATATGCCTGTTACAGGAACCATGGTATCATCGGGAACAAGTGAGAGGCATACAGATGGCACAGGGGCATCTCATTTATGCAAAAAATGTAGGAATACCACGTGCAGCGATATTTACAAATCAAGTGAGCTGCACAGCAATACCGGGATTTATCCTACGGGATCTTGTAGCGGCCACTTTGGAATATGAGGAGGAAAGGAACAAGAAGAAGATAGTAATATGTTCAGCATATTTTCCATCCGACTCTCGGGACCCTCCCCCAACTGATGAGCTCAAGGAACTGGTGGAATACTGTGTGAGGGAAAAGCTGGACCTTCTTGTCGGATGCGATGCCAACTCGCACCATACTATCTGGGGGAGTACAGGCACAAATCCGAGAGGGAAAGGGCTAGTAGACTACCTTGCGACAGAGGATCTGCTTGTTCTAAATGAGGGAAGCAAACCAACGTTTGTCACAAAAGTAAGGCAAGAAGTTATAGATATAACACTCTGTAATTTCAAACTTAGAGACCGAGTCCAGGGATGGAGAGTGTTGGACGAACCGTCTTTATCGGATCACCGATACATCCAATACCAGATCCGGGCACGTAAGGAGGAACAAAGAGCTATTAGGAACCCTAGGAAAACAAACTGGGGAGGCTTCAAGAATGACTTAGAAAGACTGACAAGTTACAACTGGCAACGGATTCAGAACGTAGACGACCAGGAAGCACAAGCCAACATACTGGATGGTGCACTCAGGGACGCCTACGAGAAGAACTGTGAGCCCAAGATAATAAAATTACGTAAAACGATCTGGTGGACAGCAGAGTTGGGGAAACGTAGGAAAGACACTCGAAGAAGACTGAGGGCTGCACTGAAAAATAATACACCGGCTTACTGGGAATTATATCATGAGGCCCAAAAAGCATATAAAAAGGCGGTAAATCAAGCCAAAACAGAGGGGTGGAGACGTTTCTGCGAATCTATAGAAAAGATACCGGAGACGGCACGCCTGCAAAAACTTCTCAGTAAGGAAAGGTGGGTGGAAGAGGGGCCGCTCGAACTCCCGACAGGTGGTTTCTCCAACACCCCGAGAGAGGCAATAGAGCACCTCATTGACACGCACTTTCCGGGAGCAAAAATCATGGAAAACACACAGCCGCAACCAGGAGCCGACAGTGTGCGAAAAGGAACAGATTGGGAAACGGCGAAGGAGGTGGTTACACCAGACAGGGTATGTTGGGCGGTAAACACATTCTCGCCGTACAAAGCACCGGGCCCAGATCCAGTCTGCCTACAGACAGGACCAGAGACCATAATGGGAACCTTCATTAGGGTCCTCAGGGCATCATTAGCCCTAGGGCACATTCCAAAATCGTGGAGGGGTGTGAGAGTGGTGTTTTTGCCTAAACCAGGCAGAGACCCCTGCAAGGCCAAATCCTACAGGCCGATAAGTCTCTCATCATTCATGCTAAAAACCTTGGAAAGGCTGATAGACAGGCACCTAAGAGAGGTTACCCTGAAAAGATTCCCACTAAATGAGAACTAGCATGCATATAGGGCAGGCAAATCAGTAGAGTCATCACTGCACTCACTTGTTACAGCAATCGAGAGAGGGATGACTGGCGGAGATTATGTCCTGGCAACATTCATGGATATACAGGGAGCGTTTGACGCGACTCTCATGAATCCATAGAAACAGCCCTGAGGAAAGGGAAGTGAAAGAAAGCTTAATAAACTGGATTGTATCTATGCTAAAAGGCAGGGAGATCCGGATAACATACCAACAAGAACGGATCCATGCAACTACCATCAGGGGGTGCCCACAAGAGGGAGTACTCTCTCCCCTACTGTGGAGCCTGGTGGTGGACAGCTTGCTGGAGGAGTTAAATGGGCAAAAAATATACACACAGGGCTACGCTGACGATATGGCTGTGGTGGTAACCGGCAAATTTCCGGGAATCATCGCAGAGATAACGCAGTGGGGACTCCGATGTGTGGAAAAATGGTGTGTGAAAAAGGGGTTATCGATAAACCCGGACAAAACGGAGATCACTCTTTTCACTCGTAAAAGGAAAGGCAAGGAGTTGATCAAGGTGCAATACAAGGGTAGACCGTTAGCCCTCACAGGAAAGGTGAAGTACTTAGGAGTATATCTTGACGAAAAACTCTCCTGGAGGGATCACGTTTCAGATAAAATAAGAAAAGGGATTGAGGCTCTTTGGGCTTGCCGCAACTATGTCGGCAGGACCTGGGGACTCTCTCCCAAAATGATGCACTGGATATATACCGATGCAATACGCCCCAGGATCACATATGCGGCCATTGTGTGGTGGGGCCGGGTCCACCTGGCCAACGTCAGAGAGGAACTAGACCACCTGCAAAGGCTCGCGTGCGTGTTGACAACGGGGGCAATGAGTACGGTGCCGACAAAGGCACTAGGAAGGCTCCTGAACTTGCCACCACTTCACACTGCTATAGAAGCAGCGGCGATAATGGGGGCTTATCGTCTGGGTCAACCGAACCTTCGGGCCCATAAGACAGGCCACGGAAGGATATGGGAGATGGCCAAGACGATAGACAAATGCTTTGAGATGCCAAAGGATAGAATTGCGATGGAACATTTCTTTGACAAACCATACCGTGCGCTAATACCCACACATGAGGCTTTGGAAAAGAGGTGGCCAAGCATTCTAGGAAAAGAGGAGAATGTGTGGTTTGCAGATGCCTCTAAGAATGACCAAGGTGTAGGAATCGGAATCACGAATGCAAAAGGCGCTGACAACTGTTCAGTGGCACTGGGCGAGAGCGTTACTATCCTCCAAGCGGAGATAATGGCGATCACGGTGGCCATTGAGAGAAGCCAGCAGAAGGGCCTTGTTAATAAGCAGATCTATATCTGTACAGACAGTCAATCAGCTATCAAAGTTCTATCGTCACACAAACTACATCCCTGGTAGTGGCGGAGTGTGTTAACAAACTATACACCCTTGCTCAGGAGAACCGGGTCACCGTACTATGGACACCGGGACACTGCGGCATAAAAGGGAACATGATCGCTGGCAAGCTAGCGAAAGAGGGTACCAAAAAGGAACTGGCAACGCCCAGGCTGTGTCTTCCTGTAGCATACAGCGTCATAAAATCCAAAGTAAAGGCTTGGATAAGCAAGCAGACGGAAATGCACTGGCGGTCGGCCAGTGGCATGAACGTCAGTAAAACACTGATAGGGAACACCCCCAGTAAGTATGCCAAGTTCCTATTAGGGCTTGACAGGAAACATGCAAGGCTCATGGTCGGACTACTAACCGGTCATGGGGCCACAAAACACATGTGGTATAAAATAGGAGTGGTAAGAAGCATCTCCTGTAGGTACTGTGGAGAAGAGGAAGAAACTTCGATCCATATCATATGTCGGTGCCCAGCAATAGCCGGGACAAGACGCGAAGCATTTTACTTAGCATAATTCTGCCCGATTTAATCCAGAGTTGTGGGTCGGGGCTGACTGGAGGCTGCCTCCGTGTTTCAGTTTGCATTTCGAAATCATTAGTATAAATTTATTGACTATTTGTGATTTCCTCCAAGCTGACTTTGAGATGCCATACCCAATTCACGTCAGGCTGATGTCAACTAAAATGTGTCTCCTCAAGTATGTGGCTCCCCTACTCTCCAAGGGCACTCTGGCGGGTTTTAGTCAGTCAGTACCAGTGAGAACATCAGGCCCTATCAGCTGTATGGGTGTCTACTGTGTAATTTTTTCTAGGTCGAATTTTTGGAATGCCAATATTGGATCATGGCGGTGGTTTAAAGTCGCTCCACCCCAACTGGATTATAAAATTGGTCAGAAACATCTGGGGAAAGTGAGCCAGGCAAAAGGTCAGCCCCAAGTCTTCATCGCGCGCTAACATGAAAATTAATTCTCGAACTATAGGTTGTCGGGGAATGAACGAAAGCCTAATCAGTTCCAAGTTCCGTGATATAACTAGAAATTACTCCATAACTCCCATCATCCAACTCGACCTGTCTAAATCATAAGCTTCACAGTGCAGTAGCTAAATAACGTGGGAAAGGGTACCCAAGGATCTCCCCCCCCCCCATATTCCAAGGAGAACCTATTGATTTCTGGAGAGCCTGAAACAGATAATGAGGATTTAAAAGACATTTTCCATTGACTGGCCAAGGAGTTGGATGTTCAAATGTTCAATTACGATACATGTACTATTCATTGCCTTCCGGGGAAGTCGAAGCTACCCACAATTGTTGCGAAGCTCATCAGCCGCGACTTGAAAAACAACATAACCAGTTCATCCTGGCATCAAAAACCAAAAGCCAACCCCGGAAGCCCTGATGGGCTTTGCAGCAGACTCACCAATTTCTTACAACGAACACTTGACATCGGAAACCAAATCAATACTCTTCAGGGCCAAGGAGCTGAAAAGAGGGGGAGTGTTGGCGTACGTATGAACCAGAGATTACCAAGTTTTTGTGAAAAACACCCCGGAGGGCGTTCATACAAAATCTCCAATATCACCCAACTCGACTGGGCCCAGCCACAGACAGACGTGGAGCAAATGGAGATGGTTGCCGACACAACCCAGAGAAAGGGAACAAAACCGTTTGTTGGACGGGATTCGCAGGCAAAAGCAGCCGACGAAAGACAAAAACGGCAGATGGACCAAAGAAGCCCCCAAACCAACGAGGGCCCTACGGATACAAAGAAGAAACTTCAGCTGCATAAGACTAATACAGCAGAACCCACTATCGGAAGACAATCGACGTTATTGGAGAAATCTGCAACGAACTCGGGCGGAAGCGCTAAAAATAGGAATTCAACTCTCAAACTCTGGGAATGCTCATGACCCTCAAGTAAGAACTCCTCATCCCCAGTAAGTCTAGTCAACAACGGAGCGAAAGACCAATCTACCTCACTACTCCTGACATATCTTTGAACAAAAGAAGAAGAAAAAAATTGAGATCAAGCGAAACAAAACAAAAATTACAAAAGCATTCTTAAATGTACGTACTCAATTAGAGGAAAGTAACAGATCAGCCTCAGAAAGGGCACTGGAAAAATCAAAAATAGACGTTCTAGGTGTGTCAGATGTGCGGATTCAAGGTGAAAAAATTTTCACACCCATATAGTAATTACACGTTTTTCATAACGGGGTTACTAATGGTTTTACAGATGTGATTTACTGATAATGTATAAGCTATACCTCTAGGTAATATTCGGATTCGGACAACGGTGTTCAACTTAACGTGCATGAAACATGCACTAATGACTTACGGTAACAGGGTATTTCCCTGAATACCGACCACTTGTATGGGACTAAGCAACGTGAGCGTGCATTCATGTTTATTGATCAGTGGAATTACAAGTTACCACTTGATACTGTAAAACTGTAAAACTCTGTGTTCCAAATAATGATTCTAATAGCGTTGAGTCGGTCTCGGTCATACTAGTTCATTTGAACTAATCATCGCGATGAACTAATCTACTGAGACCGATGTTTTGAACGAACTAGTTCAATAAGACCGAGATTCTGTCGAACTCGATCCGAAAATGACCAAAAGTAACTGTTAAGACTGTTACGAACTAAAACGTGATGATCGTAAACAAAGAACGACTGAATTCGTGTAAATCCTAAGACTTAACGCAGGTGAACTAAAACTAAAACACCGACGTGACTCATTTCGTTTATTTGAGCAGCTTTCTTCTTCATTGTGATGAAAATTTATATTAATTTTTTGATCTTTCCGTTGAAAAGGTGATGTTAAGCGGAGGAGAAAACATATAAATTAAAAACTTACATTAATAACGCGGGCATATTTTGGTCTTCTTATCTTACATCCTTCAATAATTTTAAGTCTTTAATGACGTGAATGAACCGACGATGAGGAACTAAAAGACCTAAATGAACTAGATCATTTACCTAATCATTTTGGTGACCGAGACCGATTTGAACTATTCAACAAAATGAACTAATCTTCCCATCGCTAGATTCTGAACGAATTATATATGAGTATTTGTCCATTTTGGAATGTGAGTGAACTGGGTGATATTCCATTTGTGGAGTGTGCCAATTCAATTTTTCTACAGACAATCAACACGGGCACACACAAGTAACCAGGTTCGCCATACGGCACTACTCTCGGCTATGACTACAGGAACACAAAAGACGAGTCTCATTTAAAGTACTCTATACTGATGATGGCATAACAGCCAAAAGCGCTCTGGAATACAGAACAAGAAAAAGTGAATTGACCCACTCCACAAATGGAATGAGTATTTGTACTTACAAACTACAAATTACAAATAAAATTATAGTAATACGTATTGTGTATTTGTAATACACAACTATACCCACGTAAGTATTTTAATACTGGTGTATTTGTGACACTAACTAGTATTCAGTATAGTTACACGCACTAAATCACAACTACTCAGTATTTGTCAGCAACAACTACTGCAGTTTGCAGTTATAACTACCATATTATGTATTTAAATACTGCCTAACTCTGAGTTAGACTCATAGTACCTGGTCAGTTTACATGATAATTACGAAAATCCGCCCTGCATGAATGTTCAATATTCTGGGTTCATCTGCTGCATCCTCACAGCTGCTATCAAACTTTCCAACAATATACCCGCTTTAACGTACTGGATACATGATCTTAAAGTTACTTACCGACGGTAAACAAGGCTGAAATCCATTAATATTGTTCATCACGATTAACCTCCCATTGGAATTCGCGATCCATAGTTCGGGTGACCAAAATTGCAGGACGAGAATTCAGTTCGAGATGAGACAGGGACATGCGGAAAATATCTGCACAATGCAAAAACACAAACTAAAGCCAGAAAAGGAGCTAAATTCGCGATACCGATCTTAAACATACACAACGGGCATTCGTTAAAACAATTTCTACAACAGATAGACGGACCAGGAAATTTTCACAACAGATAAACCGAGGCAGCAATTTATGCTACAGACTTTCATGTACTTACACGCGATGAATTCATATAATACAGCAATTTTCGCAACAATCTTCATCTTTTGTGATTGCGTATTGTACCGGTGACGCAATGGCAGCAGGGATGCAGAGCGCATGACTACAAATTTAACCAGTTTCATCAACCATTATTCATTACACTACTGCACAACTATTTTGCACTACGCATTTTGAAAGGTGAGTCTGACATTCTCAGGTACTTTTTAACGCTGAACACGATACTGCGACCCATTTTTCTCTATTACATCACAATTTGGAGTTCTGAACGACTGAAATTCGTTTTCATTTTGTTTTTGCAGTGGAATAAGCGGTACCACTGACTGATATTATCAGTGTTATCAGACCACTATAACAGAAAACAAATAGACGGAATACATTCCACTACACACAACTTCAATACCATCAGGGCTGGAATAACGGAATCGTTTGTTGTGGTACTTGTTATAACTAGAGGTTATAACGTAACGTAATGTTCCAAAATTGTTACTGTTATGATAACGTTATGGCAAACTTTCTCGTTATGGTAGTAATGGTTACATAACGTTATAATGGTTCACCCCCCTTGTATATTTCCTTTTTTAATTTTTAATATTTCCTTGTTTTGTGACAAAGCTATAACCTAAAAAGTGAAAAGGCTTTTTTTTTCAACTTTTTTTGTCAATCTGTTTCACAATTTTAATTTTACATTTTCGGGACAAAATTCAGAATCAAAATCACAATTCAGACCGTTCAGAGACAAAATTCAATTCTGCAGCTCATAACATAAATTTTATGTTGGTATTGATTGGTATAACAGAATACAGAAATCAAAATATCAATCAGAATTTAGAATATTAGAAATTATTTAGAACATTAAAACAAGTATTCAAGTTTATTTTGTTTATTTTTATTATATAAAAAAAGTAAGAAACAAAAAGAACACAAAGGGGTTATTTAATAGATAGGTAGGTACCCACTAAAAAAAAAAGTCATCAATCTGCATGACTATGAAAATAGACATTGTAATTAATTTTAACTTAAGAATCATAACAAATATGGACTTAATCACCTAATCACCAGTGTTGTTAGACAAAACAATTTTTTGTCATTTTGTCAGACGAGCATTTCACTTTTTTTTGTTATGTTATGAGTTTTGTCATGTTTGGAGTTTTGTCAATTTGTTTTTTCATAAGTTTGTTATGTCATGACAAAATTATTTTGTCATATCCACAAATTTTCAGGTATTTTACTATTTTTACATACAATCCAATCCTACCAATCACCAATGATATTTTAACAAAGGTTGCATACTTGGAGGCTAAAAAGAAATTGGGATTTAAACCTGCACTAGAGTGCGCTGCAAAATTGCCTGCGCGGTTGTTAGCGGGTGAAAATGAGTGAGTGACCATGTTGTGTACTTTCAAATAGAAACACTGCTATCTTTAGAAGGGTGAAAAAACGAGTAAAAATTATTCTGCCAGTACGCCAGTAGAACTGATTATAATTTAATTTTTTGGTGATGATGCAGTCGAATTTAGGACAAATTTTCTTTGAAAGTGAATTTTGAATCGACTTAATGATAGTTGAAGTTTGCTACACGCTTCCATAGTAAATCATACCTCTGGCTTGGGTTGACTTCTTAAGTTTTGACTGATGGCTAATAGTTGATCACTTCTTTAACAAAAAGTGTCTGAGAAAAAGGACCTAATGCATAGGTTGGTTTAGATACATTTTCTAAGACACTAGTTCCATGTTCTTCTAGTCTTCCTTAACTTCTTGATCCTTGTTCTTTTCCACCAACGTAATATTGGAATGACAAAATGTCATGACAAAATTGTCTTGTCATTTTTTTTTGTCATTGATTCATTTTTTTGTTATGTCATTTCCATTTTGTCATATGACAAAACTGAGAAATGGTTTTGTCATTATCACAAAATGCCTAAAATTCAACTGTCATTTTGTCATTTTGTTTTGTTATGTCTAACAACACTGCCAATCACATCAGATTCTGATGTCTGTACAACTGGAAAATCATGAGAAATCTGTTGTCTACTACTATGTTTGATCAACAAGAAAAAATTAATAAAGTTAGAATTGAAACTAGCTACAAAGTACAAACCTTGGCGACTTCAATCTCAATTTTCAAACTGAAACTGCACTTGGGCACTGAAGAAGTGAAGATGCAAGATGATCATTATTAATCAAACAATATCAACTTATTATTCTTATCATCTTATCAACTCATTCAAAGGATGGACAGTTGGCAATTTCCAGATTTTTCAATTTTTTCAATATTTGTTTTTAATGCAGTAAAATAACGAGAAAAATTGCATTTGTTACAATATTGTAACAAATTGTTAAACGTGATCAAATTACCGTAATGTAATCCTAACTTAACGCTTAGACGTTTTGTTCCGTTATGTAACCGTTACCATAACTGTTACCAATAACGTGTTTCCAGCCCTGCTCAAAACACAAGAACACGAATCAGTATGACCACATTCAGTTCCTAAACCTCTTTTTGAACACATTTAATTGAATTTTTTGTAGTTTTTGATCAGAAAAACTAGACGTGATAGAGAAAAACGGCCGACGGCACTGTATCCAGCGTTGAAAAGTACTCGAGAATCACCTTCTTACATGTGTTGTGCAAACAAAAAATTTCATTTTGTTCAGTAGTGTTATACACCCTTTGATTACACCACTATACAAGACTACAAGAACTGTAACATTTCCAAGTTCTCCAGTGAGGTACCACTGTTGGTTTTGGTGTGTTGTTCCTCATATTATTGTCAATTAAGAAAGATCATACGCGCATTCTTTGCCAAAGGGATTAGAGAACATTTTCATTTTCATCCCGCTGAACATTCGGACTTCCCAAGATTCAACAGAACCTTATCAACGTTAGGATTACATGAGATGCTAGGCATTGTTTACATACAGTGTATCCTAACGTTGATAAGAATTCTATGGCACTATTTCCTGAAGTGCGGAAAGGGAGGAAGGCCCGATGCTAGCGCGCCACCAGTCTGGGAAGTCCGAATAAGGGTAATCCTGTAATCTAATGTAATGATTTTAGGTGCCCGTATCTAAATTTCACGAAATGACAAGATGTTTAGAGGAGTAAAGGGAAAAAAATGAATATTCTAAAATTGCATAGGTAAAAATGAAATATTCTTGGTCTAGGTGGGTGCAATTAAATTACAAAAAACATCCAGGTATCATAATTTGCATATCTCACTGTTTGAAGGGGCGCTAAAATTTATTTTCTACTGTTCTTTGCAAAGTCTTGAAAAACTGAGAACAGATGGGTGCTGGTAAGCAAAACAGAATCAAGCGACCATTTGTTGACAAAGTGAGTTGTCAGTATCGTTGCAAAGAACGCATTGTAAAAAATAGAATTTTTCAAAATTGGGCCCCCTATACAAAATTGTGTATCCACGTTGGAAAGAACTTATCAGTAAATGCTATGTCATATGGATGCTATTCAGCAAAAGGGAACCAACCAACATTTGTAAACAAAATGAGTTATTGGTATCGTTGGAAAGAGCGTAAAAAGTAGAATTTTTCAAAATTGGGCCCCCAATTCAAAAATGTGTACTCATGTTGAAAAAAGCTTATCAGTAAACGCTATGTCATATAGTTTCTACATGGCTCTTGAACTTCGAATCACGTGTTCTCAAAAAGCTGATTTTGCTAGTTGGTTCTCGTTTTTTGTTCAGCGTCCATTTTTCGTTAAGGGCCAGCCAATAGACGTATTCATGTCAAAAAACGAGGGGGGGGAGACATAAAAGAGCACGAAACAGTATCCAAATATTATGGTCACACTGAATCAGATGTAAGTATAATAATAAGGTATTTTGAGCTCATTTTGGAAATTTTACATTTTTAATCCCCTAATAATTCCTGAAGGGTAACAGTTATAGTCTCCAAGTTTTAACATAATGGTGAGGTGGGACGAATGGCGATGCACGCATGCCAAAGAGGCCCCATAAAATGTGAAAAAGCCTAATGTAAAACACACGAAAAGTCCAAGTCAAAAAATAAAAAAGCTGGAAGTCCAAAGAGAGTAAAATTTTGCATCGCCGCTCCTAATACAGTTCAACCACCAACCTCAAACAACCAGGCAGCAGATAAACACTTTTATAAGGCTAAAGTGAGCTGACTAAAGTGAGTTAAAAGAAGAAACATTGGTATGTAGCTCTATATCGCAGTGCACGTAAGTTACAACTAATCAAATGAATTATTGGTGCCCTTATTATTTCATGCAGATATGTTTAAAAATATGCAGATTTGCAAAAGTGTAACGTATGTGATTGCGTGCACGTGTGCAGTACACGATATGCAAATCTTTCGCTACTAATCGACATTACTTAGATAAATTAAAGAAAGCTTTAATGAATAAAAATGAAACATTCACCATTCGATGCGCAAAATCCCACCAGTTACCCGGGTAACTAAAGGGGAACAAGGGTAATCTGAGGCTAACCCGGCGAGGGTAACAAATGGGTAACTTTTCCGTGGGTAACTAAAGGGTAACTGATTGCGCATCGGGCATGAATGTAGGTATATTAATGTTTCAAATTAACTGATAAGGTGTAGTAAGTTACAAATTGAAGAGCTTCTGAATAAACGATGATTTCGCTGTGTTCATCCGATGCCACAAATATAACCATTTGAACTGCTGACTCTTGAGGAAACTACATACTACTATAACTGTCCATCAGATTGCGACTGTCGACTGGCAAACTCAAAAACACCAGGATTCTGGAAAGAAAGATGTTGCGGAAACAGTTTCAATTGGCCAGGTATGTGCAGTCAAAATAGTTTGTAATTTTTGGGAAATGTCATTCATTAAACATAATAAATTCAAAAACATCAGTGGATCGCTTTTACTGATGATTGTTATAGCGAGAAAAAAGACGCAGAAAAAAAAACGCATCTGATATACTTCGGTACTAAAATGCCCTTTGTTGAAACCGCAACCTAACCTACTTAATGCGGGGTGGATACACGTTTCTTTAGGATGGGTAGAGAAACTTGTGCCCCAAATTGGAAGTTTGATTAGTGTAATACACGTGCACATATATGACAATGAACAATATTTGTAGCCATAGCTGTAGTGTTTTCATATATTTTAATGCATGAAGCACAGGACCCCCCCCCCCCCATTGCTGTCAAGAGGAGCATTTCAGAATGTATTTTTGGGCATTAATTACAAAAATAAGATGACGGGGTATATGTGCTGTAACGATCATTTACCTCCCCCAACCTTCCTACGCTGGTGCGTATGTTGATAGATGGGTAGTGCTGTAGCATGTGATTTCTAGGAGGTCGACACTGCTTTAGTTTACGAAGGTAGGCAATCCGTTTGACATTCTCACAATGTGATGCGGAATGTTCCAGCCTTTCAGCTGTGCCTGTGTAGAAATCTCAGGAGTGAGTCGACTGAGTACCATATCTCGGCCTCTCGATTCATTTTTTATGTAAATCAATAAACGTAAAACGATTGCAGTTAACCAAATCCGCCACACTGCAGGCTTTGTTACAGTTCACCCGTCAAGGGTACGGAGAAAGCTTGTCGCGAGCGCAATTTTCGAAACGAATTTCCCACGTGTACGGCCCTTGTATCGTAAATTCGGACCTATTGTGCCCGCGTGACTCAAATAGCTCGAAAGGTTAAAAGTTTGATCGCGTTGCAATATTTATAGTTATTCTTTGCTAAAACGAAAGCACGTTAGCATTTAATACTATATCCGAGGAATATCGTGGCATCGCAAACACAATGACCAAATAGAGAACAGCAGGGGGAAAAAATGGAATGGAAAAATACTTCTCAAACTCTTCGTTCATTCGGAAGTCTCCGGAGGGAACATATTATTAAACATGTATGAAGCAATTTCGAGCTAGTGTGATATCAAGGTCGGTATTTATTTGCACTAATGTCACATTTATATTACCACCTTTACCGCTGAAGGGATTTTAATTCGACGTCGTTCCTCGTAATAACGTCCTCTCGAGAAACTTTAATTTTATTTTCGTAAAGGAGGAAAAAAAAAGTTTTTAAAAGAGGACTCGCGAATAAACGAAGTCATGTATAAAAATGAGAAATCGAACGATGAGACGGCTCTGTACCGAAATACGTTATCAGAATTCATGATTTTTCTTTTTGTCGCATCAACTTTTTCTATTTTAGACGCGGGAAACCGAAGACGGCCTTCTCGAGGCGGGCATTTTAGAGACTCGATTGAAAATTTGTCTTCGGGTTGACTTTTTCCGTTATAGGGACGCTCGCGAGAGAGGATATTTCAACGACAAAATGAAGACGATTTTGATTATTAAGCCCTTTGGGAACGCGTCGACGTCAAAACAAAAACATGTTTATAAAAATAAAAAAGAAAGTCTAGTCTTCTTTTTTTTTTTAATAATTCACGAAAAAACGAAACAACATAATAGGGGTTGGCAGTAATCAGAATATATTCTTAGAGGAACGCGGGAGAAGCGGAGAAAGCAAACTTTTTCATATACCACTTAATAGCGGAAAAGGCCCACAAAAAACGAGCCGCATGAATGTGGGCCCATGGCAAAGAAATTTGAACGGGAAAAAGGGGCTTCTGGCTTCCATAATTTTAAAAAGCTTCCAGCTTCTGACTTCTTTCAATTTTGTAATTTAAAAACTTCCGGCTTCTGGCTTCTGTTATTTCAAAAAACTTCCAGCTTCCGACTTCTAGCTCCCGAAATTTCACTTTATTTCACCTCTAGCATCTTTTAAGCCCCCCTCCCTCCTCTTCCAAAATAATAAGAAGCACAAAACAAGTTCAAATGAAATAATATATTTAGACTTTGAAGCAACGAGTTTAAGAGCTCTTTTCTTATAAACAATGACTGACAAATTAGGCCAAATGCTGACTCTGAATTGGAACTTGGAAGCCAAAAAGAAGCCGATAAACAAAAGACTTCTCTTCCAGCTTCTGGCTTTCAACTGGAATTGGCTTCCGGCTACCAGCTTCTCGATTTGAGTCAGGATACATAAAAACTTCCGGCTTCCGGCTTCTGCTTCCAGCTTCTTTCACATCCCTGCTAGGCACAGCACAATTCTAGAAGGTGCTTGATGAACCAATGGATCAAGTCAGTCGAACGAATACGATTGATCACATCGCTTGTGGGTTACATTTGGTGCAATTTGGTTTTTCGCAAAAGAGAGAACATAACAGAAAGTACACATCATGATTACATTTTCACTTTCCCGCGCCCCGCTGAAACCCGCACAGGTGACTTTGCAGCGCACTCTAGTGCAGGTTTATATCCTAATAGAACAATACCCATACTGGTAGAGAATATTTTGGAATATTCTAATTTTTAGGGAATGTTCGGGGATATTTTCATTAAATGCACGCTATTCAGCAAAAGGGAACCAACTAGCAAAATCTGCTTTTTGAGAACACGTGATTTGAAGTTCAAGAGCCATGTAGAAACTGTATAGCATTTATTGATAAGCTTCTTTCAACGTGAGTACACATTTTTGAATCGAAGGCCCAATTTTGAAAAATTCTACTTTTTACGCTCTTTCCAATGATACCAATAACTCATTTTGTATACAAATGTTGGTTGGTTCCCTTCTGCTGAATAGCGTTCAAATAAAGCCACGTGAATACGAGCGAGCAGCGGTGGCAGCCTTTGCATAGCGTGTGTAGTAAGTTGCTACACCTAGGAAAGACGTTTGAAACACCTCAAAAATGTTTGCTACACCCTGAAAAATCTAGAACTTTTTAATCCAAAATCATCTTCATCTAGGAGTACAGACTACAGACAGGTTTTTACAGTTGTAGTAAAATGAGTAGAGAATTTTTGCGTTGAAGAACAACTCTTCTTTTTTTTTTGGGGGGGGGGGGGGGAGATGATTTTGGAGATAGAGGAGCCTCTGAAATTACCTTGAAATTTTTGCTATACCCCGAAAAATCATCAATTTTTTACTCTCGTCAAAATGAGGTTTTGCTACACACCTCAAAAAAATCTAGGCTGCCACCGCGGCGAGCGAGTAGAACGCGGTGAATTGTTCGCTAGCGAGTAAATTCGCTTGTTTGAACAGCTTATTGCCAACTCATTGATCACTCACCAGCATACTTGCTAGTTGCTAGAAAGTTGGGAGGATCTCAACTTTTTGCGAGTAATTCGCCACACGCTTTCAGGGCTGTGATAACGGAACGGATTAGTTAAGTTAACATGGTATTATTACCGCTTCATCCCGGTAAACGGTTCCGGTAAATAACGTTACAACTGGTTACGGTATTGTTTCGGTAACGTTACGTTAAGGTATCCGTTACCAATGTTAATTAAGATAATAAACCAATAAGAATTTCTCATTACACCCACTTCGTTGCTTCGTTCTATACGTTTATATTTCACTGAAGAACAAGGAACTAATAGTTAAATATTGTGGAGCTTCCTAATTTTTTATTTGTATAGATGCGCCGATTTGGTAAACATATGCGGGAGGGGGGGGGGCGAAAAAGTAAAGTTGTTCATTCTTTAGTCACGATAGATGAGAGGACGTTGAACATGTACGCTACTGACACAGTGTTGATCAGATTACATAAATTATATAAGTAGTGAAATAGGTCTTATATACACTGTACCCTACAGTATTTCCAGTGTCTGTTATACACTTTTTATCTTAGCAATCTACAAATCAAAATTCAAAAGGGGCTTTAGTTCACTATATACATTAGGGTTAAACTGAGAACTTCTATTGTTATCTACTGATAGACTGATACTGAGTCTAAGGCCCGTTTCACACTATGCCGTGTTGCCGGAACGGCAGCCCTGAAGGCGGTCAAATTATCACACAAAAGTCGGGTCTTCACCCTTCACCCAGTGTGCGTCCTCTTGTTCAATCTGAACGCACCCCAAGATTTACCCATTTACCGGGTAAAAATGTTTCCGGTATTCCGTGACTGATTCTTTTCGTTACGTTCCGTTCCGTTCCGTTAATTATGTTCTGGTAACGTTATCTTTCTGTTAATCCATTAAGTTAATTATTCCGGTTCACAGCCCTGGTTTTACTCACTCGTATTCACGCGGCTTACGAGGATTCTTATGCGCATATTTTTCCAGTTTTGACGGAAATAAAACTCACATCCCTAAAATCAAAATCACCCATCTTAATCTCACGGTCAAGACCTCAAGACCGGGTACAAGACCGCGCACCGCGCCTGTGTGCTGGGGCCTTGAAGCTGCACGCAGCAATAGAACTGTAAGAAAGTACTTTATTGTCACAGTCCGTTAAGTACTTTTTAGGAAATTCAAGTCAGTACAGAAAGCCAACAAAAAATTTAATTACGAAAATATAAAAAATCGATAGTACGATAGTTTAAAACTATCGAATAATTCGATAGCGCCATTGATTATCGGACATCAGTACTGTTGACGAATCTTTACATATTGTGATGTTAGCTATTTACCCATGATATTCAATTCGGTATTATAAAAATAGTCTGATAAATAAGTTAAATAATAAAGTTTGAAATCAACGTTGTAACGTGTAAGTAATTCATTTGTTTATTTTGCTACTATTCGTTGGCACATTCTCTCGCGTATTGTAGTCATCAATATCGAATAGTACGTTTCTTCCCCCGAAAACTAATGCTAGTTTTTAAACTTATCTTCTATATTTGACGTAATCTTGTCGTAATAATACACCCACTTTCTAATCTAACCTGTTTCCAGGTTAATTCAAGATGACGGATTCAAAATATTTCACTACCACCAAAAAAGGGGAGATATATGAACTGAAGTCCGAGCTGAATAGTGAAAAGAAAGAAAAGAAACGAGAAGCAGTTAAAAAAGTATACCGTTAATTTTACTCACTGATTAAGGAAATAGCTATCGCCGAGCTGTGAAATATGTACATCCGATCAACCGTGTAATTCATGGCTAAGACTGATTTATTTACTGATTAGGTGATAGCGTCGATGACCGTTGGTAAAGATGTATCCGCACTGTTTCCTGATGTTGTTAACTGCATGCAAACGGATAATTTAGAACTCAAGAAGTTGGTCTACTTATACCTAATGAATTATGCGAAAAGTCATCCAGACATGGCTATTATGGCGGTTAATACGTTTGTCAAGGTATTTTGCATCCTAGTTTTGGTATCAGTAGTTACACCGTGATCAATGCAGAAGTTATAAATTAGTAATTGTATCAGGATTGTGAAGATACCAATCCTCTAATCAGAGCTCTCGCAGTTCGTACCATGGGCTGCATTCGTGTTGATAAAATTACGGAGTATCTGTGCGAACCTTTGAGAAAATGTTTGAAAGATGAGGATCCCTACGTTCGAAAAACAGCGGCGGTGTGTGTTGCCAAGTTATACGACATCAACGCTCAACTTGTCGAAGATCAAGGATTTTTGGATCAGTTGAAAGATTTGTTATCAGATTCTAATCCTATGGTAATTGCTACTTTGTATTCGTGGTTTTACATATTAGGGTACAATGTATTCAGTAATTAATTTGTGTTTGGGTATTAGGTGGTTGCTAATGCTGTCGCCGCGCTATCAGAAATGAACGAGACGAACACAAGTGGCTCCATGTTGATTGAAATGAATTCGCAAACTATCAATAAACTCCTGACCGCATTGAATGAGTGCACCGAATGGGGTCAAGTATTCATTCTAGATTCACTGTCAAACTACAGTCCGAAAGATGACCGGGAAGCTCAGAGGTAAAGTTGTGATACCGAAAAATATTTTACACTTATATATCCGATACGAGACTCACTTTGAACGTTGTATCAATTTCAGCATCTGTGAGCGTATAACTCCTCGTCTGGCTCACGCGAACGCAGCTGTCGTCCTTTCTGCCGTCAAAGTGCTGATGAAATTCATGGAAATGCTGCCTTCGGACTCAGATTTCGTGTCTACATTGACTAAGAAGCTAGCTCCTCCCCTAGTCACGTTACTGTCATCAGAGGCGGAGGTTCAGTACGTCGCCCTGCGCAATATCAACTTAATCGTGCAGAAACGACCCGACATCTTGAAACACGAAATGAAGGTGTTCTTTGTCAAGTACAACGATCCCATTTACGTGAAACTCGAGAAACTGGACATCATGATTCGGTTAGCCTCGCAGGCAAATATCGCCCAAGTATTGTCCGAGTTGAAGGAGTACGCTGCCGAAGTTGATGTTGATTTCGTGCGCAAAGCTGTACGTGCTATCGGGCGGTGCGCTATCAAAGTGGAGCAGTCGGCGGAACGTTGCGTTTCAACTTTATTGGATCTGATTCAAACGAAAGTAAGATGGTACTTTGAAAAGTTGAGACGATTATTTTGTTCATTCGAACTAGGGATGAGGTTTGTATGAAGGGTAAATGCTTCTGGTGTTGAAGAAATTGAGTTGAAAAGTTGGATGGAAAGAAAATGTGAAGAAAATTTTGAAGTGTGTTCGCGAGTCTGTAATGTATCTCGAAGTTTCTGATAGCAAGTTTAGAAGAGTCTTCAACACATAAGATAACGAGGGACAAATCTCCCGGAAAGCTTACCTAGAAAGAAGCGCCTAAAAAGAGGTAGTATTTTTAGAAATTGAAGGGAATAGTGAAAGAAACGTTGAACAAAAAATGAGAAAATTTTCTCTGCGAGTTGTAGAAGCATGTTGTATAACTTTCCCGGTGTGCATTTCACCTAAATCCAGCACCAGTAGGAATATTGTTCGAAAATCTGTATTTTGACGCCAAGGAAATCTTGTAAGAGATTGGGTTTTCAGTCACGTACGCATACATCGCGCATACAAAATCAAACGGAAACCATCTGTCTGAATAATGTACCCAGACCTATGTCCTTTGGAATAATTAAACTATGCTTATTGTTTTGGATCCCTTCTACATATGTGCTGACCTCTGATGAATTTGATTATCTGATTTCCATTACAGGTCAACTACGTTGTGCAGGAAGCTATAGTCGTAATTAAAGACATATTTCGAAAGTATCCAAATAAGTACGAAAGCATAATATCGACTCTGTGCGAGAACCTGGATACATTGGACGAGCCTGAGGCTAGAGCCTCGATGATATGGATAATCGGAGAGTACGCGGAGAGAATAGACAATGCTGATGAACTGCTGGAAAGCTTCTTAGAGGGATTCCAAGACGAGAACACTCAGGTTCAGTTGCAGTTGTTGACTGCTATCGTGAAATTATTCTTGAAACGACCCACCGATACCCAGGAGCTAGTACAGCAGGTGAGTGTTTCTCTGTGATGATAGTACTTGGGTTCCTCAAGATGTGAGGCGATGATTCATTTGCCGTATTGGTATTTGAATACCCTACGGATACGGAATTCGGAAAGGGGTTTGTAAATTCTTGACTTGGGCTGTCTTGTTTTCTTCCGAGGTTTGGGGAGGAAAAGGACACGGTGGTAAGAATCCCGTGGTATTTCGATTGTGTTCATTGATATAAAGAAAGACATACGTTCATTTCATGTGTGGATGTGCGTGTAGTCACTTTCCTATTGGATTATTGGAAGAAGACATGCTTATGCTGATAATATATTGAAAATGTATAGGTACTGAGTTTAGCCACCCAGGACTCAGACAATCCGGATCTCCGAGATCGCGGTTTCATTTACTGGCGTTTGTTATCGACTGATCCGGCTGCTGCTAAAGAAGTTGTGTTGGCTGAGAAGCCTCTCATTTCCGAGGAGACCGATTTACTGGAACCGACGTTACTCGATGAATTGATATGCCACATATCCAGCTTAGCGTCGGTATATCACAAACCTCCTTCAGCTTTCGTTGAAGGCAGATCAGGTTTCCGTAAATCGCTGCCAGCAAGGTACTCGGAACTTATCATCTGCGAGTCCAAATAGTCTGTCAACTTTTACCGCTTGCATGGATAAATCGTGATTTCACTGATTGCAGGAACGATATCGGTTCGTCGTCGATTCCAGCTGCGTTGACCTCTCAGCCCGCCGTAATTCCGTCGCAAGACACTTTGATTGGCGATTTGCTGAGTATGGATTTAAATATTCCACCTACAACTTACAACCCGGCTCCGGCTCCGAGTCCGTCGGTTGACCTTTTGGCTTCTGGTATCGATAGCTTGGTACGTGTTGATTAGTGTATCTGACATTGAGTCAGTGTACTGAAGGATGCGTTCGAACCAGCAAATTATTCGATTTGTCTAACCCGACGGTAATGTTGCAGTTATCGACTGACTTGACCTCAACGTCGGCGCCTTTATCGCAGTCCTCCTCCGGCCTTCTCGGAGATATTTTCAGCTTCACGCCCACGCCCGTGTCTTACGTAACGCCCAAACAGGTGTGGCTGACCGCGGAGAATGGAAAAGGATTGGAGATTTTGGGAACGTTCTCGAGGAAGTACGTTTGTATTGAATTTTATAAGACCACACGTAATTTTGCATGGAGTCTAATGCTTGTTTTCAGGGTAATTCAGAAAGATGAGCAGAGATTTGCACGGACCTGTAGGGAAATGAGCGCATCTTTTGGCACCATAATTCATTCAACTTTGGTTGTCTCCTGGGAGGGCCAAATTTCAGTAGTACTGGGTGCCTCGCCAAAGGAGGGCAGTATTGTACTAATCGGTGGGGCAAGTTGAATGTATCAAGTGTTGTGCCAGCAGAAGCCAAATTCCCGAGTTTTGAAGCCGGGGATTTCTAGTTTGCCCTTGATATTATTTTTCAATAAGTGTTGTTGATTCACTGTCAAAGTTTGTCTCACTTCTGAGAACACCCTCTGCTATTCTAATTCACCGTCACTGAAATTTTGTTGGGGAGTGGGTAATATTAGGATAGCAGGATATGCTTGGTTGTGTTGAAAGTCTGATGACCTGTTGCTTATTGTAAAGAAATTGAAATATTGAATTTTCCTGTAAAATTGTTGTAATTCACATCGATACTATTTTGTTCACAGAAACGGAACAATCAATATGGAGTTCACATTCAAAAATAAAGCCATGCAGCCGATGATGGGTTTCGCTATTCAGCTGAACAAAAATAGGTTGGTTGCGTTTTCTGTCCCATCTGTCACTAAGAGTACATTTATCACTTTTGTATCGATTATGATCGCTGGATTCCTGATGTTTGAGAACTTGAGGAATTATTGTATTTGTACATGAAATACTATCCTTTTGGAACAGTAGGAGGGTAACTTTCAAAAATTCATTGAGTCCGAAATCTAACCTCTGGAGAAGTTAAAAATATGAGTTTTGGTGAGCCACAATGTAGCTTCAAAAGTTCTAGGAAGGAAACTAATGAAGAACTTGCTAAAATAGTATCTGTGGCTGGTCCCTTGTAACTTAAAACGCGTTTCAGTTGAGTGCTAGAATGAAAGGAGGTTGTATATGCAAAGAAAGCTGTTTTTAGAAAACGAGTTGACAGTTTTTCTTTCAGTGCGCTGTGACACACAACATATGCGGAGGCAATGGGATATTATAATTTCACTTCCGTAGGAAACGAATAGCAGCTGTTCGAAGAACAGGAACGTATGTAAAGTGTGAACTTTAACAAATCATAATCGATTGCAGTAAAATACTGAATCGATTCAAAAAGTCGAGAGTCCCGTAGGATTGCAGTACAGCCGTCTGCTCTCGGAAGATAATCGAGATTATTCAATTCCGGCTTTTATCAGTTGGAGCGCGCTCGACCATCTGCGAGTATCACCGCGACAACCAACGACTAAGATATTCGGCAGAACGAATATCTTACATCTCCCCTCCTCGTTAGAGGAAACGGGGGTGAAACGCTTTCCGAATTACGGTCTATGCAAATTTTCCGGCTTACGGTCTGTACGAATTTTCCGGTTTACGGTCTAAGCGTATTAGCCCTTCTGATTTACGGTCTTTCGTTCTCCGATTTACGGTTTTTCGCTCTCCGGTTTACGGTCTATGCGTCTTCCACAGGACCACTCTGTTATTTTGAATCGATTTGTAAAGTGGTAACTTTAACAAATCATAATCGATTGCAGTAAAATACTGAATCGATTCAAAAAGTCGAGAGTCCCGTAGGATTGCAGTACAGTTGTCTGCTCTCGGAAGATAATCGAAATTATTCAATTCCGGCTTTTATCAGTTGGAGCGCGCTCGACCATCTGCGAGTATCACCGCGACAACCAACGACTAAGATATTCGGCAGAACGAATATCTTACACGTATACATCCTTTTTGGGAATTTTAACTTTTAGAACAACAGTTTATTATTTTAAAATCATTTTTACACATTCGAATATGTTGTTAGGGTTGTAGAAGTACGTAATAGTTTTATGCATTCAACTAGAAGAAAAGGAGTACTTGGACTTTTTCCCTCAGTAACATTGGGTATCAAATTGTTTATCCTTCTTGATATTCTAATACCATAGTGTTGTAGTTTTCGGCATGGTTCGTTCAACGTTTCCCATTTCATTTTGAAACTCATTAGACAAACGGAAAGGCACATGCCAATTCAAAATATTATTCAAACTTCCATCGGCAGACCAGCTTCAAAATGAAAAATCAGAATACTTGATATCAAGTTATCAACTTAGTGGGAATTATTTATTATCACTGTACTATGCGGGGATAACGTCAGGAATTTCACAGATGTAGGTATGCGGTTTGGACGAAAAGATTAGGCCGGCTTCATTAATTTTATCAAAATTATCGAAAAGGGTGTGTCTGGCAATACGTCCTTATTGCATTCTAGTGCTCAGTTATTATTTTGGATTCGATTCCACCAATGGGAATATTTTGAATGTAACTGTTGTCCAGCATAATCATGTCAGAGTACTTGAATTATTCAGCTGCGTTCTTTTTTCAGTTTCGGATTAACACCGCAAAGGCCTCTTCAGGTCGTCAGTCCCCTTATACCCGGCGGTACACAGGAGGCTACTCTTCCTCTAAGCTGCACCGGCGCTGTTCAACGGATGGATCCTTTAACCAACTTACAGGTTATTGAATAATTAGTCTTTATCGGGTATTACTTGAAAGCCAAATATTGTTTACTATTTTGTCAGTGGCGTAGCCTAAGGGGAGGGTCTTTACTCCCTACGATTCCGTCAGATACAGGTTTTTCTAATTTTAGCGTCATAAACCCCCCCTCCCCCTTTAATCAAGACCAGATCTTCTCGATTTGCTATTTCGTCAGTGTCGTAGCCAGGGAGAGGGGGGTATTTACTCTATTGCGATTCCGTCAGATACTGGTTTTTCTAATTTTATCGTCCTCTCTAAAACCCGAAAGAGGGGGAGGGGTTGCTTCTCAGAAAGCATTCGACTCAGTCCACCACCATTACCTCTGGAGCGTCCTAATTAATCGAGAAATTCAGGCTGAGTATACTAGAATTTTGATAAACCTTTACACAATTGCGGAGGGAAGAATTAAAACGGACAGGGAGGACAAATTCAGAATAACAAGAGGAGTGAAACAAGGCGACCCTCTCTCCCCAAACCTGTTCAGCAGCATCTTAGAAAATATATTTCAGAAATTAGATTGTGAAGAGAGGGGAGTTGAGGTTGAAGGGGTGAAACTAAACAATCTGCGATTCGCAGATGATGTAGCCCTCATAGCTCGAAGTGCAGAAGAAATTCAGCTAATGGCAGAAGAACTGCGGGAAGCGGGAAAAGATGCAGGTTTGGTCATGAACACTAAAAAAATGGCGCTGCTGACAAATGGTAAAGTTGGAACAAAAATAAGTTTGAACAGCGAAGTGATAGAAGAAAGTGAAGAAGCAATGTATCTGGTTCAGGTGATCTCATTTTCGGATAGTTTAGAAAAAGAACTAAAAAGGTGGAAGGCCAAAGCGTGGGGAAGCTATTGGAGCCTAAAGAGCATGTTCAAAGGAAATTTCCCTTAAAAATGAAAAAGAAAGTATTCGAAAGTAATGCACGGACGGAAACGTGGGCGCCCACGGACCGACAGTTGTTGGGGCTGGCTAGAACGCAGATGTCGGTGGAACTCTCAATGATAGGTGCAAAAAGGAAAGAAAGAAAGAACAATATAACTGTTAGGAGAAGAACTTGAATAACAGACTGCAGATACAAAATCAAAAGATTGAAGTTCGATTACGCCGGGCACGTAGCCAGGAGGGAAGAAGGTAGTTGGGAAAAAAGGGTTTTTCTGTGGCAATCAAGAGACAAAAAAGGGCGGAGACCAAAAATGAGATGGGTAGATGAAATTGTTGGGATCGCGGGAGCGCTATGGGGGAGGGATGCTAGCAATAGGGAGAGATGGAAATGGATAGAAGAGGCCTATGCCCAGGGTTAAGCGCACGACGGAAAACAGTAGCCAGTGGTGCTTGATGGCGCATTTATAGACAGTTATTGTACCAAAGGTTGTTATGTTTTCTTTTCTTTTTACGCACAATAAAGGCTGATTGTTATTATTATTACATTTAAAACCACCTTTAGTCAAGACCAGACTCCCTCGAACACTAGGCTGGCTGCGCCACTGTATTTCGTTGTTAGAAAGAAGTGGTATCAGGGTCCTTGCCGCTGAAGTTTGTTACAGATATACCTAGTGGGTACGGTTCACTCAAAATCTAAACTTGTTATCTGTTGATATTTTTGACTGTTCACCCAATACAGCAACTGGTTATGTGCGTAGAAAATGGCAACGGGTGGTATTTTGTTTCAGTGAGAAGAGAACGTTTACAATGAACGTACCAGCTTTCCGGCTCCGTTCTTTCAATACGACATTTTTTGCCGTTGTACTAATAGAATGACAAAATTAATCGAATTTTATGTTTGATACTGTTACAGATCGCCATTAAAAACAACATCGACATTTTCTACTTTGCGTGTGTCGTACCGATGCACGTATTCTTCGTCGAAGATGGCCAGATGGATAAGCGCTTGTTCCTGTCCACGTGGAAAGACATACCAGCGCAGAATGAAGTGCAATATACCATTAAAAATGTACCCTGCAATGCTGGTTCGTATTATGAAGTTCTGAAGTACGTGTGTCACGATAATAGTGCAGCCGAAACTTCTCAGTTGGAGTACGGCTCGGTGCTGCCTGTTGAAGTATTCGCGAAAGAAGTACATAAAAATGTGAAAGCATTGAAACAAGCGAAAAAGATCCCCCCTCAGTTCTGTTTCTGTTCAGTTTTTCTACTCGATAGTTTCCGAATGAAACACAAACCGGATTATTCCCGTGAGAGGCAGTGTAAGTTCCAGCTATCGGTGAAAAGTTGCCAGACTTAAGTCTTCTGATTTCATAATATTATAGAAGTTCGTGGTACACATCACCCTTCGAATACTTCTGTGTACACTTTTCTGAATTGCTTTGTCTTTTGTGTCATTAGAGTCCCCTCATTTCGTCTGACTATATCACCGATTCGCGGATCAGACGTAGTTGTATTTATAATGCCAGGTTGAAAATTCTGTATTTGAACTGTCAGTATGCTCGTATGTTTACAGAAGCGGTAGTGCAAAAAATGACGCAAAATAACGTGTTCACCATTGCCAAACGAAATGTCGAGGGTCAAGATATGCTGTATCAGTCGTTGAAACTAACCAATGGTATTTGGGTGCTGAACGAACTGAAAATTCAACCCGGAAACCCCAATATCACTGTGAGTTTTCGAAGTTTCAGTTAAATTATATTGAATTTCCGCGCTTGAACTTGATTGCAAATCATCGGAGATTTGCCTAGGTATCTGGGAGAGAGGTGAAGAAAATGGGAGCTCAATTCTCAGAACTGGTTGAGCCCATGGTTACCAAAGATTTAGAAACTGTTTATTATTTATCTGTTAAGCTTGTTTGTTATGCTTTAAAAGTTAGCTTTTAACTGATGTCCTCATCTCGGACGTCGAACAATGTTCAAGTATCAACCTAGATCCATTTATTGATAAGTTAGAGGCTCTCCATACGAAAATTTTCTTATATAATGAAGGATTTTCCCTCTTCATCTTTCGTTACGTTCTGAGTAAATTAAAAATTTGAGGGAGGCTCCAGCCAGCAGTTGTCAGTGCCTAAAAAATGACCGTTTTTATCGGCAAAAGGCAACATTACGTTCTTAATAAAAAATGAAGTTTTTAGTCTCCTTGGATACGTCACTTCAGAACCTGCGACCCCACCCCTACAGCTAGATACCATAATTTTCTCAAGATAAAACTAATACTGATATTTGTATTTCTCATGATCGTGAATTACGTTTTTATTAAAATTCTTACACCTTTCACTAAAATAAATCATCGAATTGAGATGTCATATGATGAGGTGGGACCTCTTAAGGCATCACAGTTCAAGTTTAATATTTGTTTGGCGTTAAATCCGAAATTTTGGTATCCAAAATGGGATAGGGGCAGTTTTTTTAAAATGAAATGCCAAATACGTAATTAGGGCTATCAAAATAGCAGATCGATTGTATCTTTATGAAACCAGAGAAGCCTACTTGAGGTTTCCATTTCTCAAGATCACGAACTTTATGAATCTCAATTTCGGTAATATTGAAAAATGTACCGAAATATAATGCTATCCGAAATGGGTGCCGAATTGCCAAAAGAAAATAACATATTTCTCAGTAAAAACAAAACATTCAGTTCTACAAGAGAGGGAAAAAAAGACAATGAAAGATTAATTTAGTTTGAATCTAGACACCTGCTGAACTGAAAATTCAAAATTGACAAAAAATTGTAAGTCTATGATAACATCAACAAAATTTGAAATGTGTGGTGAATAAGAAAACTCGCTTAAAATTAATAATAATTATCAGAAATAAGTGCAAATCCTTGAAATTAAGAAACGGGGGGCTACAAAACTCCACCTGGCCCTCAATACAGCCTGCAGCAGCTGAGAGGGTGTGAAGCTGCATTACCCCCTTTGTAGTCTTTTCCTAATTTATTCTCAACCCGAGCCCTGGAATCCGCCCTTTCGAGCATTACTTCAGAGACGTCGGGGAGGCTGTTAGGGCTGTCTTAGCCCTCTTCTCATCTTGCCGAAAAATCGGCCTAGGTCGAAATGTAGCGAGTTGCTACGTGGGCTCGAACCCGGCACCTCCATTCCGAGTCCAGCGCGCTATCCACTCGGCCAACCAGCCTTTATTAACAAAAATATAAAAATACGTTTTCGGATAAAAAAAACTTTTTCGGACAAAAATACTTTTTTTGAAAATACACGAAACAAATTATTTAAAAATCAAAAATGTTGGCTCTAAATTCTCGACAGCAAAAAATAATATTCAAAAAGGCTTAAATTAAATTTAGCTCACATCACTTATAGAGGCCTTGTGGGTAACGAGAAAGTGTTCGAATTTGAAGAAAAAATCAACAAAGTAAACTGGAATGTCATAGGACTTTCGGAAGTTAGGCGAATAGGATGTTTTCTAGCACAAGGGGCAAACTAAAGGGTATAGAGGAGTAGAGCGCGAGAGAAAGAGACGAAGACCCACTATGCAGTGGAGAGACTTATTTCAAAAGTCACTCAGCCCATTGTGGAAAAGACATACCTGGGACAGATTATTTCTTCAACTGAAGACAGCCTTACATGGTCGTCAATTCAACACAAATCAAGTAATCACCGCGGCGCAGATGTTTTTCTCCTCGTTACCGGCGGCAGAATACGCGAAAACATTCGATAAATGGCAAGAACGAATGGACGCCTGTATATCCATGAATGGCGCTTATTTTGAAACAAATAGTCGAGTACTTAATGAAGATGATTAATAAAAAGTTTTGTAATCGTATGCTTTTTTCCTTCTTTAAAAAAAAAAACTTTAAAAAACCTGGAGGGGTCAACGGATGTGGTTTCTTTCAAATTGGTCTGGAACAGCGAGTTTTCAATCAAAAGAGCTCGGTATAGTCTCAATCGATAGCTAATGAACCAAATTATTCCCCTACTGCTTTAAAACGCCGATAGGTAGCGTTGGTGGGCCGTATGAATTTTAGTCTTAGTTACTTAGCGATAGCTTATGTATCTCCAGTGTAGTGTTATCTTCTTCTAACGGATATGTCTTTATATTATCATCGCTTTCTGCGAATTTGTATCTTATCTCCACTTCCTCTGTCACTTCTTCGCCATTGTTTCCTATTAGCGGTGGAAATTTGAATTTTGACTTCTTGCCCATTAAAATTTTGTAAGACGCCCTTTTACATTGCTCGGACTCAATTGCAAGTGCACCATTTAGTGGTGTAAGTATTGAGGGTATGTTGTTGTGTACTTATCTTATCAGCAGCGTAGCCAGCCTACTGTTCAAGGAGGGGGTCTAATTTTGATCAAAAGGGGAGGGGATGCTAAAATTAAAAAAAAAAATCACTATTCAACAAAGTCGTGGTAAACGCAGGACTGGAGGCAATTACCCGTTGGATCGAGTCGGCAGGGCTGTGTCTAGCAGCCTAGAAGACGGAAACGCTGTCGACGGTACAACCCCCCTTCCTTCCTTCAGAAGGGAGCATTGACTGAGCCCTGTACAGCGCTGTAGTACCTTGGGTTGTAGTTCGACGGGAAGCTGTCATTCCAAGAACACGCTAAGAAGACAGTGCAGAAAGCTGAAAGAGTCGTGGCCGGGTTAAGCCGACTTTTTTTTGGAGGGGGGAGGGCGACAGAGAAGAAACTTAAGCTGTTGTCGAACGTTTTTATGACGGTTCTCCTATAGGGCTCCAGTGTGGTCCGACACCATTGGAGCCAAGAAGTACAGAAGAACCGATCTGGTAAAAGTCCAACGGAAGGCTGTGCTAAGGTGTAGACCGCCTATCGCACTGTCTGTTTGCGTGCTAGATAGCCGGCGGTGAGTGGAAGAGGGTTAACGGTGCGACGCGGAAGATGCTACCGAAGAGTAGAATGGCGTTCTGTGCCAAGCGATATAGGCAATCCACGCTCCGCATGTGGGAAGAGCGGCTCTCCCGCAATACCAAGGGAGAGTGGACCCGTCTACTAATATGCAGTCTCGACGCGTGGTTGGACACCGTGGCCGAATTAACTTTCATCTGACCCAGCTGAGGAATGGTCATGGTATCTTCAATGAGTACCTTCATAGAATGGGCATAGGAGAGAGCCCGCGAATTGATGGTGGCACACATTGTTCGAGTGTCCGGCATTGGACCGAGAGCCTGGTCCCGATGGGATCAAGTAGCTGCCTTTGTCAAGAAGAAACTGGGCCGCGAGATGGCGGTGGAGTGGCGAAGACAGAGGCAGAGGTCACAGCACCCAATGCCGGCACTCACCATCCCACCAACATCGACAACGACGATGTCGCTGCTGCCAACGACAGAAGAAGAGGAAGATTCGGCGCAACTTGACAGTGAAGAAGAATAAGACGCCGTAGATTCGCCGCCGAGTAAAGGCAAAAGGAGAAATGGGGGAGAAGGGTTGCCTATCTCAAAGCGTTTCCCCCATCTTGACGCAGGCCCAGTCTGGTAATTCCAGGTTAGGGGGTGCGGTGTCGAGGCGAGTACTGACATCCGCCATTTTGAGTCGCTTGGTGCCCGACGATTCACAGTTCACTACGCGGAACGTGCTGCCAGCGTACCGCGTATCGAATTGTCCATCATCGGGCACCAAGAAAGTCAAAATGGCGGATGTCAGTACTCGGGTGTTTCCAGGACCGCCATACGCTCTACCATCGTCGATTTAACGAAGTCGCAAAGAGGGGTCCAGACCCTCTGGAACCCCTTGGCTACGCCACTGTTACTTATCATTTACCAGTTTACATTTGTTCCTTCCGTTGTCTTGTTATGCTGTCTCGCTGGGTGTACCTAATTTCATTTTGATTTTGGTTTCCTCCTCGGTATGGGGCCCAGACGTACGTGGACCCACAAAATGACGACGATGCTCACGAGAACATCGGGGAGCGCACGCTTCTGCGAAAGCTACGCCCCCGCGCGAAAGCATATCATTAAAGGTTGCAACGAAGTCGGTAAGCGGTTTCGCTAATCAGACGATCAGATCTGGAGAAGAGGAAACAGATCGTAACGACTGAATGATCTTGTTAACACTAATCACGCTCGCTACCGGAGTAACCGACTAACGGATCGGTCGGTCGGTCTTCGAGGAGTGGATGGTCTCGGATCGCGTAAAGATGGTTACAGCGATCTCATTAATCGCATTCGGTTAGGCCTTCTTTGGTCGCTTGCTAATTCGTTCGTATATTGTTTCTTCTGTTTCAGTTGTCGCTAAAAACCCAAGCCCTGGACGTCGCGCCTGGAATCTATCAAGCGTACGAAGTTATTCTTCGTAACTAAACTTCGTATAAACGTTCCACATTCCAGAAATTTAATCCGGCGGATACGCCTCCGTCGATATTCTTTTCGCCGTACCGACTCGCGGATTCGAGTGTGTGCATGTAGCCTCCTGTGTGTAACGAAATACTCGTAGTTCGATTTTTTTTTATTTTTATTTACGGGTTGAAGAATTCGAAATGTAATACAAAAATTGCCCGAACTGTTTTTCTTTTTTTTTATGTCTTGTTAACGGTGGAACCCGAGTGTAAGGAATCGATGGCACGGCGCGATGCGTCGACAATTTTAGCGACACAGATAAAAAGGAAGTCGAGCTCGTGTTTTACTGTCACTATTTATTACGTATTTTATTCTCGCTTATCTATCGTTATATTTATTCGTTTCGTATTTATTTATCTGCGAATCGCGTTAGTCATAGCTGTTTTTATTCATTGTATAAATATAATATTGTTACAGATTTTTTTTGGATTTTTTTCGAATAAGGGGCTGCAGTCGAATCGCGGGTAGTTCAAGGTCGATAGGACGTTGCGACGGAACGTGCATTAGTGGTTCCGGGGGCAGTTATGTCTGGGGTAGGTTCAGTGTGAAGATCGAGAAACCGTGAAGTCTGAGAGGGAGTTGGCGAGAGAACTGTGGAAAACGGTTCGTGACCGTACCACGTTAAATTGATATCGATTTCATCAAAAAGTTTGAATAAAATTGCGTAGTCGAGAGTTACTATGTGACTTTTAGAGGCGAGATAGCGAAAAATCGTAAAACAATTTTATGTAGAATTGAGTTTAGATTAAATTTGGAACTTTTTCGAGTTGATCAATATTTAATAAAATGCGTCAGATGCCAATTTTTTTGATCGGCGGGGTATTGGAACCAAATTTTATAAGGATCGTGTGTCTTGTCATAAAATCATAAAATTTGGTACGTTAGTGGAAAGACAAGAATCAATTTTAGCATTTGAGCCCACCCGTCAGACATCGACGGGTCCGCAATTGTAAAAAAAGATAGGGTCAAAATCTAAGGTTACCGTATTAGCCTAGTACGGTCTAAAATGGGGCCCGGAGGGGTCAAAATCTTGTGGTCCTTCTCCTAACAATGGTATCGAAATTTTTTATAGCCTAAAACCTATTCCGGGTTCATATGAAAACAGAAAGTACGAACCTACGAACACTCCAACTCTTAAGGTTCATTCATCAACCTAGAACAAACACTCTCATAGGTACACATCAGGCATTTCTTTGGCCAAAAAATTTTTCGGAGAGCTTCCGGGCCGGGGCCTGGTAAAAATTGATCGACTTTTCGAGACGAATTCGAATCCGTTGTCAAAATTGGGACAAAGTCCATTTTCGACCCAGTGTAGCCCGTCCCCTGTGCAACCAAATATTTGATCGTATCCCGGCAACAGAGGGTCAGCGCCAAATTTGGACAGCGAATTTGAACTCAGCGAGAAAAATGGAGTTCAAATTGATAGTCATCTCAATTTTTTTGGTATTCAAAAATTTTGAAAATTTCTCCATAGGTACTATATATACTTACATCAGGCATTTTCAGTTCAAAAATTTTTCGGAGAGCTTCCTGGCTGGAACCTTGTAAAAATTTCTTTTCGAGACAAATTCGAATCCGTCGTCAAAATTGAAACCCAGTCAATTTTCGACCCAATATAGCCCCTCCCCTGGGAAACCAAATATTTGATCGTATCCCGGTAACGGAGGGTCAGCTCCAAATTTGGACAAAGAATTAGAATTCAGCGAGAAAAATGGAGTAAGAGTTGGTGGTTATCTCAATTTTTTTGGTTTTCAAAAATTTTGAAGATTTCTCCATACTATATACATTAGGCATTTTTTTTAGTAAAAACATTTTTCGGAGACCTTCCGGACCGGGACCTGGTATAAATGATTCGATGTTTCGAGACGAATTCTAATCCATCGTCAAAATTGAGACACTGCCAATTTTCAACCCGGTATAGCCCCTTCCCCTGCGCAACCATATTTTCAACGGAGGGTCAGCGCCCAATTTGGACAACGAATTGGAATTCATTGAGAAAAATAGAGTAAGAGTTGGTGGTTATCTCAATGTTTTTGATTTTCAAGAATTTTGAAATTTTCTCCAAATTATTATTATACATCTGGGATTTTTTTGGTGAAAAATTTTTCGAAGAGTTCCCGGGCCGGGACCTGGTAAAAATTAATCGACTTTTCGAGACGAATTCGAATCCGTCGTCAAAATTAAAACAGTCAATTTTCGAATCCAATAGCCCCCTCTCCTGAGCAACCAAATTTTTGATCGTATCTCGGCAACGGAGGGTCAGCGCCAAATTTGGACAACGAATTTGAACTCAGCAAGAATGATGGAGTAAGAATTGGTTTTATCTAAACTTTTTTAATTTTCAAAAATTTCAAAAATTTTTTCATGTAACACTTTAGGCATTTTTTTTGTCAAAAAATTTTTCGGACAGCTTCCAGGCCGGGACTTGGTAAAAACTGATCGACTTTTTGAGACGAATTCGAATCCGTCGTCAAAATTGAAATACAGTCAATTTTCAACCCACTCTGTAGTCCCCTTCCCTGTGCAACCAAATTTTTGATCGTATCTCGGCAACGTAGAGTCAGCGCCAAATTTGGACAACAAATTTGAACTCAGCGAGAAAAATGGAGTAAGAATTGGTGGTTATCTCAATTTTTCTGAATTTCAAAAATTTTGAAAAATTTCTCCAAACTACATCAGGCATTTCTTTGGTTAAAAAGTTTGTCGGAGAGCTTCTGGCCCGGGACCTTGTAAAAATTGATCGCCTTTTCGAGGCGAATTCGAATCCGTCGTCAAAACTGAAACACAGTCAATTTTCAACCCGGTATAGCCTCCCCTGCGCAACCATATTTTTGATAGTATCTCGACAACGGAAGGTCAGCGCCAAATTTGGACAACGAATTGGAATTCAGCGGGAAAAATGGAGTAAGAGTTGGTGGTTATCTCAACTTTCTTTGATTTTCAAAAATTTTGAACATTTCTCCATTATACATCAGGAATAATTGTTTTGGTGAAAAAATATTTCGGAGAGTTTCCGGGCCGGGATCTGGTAAAAATTAATCGATTTTTCGAGACGAATTCGAATCCGTCGTCAAAATGGAAACACAGACAATTTTCGAACGCAATAGCCCCCCTCACCTGAGCAACCAAATTTTTGATTGTATCTCGGCAACGGAGGGTCAGCGGCAAATTTGGACAACGAATTTGAACTCAGCAAGAATGATGGAGTAAGAATTGGTGGTTATCTCAATTTTTTTGATTTTCATAAATTTTGAAAATTTCTCCTTATTCAGGCATTTTTTTGGTCAACAAATTTTTCGGAGAACTTCCGGCCCGGGACTTGTAAAAATTGATCGACTTTTCGAGAAGAATTCGAATCCGTCGTCAAAATTGAAACCCAGTCAATTTTCGACCCAGTACACCCCCTCTCCTCCGTGAAACCAAATATTTGATCCTATCCCGGCAACAGAGGGTCAGCGGCAAATTTGGACAACGAATTGAAATTCCACGAGAAAAATGGAATAAGAGTTGATGGTTATCTCAATTATTTTGATTTTCAAAAATTTTGAAAATTTCTCCTTATATATTCTGGCATTTCTTTGGTCAACAAATCATTCGGAGAGCTTCCGAACCAGGACCTTGTAAAAATTGATCGACTTTTCGAGACGAATTCGAATCCGTCGTCAAAATTGATACCCAGTCAACTTTCGACCCAGTGTAGCCCCCTCCCCTGTGCAACCAATTTTCTGATCGTATCTAGGCAACGTAGGTGTCAGCGTCCAAGTTGGACAACGAATTGGAATTCAGCGAGAAAAATAGAGTAGGAGTTGGTGGTTATCTCAATTTTTTTGATTTTCAAGAATTTTGAAAATGTCTCCATATTATTATTATACATCAGGAATTGTTTTGGTGGAAAATTTTGTCGGAGAGCTTCTGGCCCGAGGCCTTGTAAAAATTGATCGAATTTTCGAGACGAAATCGACTCCGTCGTCAAAATTGAGTCATAGTCAATTTTCGAACCAGTATAACCCTCACTCCCGTGCAATCAAATTTTTGATAGTATCTCGGCAACGGAGGGTCAGCGGCAAATTTGGACAAAGAATTTGAACTTAACGAGAAAAATGGAGTAAAGGTTAGTAAAGTAAGAGTATGCAAACATATCTACATATTGTTGGGGTAGGTTGCCTACTTACCAGATGGAAGGGGGATCATTGCAAAAGAAACATATCCTGTCTGTATATTAGATATGGGAGTTCGAAAGCCACTGAATTGATTTGTGATGTGAATTTGACGATAAGATTGAAACTGTACCTCCGGGAGAGGGGGAGAGGAAGAAATTTCGGAAAATTCTTTCAATAATAATATGGAAGAGAGGTAGCAAGGTAGGGTTGTAGAATTTTTAAGAGAACATTCATCTACATAGACATATTTTGGAAGGAAGGAGGAAGGATGTTCTTATATCACAATTTTCTCGCAGAATTTTTTAGCGAAAAATACTTTAATTTATTATTGAAAAATGTATTCCGAGGAACACAGTTCTGTAAAATTGTTCTGTACGAACATGTGTCTTGATTTTTTAATTTGAAAAAGTTTTCTATATAAACTAAGGCTTTTCTGAGGAAGAGGAATAACGTTCTCTAAAAAAGTATGTTTGAAAATTTTTTTTGAAAAAAAAAAAGTTTTTAAGTGCATACATTTTTTGAAGGAGGGGTAGAGGAGTGGGGTAAGATTGATACAACATTTTTCAGTCAACCGGTTCATTTTTGAAGCGAAGTTTCTTTACGCAAGTTCAGGATGGATAATAAACTTACAAAGAGAGAAACGAATGCGAACGTGAAAACATGCAACGGAAGTGATGTAGTAATTAGTATTTTGAGACATGATTTTCTTTTTTTATACTTTTTTCAGGGAAGGAGGGAGCGGAGTTGGTTTCGGTCGAACGCTTCTTGATCGAAAGGTTCATGTAAGAAAGAAAAACGGCATCTAAAATAGAATTTTTTTTTTCGAGAATTTTTTTCTGGAAATAGTTTTTGGAGCCAAAATATTTTTTCTTTTCTTATTGAAAAAGCCGTCACTTTTGGAGGGAGGGAGGAAAGGTTTTTTTAAAGAAAATTTTTGTCTCCAGAATACACATTTTTTTCTTAGGGGTGGGTGGAGGTACATTTTCATAATAATAGCTCATGCAGTAATCTTTTTCTTATACAAAATTTTCCTATTCTGTCAGTCTCTCCTAATTGTCTAAAGAAGCATTTGAAAAAAATTTGTTTCTCGGAGTACTTTTTCCCCCTCGAATGAAAGAGCTGATTATAAATTTGAGTAATTTTCATGGCCAAAAGATGATGTATTAGAGAAAACGTTTTTTGGGGCGTATTTTGCCCCTTAGAGGGGGTGGAATTTATTTGAGTGCAACTTTGTGCGGTCGTCTTACGTAATTTTAAAAAAAAATAGATGAAAATAGATTTAATAATAAAATATTTTATGTGAATTTCTTTTTCCCCCCGTAAAAGTATTTTTGGGCAGTTCTTATAAATATTTTTTCTTTGTGGAAGACGGCTTTATTTCTGGGGCGAAGGAGAAAAAGTATTTTCTTTTCAGAAAACTTTCTTGAAGGAAAGGGGCTTTTCTTTGGTAGAATAATTTTGGAAAATATGATTTTTTGTGTTGGGGGGGGGGGGGGTATGAAACTTTTTTCACGATGGAGAAGTGTTTTTTAAAGAATTATGTTTGTTATAATTTTTTTGAAAAAACATGTCTTTTGGGCAAAAGCTTTGTCTGAAAAGAAGTTGTTCGGTGAAAATATTATGTTCTTTTTTTATGTTGAGAAAGCTAGACTTTTTCTGAGGGGAGAGGAGGAGGGGAAAGTGTTCCATTAAAAATAAATTCTAACAAAAACTTAAAAATACGTTTCTCAACTTATTTTTTTAATTTCAGTTTTCTAAAATAAAATAAAAAATCAATTCTAGTAGAATCGGTGAAACTTACCACAATTTAATAAAGATTTCAGAGCGTGGCCAGACAGCACCTCAATATTTGTTTTCTGCAAGAGAATCTCACATGTCTTCAAAACTCACTCGGGATAGCGAGGACAAATATTACGGACACGAAGAACCCAATATGGCTTTTACAATGGCTCGAGGAGGAGTATTACATCTGAAAGAATAACAACAATAATCCGGAAACGGAGACCTCGATTTTCATCCACCCTTTCCATTCTCCAAATATCAACATCCACCAAACTCAAGCTTTGCACCCGGGACCTTGATCTCTATCCACCCCCTCCAAATATCAACATCCACCAAACTCAAGCTATGCACCTGGGACCTTGATCTCTATCCACCCCCTCCATAAATCAACATCCACCAGACCTAAGCTATCTGCAAAAACAAAACCGATTTAAAAAACATAGATAAATTTATTATACACGATAATACACAAGTTTGAAATTCGATACAAAAATTTACATTTCGATACATTTTATGTCTTAATCATTCACACATTAATAAATGCACACTATACAAAAGAAAAAAAAAAAAAAGACGTATTAAGAGAGACGAAACTGTAATAAAAAGGTACACAAGAAAACACGCTCATAAAAACGATAAATGGGAAACATTGGACTTCGTTTTCCAATTCCAAACGAAAAGAAATTTGACTACGATTATCGTTATCCGTGTTCAAAAAAAAAAAAAAAAGAAAAAAAGAAAACAAAAAAAACGAAACATAAAAATAAAAAGATACATTAAATTAAGTACAATGTGGCTATTTACCTATTTTACTGAGTATCACACGAGGAAGAGAGATTATCGAGTATTTTCCGTTCACCGAATATGCGAAATTTATGTTCAGATCTACCGATACGAAATTCCATAAATATACGAGTATTAAAACAGTAGAAAAAGAGAGGAAAAAAAAGAGTTCAACAATAAAAATGCAGACCTAAGTACTCCAACTCGATACATAGCTTAAGTATTGTTCGTTATATCCCTTAAATCAGTTCGTTGCAAATAAAAATATCTTCGGATAATGGAATGTAAACAAACGAAAGAAGAAGAAAGAAAAAAAAAGAAAAAAGGAACCATCGAGTTTGGCAGTAGTTATATAACAAATGCATAATACAACTAAAAAAAGAAAACGGATTTACAAGGGTAAATGAGAGGCAAAAAAAGCAGCACCATTTATAACTTTAGTTATTTTCGCACGTATATCGTAATGGACATATACAAAAAAAAAAAAAGAAGAATACACAGAGAGGTTGTTAAGTAAAAGTAATACTAAATATGTTCAAATAACTTAAAATAACCAAATAAAAAAAAGTCTTGAAGGAACTATATATTAGGCAATTACGAAAAAAAGAAAGAAGTAAAGGCGTTAAATACAACGTATAAAAGATAATATCACTTACACACGTAAACGTATATAAAATATCAACGTACAAAAGTTTACACCAAAATGTTCATTCAGTTTTCAATTCTATCAGAATTTTTAGTTCTTTTTCTCGCGCTTGAATTCCAAAAAGACTGCGCCATTACAGGGTTTCTCCTTTTTTACCGTTTCGTTAAATTAAAAAAAAAACAAAAACAACCTAAACTGTACTTTTTGGAAAAGAATATTTAAATTAATAAAAAAAAAGCAGTCTCAAAAACGAAAGAAAAAAATAGTTATTAGAGAAGTACACAATTTAAACGTTTTTTAGTTTAAAATCACGAATTTCGGCGTCGCTAAATTTCATTAAGAAGACCGTAAGGGAAGGGGACGGGGGAAGGGGAAAAAAAAGAACAACAAACGAAGTAATAAATTTCTACGAAAAATATCAACGAATTTTTTGTAGTCTAAGGGCGTTTACTATACGAACCTAATATTAAAAAAATAAAATAAAGAACTCGTGCTTCAGCTCTAATCACAGTAGGATGAAGAAAAAAGGGATCACGTGTATTAAATTCGAATTTAATGACTGGGGCCTCGACTGGTAAGTTCGGTCAAACAAAATGAGAATTTTCCATGTACACGATATACACATAGTAATTTTATCCATACGAACTTTCTCAAACAGATGGCAGTGTGAGACGAGCCTGGCTCCATAAACTTGACATTCTAGAGATTGACACGTGCAGAGTAACATTTTACGACTGGTCGTGTTCATATTCAATAATCAATGTACCCAAAAGTGGTTCAAGGACTACATAGGACCCTGTATCAAACACAACCCATGCTATCTGGTTAGACAATTTTTCGACGGAAACTGCTAAACGTGTAGAAACCAGGGCTATAAAAACGGAGTGAACACTGAACAATGATCCATCAGACAGATGATCACCCACTAAATGTAAGTTACACGCTGGTGCCCCCATGCCGCAGGAGCCTATTAGACACTACACAGGATTTACCTATGGACAAGTTTTTCTGGTCAGCTCTCACATGCCTTCGTGTAAAAGCCGCCTGAATGACTGGTCAGCTGATGCGCGCGCATTCCCCCATTGATACAATTCCTCATTTGCATGTCAACTCTTGTTGCGATCGCACGTGTAGTGCAGTTGGTACTGCGATACCGAGTAGTGGTGCAGATATTTTGTAAAATATCACATCTACTTGTACATTCATTTCAATAATTTTTGATGGAGTTAGGATAAGCACTACTTCAACCCTCATTTTCTCAACTTCAGGGATAACTGAGGCTTCAGATTCTTTGATGGTTACATATATGAGGTTTCAGAGAATTGATCGAGTATCTGTTTTGCCCACCCCACCCCACGCCCTCCAAATGAAACAGTTTTTTGCTTCTCTTGTAAAATTTTGAAATTGCTACATAGGATTGTTTGAACTTTACCCTTTCGGGCATTGCATCAGTACCGAGGGGAATTATTGAACCGATAAAATCACTACAAATTTTCAATATATGTATAGTAGCCTAATTATCGAAATTCTGATAATTTATACTAAAGAAAAAATACACCACCCATTCAACAGATATCTATTCAGGTTCCAGTTCCAGTTTTCTTTTTCAGCTTATACTCAAGGTTCTAAGTATTAATGTTCTCAGTCGTTTTCAAGATTTTAACTCAAAATTCTCTAATTTCATCAGCAAAACCAACTTCAATTTTTTGGATCAGTATTAGCTTTTGTTTTCAGTTTCTGTAATTTTTCCAGGGTTTTGCCTATTTTTCAGAATTTTTTCATTTTTCTGGATGCAATTTAAATTTTCATTTTCTTTAAAAAAATGTTGGATATATTTTGGTTTTTCCTATTATAATTAGGTTCTTTCAACTTTTTGGGACTATAAATTGTTATTTTTCCTAGTTTTCTTTTTGAAAAAAAAAACCTGCAAGGGGTTTTGTTCGACCTAAATTCATGATTCTAATTAGTTTTGTTTCCCTCAATTGAATAAATTTGATTTTTTTTTCCAGAAGAATTATTCAAAAATGCAAAAACAGGGTTTAGTTTTGGATCAATTGAATAAATTTGACTTTTTTTCCCAAAATAATTATTCAAAATTTTCAAAAATAGAGGTTTTAGTTTTGGATTTTTACACAATATCTGAGTTTATAGTTTTGGTTTTTCAAAGTCTGAAATTTAGATTTAGATTCTGAGGTCTCAGTTCAGGTTTTTTCAATACTATTAATTTTTTATTTCAAATTCAATACCAGAAACCTCTCTACTAAACCCTCCCCCTACCCCCGCAGTCCAAAGAAACTAATTATTTCTAGTTTATGCTTTAGGCAGTGATGGTAACTGAGAACCTCACTACCAAACGCCTTAACGCCCCCCCCCCCCCGAGCCAAAAAACAACTAATTCTTCATTATGTATGTGACAGAAAAAAAAATCCAAAAATGTATTGATAATATTATCAGTAAGTTTCTTAAAGTAATTTGCGTTCTTCACACTGAAAAGGAATGTTTACCTTAGATTTTACACACATACAAGTTGTATAAGAACCTAAACATAATTTACATGTCATCTCTGATTCTATGTGCTGAATTTTACCAAGTTTGACCAGGGATATATCGATAGGGGAGGTGGGGGAACTCACCCCCGTAGGAATCTTTCACTCAGCACTTGAGTAAATTTACCATTTCAGTCAGGTGAGTTGGGAAAATCCAACAAAAGTTGTTGTTTTTTAATTTTTTTTTTTTTGTAGCATTGATACTTAGGAATTGAGTTAAGAAGTTGGGAAAACCCAACAAGTAGTCAAACGGTCTTCAATGTTCATGCCCGAATTGTTCGAAGACTGACGGTGTCGAACTAACTTATGTTCAATTTTTTCCAATATGTATTACAAATTTTCCGTTTTTCCGTACCCCCTTCACCTTAGCTGAAACAGTTTTTTGCTTCTCCTGTAAACTTTTGACATTGCTACATAGGATGTGACTCTTACATTCTTAAATTATAGATTTCAATCTGAGATGACAGAATTTTTTTAAAACCAGGAACGTTGTTTAACAAAAAAATGTGAAGATATTGAAAGAAATGGCGCTCGAGCTATGGGAGGTTCATACAAAAGTTGGCTTAGCCATGAATTTGCCAGAACTAAGATATTGTCAGAAAAAAGGGAAAGGTCGTGTTTTGGATGATTACGAAATTGAACTGGTAGAAGAATACAAATACGTGGACCAAATTATATCTTTGAAAGATAGGGAACCTGGCAAAATTTGAACGAGAGATTAAGAAAATACTTTTTTAATGGACATACATTTCTATTTTTATACATTTTTTTTCTTCTCTAAAGGTAGGGCGGAATACAAACATACCAGGGAGCGTGTGGGGGGAAGGTTCATTTGGGCAGACTAGGGAGATGTTGACGGTGGCGGCGGAATAAGCAGTATTTTTTATTATTTTACGAAATTGAACTGGTGGAAGAATACAAATATGTAGCCCAATTATATCCCTGAAAGATAGGTAGAGAGCGTTGCAATCTGCCATTGTTATAAGTTATGAAAAGGTGAACCTTTTTTGTCAAACCCTTTGGTACTGGTGCCAAAAACCAGCTATTGACACTACAAGTGTGCATTTTTTCATACAAATTAAAGTCAAAGTCACTGTTGTTAAAACTAAATGACAATTCGTAATACAATGAGGGGAAGGAACCATACAGCTCCTTTTACTGATAATCCTACAGCGAGATAAGAAATCATGTAAACAAACTGGAAAGCAAAAAGCCCTATTATGATACCCTTGAATACCAAAGTCTCCAATTAAGAAAAATAATTTTTTCACGGCGCTGATAACGTGTTCTTGAACTCGTCCTTCCCCTCCAACTTCACAATGCCCATTATCGATGTGTATTGCGGATTGCAAATTATGTTTCTCAACGGGATCAGACTTCACACACCACATCCAACTCGGATATCGCATCATAACACAACCAGCTACCGCAACACTTGACATGCGAATGGAGAGAAATGGAGCAATGTGTAGAGACGATGAAGATGCGAGGGGAGATGGACGAAATCTACGCACCATAACACAAAACCTTTAAGCGACTTCTACATGTGTGCACCCAAACTGATTCAGGTTGAACTAAAAACTACCCTTCAGGTTACAGATCTCTCACGTTCATCGCAATAAAGACACGAATTTTTCGACTCGAATGAAGACACCTCACGAATTCGAACATCCTGCAGCCGACTCTACAAGGATACGAACACCAGCCAGCTGAGCCAGAGCCCCCATCCTCTAAACTTCTCATTAAGAATACGTTCGCTTTGCATCGTTTACTCGTAACCGCGAATTCCGAAAACCCGAATTTGCAATTAAGAAAGTTCCTTCAATCACGATCCCCTCAAACCCTCACAATGCCGCTTTCCGGCTCAAACCGTCGTCATCGGGGCTACCTACACTTACAATTTATACGTGTCTATCGTTTCTGCAAGACTGTATATTATGAAAATCAATTTCTGGAATGACCACAACCGCGTGTACTTTCAAGCACCTCTCTATCTCACTCTGCGGCGCGTGGTACAGGTGTGGCAGAGGAAAAGTTCCATTCCGCAAGTGGAATGGCGCGCCAACGGCAGCACATGGAACGAAATGACCGCGTCGAACGAGTCACGCGACCATCTCGACATTATTCACAGGTAGGGGGGAGGAGGGGAGGTGGCGGTTTTAAATTTTATACAATTCGCCCAGCTCTCTCGTGATCGATGAACGTTAATTTGTAATCCCGTTAACGGCAGGGTGAACTTTCCTCCGCTGATTAGACCAACGCCGGATTTAAAAAAAAGGAAAAAAAAAGAATTTGACGCGCCGCGTTTGACGGGTACCACTGTGCGCCGCCGTATCGGTACGGTCACACATTAACGACACTTCGAGCGATCGTCGACATTTCACACGTCTGCCTGCTCCTTTTCGGGTGTCACATAAATTTCCAGAAGAATAGACGTACACCCCACCCCCTTACCTTCCAGAAACATACCGACAATCTGCTAATGGTTCCTTTCAGGTCTGCTGTCCAAGCGGTGGAGTCGCAGTCGTCTGTCTGTCAGTTCTCGCTCGCTGTCTCCTGCATCCGAAATTAGAGCCTTTGCGAGCTGACAACGCGTGGATGGCCAGAAAAACTGAGAAAGGTGTATCGGAGGCGAAAAAGTGAACCTTCGTCCCCCCCCCACGGTTGTGACATGAAAACGACGATTAAAAACGGACGAATTTCGAATACGAAATGAACGAAGGGCTCGTTTGTGATGTAACAGACAACCGGGTCAGGGGCAAAGGCAGCGATACCATCCGTTTGGCTACAGAATTTGCGAAACGGATACGTGCACACGAGTCAGGGTGTACACATCTGTGATGCGGTGTGGGAAATCCGGCATTTGCCGCCGGAGACAGAACTGGGGATTCGAAAGTTGACTGTGGGCCCACCATTTTGAAGGAGTCGAGAATGACGGGGTATAAATATGTGATGCGATGGGATGTGGGAGCAAGGACAGCGAAAGCCAGAGTCGCAGTCGAGAGTTCGAATCGGAATTGTAAGGAAGATTTTGAGGAGTCAGAACAAACAGAACGGATGGGTTGAACAGACATAAACGTTATTTTAAAAAACAAGCGAAATTTTGGGGGAAATTCTGGGGACGAGGGCAGATCCCACCTGTACTCCCTGTGCGTTATCATTCGCAGATTACGGCTGTACAAAGCGTTCGCAACTGACTTTTTCCTTGAAATCTTGAAATTTCAGGAGAAAAAAAGAATGGAAAAATGACACCAAAAAGGACCAGAACTGGAGACCATTTGCAATTATTTCTTCCTTCTTTTTTTGTGCTTCTTTTTTTACACACTACTAGTCACCATATTTTTTCAATCCCCGTCACCATAAAAAACTTGAATTTTTAAATAAATAGAGGTAAGTAACGGGTACGTAACGCAACATTCGATTTTCTTCTCGCTTTACCGGGTCATACTCACGCACTTAGGGTAAGGATCTGTAAGACTGCGCGGTTCCTAAGGTTGCGCAGTGGCGATTTCTCGAAACTGAAAGGACCTCGCGTGAATTTGACTGGATGGAAAATTGCCCTCGTGGAACCCATTATCAATGACGGAAAACTTGTGATTCATCCCGGTTTTTGAACAATGAAATTCTAATATTTCCGGGACATATGAGGATTTTTTCAACAGCAGTTTTTTTAATACCTTGAAGAAACTTAAGTAATTACGAACGAATTATTGCAAAAAATGTTATTGCGACTGTTCAGGAAGAATTACCAAAGTTGTAAGTAATCAGAGGCAGTTGTATGACTTTTCAGGGTGTCTACAGAAACTGAAAAGTAAAAATGAAATACCTTTTCAGGACCCCTAGCAGGACTGTAGCCGGTATCTTTTCCCTAAGTGTGTAAATCCTTTTTTTGTTTCGAATTTTCCAATTGTTTTATCCCCTTTACCCCTCCCTCTTTTTTGCTCCTGTACTTGTCCTTTTCTTGTGAATATGGATCCTGCACTACAGTTTTTAATGACCAATCATAGGAATCGCCAAAAATTTATTTTTGAATGACCTTTTAATTTTTTTAATTTAATTTCAGCACTTTTCAGGACTTTCAAGACCTACCTTCAAAATTCAGGACTTTTCAGAGCTTGAAGGACTTTTCAACACTTATAGACACGCTGTAATTGCAAACGAAAATCTTGAAGAAACGTAAGTAATTACGAACGAATTATTGCAAAAACGTTGCAAAGAACACAATTTTTCGATTAAATTTCAATTTGACCACACTTTGATAAGATATATTGCGATTGTTCAGGAAGAATTACCAAATTCCTAAGTAATCAAAGGGAACTAATTTCAATTTGATCACACTTTGATAAGATATATTGCGATTGTTAAGGAAGAATTACCAAATTCCTAAGTAATCAAAGGCATTGTATGACTTTTCAGGGCGTCTACAGAAATTAAAAAGTAAAAATGAAGTAATTTTTCAGACCCCTTGCAGGACTGTAGCTGGCATATTTTCCATCTGTTCCCTGAGTGGGCAAATCTTTTTTTTTTCTCGAATTTTCCAATTGTTTTATCCCCTTTACCCCTCCCTCCTTTTTGCTTCTCTACTTACACCCTTCTTGTGAATACAGATCCTGCACTACATTTTTTAATGACCAATCACAGGAATCGTCCAAAATTTGTTTTTCAGCATTTCTAACAGAAAATGAAGGACTCTTCAATTTTTTTTTTAAATTTCACCACTTTAAGGACTTGCAGGATCTACTTTCAAAATTCAGGACTTTTCAGCACTTGTAGACACCCTGTGTACGACTTGTATGACGTGTATGGCCGGTAGACACCCTGAATAAAACCAATGCGGGAGGAAAGGGGGCAAAAAATGAAAAGTTTTCTCTCGTTCTAGCCTTGAAAGTCCATATGACCAGCACATCTACACACTCGAGTCCGGCATTGGTGGCGAACACAACCGCAATCGATTCCACATCAACAGAGCGGCCAACTTCGACAATAAAACAACAATAATGGCGTGTACATCAAACCCCACACACGACCGAAGTAATGACCAAAGGAGAAAAGAACAGAGTACGGAGGCGTCGGCAGCGAACGAAAAGTACAAAGAGAGGAAAGTTAGAAGGTTTTCAAAATGCGCGACAGAAAAAGCTCGCGACTTGATTTGCGGCGGGGTAAAATAAAGCTCGAGAAAGCGCCGCGAGATCGCATCAATCTTTTCGCGAATATACTTAAACTCCGTTTCTGTAACGAGAGTATTTCTCTTATATACACTCGCCCATTATCGAGATCGTGTTCGTCAATTCGGCCCTCTACAGCACACCAACCCACCCTCATCAGGGGCGTATACGAGACGCATAAAAATTAAAATTCAACGAGGACTACGTAAATGTTTCTCGCCCTGCGAAAAAAAAGAAAAAAAAAAAGAAAAAGAAAGTGAGACCCGAGCGCGGCGAGAAGGCGTCGATCCAATCTCTTAAAGTTCCGGAAATGAACGGCGAAAGTGTACGTAAGGGGGAAGGAGCGGGGGGTTCGCTTACGCGGTTTCACTCACTCGACGAGAAATTATACACAGGATATATTTCAGCTCAGTAATGTAAGGCCGATAGGAGACAGAATCAAACATGTGTACAAGTGCAGCTTACACTTGAAATTGAAAACGCTACACAACTGAATTGCCTACATTTGATATGGAAGGAGTTCAATCAATTTCAAAATTCGAGACATACAACTTGGAATAAAATTGTTAACGTGCCCAAGTTTCAGTTTTTATAACGCCTTCTCAATTTTCGAGATAGGCAACTGGTGTTAATACTTGTTTCATTTTCGGCGGACTATTTCCTACTACCCTTCGAAACAAATCGCCGAGACATTTTCGCGGACAAAATTCGTCTCCAAATTTGAGAATTTCAAAATTTACGGATGAAATTTCACTGAGCAAAAAGTCATTTGTCAGAAACGGCTATGAATCGTGGCTATTTTGAAAGAAAAAGAAATATTACTATCACCGCTTATTACCGACCTCGAAAATCGAAGGAGCTACAATAACTGGAAGTTGTGCACTTCGACGTTACTTAAATTTTATAATTAGAGTTTTAAAACTGGTAGAGCTCCTTCCGCATCAAGTTCGGTAATTTCTGTTATCTTGTTAATGAGCTACACATTGATTAGCTTCGAAAAAAATTCTGAATTAAAACGAGTTATCAGACTGGCTATGAAAGTTCACTAATTTCAAGCTTCGAAGATTGGTAGCCCCTTCAATGTTGAGTACAGGCCACACTCGCATGTAACGTTCTTCCCGTCACTCTGCGCTGGTTTGGCAAACTAAGCTGGAATACTTTACATACGACTCGATTTCTTGTCTTCAAAACACCGGGGTCAAGTTAGAAAAAAATTCCACCAAGTTCTATACAGGGTTGTGCTGTAAGTCCGCGGTAAAATAATGCGAATAACGTAGAATAACGTGTGTACAATAATAAATTTTTTTTTACATTTATTCTACACATGCAGAATAACGGTACTAGTGTAGAATAATCCGAATTTCAAGTTTTCAAGTACTTCACTGAACAAAAAAAAAGGGTCTCTCTGAAGACGAACCCTCTTTGTTTGAAACTCGAAATTGGTAAGGTCCCCAGTTAATACGGGGGTCAAAAAATCTTCCCCTGCTATAAGTGGGGTTGGAACGTACAGCCAGCTTTGAATTTTAAACGAGAAGGCACAGGGTGTCCACTTTTTTCCGAGGATAAAATTCCCTGACTTTTCCAGATTTTTCAATTTTCCAGTCCGTTTTTCAACTTTTTCGTAACAAACAAATTACTTTAAAAAATCAAAATTGAGTCTGACAGAAAATTGTACAATACTTTCACATCATGAAATTTTCTTCAAAATTCCTCAACTTTTTGATTCTCTTTCAAAATCTCCTGACTTTTCTCTGACTTTACTAGGTCTCACAGAATTCCCTGACTTTTCCTTGACTTCTATGATTTCCAGAAGAAAGGCAACCCTGTACTAACTATTGAAATAGGTTTGCTACAAGTCGCTGATTTCAAATATCAAATCAGATTTTTAATTTGGGTCCGCTTTTGATCCCCAAATCCGAATTTTACACATTAAATAACAAAAATAACAAAATTGAACAAACTATAGAAACAAAGTTTTTTGATCGCCTATTTCAATTACGAAATGGAATTTCTCATTTCAGTCCAAGATCCAAATTTCACACTTGAAGTCACAAAATTAAAAAAATTGAGTAAACTGTCGAAGTAGATTTTTTTAGTCGCGGAATTCGAATGTAAAATCAAATTTCCAATCTGGCCCCAAAATCCAAATTTCACATTTGAAATGATCAAAAAAAAAAAATTTGAGTGACTTATGAGAATACAGTTTTGAGTAGCCATTTTCTAATATGAGATCAATTTTTGTTGATCCGGTCCCAATATCAGCCCCAAAATCCGAATTTCACATTTATCATTACCAAAATAAAGAGTTTGAGCACACAATCGGAACAGAGTAAGCTAGGAATATCGTTCATTGTCATAAGTATAAGCATTATTACTAATCAAACTTCCCATTTGGTGTACAAATTTACCTACCCACCCTACAGAAACATGTATCTACCCAGAGTTCAGTCTTATCTTTGGTCGCGGATTTTGAATATGAAATGAAGTTTTTGATCTGGCTCTGATTTCTGCTCCAAAATCAAAACGTCACGTTTGGAAATGATTAATATGAAAATTTGAGAAAATGATCAAGATAGGGTTTTTTGGTATCGCTGATCATACATTAAATCAGATTTTCAATCTGGCCTCGATTTTGGTCCTAAAATCCAAATGTCAGAGGCTTGAAATAACCAAAATAAGAAATCTGAGGGAACTGTCGAAATAGTGGTGTTCTAAGTCGTTGGTTTCGAGTATTATCAGGGCATCTACCGAATAAAATTTGGGAAATTCATGACTTTTTCATGGGCTCACAATATTCATGTTGGGGGTCCTAAATTACAAAAATAAAAACTAACTTTGACGTTTTAGTAGTACATGTTCAATTTTTTCCTTTGCTAATATTTTGGAGTTCACATATGAAGAGTCCAGGGAAGAAAGGGGCTAACAACCAATTTTTCCATTTCCCCCTTCTTCCACTTATCGATCTGAAGATGGCCCTTTTCTTCCCTGTGTGCAATAACTTTAAATGCGTTTTTGGCTGTGGTAAGGCCCCCATTCTCCCTTCTTTGAGTGGTTCACCGAGTTCTACTCTTCAAGAGCCTCATATTATCAACCTTAACGGAATACTGAAAAAAAAAAGAAAAAAAAACAATGCAGATAAGCTCTGTCTTTCCAGGACTCTTCATTTGAAAAGGAAGATAATAAAAATGATACATTTAAGAAAATGTACATTAAAAATTCATCTTCTTTTATCAAATTTGGAGAGAATTTATAATTTTTTTGAAGAAAGCAAATTAAATATACAACTGAATTCATGACTTTTGACTGGTAGACACCCTGATTATGCTGGAATCGAAAATGGTGCATTAGGGCATGGGTAGGTGTAAAGTGACCTCAAAAATGGATTCAGCGACATGAAAAATCTCACGGTAATATAAAATACGTCCAGAATTCAACCTCCAGATTTCAATCTCCCGTGGAGCTTGGAGATAGAGATTTAGAAGGGAAATGTCTTCAAAATTTTGGGCAGCAGTTCAAATTCAATTCAATACTTTTGAAAGTTAATGTCAATCACCTTTTTTTCAAAATTTAAATTTGGTTTTCCAAATTCAAAAAAAAATCAGGGTTCTTACTTTTTTCAAGAATGATTTTCCATGACTTTCCCAGGTTTTCCAGGTCTATTTTTACATGACTTTTTCTTTCGGGTGGGGAAGGAGTTATGTATGGGTTTTGGCACGACTTCCCCCCCCCCCCTCATAATCCTAATCGTAACACCAGCAAGAAAAAAGTACATGACTCTGATATCAGGGTGTTCACTTTTTTCCGGGATAAAATTTTCTGACTTTTCCAGATTTTTTCAGTCCATTTTCCAACTTTTTCGTAACAAACAAATTATTTAAAAAAATATATTCAACTGGGTCTGACAGAGAATATTGTACAATACTTCCACATCATAAAATTGTCTTCAAAATGCCCTCACTTTTTCCTGATGTTTTCAGGTCTGACAGAATTCCCTGACTTTTCCCTGACTTCCAGGATTTCCAAAAAAGTGGCCATCCTGGATATTTTTCTGAAGGGGGGGGGAACATTTTCCTTTTTCAAACGTGATTAATCATTGACAATAAATTTTGATAGAATACAAGGCATAAACCTAGTTTGTCATTCAGAGAACCAACATTCTATGATTCGGATGAAAACTGCATGAATTTTTAATGACTTTTTTGTGACCATCCACATCCTATGACTTTTCCAAGTTTTCCAAAAAATGGCAGCCCTGAAGTTATCTGAGATTGTCTAAAATAGAACCGCCGCCGACCATCGGCTCGCAAGTCTACCTGGAAACACAGAGAATGAACTTACTGCGTTTTGGAATTGGAATACTCAACAGATGGACTTATTATGTTATGAAATTAACTTTTCCATTGGTAAATTACAGTGATAACATGGGAAAAAATTATTTTTATGCGAGAAAACAAAGAGATTACAAGTTAGAAGTTCCATCATCCGATCCCATACAAAAATCGAACTCGTTGCATGCAAACGCACCTCTCATACGACACTTTATCCTAGAAAAGGACATTCATCCCCCCTCCTCCGGGCAACACAAAAACGAAAAATCTAGAGGGTTAATTTCGCAAATCGGGGATTTCCGATTTCGATTCAATTCGCCCAAAATTGACCGACGACATGATCAGTGTTCCCTTAGCTCCGATTCCGAAACCAAATTTCGTCAATTTCGGGGTACAGGCGCGTACTGAAAGTTTGGTCTCGAATATTCCAACTGGCCAAAACTGAATACCCCAACTCGTAATTTCTCTTCTCGCTACGATAATACCTTCTCGAGAAACTCTCTTCTCTCTGTTCCGGCCTGTCGAAGTTTTAATAAAACCTACATTTTTCTCTTTTTATTACTCTAATTTCACGTGAACCCGTAAATCACCACAGATGACCGACCAACTAATTTCAACTGCGAGAATTTATCAATCGACGCGCTGATTTACGACCACGTCTTGCGGACCCAACGACAGTCGGCTTACTTTTTCAGTTCCTTTTCTTCTTTCTCAAACAGCGGCCGTGATCGCGTTCTCGAATGCAGAAGACCTCAATTCGAATGAGCGAGTTGATTTCTTAGAAAACAGAAGGAATCTGCACTGAGGGGGAGGAGACCTAGGTAGGATTAACTCGAGGGGGTATGCTTCAATTTGTTGGGATGTTGGGAATATACGTATCGACTTCTTGAAATGAGTGGGTAAGGCAGATAGACAGACAGACAGTCAGACATAATCAGCAGCAGGCATGTAACTAGCAAGCGATCAGCCAACCAGGAAGCCAGTCAGCCAGTGTATCAGACATACTTAATTGGCACGTAGTCAGCCAGTCAGTCAATCAACCAATAACAGAGCCACGTCTCCAATAAACAGATATTCTGTAACAGTCAGCCAGCGGTTGTACAGCAAACCAGTAGTCATGTGGACGGTCAGAGGTCGCCCAGTCAGTAGTCACATTATCAACTAAAGATCAGCTAATCAATCAAATAAGCAGCAGTCATGTAGTAATCATCCACCGGTGGCCCAGTCATCCAATAGTCACATTGTCAGCCAGTAGTCCGTTAGTGAGTCAATCCAACTAACAGACGAACAGATGTAGCCAGCCAATTAGCCAATCACACACTTAGTCCAGCCATCACATACTCCACGGCAGTCGCATTCACGCATAAAGGCATCATACTGAGGCCATAATCCCCAGGACAACATATGTACCTTGGTTTTGTCATGTCCTAACCTGGCATTAGAACAGACCCTTATCGGGCGGTCACATAATCACCTAACCAGCTGGTTGGGTAACAAAAGTACCAGTGTTCTTCGGATTACCTACCCTCTCCGCATATCTGTTACTAATAGCACCCCCCAAAGGTGGAGTCACGTGGTCGGCTTACCAGACAGCTAATAAATCACTCAGCAGTCGGCCAGTCAGTCAGTCCGGAAGAGGTTAGAATCAAAACAGACACTTACCATTTTACTCCAATCATGCAAGTAGGCAAAATACTGCACACGAGTGCAGGAATTTATTTTACTGCGCCTGTGAATGTGCGATATATATTACAGACTCCGTGTCCACAGGCGCAGCAATAGATATTCCTGCATCCATATTTACACCTTGGAATAAAATGACAAGTGTCAGTTTTGAATCCAACTTCTTCAGTTGACAGACAAACAGCAATCCAGCCAACCAATTAATTAGCCTATAACAAAGCTAAAACCCCGGGACAGCTGGAATACTTCTGGTTCGTCATACTCGTATCTGCTATTAGTATACCCCTGAGGGAATGGTCCAGCTAACCAGTTGATCGGGTTACATACACTCTGTCCCTCATTCGACGAGCAAAATCTTATTTTCTTGCATTTCTTCATCATCCTCCACATGCATGTATTCTTCCTTCAAACGCATTTCCCAAAAGATCCCGTGGGCGATTGTGAAAAAAGTTGAATAAGGAATTTGGTCAGAGAATTCAAACACCGCAACCGAAAACCAATGCGGTTAGCTTTCCGAATTTACAGGTATTATTAAGTGTAGCTTACACCCGGAACAGGTTGATAGGAATTAACCGTGAAGATCACCTAGATCACGGTCTTTGTGACCAAGGGGCATTTCTAAATCAGTGCTCTTGCCAAAGGAAGGTAAAAACCATTTCTTCCTTGTACTTACAAAGTAAATACGAGGGAAAAGTACAATCCTAGACTGTCTGACTCACGGTCTCTCAGATTGGCTAAATTCAAAGAAAACACGCCTGCCCCTGCAATTTTTCGGATATCAGCGATACGACCCTCCGAGGGCTTTTCGCAGCGAGGGAGAGATATAAGACCAGATTTCTAGTGCAAGGAAAGATGAGACCACTAGCCAGTCCTATGATGCTTTATCATGATACTGGAAATGATCCTTCAATTTGCACGATATGTACAATACATGTCTCAAGACCACAAATTTCTATTCTCCGAGGCAATGTAAGATCGGAATTTCCTTTTGGATGTTCGAGATAGGCAACACCACCTGACGAATTCTACTGTAATGACGGTGAAACACCTTACACCGTTCTATGTGTTTCAGGCTAAGCATTCTCATCAAACAGTATTTCAGACAGTATTTCTTGCTTTCTGAAAGTTCGTCTATCCACGTTGATCTCTTACTCTGGACATCCTGTATAAAAGAAAAATGGCTTACTCCCCCCCCCAATTATTCATTCTCTAACCAACCTTTCCGACTATTCGTTAGTTTTCACAGCCCAATTACTTTTTCTACTCTCCACCTAATCCAGGGCAACACAAGTGCGAAGCACGACCAAAAACAGGGGGAAAAGGAAACCCAACAAGTTCGTTTTCAATCACGAGCACGAAAAGGAAGAAAAATAAAGAGAGTTCAACCATCCGTTCATCAATTTACAGGCACTGCTGTACGCATCGTAAAAAGTTAAACAGCAAAATTACACCGCCCATGTACAAAAAGGTTAGTTCCGTAAAAATGAAACCCAAAGGGCAGGGGTGAGAAGAGAGTATACTGATCGACATACACATTCGTTTTCCGCATTTCGAGTGAGCAAAGTCTACAACAGAACGACCTAAATGCTCTTTCCTTCGATTTGTACTTTTCCAGCACCGGCGACCCGCTTTCTATTACCATTAACCTTTTCCCTCGCCGACAGGTTACGAGCTTCTCTCTCGACACCAGTTGACGCACAGCCTTTCCATTTTCACAGCAAATGAAATTACCGAGCCCTATGATGCTTCTTTTACAAACTCACGCTCGAGACGGCCGGCCAATCAGTGACCACTAACAATACCCTCTTCCAGCCTCATTCGGCCGGTCGGACAGTGGCCATTACCTGACCTTGTTATCACAGAGTAATTTCGTCGCTACGGGGTTGAAGGCAAGTCGGTGCTAACAATAAGCTCGCGTCTTCCATCGTGAAATGCAGGACTGAATCAGAAGTAGAGACAGAGCAAGTCTATAAAATGGACCCCGGCAAGCTAGCGAATTATTTCGAAATACCAGGGGGGGGGGGCAGCTCAGTATTCCGCCGACACGAGCGACTGATGGCCCGCCTCGCCGCTTGTGTTCTGCCAGCCCTGCTACCCAATCACCGGTCTGTTTGTCGATTTGTCCGTTTGTTTGACTACTTTCTGGAGTACCCGGTAACATGAGGCTTAACTACGACATTTGGAGAGTTAGTCCACTGCATTCCTCCCTAATTACCGACAACTATGGGGTTCGAGAAACAAATGTACACATTTAAAAAGTCACTGGGCCCCAATCGGAGAATGCTCCGGGTTCATCCAGGTTCACTATTATCATTACCTCGACTAACGATGATCAAGATTTGCAATTGTGAGGATTCATAAATGAGGGCATGCCGTTGAAAAGACCTGAAGTCCACTGATAGGCACAAAAATCAATTTTCCAGGGTTCACAGCTTTTGGGGTAAATAATCTCCGAAGTTCATAATCTAGAGGGTTTACTACATTCAAGGATTCATAATCAACACTGGCAGGGTTCACAGCAAACGTCAATAAATCATTACCACCGCAGAACATGTCCAGGGTTCATATCAAGGATTTACACTTTTCACGGCTCACCAATTTCAAGGTTTGTAATTCTAAAGGTCAACAATTTCCAGAGTTCACAACTTCCAAAATTCATAATTTCAAGGACTCACCCATTCCGGGGCACATAAATATAATTGCGAGAATTCAGAGCTTTCAGAGTTCATGATTCCTGGATTGTCATTGCCAAGGCTTTCAATTTCTATACTGTACAATGTTCGTACAAAGGTTAACATTTTGATGTTTCAAAATCATCACTCCTGGGGTTTGGCATTTTCAATTTTTACGCTCGAGATTTTACGAGGGTTTATGCCTCCAAGAGTTTGCTATCTTCATCACCACAGCTCAAACGTTTCAGGGTTTATATCAAGGATTCATACGTTCCGAGGGTACAACTCCAAGGTTCATCATTCGGAGAACACACAATTTTAAGATTTTGCATTTATCATTGACCCCCATGCCTGGCTACTGGGACAGCCGAGGGTCTGTTTCTCTGCCGGTCTTTCTCATGGACGGCTAGCTCTCAATCTGCCTCCCTGGATCAAGGAATAACAGATCTGTCCCTCTGATTTCCAGATTCTCAGGAAGACAACTTACCCAGTACTTGGTTACCGGTGTCGGTGCGCAGCATACAGGATCAGATCGTCGAGTACCTGTCGTCACCATTGTCGCCGTATGCTATGGAACGCGGCGCGGCACCGGTGCCCCACGCAGCGTGTACTTGCAGATGGCTGGGTAGATGTCGTCGCCATTGCCGCCGTAGTCGCTGCCGCGCGGCGTGCCACCGGCGCCCCACGGGAAGAGCGGAAAGCCGGTGGCTGAGTTGTGGCTCTGCGTCTCCTTCTCATCTTCCCCGCGCAGCGGCTGCACCGCCGCCCAGAACACCAGGAAGCAGATGGACACTTCGATGACCCGTACCGACAGCTGAAACGCCCACCACAGCCACGGGTGCGGCTGGTCCTTGTTCAGCGGGTCGTATATGCAGAAGATGCCGATCAGCTGGACGGCGGCCATCAGCAGACTGAGCAGTGAGGTGGCCAGCATGACGCGGATGGCATGGGCCAGCGACGGCCGCAACGGGTCCGTAAACGCGGTACCGTACACCGAGTTTTGCTTACGCAACGAGGAGCGATTCGCGTACCGGTAGAACACGATGTAGGTGAGGCCGAGCAGCACGCACAGAAAGACGAACAGACACTGCGACAGCCGGATCAACGTGGACGTGTACGGGGTCAGGTCGGCGTACAGGTCGATGCAGACCGAAAACAACGAGTAGGCGACCACCAGCGAGAGGAACAAGTTCGACTTACGTGCGTAGTAGAAATCGGTTTTCAGGTCGACGATCTTCAGGATGAAGAGGAACATCAGCGCGAAGATGCAGACCAGAAAGGGGAAGACCACGTTCAGCATAAGCCTGCTGACTGGCTCCGAAAACGATTTGCTGATGTTGTACGCGTCGTAGAACAGGTAGATGCTGCGGACGGCTCCGATCACCGTCAGCAGACTGTGCACCGCGAAAAAGTAGCCATAGGGCAGCAGCCATTTGAAGGCCCGCATTCGGACCAGACTGAAGGCTGAGATGCAAGCCAGTATGGCGAACAGTATCGCTATCAGGTAGACGTGTATGTCCCAGGCAATGCCTAGTATATACCTGGCCCGCGGCTCCGGATGATCGGGCATCGTGTTTACTTCAGTCGACTCCTGGACGGACTTGTTCGGAGGGTTGAAGTCGTTCTTCCCTTCCGTAACTTGCTGCTCCTTCAGTATAATCTCCTGATTAACGTTCGGCTCGATGTTGTTACTCGGGTACATGAAAATGGGCGGCGGTTCGCGACGCTTCTCCTCCTCGTACACGGGGCCCGGGCGGGCCGTGGACGAGGACGGTGGCTTCGAGGTGCTCGGACTGAAGTACGTTTTCGAAGTCTTCAGCTCCTGCTCCAGTCGCGACTTATTACTGCCCACGTAATCGTGTTTATTACCGTTGTTCAGGATCCTCAGTATGCTATTTACCGAGATATTATGTACGACTGGCACGACCACCTCGAACGTATCGTTTATGCGATGCGTAGTACTACTTGGACTGCTACTGGGCTCGGAGTAGTTCAACGCTTCTGGTAACTTTTGAACGCTAGGCGTGTTTATGGTTTTCTTCTTTGTGTCAGACTGCGTGACCAGATCTGGACGTTTGATCGGTATCCTCTCTTTCTCAATCTTCGGAATGAGAGGCGGTATCGGCGGCCTTTTGTTGGTGGCTATGCTATCCGAGTTGCTGCCACGCAACGTCGGCTTGTCGGCGAACGGAAAATTGAACTGGTCTTTGGGTAACGGCGGCGTAAAGAAGCCACCGCGGTTCGGTGGATGCGACGCTGCATCCATACCGTCAGGCAACATAGGTGGTCCAGGATACTTTGGGGTGCTAGGAAACACATTCGCCGACGGCATCCGAGACGTTCTTAAACCATCGTTTCGGATGGTGCTCGACTTGGAAGCCAACGTTTTGTTGTATGTATCCCGCGGATCCTCGTCCAGCAGTCGTTTATCGAAAGAAAAGTCGTCTCCGAGCCCGTCAACTGGTTCGCTAATTGACACGGTAATCATCGTCAGCCATAAAAACAGCGCGGATAAGAACAGCAGCATAATGAATGTACCGTAACCCGTTTGTAATTACCCAAATTAGACGACCATCGTCGATAGGAATGATAAATCGGACAGTGACGGTGACATTCTCGAATCAGGTAATGGCTGTATTTACACAGATCAGATTTAACATAGTTAATTACATAATCGCGAAACACACGTATACGACGGTCACTTCACTTTGTTTACGCGTAAATAACATAACAGAATCGATTAGCCAGCCGAAACACTTCACATATCCGAATTACAACGCGAAACAACACATTTTCATTCAGAACAAGGCACTATTACAAAATATTTTCGAGCTCAGCCATTTGCATTAGCTTGGCCTATTTGTTACCAAAAGGCTTCCCGACTACCAACTTCCTGGTTCTTGAATCCGAAATTGTTGAGCTTTGCAATAAATCCGTAAAAAGCGCTAGTGAAAGATCAAGCATTTTCTGGATGGGATTCCCATCTCTGTATTTTTACTACGACAGTCCAAAACGTACGTTAATAGCACAGAACAGAAAGGCCGTTTTCTGAAACTAAATTGATGAATCGACTTTTTCGTTTTTCTTGAGTGAATGTAAATCAGTCCAAATTAGGAGGTGCATCTATGCTCAGTACTGGATCACTGTTTCTGCTACTGGCCGTCAAATTTCTGAATAAAAAGAGACCTTAGTTACGTGTTAATTCGACGATTAACGGCTTTTTTGATCCGAACATTTTGTTTACTTCTGAAGTGGTCAGTGGTGGGGACAGTTGTTGACGAGCGAAGACGGACAGCTGATTAGTAGATAAAAAAAGTAGCATGATTCGTGGACTATCCGACTTTTCAGGTACACAGACATTATGCAAAGAAATAAGAAGTTATCAGTGTCGCTTAAATGGTTACGTGGAATAGTGGTTCGATTTAATCTAGTTCTCACCAACTGTTATGTGCGAGTGTGAATTGATATGGCTGACAAATCAACGCTCGGTGAACCTGATATGCAGGGTTGGCTTTCGAAATGGACCAACTATTTGAAAGGCTACCAACGTAGATGGTTCGTGTTATCAAATGGTTTGCTATCTTACTACAGGTAAGTGTAATATGATCTGTTTGAGAGATCTATCTAGCTCGTATTGTCGTATGATAAAGCTACAACTTCGTTGCAGAAATCAAGCCGAGATGGAGCATACATGTCGTGGAACAATCAGTCTTCACGGAGCATTTATACACACCGAAGACTCGTGTTCGTTCGTCATTTCGAACGGTGGTGCCCAGACATTTCATATCCGAGCTGCTAACGAAGTCGAAAGGCAGACTTGGGTGACAGCGCTCGAACTAGCCAAAGCCAAAGCGATGCAGCAATTTGAAAATGGTCAGTATTGCGATTCTATTCTCATGAAGTAACGTGAGTGCGCAGAAACTGCATGAATTTGTTGTAACAGATACGGACGAGTCAGCTGGTGAAAGCGCGAAAGTGGAAGTAATGACGGTCATAAAAATCCTTAGCCAGAAAATGGAAGACTTGCAGATGTGTTACGATTTGATTTCCAAACACGGAGGTACTTTACAGAAATCGTTGTCAGAGCTGGAGTCGTTAGACTCGGCTACGGACATGACTGCTAAAGTCAAGGCGATCAACGAACGAGCCACTTTGTTTAGAATCGCTTCGAATAAAATGATGAATGTACGTATAAATCCAATTTTGAAATATCTGTTATGCTTACGACTGTCCCAGTTCGTTCATCGTGTTTGATGGCTTGCCAAGCTACATATCAGTTGAATTCTCCGAGCTCGCTGCCCAGCGGATTATAATTGAATCACTTTATGACACTGTCGCTGATTATAATGTGATTGTTGTAGACCTGTTCGGAATATCTAGAGTTAGCTCAAACACAGGGCCGCAAATGGCAAAGAATGCTGCAGCATGAACGAGAACAGAGAATACAGTTAGAGGAAATGGTAGGGCAGTTGGCCCGAGAGCAGTCAGCTTTGGAGCAAGTATCCAAGCCTTCCGAAAACGAAACCAATATTCCAGGTAAAGCGAGTAATTGTAGATTTGAAATTCGAGATGGTGGAATGTTACTTTGTGAGAACCTACGTGGTTGAAAATCTCTTAATTAAAATTCGGACTTCTGCTACTGTTTCTGGAAGGTAAAAGTAGGGGATTGTCTATCTGAGAACTCAGAACTAATAAGATAGATCTGTTATTCAAGCTTTAATGAGGTAGAGAAGCCGACAGTAGTCACTATTTCAACAGCTAGGTAGATAAACAAGCGGGAATACAGGTAAACCCACATGATGAAAGGCTAGTAATGAATTAGATAGACAGATAGGCAAACAGCTCAGTCCATGCCCAGATCCAAGTGTTGGAAAGTATTCATAAAGTTTCCATGTGTCTCTATAGAGTATGAAAAAGTCTTGAATGAATGGATAGACATGGAAGTTGGCAAGTACAAAACTACTTACCAATTGTTTCACAAAAATCCAAGTTTTGGAAAGTAGTGATATAGTCTGTGTGAGTATCGACAGATGAAGGAAAAATGAGTTTCCTCTACATTTTAAGAATGTACTCGTCTCGACCAAGAAAGAATCATTAGTACATGGCTTGTTTCTGATACTTTTGATGAGCTTTTTAGTTCCATAATATCTTTTCTTTCGTAAGGTTCTTCTAGAGTAAACTTCTACTATTGAGGTTACTGAATTCATTTGTTGCCTTTTATTAATGTCAATTACTCGGTAATATGCAGATGCATCATCCGAGGATGAAAATACCGAATTCTACGATGCACAAGGCGGCGAAGCCGAATCGTCGGTAAGTTATTTGGAAAAAAAGTCTCGTACCGTCAACAGGCATTTGTCAAACACTCAGGTAAAATAACTCCGCTGTGCTTGGTGTTTCTACTCTGTAAGAAAAAAGCAAAGAACAAGTTGAACGCGGCATGTTTCGTGATGTGTGAATCTAAAATAAATATTGGCCGTACGACTGAAGGTCACTGAAGGCTATCAGCATTGTTCGTCCTCGCAATTGGTATTTTTGTTTAATTTTCAAAATTGTGTGCAGCCTGCGAGCACTATAATGTAGTGTTCAACTTGTCAATAATTTCTGCTTTATACCGCATCGGTGCGTCATTCTTTCGGTCGCAGCTAAACAGACTGGCGAGTTTTTATATTCGTACGCGAAGTGCTATTATTGGTCGGATGTGGTCAGCTTATAATGGGTTTATTATTGGTTGGATGAAGTCAGCTAATGTGTCCAAGTATTAGGGATACTAAATAAAGATAACTCGCTGGTCACTAAAATCTGAGTTCGTTTTCGCTTGCAAACAAAAGTACGCGCATGTCATCCACTGTTTTCTGAGAACTTTAATAGCATTCTATGTATGATTATGTTTCTTGCCTTCGTACTCTAAAGAACTTACTGGATTTTTAACGTTTCAATTTCAACCTCGTTCAAAGAATTTTTCAAATTTTTCCCACCTTGAGAAGCACTTATACAGCGAAAATTTTACAAATGATCCATCTAGAATGTGAATACCGACTTAGCTATGAATAGCATTTCAATTGCATCCTGAAAGAGACTGGTACATCTACAGATGTTCTGGTTTTGACGAAGGACGAAATGAAGGCTAAAACAAGTTCTGTTGCCTCTTGGCGTGGTTAGCGTATACAGAGCTCATTGATTATTGGACTACACTCGATCGATACGAGTTCAAAATAATTTTAAAATTAATAGAATTGGAATTTGTATTTCACATTCGCAATGCTAACCTCGCCTTAATTTTATCTTGTTCTCAGGTCTTCGATAAAATCGTCAGCGAAGAATTAGCCGCCGACGATGGTTCTAGTAGTGACGTAGATGATATGACCGAATCCGCGGCTATTTTAACGGCTGCTATTCGATCTTCCGCTACCATTAAGAATAAAAATAAAAAATCGGTAAACGAATTGATCTCGCGAGTTCTGCTAAATTGTATAATCATCGGCGATTCGGTGTGTAATTAACTTTTGATGTTTGTGGACAGAGGGGAGATTCAGATGCCAATAGATTAAACGATAAAGACGAAGTGATATCAAGTAGAGATGGCGCTTTCCTGGTCCTCTCGGATAAAGCGAAAAACATTTTAGAAGATGTGAAGAAAAAACCTTGGAAACCAGGCATAAAAAGAAGAAACCGGATACCCGATAAGCCTCATCATCCGCTGCACATATGGAGCATAATGAAGAACTGCATTGGCAAAGATCTGTCAAAAATACCCATGCCAGTGAGTATGACTTTCTATATGCACAAGAAGCCGGTTTCGCACCATCGAGTAAAGCTCCAGGATCTGAGGCATGCAAGCCACAGGCAGGCAGCCGACTGACGTACATAGATAGCCAGCCTAGTTCTGTTTTGCCCTTACAATAGAAGCGAGGCGCAAAACGTTGAAAAAAAAGTTCGACACTCGCCTTAAGTTTCTTGAAAAAGACCTGGTTGGTCATGGAAGGCAAATTTCAAGACTTTTAACTACCACACTATGCAATTTGAAATACATGTGAGGTTGGTTGCATGTCATGTGATTTACAAGAGCAGTACTTGGATATGCATGGTATTTCTTTAACATTGAAAACTTCTGGGTGATTCTTTTTCAGTTATTGTACCTACTGCCGACTCGAAGAATGGAAGTGACAAATTTGTTCTCTCTGCGGTATTAGAAATCGATTATACAGATATTTCGCCTATCAGACATATTGAAGAGGCTGCTCAAAATTTGATTTTGAACCACGCCCGTTGCTTTTATTCTGAATGAAACACGGTTTAGAGAGGCTTCTTACCAGATGATAGCGTTTGATGGGTATATTTTCCCCGTATTGATATTCAGTTGCCCGCCTTGGAAAGCTGAAGGGGGTAGAGTGTATATCAAACGCCCCCCTCTACTAAATTGGTTCTCTGTTGGATAAGAATATTGCATTATTGCATATTAAAGGATTTTGAAGGAAAAAAGTTTTGAAAGGTGGCGCTAGAGTTTCACAGGCTCTTGTAGGATGCATAATTCTAGGTGGCCCAATGTTTATGAAGTTCAAAAAAAAAACAAAAAAAACACAAAAAATGGAAAAAAATAGAATATTAGCCCCCTCTTCGTGTTCAGAGGGCTTTAAAAACTCATATTTTTGAATGAATGGCAATTTTTTGATTTTTCTCTTCCTTCTTTTGGAATTGGTCTTGCCTTCTTCTGGAAATATATTTCCCGTCTTCTCCCGTGATTCCTTTTTTATCCCCCCCTGTCATGTGTTTTAAGTGAAATTTAAAAATCATGACTGTTCAATTCTTTGAGATGATTGCAGATTTTCTCTAAAATTACCAGAAATATTTTCTTGAAATCATTGGAGATTTTTTTTCAATGAGGTCCGATGAAACTTGTTGAAAATATGATCGCAAATTTTTCTTTAACTTTCGATTAACTTTCTCGGAAATTATCATCGAAAATCAAAGGAATCTTCTCGAAAATTTCCCAAGAAATTCTCTGATTTTTCCTGAAAATTTCCAATGAGATTTCGGAAATTATCGGAATTTTTTTCAGAAAAATTTCTGATTAAATTCTCTAAAAATCATTAGGAGATTTGCCCTGAAGTTTCGGATGGAATTCCTTGGAGATTCTCGAAAATTCTTCCTGATGATTTTTGATTAAATTTTTCAAAAACTGACGGAGCTTGCCCCCGAATCATTTCCTATGAAATACTTCAAAAATTATCGGAAAATTTTCTCAAAGCATTTTGATGTAGGTAATTTGTTGGAAAATACTGGACATTTTCTCTAAAGATTTCCGATGAATTTCTTTGAAAATTTCGGATTTTTTCCGCAAATATTTCCAGTGAAATTCCTTGAAAATCATCGGAGACTTTTTCCGAACTTTTTAAATGAAATTCTTCTGAAAGTATCGGTAATTTATCCCAAAGATTTTCCGATGAAAATCTTTAAAATAGAATTCGAGAATTAAAACTTACCTGACCTATTCTGTACTGTTGTATTTTGTTTCTCAGGTGAATTTTTCCGAGCCTCTATCCATGCTGCAAAGGTTAACCGAGGATTTTGAGTACGCAAACGTACTGGATGCGGCTGCCAAGTGTCCCGACCCATTCGAGAGACTGGCGTACATTGCGGCATTTACCATATCTTCGTATTCTACCACTAGCACCAGGACTGGTAAACCATTTAATCCATTGCTGGGCGAGACGTACGAATGCGACAGATTGGGCGATTTGGGGTGGAGAGCTATTAGTGAACAAGTTAGTCTATTTTATACTTCTATTTTTTCGAAGAACTAATTTTCCGTCTTGAAAAATTATCAGAGGCGGTATAGAGTGTCATTCTTGGGAAGGGTGGGGTTTGCCGAACCTTTACATGTGAAGTATGCTGACCTGCCTGTAGCTCAGGTGCAGATGCACACGAGATGCACTGGCCTCAGTTACCCCTGCCATAGAGAAACTTTGAGATCAGAGGAAGCTTCATGAATGATAAAGTCTTGCTGAGTTGAAGAACGAGCTTGCTAGAGTAGGGTGGTCCAGAATTTTGCTGTTTTTGAAATGTTGTGTTGTTCCTAGTAATTCAGCTTCTTCCTTTTGGTCCCAGAACTCGCCAGATAATTTTTTTTTGTTTGCAAATCGGAAAATTTTGAGGGATCTTGTCGAGGAAGGGGATCAAGTTTAACATAGAATTCCTCATAAAAATAACTGTAATTTTGCTTTGAAGCTTCCAAAAAAATTGAGTTTGGTCGAACGAATTTGCTTAACCGTAGAAAATCGTCCTCATTAGTTGAACATGCTGAAAAAAACTAGTACACGCTTTTTAATTATTTTTTCTAGAAGTAAGTGACTTTTTGTCCCTGTTTCTTAATACCCATTTATCCTTTTATTTTGAAAACTAAAAAAGTTCAAACATGTGTCTGTGCAGAACCGGTTGTATACACATTCGGGTATTGGCTTATCACTGAGTACGAGTAAGCGCGTCCCTTTATCTTGTAATTAGTTCTTATCTCGGGAACCCAATATTATTCTTCACGGATCAATGCTAGATAACGTGCAAGTACAGGTCAATGAAAAATAAGCTCGGCTGAGTTTGAGTTCCGTTCCGTATATCGATATCAGCTTTTTAATTAGGCGAGTTCCATCCGTCAACTGATAAGTTGAACGAGTTCCGTCCGGCGTTCTTCAGCTAGTATACAAATTGCGTCCATGTGACTCATGCATGTGACAAGTGTGGGCATGCATACATACAGTAGAACTCACAGTGTGTCTAACGACGATGAGTTATCGATCTCAAAATGAGGACCGCTCAAGCTGAAAATACTGGACGACACGAAAGTGAAAAATTTCTTATGGACAATTTACTGTAGCAAAAAAAAAAAAAATAAAGGTAGCGTAATTATAATTCTCATGGTGGGGGATGGGCCCCCTTGCCCCTTGGCTATGTCACTGCTAGTCGTCGAACAAATTCGAGCATTTTTTGCTCCGCTGTAATAGTCAGACCATTGTCTTATTGATGTCCGTGTTTAGTTGAACAGTTATAATTTTTTCAAGGTAATATACCTAGTCCAAAACTTTCACGAAAAACTTTCTTACAGAAACAATCACTTTCCGATTATTCCCCCCTCCCTAAATTTAATGACTTCTTGGTCACTGTTTTGATTTACGTTGTCGTTTTATTCACTTATCTGGACAAGAATTCTGTTCCTCCCTCTGGTGTAGGGATGGAGTACCTACCAAGAATCTTGAAAAAGTTAGTTCAATGGTCAGCGGTCTCTGTTGAATTCGGAGTATCAAGTACACTTTTTTTGAATTTCGAAGATTACGAATCGCAGCCACCGAATAAAGCATGAAAACAATAAATTATTATTTAAAGGCTCCACTGAGGGGTAAGACCTGAAAATTACAGATAATACTGCTAAATATATCGAAACTGTAGTTTTTGGAGTCGTTGAATTCCTTTTTGAGATTTTTTGACTGTAACCACTAATAATAAGGGTCCACCGGGGGCAGGCATATTGAAATTTCGAAATTATTTAACATAATATAGTTTCAAGTACGTATATTATATTGGTATCAGGGTTTCTGTAGTCGCTGAATTCATTTTTGAAGTTATTTTTCCTGAAACCGTAATTAATAATAGTCTACGTAGATTAGGGTAGGAGAAAGAACTTCAAACTGAATTCAGTGGCAACAGAAACCCTGATACCAATATAATATACATAATTTCAAATCAAAAACCCAATTTTAGATATTCTTAACAATATGAACATCATTTTGGAGGTTCCCAGATTCACATTTGCTCATGAACGGTCAATTTTCTAACGATCAATTCTACTAGGCGCCCAATTTACCGACGGTCAATTTTCCACAGTAATTTTCTTGCGGTCAATTTGCCGCGTGCAATTTTCATGGACCCCTTGAACAGAGGCAAGAAATCCTGAAATAAATCTGAAAGCATCTCAAAAGTTTTAGTTAGTCTTCTAGAGTAAGAGTGAGTTTCAAAAAAGCGTAGAAGAGTATTGTAAAGTCTTGAACAAGGTTTCAAGTCTTGAATGAGTGATAACTACTACCGAGTCTTTAGGAACCTTGGAAAGTCGTAGTAGAAGAATCATTTGCGAGTCTTGAGAGTCGTAAAAGTTTTAAACGAGTATTGAAAAGTCTTACAAGTTTGATAGAGCCTCTTGAAAAGCATTTACTTGTTTTAAACTAGTATGGATGAATTTCAGTTTGTCAGGACCCAGTATTGAAAAGTTAATGAAGTATGAAAGAGTCATAAACAGTCGTTTACGTGCCTAACAATCACTGAGTCGTAAACAGGAATATGAGAGAATCATACACTCATCTGGAAGATGAGTGAGCGTCTCAATTTCAAGGAGTCTTACAATCTTATACAAGTCTAAAAAAAACTCTTTTCTAATTTTGCTCTCAACCCGAGCTCTGGAATCCGCCCTTTCGAGCATTACTTCAGAGGCGTCGGGGAGGCTGTTAGGGCTGTCTTAGCCCTCTTCATTTCTTGCCGAAAACTTGGTCTAGGTCGAAATGTAGCGAGTTGCTACGTGAGCTCGAACCCGGGACCTCCGGATTCCGAGACCAGCGCGCTATCCACTCGGCCAACCAGACCCCTCTTGAAAAAAGCTGTAAGAGTTCTAAAAATTCTTAACCTTATTTTGAAGAGCTGTAATGAACCCTGGAAAAGTTATGAAGGACCACACACAAGTTTTGAACAGTTTTAGTAAGTCTTGAATTAATAACCTTGGAGAAGTCTTAAAGAACTTCAAACAAGTCTGGGAGAGTTTAAAAGATTCTTACATAACTACTGAAGATAAACGTTTTAGCTAGTCTTAGAATTACTCCTTCCTCTTTAACGGAAAAAGTTTATAGTTATTCTGATACATATAATTCGCTCAATCAAAATTAAGTGAATTAAAAAAATTAGACTTACCCTGACTTTGGAAGATTTGTATTTTCTACGTTAATGTTGGAAATATCAACAGTATAGTATTTCTCTGTTATCTATTCATTGATTACTATCGAGATGACGACAAATATGGTACAAGTACTAAGGAGTAGGGGGTAATTAGAAGTATAATTCTCGCACCTTTGAAATTGCCCCTCCCTGGATTGCTTTTTGACTATTTTACTACATTTGATAGGAAGAAGAAAAGAAAATTTAGTATTGAAATGAGATTCTCTAACGAGGCGGAAAGGCTTCAGAAGGTCTCAGGGTCGTGGCCGGCTTCTGGTATCACCGTAAGAGTGAGCCGAGTTTTCGGAGAGCATGATGTTGGTAAGGGATGTTCCTTTCTTTCTGGATAAGGCAAACCGAGTAGTCGAGGCTATTGCCAAATAGTCCATAGAAGATGTAGTAAAACCTTCTTCGAATTAACTCGACATAAAAACGGAAATAAATAGTGCTTTACTTAGCAATGAGAAAATAAAAAGGTACGGTGCTGTCATAAATTTACATTCAACGTCAACATTATTTCCAAGATTGACTAAGAAAATAGATAAATCAATCACAATTCAGTAGCCAATAATTACTGAATAATATTTGGGGTTTGAGATTGTATTTGTACAGAAGAAACGGGCTGCTCTAAATTCATCTAACTCCGCCTCTGAACATTATACTCGTATTTGTAGTATCAAAGCTGTAACTCTGGTTTAAAGTTCAAGTTACATACACTCATTATATTCGTGCTCTTTTCTCACCAATTAGGTATCACATCACCCTCCTATCGCAGCTCAACACTGCGAAGGGAAGAATTGGATCAGTTGGCAGGAGTTTACTATGTCTTCTAAGTTCCGTGGCAAGTACCTTCAGCTTACTCCTTCGGGTACCTCTCATTTACGTTTTAAGGATTCAGGTAAGTCGTCCACCAGTGCCGTGCAAGTGCTGGAATATGCAAGAAATCCAAAAGATGTCGATCTAATTCACTCTGTTTTGCTTACAGACGATCATTACACATGGTGTAAAGTTACTACTACAGTGCATAATATAATAGTGGGTAAGTTATGGGTAGATCAAGAAGGAGAAATGGAGATAGTGAATCATACGAATGGATCAAAATGCCATCTCACGTACGTGCCTTACAGCTACTTCGCTCGAGATCAACAACGAAAGGTGATTGCGTAATTTCCTGCCTACGAAGTAGAGTTATTTGTAATTTGACATAATTTTTTCTACAAACAGTTTTTTTTTTATCGAGTCCTTATGACGGCAATATAATAGGCGTGTTCCTTGAGGGCGTGCTATTGCTTTCGCGTTAGTTCAGCTCCCTAAAAACAGACATACTGTTCGTAGGTGAAGGGAATCGTTGTCAACAGCGAAGGCGAAGTAAAATGGATGATAAATGGAACATGGGACAATAAAGTCGAAATAGCTCCGCTTACCAAAATTGATAAAGAAACCGGTTCGTGGCAGACGGGCACTTCGACGCCGGTATGGCAACGTGTGTTACCTCCGTAAGTTGGTCGCTAAGTGCTTACATTATTTTTTATTCGTACGATTCAAGGTAATTCGACGATAAGAAATTAAATTTCCTTTTTATCGAGTTCGTGTGTGCCTTATGTATATGCGTTTCGTCGGATTATTCGATTTCGCTGTCGAGCAAATATTACTCGAATTTTCCGGCTGTTGGTCGGCCTTGATACTGTGGGTTCGGATGGCACGTGGCAGATCGTTATTTGTTGTCACAATTGCGATGTGTACTTTCGGATTGGGAGTTTGCGAGAGAACGAGAAGCTCTATCTGACACTGAAGCGTGGTAGCACTCTGCATTAGTTCTACATTTTGACGTGTGTAATAGACTGCCCAGAAGGATCGAACTAGCACATATTCAAGTTCCCCTTTCAGGAGTCAGTCTCAGTGGATGCAGGTCGGAATCCCATGCCGGTGTCCTAATCCAATTGCAGTTTCAGTATTCAGTTATTGAATCTGAGAGTCGCCACTCCCCATTCAAGCTTGAGAAAACTCCTGGTACACTGGATGAAAACCATGGTCAGAATTGAACTCGAACCGTTTTTCTGTTAAATTTTAGGGTTTTTAAAAAACAATTTTTTATTAATTATCATCCTTCTTCTGCGAGTACATTTGGATGAATTTTCTTCCATAGGCCTGACAGCGAAAAGTATTACAGTTTTACCGAACTGGCGTGCCAGCTAAATGAAATGGAAGAAGGCATCGCGCCCACCGATTCCAGATTGAGGCCGGATCAACGGTTGATGGAATTGGGCATGTGGGACGAAGCGAATATCGAGAAACTGCGACTGGAAGAGAAGCAACGCTTGAAGAGAAAAGAACGAAATATGCTTTCCGAAGATATTTCGGAAAATGGTGAGTTTCTTAAAGTGAAGTTCAGTCGGGAGTCCTAATTCTGAGTGAATTTTTTGAGGTGAAGTTCATTGAAAATTCGTCATTCCGGATGTTTCCTAAATGAAGAAGACAGGTATACTGGTTGTAAAGCGAACATCCACCAGTTTCAGGAAGACCCGTTAAGTATCGTTTCGTTTTAATTTTTATAAGGAATTGTCTGTTATGACATTAACCTTATCGTATAAATGGATAACTTCACATTTACAAATGACGAGCGAACGTAACTGTGTGCAATATAAAGAATTTAAACTACTCAGAAGAGTAACACAGTTATGGATCCTATAAATCTTTGTATTACTTTGTGGCCAAACCCAAGTCAGACCTTAAGGGGTTGGTAATAAAACTGATATCGTACATACTCAGCGTCAGGGTCAATTTATAAGGTGCAAGGAGTGCTTGCGTTTAAGCCTTCGAGTGGTTTCTGGAACTGTCTGATAGGACAACTACTTGTGTGTTAGATGGGCATGGACTCTCCAAACGTATTTGTTGGATTTTTTGTTGATCACTACTGTTGGATCCAGGTCCAGGTCACGACGAAGTTAGTCATTTGTAAGGTACCGCTGTACATTTGTGATGGTGCGCATAAATTTGTTTTCGAAGCGTTTGATAACTAAATCGATTGAAGTCAGCTGTAGTACTCTGGAGCTCGCAACCATAAGTCCAAATAGGCTTGAAAATGGAGGTGTATATGGATCTCTTCTTATCGAGACTCAGCACTGAATTTCGACCTGTTAACCGATAGAGGGTTCGAAACAGTAGATTCAGGGAGTCACGTTTTTTTCGAGTATGCTCCTGCCAGTTCAGTCTTTTCTCAAAGTGTATTTCGATGAGTCTTTACTTGGTATGTGCTTTCCATCAAAATATCAAGGAATATATCCATGGTGGCGTAAGGCAAAATCCATTTTGGTGGATTTGTTCTCTCATTCAGCTTGATTTTCCGTGTATTAATCCAGTTACAAATGGAATTAAAGCATTTTGAAATAGCATTACGTCAGAATTGTGAGCGACTATCCCAGCGTCGTCGGCAAATAAAGCTGTTACCACATTACTATCTTGAGGTATATCCACGGTATAAAGGAGTTACAGGGCAAGCCACCTCATGGCACTTCTGCAGCTATGCTTGTTAACTGCAATTTTTCCGAGCCAATATCAACGTGGAAATAAGGGTTAGGTATGAATGCGGTAATTTGCAAAGGTAGGGTGGAAGTACTACTTCACGCAACTTACGTATAAATCCCTGGTGCCAGACTTTATCGAATGCGCTGCTGACATCCAGGAATACAGCAGGAGCATATTCCTTGGATTCAAATGCTGTAATGATTGCGTTTACTACTCTGTTTATTTGGTCGACTGTTGAATGTTTCTTGCGAAAATCAAATTGGCATGGGGGAATTACTTCTCTCTATTGAATTATCCTGTGAATCCGACAGCGAATGAATTTCTCAACAATTTTTGAGGGGATAGTAAACAAAGAAATAGGTCTGTAGAAGCTTGTATCATCTAATGGTTTGTCAGGCTTCAGAATGACAATCATTTTGATAATCTCCCAACAGGATGGTACGTATCGTAGCCGAATTGCTGTATTCATAAAATAGGACATAAGGAGAATACCTTTTCGCGGTAGCCGTTTTATAATTATAGGAGCTATTCTGTCAGCACCAGAAGACTTTTCAAGATGGTAAGCCATCAATCAGCTTGGCTACTTCCAAGGGCGGGGTGTGTTTGATCTTCCCTAGATCAGGATATGCAGAGATGATTAGACCGGTAATGATTGAATGTCGTTGTTTTGAAACATATTTTCATAATGGCATGCAAAGCCTGGTTCCGTCTGCGGTCTTCAGAGGAGGTATGTGAGTTACTGTACGACGCAGCCTCTTAGCAGCTGTCCATAATGAGTAGTTCGCTTCTTTGGTTGGTACCAGCTCTTCTAGGAAGAGAGCAAATGAATCTTCTTTCTACTGATGTATTTCTCTGGTGGTGGCCTTGCTGATTCGATTGAATAAGGTTTTGTTTGCAGCAATTCTATCGCATTGCGATTTGGTTTTAGCCATTCTGCATTTCCTAATTAGATTACAAATGAAGGTTAGGTAAGCCAGTTGTACTGGATTGCGCTCCAAATAGTTGGTACACTGCTGCACCGTGGAACACAGCAGCTGCGAGAAGTTGTTGATAGTAGTACCTATATATATAGTTCTATAGGCGTTTTCAGCTTGGTCTGTGAAGAGATATCCCTTCATCTACCAAGAGTCGATACAGATTCCAGTCTGTTGTTTGACTTAATAGTGTGAGCACCCTTCCTCAAAGACAGCCTTGTGACAGAGGGTGATCTCAACTGGTAAATGATCAATACTGAGGTCCGTTGAACATTGGATAGAAAAATAATGATCTTTCCGTACTTGAAAGAAATCCGGAATATTTGGTCATTTGATAGAGTCAGCAGGCTAACGGGTTGGGCTTCCAGGCAATAATGTATAGCTAGTGCAGCATGCCATAGCCTCGAACAGTTCGTGTCCCTGGAAAAAATGTCTCCTACCTCGAAGTAGAGATTTTGTACCATTAGATTTGGAATGGCGAGTAGGAAAGCGTACGTGTTAGTAGTAAATGGGGCACTATAGAACACATGACAGACTGCTAAATACCAGCAATAAGTTGTGTGCACGTATTCCATGGTGACCCGTTGGGGAAAAAATGTTTATTATTATTTTTTTTCTACTATAATAGTTGAAAAAATAATGTACACAATGACGTCAAGTATCCCCGACCTCCGCATGCTGAGGTCACACACATATTTATTCCCCCCCCCCCTGCACTAAGACTTAGAAATAAAAAATAATAATATACTAGTACTTACCACCAAATATCCTCACCAGCTGGTTGATAGCCGTGATTTTGTAAGCATTTAATGATTATGGCTTTTTTTTTTCTTTTTTTTTTACGAATTACGAAATTGAGTTTCTCCCGGAACAAAATTATAAATCCGCCACCGATCTCCTGTCCCCTGTAATAGACTTGATAGTAGCACAAGGAAGCAATACAAGAAAACAGATTGGATGAGAAATGGGAGGAAATATGAAATACTGAGAAACTGAATACTTACTTCTAATCTTATGCACTGTTCAACAGTATAATAATGGTAGCAACCTCTAGAAAAAGGCATATTACCTGGAATCATGAAATGTGTCTCTGGTATCAAAAAATCACTTTTCACTCTCTTGACAATTCTTATGGAAAACATCACACTGTTTCGGATGAAACAAGTCGCAGCTTCCTATCGTTACTAGTTTTCCCCAAATTGCATTTAAAAATTTCGTCAAAGTTTGAAAACATTCGTTTACATGTTGTCGTGTGAAACGGGCCTACAAAAAGGACAGAGAACAAGAATTCGAAACGCAGCCGTCATAGCAACGCATAAACGCGCCACCACAGATGTGCACGCTATGTACATCTGTGCGCACCACAACCACCATCCCATCTTTACACTCGTTTATCTCGAAAACGGTTTTCGCACGAGAGGCACATTTCATGATTCCAGATCACATTATATGCAGTACGAGTGTTTTGGTGTATACGGACCCATTTCTCGTGCACCGCTTCGATTAAGAATATTAGCTATCCACTTGCCTGTGACAGATCTTCCGGAAACAGCAACAGGATCCGTATTTCAAAAACTGAAATTTCAACCTCTGGGAAAATTGTGGGTGGCTTCGTAAATACTTGTCAGATCTGTACTCATATTTTGATTACAGATCTGTAGTTGTTGAATGTAAACAGCCTCGTAGTCAGGGCCGGACTTCTTCTACCATTCTCTATAAACATCCCGAGACCAAGTCCACCAGAGTGCCGCGTGATACTTAGCGTACGGATACTCATTTCTGCTGAATGACCCGTGTTTATTTTCAGTGACTCTTCTCGAGCTCTCATATCTGGGCCCAGTTGAAACATACGTGTATATCAGTCGTTGTAAACTGTTTGGTAGTGATCCCGATCTCAAGATCGATCTTATCGATCATTTAAAATTCTCGATCAAGATCGATGATCGATCATTTTGGTCATGATCGAAATTTCGATCTTTCACAAAGTAACAACAGAGAACCCGCAGGTTCAGTTATCAGTTATTAATGTTGGGAGATGTGCTTTTGTGACAAATTTAACAAAATTTTCAACTTCAATAAATTTTCTAGATTTTTTACTCATTGACAGCGAGAAATAACCAAAATTCATTTGGATTTTGCAGATTTGCAGATGCAGATAAACTTACACCAGTAAAAAAATTCTCTGATTGATCAAGATCGATCTTATCAAAAATCGATCTTTTTACATAAGATCGGATCGAATCGAATATCGGAAGTCGTATGATCGAAAATTTCGATCAAATCGATCTTTTTTGAAAGATCGGGATCACTACTGTTTGGCATTTTTATTTCAGGTGACAACCGCCAAGCCTACGAACCGATTTGGTTTCAACGCGAAACCGACAAATGCACTGGCAGTGTGAACTACAAATACAATAATCGGTACTGGCAGTGTAAAGAAAACCAAGACTGGAAGCAGTGCCCGGACATCTTTTAAGTCGCGTTCGCCCCGCTATTTCAGCTTATAACACGTTTTTCGGCCATATTTGAATTACGTCCGCGGTTCTGCTCTGAGGAAATGGTATGTAATTTTCGTGTACCGATGTATGGTGTGTACAAAATGGCATGAATTGAAGAAGGTGAGACAATAACCGAACTACGCTATTTTCTGGACGATGCTCAAATTACCCGCTGAGTTACTTCCGTTTTTGTGTTCGTATTAGAATCGCACCCGCGTTTTAACAATTCCGATGGTTGAATCTCGGACTTGGAAGGCTTCAAATCTGCTAAAAACAACTTCATAACGATTAGTATTATTGTATTGTTACCGTTAATTCACGTAGGAGGTTTTGAGTGAACTGAATCAAAAGCGGCGATGTCCGCCTATCGGATACGTCTACTAACATTCGATAGATTATCGATATAGTCGTCATATTAACTTGAATTGACTTTATAGAGTGATTGTGATGTAGAAAAGTCTGACAGTTTGAAAGGAGTTTTGTGTCGGCAACTCGGTACAAAGGTGCATTGTATGAAATCAGTGTTACTTGAGTAACGTGTTTCTTAATCTAGGTAAATTGAAGGCTATACCGTTACTATTACTATATTCATTATTATTTTGTTGATTTTGTTTTCCTGTTATAGGTATTTTATATTTACTATTTACAAATAATTACCATAATCGTGTTTTACCGTTTTTGGTGTTTTAATGAAGTATTTGTTGTATTTTTGCGCATGTGTTTACGCTATATAATTGGTTAACCGAAAAAAAAAGCTTTACTAATATCGTTTGGCTTTTAAATTAAAGCATTTACCAAGTAGATGTAAATTCAGTTAGTCATTAACGCATTGATCTCTGTAAACGAAGCGCAAATGAAACATTTCTGTGTCGATTAACGGGAATGCGTAGAGTACTTACTTTTTAGACGGTTTTCTAAATTTATTTTACAGTTTCCTGGAATTTTTTTTATTTTATACGGCCACGTATCAAAGTTGGCTTCAAATAAAATTAGGGAAGTGTACGCTGAGCTTATTCCGAGTGTAAAAATGTAAAACGCCTCGAGTTTAATTCCTGTGATGCGTTGCGGGAAAAGGTGCCTGAAGTTCGGGAAATGAAAATTGAGACTCTGTGTACTCCTGGTAGAACTCGAAATTCTGAGTATTTCGCGACCAAGACTGGTCGAATGGTATTTTTCGGAGAATGATTAAATGATGTACAATGTCTTTTGAGAAATTTTCTCATTTTGCAAAATTTGATTTTCCAACTTCAGGTATCTTTTCTCGCATCGCACTAAGACATGCTGTAAACTGTACCTACCGTTATCTAGTGTATTACCTTCGCGTTAATTGTAGTCTAGTCAGTGTTGCTTCGAATCAGTGTATCATTAATTTTTGATTGTTTATTTTCCTCGAAATTATACAACTTTTGAAGTAGCAGTTTTTAATTATTCACAAGAGTAAATATAAAAATTAATTTACTTTGGTAACAAAATGTATTTAAAAAACGGTTCACCCTAAATCGGCTAAAATATTATTTAAGTCTTCCTGTAAGGTCAACGACATTTCTCGTTGTTTATTAACGTCATCTTGTAAACGTTCGATGTTCGCCTTCATTAGGTTATTGCCTTTCTTCAGAGAGGATAATCTATTTTCGTGACGTTTGGTGCGCTCTAATAAGAATTTTCGTTTTTCTTCGGTAGTCGCGTTCGGTGGGATTTCTTCGTCGCTGTGCTCCTCCTCTTCGCTCTCCTCGCTCTCGGACTCGGATTCGGTTTCCTGAAATGTCACATAAATTGGCGTATAAACCGTCATTCCAGTATGTAGGTACGTTTTTGTTGTAACCTCTTCATCCTCCATTTGCATTAAAAATACTCACCTCTTCTTCTTCTACTTCTTCTTCTTCAAAGTCATCGTCCTCTTGCTCTTTCATCAATTTCGCCATTTTGTCGACTTCCTTCTGCAGTAATTTGTATTTCCGCTTTTCTTCTTTCAGCTCGTTTTGGTACTTTTTGAGTTGCTCTCGCAGAATTCGACGTTCTTTCATGGAGCCCGCTTGTTTTTCTCTGAATGTTTTCAGCTTCGTGGTCAACAGTTTCAACTCCCTGGCGATTTGCCTTTCTTGAGTTGCTGCACCTTCGTTGTCACTTTCTGTAAAGGTATAATTCATGAATGTCAGAACTTGACCACTATTGGGAAGTTAACATTACCTAGGTAGCACTAGGGTAACACACTAACACAAACTAAGTAACGCTCAACACATTTTGGAAATGTCTGGAGTATTATTTCAGCTTCCCTACTCTCGTAACCTGCCACGCAGGCCCAATCGGGGTATTACCGGGATAGGGGGTGCGGTGTCCCGGGGCCAATTTGGCATGCGTGCATCGCCATACGCCCCACCATCATCATCGAATTTCACTTTAAAAAATGTCCATGGGGTAATTCTTTTTTATCCTGATAGCTCAATGCTGTTGTTGAAGTTATTTCAACCAACTTTCTTTCAAAAACGATTTTTATAACACGCCAAGGGCGTTCAAAGATCCCACTTCTTTTACACGTTTTCTATAGGAACGAGTTAAATTATCCCCTCGTTGTAGAAGCAGGGCTATCAACATCGGTACTTTTGGTTAACTTCCCAATTAAAAACATGGCAGTTCTGCTGTAGAATCGCACATTTATTTAGACAGGGTCTGGAATCTCTGGAAAAAGGAGCTACGTGACTGTTATTTCAAGGTCTTCCCCAGTCACCCCATAACCCGGTGCTGCTGCCTAGATCATGCCCAAAATGATAAGACGTGTTCAAGAATTAATATTCAACAACCTAAATTCAGCTTGTTTTTCGTACCTTCTTCAGTTTCCGTTTCACTTTCTTCTTCTTCATCATCGGAAATTAAATCAACCGAACCTCCATTTGCAATGGATATGAATTTTTTGGAAGGCTGCCTCATCAACTGGTTGACTGGTGTTCCTTGTGACACTGATTTTAGTTGTTGTTCTAATTCTTGATTTCGCAACCAAGCACTTTCTAATTTTCTTCTCATGTTATCAAGCTGCTCCGCGGTGGTGTGATATTTAGTTTCCATATCTTTTGCCGTACGGTTAGCCTCATTTGCTTCTTCTTTTAATCTTAGGATCAACTGTAATCAGTAAGATGATGCGTAATATTAATTACTTGTGTTCAGTAGATTAGGTAGTCTGGCCGATGGTTCAACCATCAGGTGGAGCTTGCATTTATGCTAGATTAATACAATTTCGAGTTGTTGACAAGCCAAAATTGACGAAAGACAGATAGAGCTGCCGAGAGAGAATTCGGGCTCAGGGAAAATATAAAAAAAGCGTGATTTTTCTCGAGCCTTTCTCGGACACCACGGTTTTGCGCTGGAAGACCTAAAGAATGATCAAACTATGTAAAAAAGATCAGACGATGAGAAATTAGGCCCTTAAAAAAAGTCTAGGCCCGAAGGAATCCTTTATCACCCCCCCCCCTCTCGTCTGACTTAAAGACAGATTATTTTGTTGGAGCCGTATTTGATACGTCAATTTGTATCGCTCCCTCTAAAAATTTTCAGTTCCATTGGTAAAATCTTCTCCTCCTTAAAAATTATGGTATTTTTCATTTCCCTGTTGCTGTTTTTACGTTATTAATAATTCCTCATATATTATATCTTAATGTTTTGTAGTCACAAATCATAATTGGCTCATCCCCAATAAGATTATCTTGCTAGAAGAAAAATCAAGTCCGGAAAAGAAAACCTCGAGGAAGGTTATTATCAAATCTTTTTTCCTGAAAAATAACCCTTCCCCCCTTGTCCCCTCGCAAAGATGGCAAATTTTCGCCTATGTTCAAATCTGTTCAGTAACGGAGATGTAAGAGAAATTAAACCGTGACATCAGTCTCCGGTGCCTTTATTTGCTCTCTACAATTTGATACCATATGAATAACTTTCAAACGGTATTTATGCGGCCTGCAGTTGCTTATTTTCAGTATTTCAATCCCTGCAAGCCGGGACCGAATGTGGATGATAAAGTTTCACAAAAATCTGAGCCCTTCTCACATGGTTCTAGTTTGAGTGAAAAGGAGCCATCGACATATGAGTTATGTTAGTGTAATAACGAGTAAATTATGTTATTACTTCCCCTTAATTATTATCAGGTATGGGGTAAGTCAAGTTCTTAAAATCTTATGATTTTTTTTTTTTTTCCTTCTAATAGTGAACATGGAAAACAAGAAAAGTGAATTTGGAACTCACACCCCCTTTTCACGTTCGTGGTTTGATAGCGTGTTTATGTCTGATTATTATGGTTATCGATTGCGGTAGAACAGCATTGTACTGTACTTCGATTTTTTTTATTGACCGTTTTTATTAAACTTGCTCCATCGATCAAAATATTACCCACATTTATAAAATCGCTTTATTATTTATCATTTAAGTGGGGAAATTAGGGAATCAGGGTTTAAGGCTTGGAAACTGGGCGTACATTCTGACAAAAAAAAAAAAAATTCATTCCTAACCTAATAATTCTAATTCTAAAATCGATTCTTTCTTCCTTCAGGCTTTATGATACCCTAAGAAATATACGCTCACCGTCCCCAGCTAGTTGATAATATAATGAAACTGAAGGGAAAATATGATAGGATCTTAGTTCTCGAGTTCTTTTACGTACAGAAACAGAAAATTCTTCAACACTTACAGAAGTACTCAAGATTTGTTTCAAATTTTAATTTTTGAAAAATCAAAAAATATTATGATTTTATGAGAAACCATCCTGAATTCTGGATTTCTGTGCTTCTGTGCTTCACAACTTCACTCTTGTTCATTTGGACTTCTTTAAAGAGGGCCTAAAAATATGTGATTTTTGAGTCTCTTTTTTTAGACATATCCAAATATTGATGTCTCCTTCAATTATAATCACAAGGAAAAGGACTTTAAATTATCAGCATTGAATGTCTTTTTTGAAAGTCATGATACAACCAGGTCTATTCATGCTAGCTAAAATTTCACGTTCATCCCAAAAAAATGTTGGAAATACAAAACCGCCATTTTAGTGAAACGCAAAACCAGCTCCCGCTGGAGAAAAAACTGATCAAACAGGAATTATTTGGAATCATCCTTCTGATTATTGTGATTAAATCGCTTGCGATCGTTCTTCAATGTTAAAAAGTCTGTATCTTTTGTGTTTGCAAGTGGACTCCTGAAGTTTACTCCTCAGTCCTGGATAATATTTCGCCTGATAATTACTTCGAACTTATCCAGACTATAATACTGTCACGGATTGTACCTTGGTAAGTCCTAAATTGTTTTGATAATTAATATATAGTTTAACGTTACACTTGTTCATCAGCATTGAATAATTTACGATTGCAGTTACCATAATTCTAAAATCATTCCTTGGTAACTCAGTCGGTAAAGGTAAATCGAATTCTAGGATTACCTTTTCATCTTCATCCGTGCGAACTGGGCGACCTTTCTGAGGTTCAGCTATCCTCTGTGCCTTTTCTTTTTCCAATTCAGCCTCAAGATTAGCAAGTCGCGCCAATAGCCTTTTATTCTCTCTTTCCATCGCTTCTTTATTCCTCAGTTCTAGAGCTAACATCTGCTTGGCTGACTGTAAATCGTCACGAACTTTATCGATATCGTCTAGCTCATCGGGTTGCACAGCTGCAGCTACCACATCTGCCATTGATACCGATTTCTGCAGTTGTTCTTCGATTGTCATCTCTCTCCTAAATTTCCGTAATCCTATGAAAAAAGAACGTTTTAATTCGGATGTATTTTAAGATATTGTTGGGAAAGTATCTTAAGCGTAGCCTTACCATCTAAGTTTGGTTTACTGCGATCGTTGATTTTCGTTTTCTTTAATTTGACTCCGCATTGAATTTGTTTTAATAGTTTGTTATGAGTGTCGCCATCTTCTTTCTTTTCAGATTCGTAAACGAACTGTAACACGATGTTTTAAACGGTGAATATCGCAGAAGAGCCAACTGATCAACTCTATTATGGATTACTTTCGGAGCAAGCAGTAAGATAGATGAATTAGCATTATTAATTACCAGAGTTGAGAAGCGTTAGTGGTACTATTTGTGTTTCCATTGTGCTTTGGTGCTGCATAAAAGCATATGTGATTGACCAGCATGGGGAAAAGACGAAAATTGGGAGGATTAGTATTTATGTTCGTTTAGTATGTTCGGTTTCTCCTGAACAGTGTTGAATCAAGGAAATCATGAATCGCTAAATCAGTATTGACAAAGAGACTCTGCGCCAGTGTCTTTGAAAATTAAACCTGCTATACTTGGTTAAGAACTTTTTTAAATTGGTTGTGTTGTTTGCTTGGTATCTTTTTTAAACGATATTAGCAGTAACACATGTGCTTGAAGTGTATTATGCATTGAGTTATCGGTTTTCATGAAATTAGAATTGGAGCACCTTGGTGCTTTTCTTTCAGCACACCACATTATTACCCTATATGCACAACGAAGTAAGATCATTAGTTTAAAACAGAATAGCAAAATTTAAAGGTTCCATAAAACGTCTTGTTGGTTTTGTAAACTTCTAAGTAGTTTTAATTTAACGGAAATGATCTGTGAATCTAGTGTTTGCATGATGCTTGTGTACTTGGATTCTAATGATGAAAATTCGGGTGTGAAATAGCTTTTCTCAGAAACGCACTAATGAGTCACGTGGTTCGTGGATTTTGATCACGAATGGGAGGATGGGAAGAGGCTAGATATTTACTACAAATGCTACACATTATTATAAAAAAAAAAAAAAAAAAAAAAAAAAAAAAAAAAAAAAAAAAAAAAAAGCACGAGTCGCATTATAATTAGAAAAAAATACGCTGTAAATATTTTCGTATTCGCTTTCGAACCAGCTCTCAGCTGACTGATTTTTTTTCTGATTTTTTTTTCTTAGTTTCGTATTTAATAACACGTGCACCGTGTTTCGAGCTTCGTCTATTTTCAAGCCAACCTTTTTGGATCGTAAAAGTCGAAAGTGGCGACGCGAATTCGAAAACATTAACGGTGCGAAGCTATCATGATCTATAAAAGTGTATATTTAACCAATCGTACAAACTGGCTGGTGTTAGCGTGTATACAGTTTCGGTATTTCACAATCGTATTTTTAATTCGAAAAGTTTGCTAATTCGATTTAATTGGAATCGATTACAGTGTCTGTTGACAGAGATATCGGATTGAAGCGTAAGAAGGCCATCTGTTGGCACTTGTCAGTTGTTGGCAGGCGCGGAAAAAAGGCGTTATTTCATTTTTGTTAATAATTCTTTATCAACGGATTGTTTGTTTACTTGTCCTTTGGCTTTCATTTGAGGGATTACAGGTGCACTGCGGTCGTTGCATTGGACGTGTTTTAATTTTCGGCCGCTTTCCACTTCTTTCATCATGTCCGACCAGTCGGGTCTGCGGCGCGGTCGACTCCGTAATGCTTCGATCTTAGCCGCCTTCTCTTTGGTCAACGGTTTTTTGACGACTTGCGAGGCAATTACAAAATGAGGGAATTACAAAGGACGGGGGAAATAATCGATATTAGGTGTAATTATTATCTGCAATTGTCGAACGAAACACCCACCGCAACAGCGATAAGATAATTTTAGCGAGCAAAGTTTGGCAAACGTTCATCTGATGTATTTCCAAATTGCGAGCAAACTTGAAACACTCGGACACTTTTTTTTGTCGCTTGATATTAAATATACGTGCTTAACTTTTATACGTAAATATGGTGGAATTAGGGGTTATTCTTAAATTGTTACAGAATATGATATTCTCGTACTGCAGCTCGAAATGAAGGATTTTACATGCGAGGAGTACGTCGAGCTGAAGGACGAAATATGAACAAAATTTACTTCGTTATCACTGTCGACTTCCTCGTCGCTGGTCTCCATATCTGCGGTTACAATCTGAGTACGTGAAAACGTCACCGTAGATCACGAATACGGAATACGTACGCACGGTCTTGCAAATGTTGACTGTTGCACGTCGTTCCCAAAGATCAGTCAATGTTCGATACTTGGCGATTTGTCAAAAGGTGTGTTGCGAGCATGTGTTTCGTTCGACTTGCAATTTTATGGCGATTGAGATTCGAGGGTCTGCTGCGATCGTGGGTGTCATGGTGCGAGTTCAGTTTCCTCGAATGTAATTAGCTTGTTTCACGTTAGAATGTCACACCGGAAGTGTTCGGTTTGATTCGAGTCAGTTCGAGAGTTGTTGAACTTTTCATTCGTGGAGAAGGGAATAAGATATTTCGTAATTTTTTGAGATTCTTGGGGTCATCATACTCGATAACGTTCATGAATGATTCAGCAATGGTTAGAGAAGTGTAGAAAATAATAACTTTTATGAATTATTCAGCAATGGCAAGAGAAATGGAGAAAATTACAATAGCTGTTTTCTGTTATTGATCTTACTGTGGGAAATCCCGAGGAAGAAACGCGAGATAAAGGGAAAATATACGTCTCTCAGAATCCTAAAAAAAAGTCTCACCTTTCGCTGGCTTGACAAAGACCATAATATTTGATGACGAGTAGTGTGTAAAGAGAGAAGCATGAAAAAGAAGGAACAAATTGTAAATGGTCTCCAATTTTGGTAATTCCAAGTAGTCACTTTGGAAAGTTTATGAACCTAGTTTCCCGCCAAGAGGGCAGTATTCCACCGGAGGATAGTACACATTGAAATGAGCCAAATACCGAATACCTATTGAAGCAGAAGCTTTTGAAATTTTTCAAATTCTCAAATGTGAATGCTGTGATGACTTATTCATGAATGTTGGAATGGTTCACTCATCAAGTCGTGTTGATGGGAAATTATCAGAAAGGTCATCGGCATTAGTCCCATGACAAGTAGTTACTGAGCTAACAGTTCCCGAAATTTGAACTTTTGACTTTTTCGAAGTTACCGAGTTGAACCAGATTTGTGTACTCCGAACTCTATGATGATTGCAAATTTGACGTTCTTAAGGAAAAGTTTTCAATTTTCATGCGCTTATAAGCTGTTTTCAAGTTTATACAATAAAAAAATCTGCAGTATGAAATTCATCGATTAATTGGAGGTTAGCTTCGGAGGTTGCTTATGTGGGGGTGGGGGGGGGGGAGCTGACAAGTATCAAAGTGTTAAAATAATGCTGAAAATTCTTTCTATTGTATAATTGTTTAGTCTTTCGGGAGGGAGAGATATCAGTAAGTTTGAAGAGGGACTAAGCCTCCTGAGCACTCTCTATTTACGCCTAGGTTGGGGGACCTCTAGGTCGAGCAGTCCATATTGGTAATGTAACCCACGCTGATGATCTTTTTGGTTTTCCTCCGCCAGTACTACCGCCCACATTAACCCACTGGATACTTCTAAACTGGTAACCGAAATGTTGAGGTCTACAAAATTGAAAATGCTCAGTTCTGGAAACCTTTGGCTCCAGAACTCCTAGAAATTTGAATCATGTTGATTTCCCTAATTTGGAAAACATGAAAGTAGTACCATCTACTAATTCTCCCTCCTCAAATTAAAGAAATTTAATTTGTTTTCATCGTCATCCCTTTCTTCCTCTTCTCTTAAAGCCATTTAGGTCGTATAGTATCATCAAAATATTTTCTGTAATAAGCGCGGAGGAATGTTTTAATTTTTATTTTATTTTATTTTTATTTTTATTTTATTTTTTTTTTGGGGGGGGGGGATCTTGATTTATTCAAATCAAGCAGAAACATCTTCGCGTATTAAATTTAACCACCCACTTAGGATCCCAGCCAGGATTCTAATTTTGCGATTTTTTTTTTTTTTTTTTCTGAAGGAGCGTAGTTTGTCTGTGTCCTCTATTTCATCACTTCAGGTCTACTACTACGTGTACAATGCTTGCAAGTTACTAATAATTCTGGAGGGATGAATCTGAAGACTGGAATGCAAAAAGGATCTCAAGGAACTTTATTATCACTGCGTGAACTGAGGGATGACTTAATCCTTTACTTCTTGTTTTTGTAGCATATTCTATCAGTTAGCAAAAAACCTGATCCGTAGTTGGCAAAATTTAAATTGTGAAAATATTTTTTCTGTTTGCATGTCAGTTCCAACATTTTTCTAGTTTTCAGTTAGCAAATGACACCCCCCCCCCCATTGCTCCTTCTCTCTAAAGAAAGTTGCTTCAATGGTGCAGCCATGTTAAATGATTTTCTATTGTTGGGTATCGCCGACAAATGTGCTCATTCGCGAGCCACGTAGTTCACTTTTTTTAAGAATTAAAACTAATCCCAAAATATCAAAAAAGTGGCGTACGAGATATTTCTTTGCGGCTTTTGAAGTACTCAGTTTTTGGAACTTATGATTCTGGTGTACACGTATATATCGTCAGTAACTGATGGCCGCAGCCGATAACTTAAATTTTTTGTAGTTTACCGGTAAATTACGAATAAGTGAAGGTCATTGTGTATTCGTGACCGAGATGGGCAAAATCATGAATCCAGCAAACTAAGTTTCACGATCTGCGAATCATTTTAAAAATTTGAAAAAGATCAACGATTTTGGTCAAAAAGTTATTTTGAAAGAAAAAAGTGATGTTGGGTCATGAAACGGACGTTTCGATCTTAGATCACGGTTTACCCGATTTTCGTACATTTCTTGATCTTGATCATTAAGATCACGAATCTAATGATTTTTTGATAATTTTTTAAATTTAAAAATCGTATGTTCCTGCTCATTCTTAATTTTTGAAAACGTGATAAGTGAAATTATGGTTGTTAATAGAAAGTTCTCCTAGGAGGAGGGGGGAGGATTCAAAAATTTTGCGCGTAAAATTGAAGGTAAAATTACAGAAATTTGTTCAAATTTTACCTCGACATGCAAAAAAAAGTTTTAGGTTTGGCTATTGATAAACTCTGAAATTTCATCACTCTCCCCCCGGGTCTGGAGTAGAGAGATATCTTCTCATATCCCCACCCCTTATTTACGCACTTGATTTTTGATTATTTACAGTAAATTATGGTAAATACATATTTATTATTATTGCCGTCAGTAAATTTAAAAGTAGATTAGACGATCAGATACTTTAAAAATGGTAATTTATCAATTCCATTTCTGAATGTGACCTGCACCGAAAGAACGTTATTAGTACGCAAAACGTAAACATTGAGAAAAACAAAGAAAACAAAAATGGATACTTGGGAAAATGATCGCCGATAAAATTGCGAAAATATAAAATAGCGAAATTTGCTGTTTTGATATTACGAGTGTTGTTCGTTATAAGGTTGTAGAGCAAATCTTAAACAGGTCACAAATATAAAGCAGGGTTGGAAGATAAAATACGTTTACTGCAAACGAACTGCTCCGTATTGAATCCAACATTTTACAGGCCAATTTTACGTGTAAAATAGTCGATGTAAATAGTAAAATCAGTAAAAAAAATTAAAATTCAGTTTTTCAATTAAAATTTTAAAACTTAAAAAAAAAAATAATAAACTTAAAACTCATCGGACTTTGTGGTATCAGCGCAAGTTTTAGTTAAACTTGGCGTCCATTTCGGAGTGTGAGTGAACTTGGTAATATTCCATGTGAATTGGCACACCCTATACATGGAATTTAGTTAAACTACTCTTATTTTTTTATTTATTTTACTGTCAAAATTTAATTAATTTCAAATCAATTATTTATTTTATAATTCCTTTTCAATTTTTCATTCTAATTTCTTATCATATCATTATCATCTATCAATCATCAATTATGTTTTGTTTTTTTTCGCATTTTACATCGATTTTACATTTTACAGTATACATTCATTTTACGTAAAATGTGATGTGAAATAAATCATTTTACTTGTAAAATGCTAACCCTGATATAAAGTGTCTTGTTAGATGTGACAAAACTTGAACATGAATATAAAATTTCTGACTTGAATCTGTGCGTAGAAACGGGGGTTGTTAGAAAGTGACGTTATGAATTATAAACTTATCTAAAAATCAACTTTCGACCGCGGCAAGTCATTGTACTCATTAGCAGTGACAAAGCTTTCGTATGGTAAAATTTTCAATATCATTGATTTTTTAGTATCCAAGTTTGTGAGGGAAAACACCTGGGGAACCAAGTGCTCGAAGTCAATTACCAAGTTAGTATGGTACTAAGACCAGCCCGAGCACTTGATATGCAAATACTCAATCGTCTAACATCTATGACTCACACATATCACGATTTTCACATGTTTAATAAATAATAGCATTATTAAAAGAAGCCTAGAAAGAGTATTTTCCATTGCATATAGCTGCATTAAGAGAAATTCTATGGTAAAAATTACTAGAATTCTGGTAACTCCGAAAGGGCGCCAAAGTTTGTTAACCCCATGAAATTTTTAAAGATAATATCGTACTTTTTTGTAAAAATAGTAAAAGAATTTCCGGAAAAAATCGCCGTTTTTACTTTGTTTAGTTTTATTGGTTTGTGCAATTTTTTTGCATACGGAGCGGCGCTCCACATAGAAACTCCCATATGGAGCAACTGCTCCTTGCTCCATGTGAGTTCGGCGCCAATGGGCGACTCTTTAGTGTTCAATCTTTAACCTAAAATTATGGTAACAAATATTGCAAACCTACTACATTCTGATGGAATTACCGTAACTGTTACCAGAATCTAATGAAAATTTCCAAAATTGTCAGAAAAAGAGTACGTGAAATCACTATACGTCAGACGTACCAGAATTCCATTAATTCTTACCCGAAAATTTCCTCAGTGTAGGTATTAACTGTTTGAGGAGTTAATATTTGTAATTTATGGATGATAAAATCTCTGAGGATTCCTAATAGTAAATTACAGACTGTATTCTGATGAGTTTGTGTAGGTATATGAAAGGAACGTGATCATCAGTACATGATATTGAAAACCTGCTCGTATTTTGAGTATGAGGCTCGAATTTTGTAAACCTACCCCGTCTTTGAAAATCCTTGCACCAGTGCTATTGAAAATGGAGTACAGCGTAAGAGAACCTTTTTACTGCTCAAACTGAGAACAATTATTCCTCATAGTCAAAAGTTGATGTAGAAATAAAATTGCGAACCTTAACCCCATTATTGTAAGTAGTAGGGTATGTTTACACAGTTTCCCCGTCTCATGGACTTACACCAGTTACTGTTTGAGTTTGGACCATCCCTCATGAGACTGCTGCTACCTAAGTAGAATAACTGATTTTTCATTTTGACTTCCCTTCACGAGGTTTGGACAAGGAGTGAATTCTATCAAGAGCCTATTCCCAGGTATAGTTGTGGAATTGATACCCGTAACGAAACTCGCATGAAGCACCTGACACGATCGAACAGATGCTCCCGAAACCAAATCTGATTCCAGGTCTCAGGAGTTACAGCCAGTGGTGATGTACTCCAAGCCGAAATGCAGAAAATCGAGATATAAAAAATTCATTTCCAGTTCGAATGCGGTCTCAAAGTCAGTCCCCAGAACAATGAAGAGAAATTTTCTTTGTTTGATAGCAATCGCAAGCAAATATTCACAGAGCCGTCTTTAGGTGTTTGGCTGCATTGAGCAAGCAGAGACGGCGTTAGATTTTGCGAGGCCTTTTTTGTGGCACAAAAAAATGGGCTTGAGCGAGGAGTAGAGCTGAACACCCCCCCCCCTTTCTTGGCATCAGAGTTTTCGAATTTTGTTGCAGAAGTACCAAGATGGAACTAGAAGGGAAATTTTCTGCACTTTGATGATAACCGCCATGGGCTATGAAGAGCAGATAATGAAGGATACAAAGTGTAAATCCTTCTCAGAAGTGAAACGATTAGCACAGGAGAGAAAAAAGTGGAGAGAGGCAACCTACTAGTCGAGAGACTAAAGACTTTAACAACAACAGGGTTTCATATTATTAGGCTTATGTTTGGAGTGTAGCCTTGTATGGATGTGAAAATTGGACCATAGGAAAACCAGAGAAGAGAAGGATCGAAGCTTTTGAGATGTGGTGCTATAGGAGGATACTTAGCATCAGGTGGACGGATCAGGTAAGAAGTGAGGAAATACTTGAATGAGTAGGAGGTAAAATGGATATTTGGAATTGTCTGAAGAGAAGGAGAGATAACTAATAGGGCATAACTGGAGGCACCCAGGAATGATATCACTGTTGCTAGAAGGAAAAGTGGAGGGAAAGAATTGTGTAGGTCGGCAAAGATTCCTGTATGTTCAACAGATAATCAAGGATGTCAAATGTAAGTGTTATTACGAAATGAAAGAACTTGTCCAAGATAGGGAGAAATGGAGGGCTGCATCAAACCGGTCGTAAGACTGATAACCTTATCATCGGGCTTCGCAGGAGCACACTTTAGCTATCTGTAACGCCACCCGTGTGAGACAGGGTTTCCCGCCCTTATTGTCGACTAACTTCAGTTTTAGCATTTTATTTGCTTTTATACTGGGTATACTTTTTTAAACAGTTCTTACTGTTCTGGCAGATTTACCACCCTTCGCGATATGGTAACTACCTGTCTGCCATAAAGTAAAGATGGTCTGGAGTACACACTGGCTGTAAACTTCGAGTACCTCGAATGAGTTCCTCAAGTCGCCTCAAATTTCCCTATTCGTTTGCTCAAAGATGAGTAGAATATGAATCAATATGAATCTCAACTTACATGGTGCTGGCGGCGGTTTGGAGTCATCCATCATTGGCGGTGGCGGCGGTCCCATCATCGGCGGGGGTGGTGGCACGTTCCCGGACATGGCCGGTGGTGGCGGCGGTGGTTTCGGCGCCGTCGGTGGCATCACTTTGTCGGCGGGCGGAACTGGAGGCTTGGAAACGGGTTGCGGACTCGGGCGCTCTCTTCGCCAGCTGGGCTTCTCCGGCTCCGGCTTGGGCGGTGCTCGGTTGACGGGCGCTGGTGGTGTCACTGGTGGCGTTGTCTTGCTGCTTTCCACCCTAATGGGTATCACTTTCTCCGGCTCCGGCTTGGGCGGTGCTCGGTTGACGGGCGCTGGTGGTGTTGTCTTGCTGCTTTCCACCCTAATGGGTATCACTTTCTCCGGGCATTTGTTGGCCGGCTGCACGGAAAAATCGAAAAGCGATGCGATCGGTTAGCGTGTGCGGGTATGGCGCGCGGTGCACGTATTTTCGAAAACGGGAACGCGATGCGATGCGTTTACGTTATCAGCGCGTGCGGGAAATTTTGAATATAAGCACAGTAAACATCGACGAAGTATACACATCGCTTATCATATTTATAAAACGAATGCAGAATGAAATAATCATACGTTTGAGTATTGGCAGCGATTCAAAATCGCTCGTTATGACGATTTTTGCGCTCTTTTGCCGTCTGAGTTGAGCCGAAAATGAAATGGAAGAGAAAAAAAAAACGAAATCGACGCTAACATCGTTCTCGCAGAAATTAATAATCGAGAATGTCAAAATGACTCGTCCGTTGTTGGGGGAGGGGGGAGAGTTATGTCAAAGGTGTTTTCGTGCTATTGCGGTTACAAGCTCGGGGTTGAGTCGTGATCTCCCTGAATCGGGGGAAATTTAAGAACGGTTGTGTTTCCAGTCCGAAATCAGGCGGGTGATATGATCGACTGTTCTTTACTGAGAAGAGGAGACGGCAGGTTACAAAGAGCAGATTACAGTCCAGGTTAGTATCTGGAAAGACCTGAGTGGTATATATTGCTTGTGAAGCGAGGTTGTTGAGCAGGGTGTCTACCAACCGCGTAGCTAAGGGGGGCTCCGGTGGGCTCAGACCGCCCATAACATTTTTTTGGCCTCCCTGATTCGCAAAGCTGCTCTCGGGCAAACGTGTGGAATTGATGCTCCCCACTATTAACTCTGTACACACATTACTACACAACCCGCCCGCCATACTTTCCTCCCAACTGTGCTGAATGTGCCGTAAAATTGGCGACCATGCAAATTCCTTAAATCTCCATAAAAGTTTTTTTTTTACTTTTTTTGTTTTTAAGAAAAAATCTGACCCCCGTTTGGTGCCCCGTACCTTAATTCCAGCTACGCGGCTGGTATATACCGATCCCCAAGCCCCCCCCCCCTATTTGGACAAAAACTCTAGTCCCCCTAAAGCAGCTTTCCCCCATTCTTATAGGAGGTCCCTCAAAAATTCTGAAGTGGAGCATTTTTGTAAAATACAAGGTATACATGATGAATTACTCAGGGTGTCTACAGGTGCTGAAAAGTGCTGAAATTTAAAAAAAAAATTGAAAAGTCCTTCATTTTTGTTAATACATATTTTTAAAACCACACCTTAAAAATCAACGTTCGTTGGTTAAATTAGAATTTTCAATAATAATAATAATTATTATCTATATTCACCAGGGGGAGGGAAGGGCAAAGGAAATGAAATAATAAATTAGAAACAAGGAAACAGTACTGCACACTTGGGGAAAAGATGGAAAATATGCCGGCTACAGTCCTGCAAAGTGTCCTTAAAAAGTACTTCATTTTTACTTTTCAATTTCGTAGACATCCTGGTACTGCAAAATTTTATTTTTTAATTAATTTGGATCCCTTAAGCTCCTAGTTGAATATTATCAATAATGGCCATGGTATTGAATTATGACTTCGTATATTATTATGAATAACTTTATGGACACGTCTCGTTGTATGAGTTCACATTGTAGATTGTTATTGTTTCAATAATATCTCAATTTTAAATTAGATTGACAGAATAATTAATTAGGTTCTGTTTAGTCATGTTGTATGATGTGGTTAGTTTTCAATAATTTCTACTAACCAAATTTTGTCAAAAATAATTTCAGATAATGTAATTATCTACAACATTCTTCATTTATAATTTCAAATGATAAAATTTGAATCAAAATTTTTTTCACTCGGGGTTCATACTGATGAACACTGTGAGGTGCTTCTTGACTAAGCACATAATTGAACTATGAAAAATAAGGATTTTATAATTTAGTGAAGTACGTACTACGGTAACCATCCCTTACTTTGCCTAGTTTTCAGGCTTCATCTGTAACATCTGTAATTTTTTTCATTCTTCTGACCTATGACGTCCCAGAATTTTAGCTCCCATAGTTCACGTAAACCAGTGCCATCTTATTGACAAAATTACAACTTTTGGAGGCTAGTCGATATGAGTTAATGTGGGTCTAGAGGGATGATATTCTGAATAAAGCCATAAAATGAAAAAAACGTAGGTGGTTGCGAAGTTCGTCCAATAACGTTTACAAAATAAGGGACACCCAGGCGCACCTTATATGTGAGTGTATTTTTCTTGAGAAGAGCTTCAAAAAGGTTTTTTTTTTTCAAAAAGAAAAAAACGATTTGGATTATGCAGCCAAAATGGAAAATTAGAACCTAGTCAGGCAACTGATACTATTACATATACTTTTAATTGATTGCTACACTGACCCTCCTCCTCAACAAACTCGCTCACATATAACTTACTGAAAACAGACTACAGGAAACTGAAAAAGTCTCTTGAAATCAGGTAATGGGGTTCCCCACAGACCATAAAGTCCCCAATTTTATTTGTCAGAGGGAAATACGTAAGGCCCAGATTTCGACGCAGGATTTTGGGCTCAGGTGATTCCCCCCATTTGGCAGCCCCTGAAACTGTCGTCGTTATTTCTGAGATGAGTTACGTGCGATGGAAAAATGAATAGTGACCTTTGTAGGCGGTCGGTTGATGGATCGTGAAATTTTTCGAGAATATTAACCCACGTTTGGTGAATTAACTCGTCACTTGCATTTCAAGTAAAACCTAGATAACTTCCAAGTTCCTCCTTGGGTACGTATGTTGTTGTGTAATCAAGAGGATTTACTCACAGCGTTTTGATTTGGTGATTCCATGGGAATTGTAACTTTGGTCTGCTTTCTTAGAACTGGTTTCTCAAACTGAAAATACACGGAATACAAATCAGCCTCAGAGTACATAATTCTTTTTTCTCAGTTCAAGTCAGAGAAAACCAATTTTCACTTTTTCAGAAAAGAAAAATGAAAACAATGTTTGCCAAAACGCTTTGACTGGGTGTATTTGAAAGTCACAAAATGAGCTCGGAAAATGTATTTGCAATTTTTGTGGTTTGTTGAAACAGGTGAAGTTCGGAATTTGACGGCTTAGTAGAGTGGTCCCAAATGGCGATCTTTGAAATGTTTTGCTCCCAACGGTGAGATTTGTTTCTCTTGGTCTAAAAACCCACTTGCTAAAAGAATTTTTAAATCGAATAATTGTGCGAAAGTCTTGCAAGGGAAAGATTAGTCAAGTTTAACATAGGATTCCTCATAAAGAAGTCCGTTACTTTGCTTCAAAGCTTCCAAAACATCGATTTTGATCGAAAAAAACTGATTTAACTGTACAAAATTGTTCGTATTAATGTAGAAATGGAGTACCTATTAAGAATTTTGAAGAAGAAAAAAAAATCAAAGGTCAGTGACCTGTGATGAATTTATGATAGAGAGTACATTCTTTTGAACTTTGAATAATGCAGACCACAGGTACCGAATAAAAGCGTGAAAAAGGTTGTCAACCCGGGTTTCAGAAATGCTCGGTGGTGTAAATACGGACGGAAGGGGACAACCCCGGCCCCGGAACCCTTTAAAAGTAACATTTTTTATAAGTTTGTTTCTTTTTTTGTTCGTTTAATGAAAATTGAACATGGTGAAAGTATACCTACTTTTTATTCAATGATTTCACCACCACCCCCCCCCCCCCCCGAAGGAATGAGTAGTTACGCTACTGGAAATCTGGAAATGCTAATCTATTTATGACATTTTTTGCCACAAACTCTTATTTTGAAGGCTCCATTGAGGGAGCAGAACCTCAACATTAAAGATAATGCTGTCAGTTGTATCAAAAATGGAGTTTTCGGAGTCATTAAATTTGTTTGGAACCCCTACCAACAATGGTCCACAGGTGACAGGGACTTGAAGACGTCGATATTATTCAACATATAACCTCAAGTGTATCGATAATAGGGTTCTTGTTGTTAGTAAATCGATTCTCAATATTTCATCGGTAATTCGGATGCACCCGAAAACCAAAAAGATTATCATTGAAACCCTGAAAAAAAGTTCGCGAAGGAATTAGTGACTGTATGATTCTGTATTGGTATTCTGAATTTAGTAATTGCTCCACATGGAGCGTTGTCTTTTCCGTTCGTTTGGGTTGATAAATTCTTTAAATTAAATTAGCTTCGTTAGTTCAGCCAACTATCTGAAATTTTATTCTGTGTACACCATTTGGCTTAACAGTTACTCAAAATAAAGCATTTCCGTTGTAGTAACATAGTGCAAGTGCTTTTACCGTGCCACGTGCGTTTTCGGAATTTGAACTATTTCCTTCTCTTGCTCGTGAAGTCCATGGTGCTGTGGGCATGGGCAGTGGACTCGGCCCATCCTTCACCCAGGGGGGTCTGAATGTAGTTCGCTGTTGGTTATTAGGACCGGCATTTGTATTTGGATTGATCACAGGCATGTTTATCACCTATCTGAAACATAAAATGAATTATATGTCATTTGGAAATCATACCTAATACGACTAACAAAGAATGTTTCTGTTTTTTGATAGTTGGCACGACTTCCTAGTGAGAGTACTTGAGGTCGTTGCCATAGCCTTGGCCATGGTTTCAATATTGAAGTATAATAGTGTTGTTTTTGACGACTGCTTACTAGTCATCAAGCCATGCTGTGTGCAGGGGTAGGAGTGTGTCTATGCTTCCATTCTACATCTATACTACTTGTGTAGAATGCACTATGCTACGTGTAATATGTGTAGAGTATGTAGAATGCTTGCCAGTAAGTCATGTTGTGTGGAGGGATGGATGAGCGCGTAGAATATGTCTGTACGTCAGTTCTACCTCTACTGTACGGCCCTATTGTAAAATGTGTAGAATACATAGAATGTTTTTGATTAGCTGTTCATTTTACAAATTTTACGCATTCTACTATTCTGCAGGAGTAGAATGCATATTTTACCTATAGTATGTAAAATATGTACAGTTAATTGACCAGTCAGAGCATTTTATATATTCTTCATTCTACTTACATTTTACTCATTCTACGTCTTCTACATATAAAACGTAGAATGCCATTTCTGTTATATGCTAGGACAGTTGTTTTTTACTACATTGTTTGTTACACGTTTCAAAGCTTTGCTATAAGGATTAGCTTCATTTAGTGGTTTCTCTTGTCAGATGTGACTTGCAAATTGAACTGCAAATTCTATCTTTGTTGATAAGAAATGCCTCAATGAAAAGGAAAATCTCCACTGACACCTAATGGTGTTACAAAATTATAAATTTACCAAGGGCTCGAGAGGTCCCTCCTTTGCTGCATATAATATTATGTTCTATTCGAGGGCGCGAATTATGTGAGAATTATTATGATCATCAGGTAGATAGCTGTAATTGGGTTACTTCAGGTGCCAGCAGATACAATAATAGTACGTGTATATTAAAAAGCCTATTTCCCCAGCCCCGAATTTTGAATTATCTGAATCATTTGTATTTAGTCTGTACAAGTTTATGTAGGAAGTCCCCTCATTTGTTCACTAACCCCTGCTCATCTGCAGCTTAAGGTCAACCCAGGCCCTGGGGAAATGAGAGCCTTCCATAATTGGAATTTTGACTCCGAGTTAGTGGCATTCATTTGTACACGTTTGTACCGCATATACTTCCATTCGTACATCGACCCCTGCTCATCGGTACCTTAGGGTCAGTCGGGGGGCTGAGGACATGAAAGCTCCGATAGTTGGAATTTTAACCCTGTGGCATTTTCACGGTTGTATAGCATCGTTTTTCACATGTGTTCATTCACTAGTGTTGAAAACTGATTTTTTCCCTTTCATTTCGCTTTTTCTTTTATTTCGCAGCAAATATATCAGCGTCAGTCTTCCAAAGGTCACGGATTATTTACTTCAGCGAGTGACAAAAATAGAGACGTCATAACCGTTGACTGTGTAATGGTCAATACAGTATGGTACAAAATGCAGAATGTTGAAATTACGAGTGTTATTTCGTGTATCTTACTGTCGTCTGGTGTCGTTCTATATTTTTATTTCTCTTTCGTTCTTGTTTTTTCTGCAATCGTCATTTTCCGTACATAGTTAAATGAGATCAAGGTTATTGATTCATTTGCCCTGAAGTTCACTTTATCAGGAAAGTGGTTCATAAGCCTTTGTGAGCTTCTGATATTATTTATATGAATCGCTCTCTTCATCGAACAAAAATGATACATTGTTTTGGAATGCGTGTGTGGATTCCAAGGAGGGTAACTGAAAAACATGACTGCGCAAATTTGATTGTCGTAGGTGTCGGTATAGGCGCTGCGGTGGTTGCTTACGATTTTCACACACAATGTTGTATTTTAATTCGCTTTCGTTGATTAATTAGCGACTTGGACTCGGTGTTTTTTCTAAAATGAATTATACAATGTGTTTCAGTCAGTTTAGGACACTTTCAGACTTGTTTGAAACTTTGAGACTCTTGTAGCCTCTTGCAAACTTACTTGAAATCTTTTTTCGATCTCGAATAAATCACTGTCAGGCTGTACTTAGTATGTTTCAAACTCCTTAAGACACTTAGAGTTCTTTTAAAGTGGAAGAGTGTTTTAGACTCGTTTAAACCTCTTTTAGATCCTTCTGTATTGGCCGAGTGGATAGCGCGCTGGTCTCAGAATCCGGAGGTTCCGGGTTCGAGCCCACGTAGCAACTCGCTACATTTCGACCTAGGCCGGTTTTTCGGCAAGACGAGAAGAGGGCTAAGATAGCCCTAAGCCTCCCCGACGTCTCTGAAGTAATGCTCGAAAGGGCGGATTCCAGGGCTCGAGTTGAGTGTGAAATTAGAAAAGATCTTTCAAACTTGTTTAAAACACTTCTGAATGCTTTATCAGACTTTTTGAAACTTCTTAGTCTTAGAGCACTTCCAGATTTGTTCGGCTGTTTTCATGACTCTTCTAAACGGTTGAAACTTATTAAGATATTTTCTGTTTCTTTCAGAACTGCGTAAAACTTATTAAGCCACTTTCAGGCTTGCATATCGAGTACTGAGCGTATTTGAGACTCGTTTAAAACCACTCCAGTCATTTCCAAACGTGTTTAAAACCCTTCAAGGATCTCCAAGCTTCTTCAAGACTCACAGTCAATTGAATCGGCGAGAACCAAAAGGGGGAAAGTCCAAAATTATCGTTTTTGTCTTTTTAACTAAAATCGGGGTATGGAAGTATCGCAGAGCGACTGGTGTGGTTGAAATTTCGTGAGACCGCCGGGAAAGTGCTTTTTGGCAACGTCACACTATCGCGTTGGGAGCCAAAAGGCGTCAAGTCCAATGCAATTTCGCTAACGTTCATCTGCGCCTGTATTCTTCACTGATATAAGCTAGTAAACATACCGAATTGTAAAATGCGTAGTTTTAAAAATTCGATATTTTGAAAAGTGATTTACTAAAAAATTTTATAACTCTTAGGGGCTTTGGTCAGTTGAAGCGGGATTAACGCTAAAGTGATGCATTTAAGTGGCGGAAGAAGTTCCATTCAATTCCTGGTGAAAAGAAAAAAAAAATTCAGATTGGGAACCAAAAGGAGCTTAGTCCACTTTCTTTCAGGAGGCGTATATCTCCGGTGCACCTGAAATTTTTTTTTCATAATTGCCTTAAACGTAGTGTCTTGTGGTCCTGTGTCAATGCCCTGAAACACGTGTCCCACAATTTTTGGGTTTTCGAATCAATCAGTTTTTTCTTGTCTCCTGAAAAATGCAAAAATGGACTTTCCCCGTTTTGATTCTCATCAGTTCAGTTAGACTTGCTGAAATTCTTTCAGATTCATTATGACTTTTCTGTGCTTGTTAAAAGTCGTCAAGACATTTCCAATTTCTTTTGAAACTCCAAAAAACTCATTGAGACACTTCCTGGATTGTTGAAAAAGTTGTGAGAGTTGTAGGCTCATCTAAAACTCTTTCAGTCACTTCCAGTCTCTTCCTAGCTTTCTGAAGACTCTTTAAGGCTATTCCAAGACTCCGTAAAACTATCAGACTTGTTCAGAATTCTTTAAGATCTATTCTGCCTCTTCTAGACCCTAATGAAATTTGTTGTTTCCAGTTTCTCCTAAAACTGCATAAAACTCATTGTCACTTTCAGGAATGCTTAAAATGTGGTGAGGGTCTTCTAAACTCGCTTAAAACTCTTATCAACGTTTTCTAGTTTTTTTCCAGACTTGTTATAGACTCTTCAAAGTTATTCTAGTTTGTTTAAAACTCTCTAAAACTCTGTCAGACTTGTTCAAAACTTTTTAAGGGTTATTCTCCAAAAATGTTGATATTTTTCAGTCCCCAGCAGTTATCTCAAGTTAATAATGATACGTTTTTTTTTTTTTTTTTTTTCCGTTGATAGATTCGACTGAAGTCTACTTTTTCAAGGTTTCAGAAGAAAATCTGATCCACTTTTAACATGTCAAAATTGGATTAAATATACTAAAATGTCCGTCGGCATGGCTGTCCCTTTAACAATTTTTATTATTATTTTTTCCTAAATTTTCAAGCTCTATATTAGAACAAACTGGCAAAACAATACTACTCTAAATAAATGAATGAATGAGTTGGTAACGTGGAAATTGCGTCTTACAGCTGAGAGTCAGTGTTGCCAACCTTGAAAATTATCTCTCGATTTTTTGTTTTTCGGCATGGCTCTTTTTCGACCAATCACAAAACAGGAGTTTCAATATTTTTTCGCGCAATTAATGGTCAAACTGTATATCCTTATCAGAGCAATATGGTCAGCATATCAAATCCCGGTTTTCTTGTGATGAGACTCGTACATTCGCGTATTATTGTTTAAAATTAAGAATTAAAAAAAAAAAAGAGTTAGCGTGGTCATCTTTATGCAACGATAGACGTTCATCATCCCAAAATAGTTACATCTAATTAATAGGTTAATATGCCTTCAGCAACTCAACATACATATAATATTTTTTTTTGGAATCTACTAAGCGACGGCAGAACACTTTTTTCCCGCTATTGTCTTTCGGCATGGACTTTTACATGCGCCCCTCGGCATAGCATTCATCATTTTGACTGCCATGCCTAAATGCAGAATCTCCTCACTGTCGATCCAATCTTACGAGTATGTTATATAGAACGCCTCTTAACGACTCCCATCAAAAGAAGTTCAAATATCTCCTACTTTCCTCCATGAAAAAACATACCTGAAATATCAGCGTTTTTGAAGAATGATCCTTAAAAATCAGTATGACTCCTCAGACTCGGTTAAAACTCGTTGAGATGTTCCTAATTTCATCCAAAACTACGAAAAACTCTTGGCGTGTTGAAATGTTATAAAATTCTTGCAAACTAGTGTAAAATTTTTTCAGCTTCTGCCAATCCTAATTAGGACTGTTCAAGGCTATTCCAGACTTATTCAAAACTATATGACACTTAAATTCTCGTGGGGCTCTTTTAGACTTATTTAATGCTCTGTATAACTCATTAACACTCTTGTATAGGCTAAGTTGAGACTCTTCCAGCCTCTTTTAAACTTGTTTAGGAATCTACAAGGCTTTTCTAGGCGTCACGAAAATTAAAAGAATAACTGTGTACAAATATTTGGGGAAAATTGTATCATTTGAAAACAAGACAGAATAGGAAATACAGACAGGATTAAAAATTGCGTGGAAAGCTTTCTGGGCTCAAAGAAGCATTCTAAAGATTAAAATTAATATTCGTCAGAAGGCTGAAGTCCTGGAAAGCTGTGTAATACCGGTGCTCCTATATGGAGCCCAACCCTGGGCAACGACAAAACAGCAGACCCAACGAAGTACTCATCTGGCAATGCTACAGAACATATCAGAAATAAAACTAATTGACAAAGTAAAAAACGTTAGTAGAAAGGACATTTTTTTAACAAACGCGAAAGACGTAGTTTACGCCAGCAAATCCATACATGGGACATACAGCGAAAGGCAACGTAAGTAAGTGGTGCTACCAGTGGCGTAGCCAGGATTTTCCCATGGGGGGCAAAGTAAGATTAAACAACGTGTTTTAAAGGCGAAAATTTGCTCATTTCTTCATAATTTACATTCAATTTCAGGTGCCTTGGGGAGGCATTCGCCCCTTCGCCCTCCCCCCTGGCTACGCCAATGCGGTACTACCAGACCTCGGCTTGGATACCGAGGGACCAAAAGAGAAGAAAGGACCGCCCAACGACTCGATGGGTTGAGGAAATCTCCACATCAGTTGGTCCATAATGGACTGCGTTAGACAGAAAAAGGTGGAAGAGGGTGACGAAGGTTCATGCCCAACGATGGACCGAGTTGGGTTGTGACTTGCCTCCAACCTCAGAGCTGTAATAAAGAATAAATAACTCGTTAGCACTCTTGTATAGGCTAATTTGAGACACTTCTAGCCTCTTTTAAACTTGTTTAGGAGTCTATAAGGCCTGTAGATGTTCTTTGTTGAAATTGTACAGTGAGACGGGGGAATGTATTTTGGCATTCTTTCTGACTTGAGCGGTGAGTAACTGTGTCTCTTCTCGCCGTGGAAGTCCATCTTTGTGCGTTATACATATTCAATAATTAGTCGGCTCGCAGAATCAGAAAGAATCTTAGGATTGTGTAGTTCGAAAGGAAGTGGTTAAGGTGAGGGAGGGGCAAAAATTGTTCGCTTCAATCTAGAGGAATCTAGGTCGTCGCCTCTGACCAAGACTGACTCACATCCAAAGCTATAAACTAGACCGTTCTACTCGGGGTGACTAACCTATCATTTCAGAACGCCTGCTAATTTTTACCCGACAACTGAAAAGTGTGCAGTATTTGTTCAGTCGGCCGTTTGGTAAAACAATATGTAGTCCAAGAAAAATAAACACGACTCGTTATGTCTGTGAAGTTGAACATTGTTTTCACCGGTAATGGTGAGATTAAACTATTTCTACTCCTCAGTTAGTGTGATGATTCTCGGTACTTGATCCAGACTTTTCATTTGCGTTGCCAGAATCTGAAATTTTGTTTTCAATGTCAGTGCGATGTTAGGCTGCATAAACAGGCGACATAGAAAATTGTACGAATAAGAAAAGAAGAAAAAAGTAGAACTAAAACATTAACCTAGTGACGTACGGTTTAGTTGAAGCGGAAGTGATCCGTGTCCTGGTGTGGGAACCGTGTCGTCACGGATAGAGATCAACAAAGCATCTTTTTCAGATATTTTTGCTCAGGCGGCGCACACTCACCGCATAATCTAAAAATAAATTTATTGGGTCCGTTGATATCGAATGGAGAAATGAAATTGCATTCATTTACGTAGTTTTCAATAAGACGTACAGCTTTCAATCGGACATGCAGCTTTCAGCTGGACATGTGTCAATAAGTTGTTTGGGTGACAGGATGGACTTATAGGTCGATTTCTTTTTATAATTGAATGGATGGCTGGGAAAACGTTGCATGTCGTTTTTTTCACCAAATCGGTTTCTGATCGAAAAGTGTACTATGTTGCTTGCCTGATCGAATCTAACCTTGAAGTAGTTGGTTTTTACACCGCTAGATAGCTTAGAAGTCGCTAGAAGGTGGAGAATGACGCTCGGGTAATATTAATCGCTCTCCTGTAAAGTTGAACTTCCGCTACATGCAACGTTTTTCCAGCCACCCATTCAGTTGTTACGTGCGTGTAATCCTGTTTTCCAATGAGGTAAAGTTGCTTAATATGGACCACGGGCCTGTCTTGTCTGTTTATGCGCTACCTGCCGGCAAAAATTCTAACCTGTTGTCCTTGATGTTCCTTCTCGACACATGTCGAAAATTCAAACTTGAAAGTACCCCCTCCCCCCAAAGAAAAAGTCAAGGGAAAAACTATGTTGATGCTTTCAACTTTTTTTTATTGTCATGTTCGGTATGTGTCATAATTCTAGAAAAAGTGATTGGAAAATTTTTTCGAATATGTTATTTTTAGCTCAAAGGAATACGATTGGAATGCTATACCTATAGAATTTTTAGATTGAAAGTTTAAAACTGGTATTAGGTCATTTAAAAAAAAAAAAAAAAAAAATGTTTGTTTTGGTACTTTAATATGGATCACCTCTGATAACATAGAAATCAGCTCAAAAATTATGTTAATTTTTACAAATGTCAAAAAAGTCTGAATTCATGATACTTAACTTTTTTCACTTATCCAAACTGTTCAACTTTATAAACATCTATTTTGCAATTTTGACTCTTTTTTTTCTTCTTCTTTTAAAGTGGTCTATATAAGGAGCCCAAATTTTCGATTTCTAAAAATGACATTTACAGAACAAAATCATTAAAAATCCAATTTTTATATTTTTGAAATTACCGTTTGGGGTGATACTAGGATCAGGCTACCATTCAAGGCCATTAGCAATATTTTCAGGCTTGTAGGGGCCAACTTATAACCAAATAACAAAATGTGGTCCGTATTAGGCTACGAACTCAAAAGGAAAACGAAGGCATAATAAACGGGGTAACCCAAGGAATTCGCTGGCAAAATCCTATGTGTGGTAGGCAGCATGGTTACTCAGAAATTTCGTTACTAGAAAATTTTACGTGTGCCTCGGGCATTATCATATACAAGGTGTTTACAAATTGATCCCTCCTCCACTTTTTTTTTTTTTTTTAACGGGAAGTCGGATCTTCGCAGGACGCAGAACAGAAATTTATCTTTTCTTCTTTTTTTTTTTTTTTTTTTTAAAAAAAAAAGGTCTAATTTCTTTACAGTTAGGAAAGGTTCTCTCCTTTATAAGAGGAACTCTAATGTACATGGAAAGATATCGAATAAAATATCGAAATAAGAGATCCTTGGGTCTCTGATTTCGAATATCGCGTCAGATTTTGGATTCGGCCATAGGTTTAGCCCAGAAATCCAAATTATGGACCCAAAAGGGGCAAAATTAAACTGCTCTGAAAATTTGAACAAAATATCAAAATAGAGATTTCGTCGCTGATCCCGAGTATTGCAATAGATTTTTGATTCAGTTTTGATTTGAGTCCAGAAATTCAAATTTGGAACCGAATTGAACAAAGTATCACAATAGGAATTTTCTAGGTCGCTGATTCCGAGTATTACTACAGATTTTTAATTCAGTCAGTGTTGCCAGATTAGAAATGTTAAAGTGAACCAGAGCCACAGAAAAAAAGGACGAGATTGGATTAACTAGCTTATTTGGCTACAAAGAAGAGTAACAGCTTAAAAGAAATATGCGAGGTATCTTTACCTTAAACTTTGCGCTGACTGAATTTTCCTCAAGCTCTGTCAAGTGATCGGTAGAACTGATGGATATATTATGTTTGATGAGGCACAGCGTAGATTTGATTTCAGTTTCCTTCCTCTTTTGAGGCGCAGTGATGATATAATCGAGTAATGAGTAAAATAAATTAGGCATGATAATATTCTACCTTTTTTAACGCTGAAATCCAAAGAATAAGTCTTCCATTTTTCACGAATTTTGTGTCTGTAATGTTTACCCTGTTGACTAGACTATTTTCTTATATTTCGTGGGCGTTTTCAAAATCTTAGCTGTGAGCTAGGAGCTGGCTTGCAAACTGAAGTGCTCCTTCTCTTAGTACCTTTCTATATTTTCCTGCACATGACAGAATTAGAATTGATCAAAACTAGAAATATTAGGTGTAGGCTTAAAATGGACCATCCCTTTTTCATTTTTGCTCACAACTCGAGCCCTGGAATCTGCACTTTCGAGCATTACCTCAGGACGTCGAGGAGACTGTTAGGGCTGTCATAGCCCTCTTCTCTTCTTGCCGAGAGACTGGCCTGGTCGAAATGTAGCGAGTTGCTACGTGAGCTCGAACAGAAAGGACCAAAAATTGCGATGGACCTATGAAATAGACTAGGTGTTTTGATCAATGCACAAATAGACCAAGGTTGGTCTCTTTTTGGACCAAATCCGGCAACACTGGATTCAATTTCGATTTGGAGCCGATAAATCTAAATTTCTGATCCAAAATGGGTCAAAATTGAGTTGGCTCGAAAAAACAAAGAAATTATAGACATTTTTCCAAGACGGAGGTGGGTGGGGGTTCTGATTTTAAATATCGCATCAGACTCATGTCTGATTTGGATCACAAATTCAACATTTTCCCTATCAAAACGAGAAAATTGACTTAGATTGAAAATTTGAACAGGTATCGAAATCTGGTTATTTTTAATCGCCGATTTCGGATATCGCATCTGACTTTTGATGCAGCCTCGGTTTGGCTTTAAAAATTTGAGCCGTATAGGGAAATAGTGGCCTTCGAGTGCTTGTTTTGATGTATTTATTGGACTGTCCACAAGTCTGATATGGGCTTCAGCATTAAAATCGATCACTCTTTTCAAATAGCTGTCATCAGTTTCGAAGAAAGTTAGCAAAGCACTAAGATAAAGATTTTTTAGAACTTTTTAAAAATTTTGATTATGGAATAATGCAATTTTGGATGTTTTATTGGTTGCATCCACTCCCCAGTATGAGGCGAATTGATAAAAATGACATTGCACGGAATATATTTCCGCACAATATTGCTGTTCTTACTGGTGTAATTTCATTGAACAAGTGTTGAGTGGTCCTCAGGGCCGGATTTAGGTGTGTACCTACGGAAGTTAGGTCTCGGAGGTCAAACCAAATGAAAAATAAGAAAAAAAAAATAGAAAGGAAAACAAATTGTTTGTCGATCGCCAATCGGTTACCTGTATGCACGAAAAGTGCCGGCTATGAAAACCCATACCCCTCATACCCCTCCCTTGGAAACTAACAGATCCTAGAAAAATTACCATTAGGTATCATGGCAAATCAATAAATCATTAAAAATCAGATTTCGTATTAAAAAAAAAATTATTTTAGTCCTGATTTAAGGTTTTTGCGGTGGGGGGGGGGGGGGTACATGATGCTCGGGTTCCGGAACCCAAAGGATTCGGCTCTGGTGGTTCTCATAACCGCGTGAATGTTAAAAATCTCGTAACCCGTTTATTCTATGCAAAAAATGGTTATTATCGAATTTGTATGTAGATCTCAAAAAAATAATATATAATATTATTCTTTGTCATTAAAAGGTCGATAGAGCTTATTCGTTAGATAGAATTTTCTAAAGAAAATCGACTTTACTTACTTTCAGTAAAATTTACCCCTACTTCCAAGGGTCTAATTAGACCTGTTTGTGTTCTTCCCCTTCGTTTTATCTCTGTTAAGCTTTTACCATTATCGGGTCTATAGCTCGGCGGATCAAACGGAAATAAATAAATATTGCAACTGTTACGTAAGGCTGCTCTTTGTTTGCCTAAAAGTGAAAACAGTGATATCGCACTATTTCAAAGGTAACGCAGGGTGACCAGAACCGGGAAAAGTCGGAAAATTTTGAAAGAAAATCGAAAATGTCCGGAAATTTTGAAGAAAATTTTATGTGAAAGTATTGTACAATTTTCTCTGTCGGACTCAACTGAACTTTTTTTTTAAAATAATTTGTTTGTAATGAAAAAGTTGGAAAATGGACCGGAAAAATCTGAAAAATATCTGGGAAAGTCAGGGAAAAGTCGGGAAATTTTTGGGGAGAAAACTGGCCACCTTGTAACAGAGTGTCTACCGGTCCTATAAGTTCAATAAATTCAGTAGAAGTCTAATATTTGAAAAATGGTCCAATTATTTTAATATTGGTTCAATAGGAAAAAAAAGAAAATAATATTATATTGTGGTGAAAAACTTGACTGGATGCATTATTTGAGGAAGAGGTTAGTTCTAGGAAAGAGAAAATTCTTTCAGCGATTAAAAAAAAATTAATAATAAATCGATAAATTAAAAAAATATTGTATAGGCGCACCTTTTTTAGTTGTGATTGGGCATATGAAATGGTGCAATAAAAAGTCCAATAAAATTCTGCTCTTTTCTGTTTTTAAATCTGGGAGACACTGCATAAACACTGTTTTTAGTCTGAAAATGTTCGAATGTGTTGCAGTAGAAGTGTTGCACCTTTTTGTTCTGGAAATCGTATTCTTCATATCAGAGCAACACTGAAATGGCGCCCGAACTTACTCTTGACCGAAAATGTGCTGAACTGGTAGTACTTCCAAGGGAATCGGTTGCTCTTGGAACTTGGCTTTCGTATCTCATGTTTGTCGGTATCGACTTTTTAATGGTATATGTATAGTCCCATCGAACAAGGCCTTGTGATTCAGACACTAAGATTACGCCTACACTTCGTCAACACCTGTTCTCCGGCTGTTGTATCGTTTAGGTCTAACAACTTGGTTTGGTCGTTTGTTCAATGTTACCTTGGTAATAAAAGGGCCGCAGACACCTTTTACTATTTATGATATCGAGTATGACAGAGGGTACCTGTGGATGCAGTGCACTTGAGTTGTGATAGCGGTTGCATGGCGCATTTACGTCTTTCGAGCAGGTAATTGGATTGATTTTTTCTTCATCAACCGGAGTCCGGGTTGTAAGGGAGAACTACACAGTACTGTTTCCTGAGCAAAAAATATTTTAGGAAGTCGATTGTATTGTACACTAGTTAATCTATTGTTAATTTTGATTGCGTCCTAGGCTTAATGTGATTTCTAATTTTGTCACGGACATCTATCCTCTAATTGCTAGAATTTTCGAATAATTTTTAGTCGTAACTGTTTACGAGCTAGGGAGCTGCTTTTTGAGAGCACGAATAGTTTGTCGTTATCCGAGAGCATAATGAGACAGATGGGTTAGTGTGTAGTGTGAACTTTGTGTAAGTCTGGCTCAATGTGTACTGTTAGCATTTTACATTCAAGAGAAATGAAAGAAGAGTATGGGACAACAGAAGCGTAATTTGGCAGCGTTTCTGCCCTGACGTGTTCAGTGATTAATTTTTCTCTCGTTCGTTATTATTTATTATAAGTACGTATTATTGTCTCATTCCAATTTCCGAGGGGAAGGAGGTCTCTTATCATCTTTACATACGTCCCTCTGCCACTTATGCGATACTCGGAAGGGTAGTTTCCGGGGCCGGGGGTGTGGTGTCTTAGGGGCCATTTTGGCATGTGTGCACCGCCATATGTCCCACCAGATATCATCTTTACATGATACCCTGGTTAGAGTCTATAATCTCTCCATGGGGTGTCATTGTGAACATAGTTATTCTCTGCTGCCCCTTCCCCCACCACTCATTCTATACTGTGGCCGCGGCCCTAATGTGGAGGTTTGTCTTCAGGGGTCCCATGAGTAGCACTTTCCGTACGATGAATTTTTAGTTGATAAATGTAAAGTCTTATCAAAGCGGCATAGAAGAGTTAGGGTTGAATTACCCTGATTGTTCTCCGTCTCGTATTAATGCATCAAAATTAGCGAGAGAGTTTGAAAAAACTACAAAATAAATCGAATCTTTTTGTCGACATTGGAGAGAAAATGTTTTATGTAAGGAAAATAAATGAGTGCCTTTCCGAAACGCAGTAAGTCTATTTTTTCTGGAATCAGATAATACTCTCAATTCATCAACATCTCTTTGTCAGATTCCGAAAAATTATTTTCTTTATGTTGTCGCAATATTCACTTGTGGAGAAAGCTCGTTTCCAGAAGGCAGTTTTTTTTCTTCTTTTCCCGTTGCAGAATCGGATGACGAAGCCACCAACAATATCTGTGAGAAATCATTTTTCATGTTATCACAATATTTGCTCAGAAAGAAACGGGTTTCCAAAATGCAGTGAGTCAGTCCATTCCCTATATGTATTCCAATTTCAAGACACTGTACATATAGTTTTGGGAAAGTTCTTTTTATATTTCAGGGTGTCTACTGGGTCCGTAAGTCCAATAAAAGTTCATTAATTTTAATGTAGGTTCAATAAAAATTGAAAAATGAGGAATAATATAATGTAGTGTTGTCGAAAACTCAACTTCGATCACTATGTGTCTTGCAAACTCAATTTTTGCGCATAATCACGCTGAATCAATTAATATCACACAAAGCACTGCCGCATACTCTGCGTGGTCCCTTCTTTTTGTGGTCGTGGTGAAACATAGGAAGCCTGAAAAGAGCCAATATTTTTAATTTTCAAATTTGTCAGACACCCTTTTTTTCCGAGGGTATTTTTCTTTTAAAATTTGAAATTTCCAGATCGCCTTCGTTAAGTTTGAGGCTAGTTTTTATCAAAACTCGGAGAGGGAGAAAATCAAAACTGAGGTCTGTGGACAGCTATTTGTGCTTCTTAGACTATCCTTCAAGGACGTACTTGATGTGTTTTGGAAAGGTATACCTCAGATGAGATTTTTTCTTCATTGGCTGTGTGTTGTTTCCCACTTTTTGTACTTCATTATTGCCGGCGTCCTTTTCCAGCCCGATGCCGTTAGACTGTAGTCTCATTTAACCTCTCCTATGAAATCGGAACTAGTTATTCCAGTCTGAAAATCTTGCTATATGGTATGTGCACTAGAACAATTTTCTCGAGGTTCAGAACTCTTCGAGATTTTTGCAACAATTCTTAAGGTTTTTTTTAACACAACATAGGTCTCATGTGAGGCTTAATTTCGACTCTTTAAGACTTTTCCAGCTTTGTTTTATACTTCTTCAAGACTTCTGTCAGACTCGCTTAGACGATTTTAGGACGGCTTCAGATCTGTTTAGGATTTTTTTAGACGAGTTCAAGACAATCTGAGATTCACATTCAAACTCTTAAGCCTGTTTCAAATCTACTTGAAAATCTTTAAGATTGTATTAACTCTTTCAGACATGTTTTAGGTTTCTCAAAATTTTTTAGGCTTGCTTGTGACTATCCGTAAAGTTTTTTCTGAAAGACTCGTTCTAGACTATTTCACAGGCTCTTTCAAATTTCTCAGATTTTTCCAGCCTTGTATGAGACTATTTCAAACTCGTATGGTGGTTAAAACGTGACGAAAGTGTGTTACACAAGTTTGAGAAAGCCTTCGAGAATCTTAAAGAGTGTATTGACATGGTGTCTACAGGTTTGGAAAATTTGGAAAGTTTGGAAAAAGTCAGGAATTTGAAAAGTAGGTCAGGAAGTTTGTAAATAGTCAGGAAATTCAACAATATTTTTAAGAAGTTTGGAAAAAAACAAAGAATGAACTCACGGAAAATTTTTTTCGTCGTTTAATTTTACTTCAGCATTCCCTAGAGTCGTATTCTACAAATAAAATGCTTTCATCCAAAAATCAACTTCAAATTTCAGTTCATTATAACCGTTGCGTCTGGTAGTATAAACATAAATGTATACTGTCTATACTGTAAAGGTTTAAAGAAGAGAAAAAAAAGGTTTGGAAAAAGTCAGGAATTTATATTTTTCCATTCTTGTAGACACCTTGATTGAACACTTCTGAATGAGTCTTGAACAAGTATGGAAGAGTTAAATGTCTCAAGTCAGGCACAGAATAATGTTAAAAAAACCTAATCAAGCCTGAATCAAAAACACGTCCGAAAGAATCGTGTAAAGGTAGCGTTAAACATGTCTGGAAGAGTCTCAGAAAAGTCTTAGAGTTCCAGAGAAATTTTGTAGAGTCTTGAATAAATCTTGAAGAGAATTGAATAACTTTTTGAAAACCTTAAATAGTCTCAGGGAGTCTTGAGCCTGTTTGAATGAGCCTCAAAAAATCTTGAATCAGTTTTAAATTATGATTCGTAAACTCGTAAACAAGATATACTCGTAGTAAGAAACTTAATAAGAGTCCGTCATATAGTCTGAAAAGCTTTAGTCTTATAGAGTCCTAAACCAGTATGGGTGACTCTCTAAAAGTTATAAATCAAAATAGTTTCAGTGGGTCTCCAGTACTTACAACGATAATACAAGTGTATATGCCTACTAATACTCACGAGGACGAAGAAATTGAGAAGGTATATGAAGAATTAAGAGGACTTATGATGTATTTAAAGGCGAAGAGAATCTCATTATTATAGGTGATTGGGATACTAGAGTTGGTGAAGGAAAAGAAGGTAATATAGTTGGATATTTCGAATTAAGAATGATAAATGAAAGAGGAGAGCGTTTGATACAGTTTTGTGCGAAGTGTAACTTAGTTATAGGAAATACTCAATTTAAAAGTCACTATAGAAGAAAGTATACATGGAAGAGTCCAAGTAACGAAAGTAGATATCAAATTGATTATATTATTACAAAACAACGTTTTAGGAATCAAATATTAGACTGTAAAACTTATCCGGGAGCCGATATTGACAGGCATCATAACTGGGTAGTAATGAAATACAGGCTTAAATTGAAGAAACTCGGAAGAAAAGAAGAAGTAAAAAGATGGAATTTGAAAAAGTTGGGAAGTATTAATACTAGAGAGAAATATCAGGATATTGTATTAGAATTAGAGACTGAAAAAACACCGAAAATTAACAGTGTGGAAGGAGAGTGGGATAAAATAAAGGAGGGAATATTAAAGTCAGCAGAAGAAAATCTAGGTAAAACTAAGAGAGAAGAAAAGAAACTATGGGTGAAAGAGGAAATCCTCAGAAAGATAGATGAACAAAGTAAATATAAGTATTCAAACGATAGGGAAGGTAGATTAGGTTATCAAAAGTTATGGAATGAAATAAAGAGAGAGTGTAAAAAGGCAAAGGAGGAATGGATGAAAGAAAAAAGTGATAAGATAGAAGCGTTTATGAAGAAAGGGCAAATGGACTTGGCCTATAGAGAAGTAAAAATTGAATTTGGAGAAAGAAGGAAGAAATCAAGTAATATAACAAATAAGGAGGGAGAGCCTATTTCCACAGCTGAAGGAAAGGTGAAAAGGTGAGTAGAGTATGTAGAAGGACTATATAGTAATAATAATGGGGATGAGGAGATAAGAATGGAGAGGAAGGAAGATGTAGAAGAAGATGAGAGGGGAGACTCAATTTTAAGAGGTGAATTTGAAAAAGTATTAGGAAATTAAAGAACGGGAAAGCTCCAGGAGCAAATGCAATACCAGCTGAATTATTACAGAACTTAGGAGACTATGTACTTCATAAATTGCATAAATTAGTATGTTTTATTTATGATAAAGGGTAAATGCTTGAGGACTTCAAATTCCCCCACCCCCATCTTGTCAACTGTGACGAGTGTAATATCTCCCTTTTCTTCGAAAAGTCGGTAAAAGATGGAAAGAGTAAAAGGGATAATAGTAGTAGAATAGCGTTAGTCAAATTAGCATTTTATCGAAAAAATAATCTTTTCCAATCAAAAATAAATCTAGAAATCAGAAAATTGTTCTGGGAAACTGATGTTTGGAGGGTAGCCTTGTATAGAGCTTTTCCAGTACTCCATATTGCATATTTATTCGCCTCTCCTATCAAGTTGATAATGTATGGTAACAGAATTTGATGTGCGAAATGGGCCCAAGTGCAATGGATACTTGAAAACGCCGGAGATCAGAATTTTTTGAGAAAGTTTGAATTCTTTCGGCAACGCAAACGTTGCCGAAAGTGTAAGCCGAAAATTGAACTGTTATTTAATGAAATCGATGATCATACGATAAGACTTTCAGGAATGATCAAAAACGAAATTTTCGAGTTATACAGGGAACAGAGAAGACAGACGAGGTATCATAAGGTACCGACATGAAAGACGAAACTCAAAACTCTTTGGTACGACCATAATACGAAATAACGATTATGTTCTTATACTACCAACTTGATAACAGGACAGGCGAATAAGTATGCAATATGGATTACATACTGGAAAAGCTCTACGGATGTGAAACGTGGACCATAGGAAAACCAGAGAAGAAGAGGATCGAAGCTTTTGAGATGTAATGCTATAGGCGGATACTTAGCATCAAATGGACGGATAAAGTAAGAAATGAGGAAGTACTTAATAGTGTAGAAGGTGAAATGGATGTTTGGAAGTGCCTGAAGAGGCGAGATAAACTAATAGGGCATAATTTGAGGCACCCAGGAATAATATCACTGTTGCTAGAAGGAAGACTGGAAGAAAAGAACTAGGTAGGGGTCGGCAAAGATTCCAGTATGTTCAGCAGATGATCAAGAATGTCAGATGTAAGTGTTATTACGAAATGAAAGAACTTGCCTTATAGGGAGAAATGGAGAGCTGCATCAAACCGATCGTAAGACTGATAACCTTATCATCATCAGCTGCAGTTCCTTCAAACCGCTGAACAATGAACACTGATCAAAAAGTTATAAGGTGCTGCATTTTTTAGATTTGGAGTATGCTCGGAGCAGTTCGAGATCAGAGAGCAGAGTGAAAAACCAGGAGCAGACAGACCTGGTTTCACAAAAGAACCAATTTGCCCATCAATATTGGTATTTGGCCCAAGGTCAGGCAAATTCAAAGGCCATCTGCGTCAGATAGGGGAGGGGAAAACACATGGGAAGAAGGGTCCTTGTCCCATTTGTTTGAAGCGTTCGCGACACATAGAATTTTGAGAGCTCGCCGCCTGTTGCTTACTTGTCATAGTGTCGTAACTTGCCAGTTATACATAACGTCGGTAACATTCTGGTGGATACTGTTTTGTAGTTGAATCAGAAAATTCTGTGAGTAACCAGGTGTGTAGACCTACAGAAGTGAGTGTAGATAAATTCGGTGAAGTTTCCGAAAAGAAAGTCACGTGTAATGAAGAACGTGTATTAGTATAATGAATCTTGGACTCCTTATAATTGGGATACAGGCTTGACTGTGAGTCTGTACATGAAAACCAGCTAGGTACGCGTTTCAGAACCCGAATTCCTCAATTTGGTTTGTTTTTCTCAAGTAAAAAATTGGTATAACATCTTCGGGAACGGTAATAGAAAGAAAGTGTAAACGGAAAATTACGCGCATGCACCTCGATTACAGTTTTAATTTTCAATCTGTAGTAGGTACCCGTGATTTATACCGGCGGATTGGCTCGTGTCTAGCCTTTAAGTCTTCGTTGGTTTATATCTCGCGCGGCCTTCCCAATCAATTTGGACTACGTACTTGTGTACCGAACAGTCATCAACGAATTACAGCCCTCCACCGATACAAAAACAGCTTGGGAGTGTGGAAAACGCACTTATATCTTTCATTTACGTACATCGGTGCGATTTCAAAATAAGTCGTAATTACAGCGAAGATGGCAGCGAACAAACCAAAAACAGACGACGACAACAAAAGAAACGGAAAACTGTCATTAATAACGCTCATTATATTTTACCGCCTTTTTTATATTCACTGGTTTTGAAAACGTAAAATGTCCGATACGATGACCAAAGCGGAAAAAAGTTTGTGAAAAAGTAGGAAAAAGGTCGAAAAATAGCGTGCACTTACCGAAATTGCGAGGAAGAGGGACGACGTGTAATTATTTCATAATCACCAGTCACAGAAGAAAACGTTCTCGGTTTTCGTAGTTTTTTTTTTCGCTTTTTGTTTTCTCTACTTTTTCATTAACCGAGAACAGAAAAAAGAAAAACAACAAAAAAAAGAAGAGGATGGCGATGTTATTCTCGCTGGACGAAGAACGCGCGAACTAAATTCCTACCAGATGTCGGTTACTGAAAAGTATTTTCAGAAAGTTTTATAATATTTTGCGAATGTGTATACGAGGTCGCGTGGGCGACACACGCGAGTTGGCGACTTTCTGTGTTAACTCGGACATCAGGGATCAGGCGGGTGTCGTGTAGCGCGAGCATCAGAATCCGCACTTGTGGCGGGTCAGCACAGCGGTTTGACTGAGTCGATAAAAAGTTCCCGAAGCTCTGTCGCATCATTCGATGATGCATTCTCGAATCCGATGAGAAATGCAGAAATTCATAACGAATGTGCGATTTCATCATTCATTTACTGTGGTCGGCATGCCGAATCAGAGCACGATTCTGGTCGAATTCGAATAAGAAGCGAAGACGGTGGACTGCTGGCGGTGTATTTTTAGCGCATACTGAGAAATATCCGCGGAGTCGAATTTCCTTCTCAATTTATTCGCGAGATGAAGCCGATTTGTTATTTTTTATAGCATAGGGAAACCAGTCATCTGGCGTTTTTTGAGAAAGCCTGGGTGAATTTTCTTCGAACGTTGGACAGTTTGGTTTCAGTTGGAAAACAGTGCTTTCAGTATGGTGCGTAAATAGGGGTGTTCCGAAAGGGGGTAGGGGTGTTTACCCCCCTCCTCAAATGTTTCTGGGAGTCGGCAAATTTACCCAAAAGCCAAAAATATGTTAAAGTCGGCTAAATTGGCAATCATGAGTCGCCTTTTAAAAATGGATGTTGTCCTTACCAAAAAAAACTGGTGCTGGGTTGGCAGAGAAAATTTTTGATGTAGATATAATCAATTCGATGGGACTTTCCACTGATAGAATTGTTTTCCAGAGTTACGACTTTGCCAGTAATATGTCAGGAAAACAGTGGCGTAGCCAGACTTGGTATGAAGGATGGGGTGGGGGTTTGTTTCAATTTTACAACATTACATGTGTAATACTTACTATTATCAGAATGAATTTTAATTTTTTCACATTTTCGGCTAATTCCAAGGGGGAGGGGGTTCAGATACCCCCCTCGTGGCTACGCCCCTACAGGAAGACAGGAAAATACAATGGTACTCAACAAAAATTATCAGAATTGTATCAGAGAAGTATTTCGTACATTTTTTGTCAATAGAATCAGCATGCCATGCTAGTTCGTTGATAGAAGAATTTTTTAACACGCTGGAGAGTTTGTATATGTGTTTTTTCCTGGAAGTACTAAAAGGCATCAGCGTTTTGAGGAAGAACTTCGGCATGTTGAAAATTCCTTTCAACTGAAGAATTTGTCCGAGACAAGGTGGACCGCCCGAGCGGAGTCTATTAAGGCTGTTTCCCACTGCTATGAAAATATACTGAATGTTTTACACGATATTAAGTCATCGATTGGAATACGAAGGGTTCTGCGATGGGGTTGTACAAGAAAATTTTGGATGTAAATTTTATTCGCACGCTTTATTTCTGCAAAAATATCTCCCTCTCTCTACATACTAAAAAAGTAAAATCCGCCGCCGCCGCCACCGCCTCCGGGAGAAAAAAACCCACTGCGGGTTGCCTACCCTGTTCCTTAATTGCTCATTTCTTCAGGAGTAGCCTACCCTTGGAAGGGGGTTCATGGTGGAGGAGGGAACTTAGTAAAATCCGCCACCGCTTCTGGGAGAAAAAACTCACTGCGGGTCGCCTATCCTGCCTCTTAAATTGCTCAATTCTCCAAGGGTAGCCTACTCTTGTGAGGGGATTCATGATGGAGGAGGGAGCGTAGGAGGAGGAAGGTCGCGGTGAAAGACGAGGAGGAGTTGTGATGGGGAAGGGCTCTCTATACACTAAGCAGTAAAAGCCACCTCCTCCTTCTCCTCCGTGGGGATAAATTCCTGGTGGCCTCGTCTGTACCTTAATCTCACGTTTCACCAGAGGTACCCTACCCTAGGGGGCTTCTCGGTGGAGGTGGGAGCTTGGGGAGAGGAAGGTCGCAATGAAGGATGAGGAGTTGTGGTGGGGAAGGTATCTCGATACATTAAACAGTAAAATCAAACCTCCTCCTTCCCCTAAGTGGGGATAAATTCCTGGTGGCCTCCCCTGTACCTTAATCTCACGTTTCACCAGAGGTACCCTACTCTGTGGGGGCTTCTCGGTGGAGGTGGGAGCTCCTGAAGAGGGAGGACGGCCACAGTGAGGAAGGGCGAGGAGGAACATGGTGTTCCTTAAGCGCTCATTTCTCCAAGGGCAGCCTACCCTTAGGAGGGGGTTCATGGTGGAGGAGGGAGCTTGGCGGAAGTTTGGCCGCGAAGCCTCCTAGTTATGTTTAAAATTAAAAATCTCACAGAGTTATTGGAGGCCGAAAAATTAAATGTAAATGATGCTATTCAATTAATTGAAAATACCACAAAGTCCATTAGTGCACTACATTATGGAAAATTAATTGACTCGTTAGTAGAGAGTGCGGCATCATTTGCGAAAAAAGTTCAATGTGAAACCAGAAAGAGATTTTATGAAACGTCATCGACCTCGACGCCATCCAAAGAGGATTGATTAAAACTCAGAGACTGCTGGGGAAATAAACTTTCTCAATTTTATCGCAAAGAGTTAAAATTCTTTTGAATGTTTTCATGTCGAATGTCAAAAGTCATCTGCAAAAAATGATTGTATTATTGAAACCTTTCTGTAAAGCTTTTTGTATCCATGCTGATAGAAAGAATTGTTCTATAAAAACGGTCTAGTCCACGATGGAACGACGTCCAGGACTTGTCAATGACCCTGAAAATGTACACTCGGAAATTGAAATTCTATTAGATGAATCCTAGGAATGTAAAGATTTTGTGGCTATTTCTCAGAAAGCGTTTATGTTATGATGGGTTATTCCAAAAGCGTTTTTGATTGTTCAGCTGATTTCAATATCCCCAATTTCAGCTACATCCAGTGAACGATCTTTCAGTAAAATGAAATTAATCTACAATCATTTACGTAAATCAATGACATCTGAAAGACTGGATTCATTAATGATCCTTTTTTCGGCGAGAGATACCTGTTGTTGATAAAATAGAAATTTGTGAACGTGTTGATAAATGGTCTCCCTTCAAACTTCATCGTCGAATAAAACTGTAGTAAGGTAAACGATTTTTGAATTAAATTGAAAATATAGACTTCACATTTGCTATTTTCCCCTCTTTTTTGTATATTTATTTTTTAATCGCAATAGTACTCGTAGCATTATAGATTTATGAAAGTTTTTAGGCCTATCCAAAAACTGTTTCACGATTCAGTATTTACTGGATTGATGCGGAAGTATCAAAGCAGAACTGCAAGTGTCATATTTTAATTTGTAGCCTAATAGTAAGCAGTTGTACCTTGTTATCCGGTATGTAAACTAAGTGAAGGTTATTATAGCCGCACGGAATGCGAGCCTACAAAGAAATTTTCGATTTGCGGTTCCGGCAAATTTTAGATTTACCCAATGAAGAAGTTTCGGAACGCCTGTGTGCGTAAAAAACGAGTTTTTTAAAATGTTTTCCTCCTGCTGGTTAAATTTGTTCTGGTTGGTGTAAAACTCTCCAGCCAAATTTACCTAACAAGAGAGCAAAGTCACCGGAAGAGAATCATGACTGGGAGAGGAGTATAGTTCAAACCCTTAATGGTTGACCTTACTTTCATGTATTTGCTTATTTTCTGTTGGAAATTTGGAAATTCAATCCTAATTGGGGTGCATGAACGGTGAGAGTTGGAAACCGAATGGTACGATCGAAATTCCAGGGCATTCGGAAGTGACCGGATTACTGTACTTTTTTAATGTACCGTCAGTTGGGGTAATATCGGCCACTCATGACTTGTTGCAGGAGCGTTAGTACCGTTATCACTAAAATCAACTGGACACCGGTGGTAATATGGGCCACTCATGATTTGTTGTAGGAGCGTTAGTATAGTTATCAGTAAACAAATCATGAGTGACCAAATATTATAACCGGTGTTCGATATTACCCCAGTAGACGGTAAGCAGTTGAGGAAGGATCCGGCATGATCCTGAAATGCTACAATCCTGTTTCTTGAGGATTACAAAATTTGTTCCGTCCCAAACAATCCTTGGGGTCCAACAGAGTTTTTCTTTCTAAAGAAAATATATCGAAGAACCTATCGAAATGTTTAGTTTTTTGTTTTGCTGAATCCGAACATCCTATCTATCAGGTGATGTTTAATCCATCCACAACGTACGCTCCAAAATGAAAATTTTATGCTTTAAATTGGCGGCAGTGGTTCGGCTTTAATTGATCTTGAAGCTTGCCACAGATTTTTTGATCAGATCCGGATTTTAGCCACGAAATTTCATTTTTTAAGAAGAAGGAAAACCGACTTGAGGTGACCTAAAATACAGGTCTTTTAAGTCATTTTGTTCGAATATCTCATCAGATTTTGCATCTAGGAACCTGAAACCTGAACTTCACAATAAAAAATTATTATTCACTTTTGCTTTTAATTTCAACGTTATTAACATATACTATAATTCTTTTCAAATGAAACTTCAATCTTCCTCATCTTCCCTCTGCTTACCGATAGACTTCACTGAAAATCAGCTGGATGCTTTCATGGGAATTTGCGAAATAAGTTTCATTAGCTTTCTGTCGTCAAGAAACGTCCAAAAAATTCACTCCAGCTCCGTATTTTCCGCAGTTAAAAATTTAGGAACTTTTTTTTTAGTCAGCTAAAATAGGCACTTACCTTCAGAAATAATATTTCTCCATTTGTAAATATTGTGATAACATGAAGGGAAATAATGTTTTTGCACTTCCATAAAAAGATACTAATGAGTTGGGACTCTATCACCAGATTCCAATAAATAAGTGAATAAATAAATAAAATGTACCTGCTACGTTTTAGAAGTACGTTTCTTCATCAGCAAATATTATAGTAAAATGAGCAAAAAAAAATATGAACGTACTGCATTTTCGAAGAACTTTCATTTGTTGAATTTTATATGGTGTGGTGGGACGTATGGCGATGCACGCATGCTAAAGTGGCCCCTATGACACCGCACCCTGGCCACAGGAACTACCCTTTCGAGTATCGCGTCAGTGACCATGTAGAAAGTTTTTTAAAAAAATGTCAAAATTTAATTCAGCTTGTTCGGGAATCAAGTAAGGAGGCAGGTTTCTTTACATTTTTATCTCACCGTGGGCTGTAAAATATGAAGTTCTCGTTTTTCGAAAAATTAAACCGACTGCTTTTACCCCTGAAAATTATTTAGAAAATTTTGTGTGTTACTATAATGTTACGCCTGTGAGAATAAAACTTTCAGCTTGAATGTTTTTTGTTTTTTTTTTACGCAAAGTTTGAATTTTGGATTTCTTTAGGCAAAAATGCAGGTTCTTGTAGGAAATTTTCCGTTAAATTTCACCTCCTTGCATAATTCTTAAATATTTTTTTATTCACAATGAATTTTCGACTGTTAAGATGTATAACCACGTAACCCACAAAAATGAAATTTTATAGGAGAGACAAAAAACGTTTCACAGGCGTATATTGTGGTATGGGATACGCGGTATTGCTTAAATTGGTAATCTCATGAATTAATTAATTTTACCTAATTTTTTCTTCTCACATAACGGTGGAGAAGTACCTACGGTACCAGAAACTGTAAAAACTTCATTTTCGAAAAAATGTCGGTTACGTGGTTATGCATCTAAGCAGTCGTTTTGGTTGATGGATTTTTGGTTTTTTACTAAAACTAATATGCCTGGTAAGACATTTTTCTGAAGTACCTTGGTCCTCAATTAGAAAATATTGGACTTTCTCACTTATTCTTGCTGTTTCCATCACTTTTGAAATGACTGCAACCGTAGCAAAAATAAGCTTTCCAGTTGAAAATTTTGCCCCCCTCCCAACAATGTCACTTCGATATACCCTGAGGGAGGACCATGCATATCATCGGTTTTGGTTGTGTATTTGTGTGCGTACGAATGAATTTTGAATTACTGATCAGACAGGCTTAGAATCAGCGGTTATTCGATTCAGGAGTTTCTGTGTCGTTAAATCTGCTTTTTAGTGCTGTTTTTGGCTTTGACAAAACGTTACCTGAATTCTTCGAATGTTCTTAAAGGGCTGAAAAAAATTAGTATGAAGTTTTAGACCCATATATGACTAAGAACCTAACTATAAATTCAGATTACTAGACCGATATTTCATTCTAAATGTTGTCATGCGTACCTACAGAATTCCTCGAGATCCTCTTCACTCATGAATTTTATCTCGCAAATGGTATCAGTCGTTCGTATCGCATTTGTACCCGGTTTTACCTGCTGTTATTCCGTTTTTATCCCCGTCTTCTGGAGAAATAAGGGACTTTGAAAAGTTCCGCTGCCTTCAAATTTTGCCTAAGAAATGATTTAATTTGTTTATTATTCGTACTCGAATGTACCTTCGTTCTTTTCATTTGTGTCTCATCCTTCTAGTCCATATTTATGAAACATTCGTCGAGTTACCTTCGTATCTTCAATTTTCGAGACAGATTTAGCAAAATTTAAATTTAAAAACGTAAAATCAAATTCTGGGTTAAAAATCATTGACTGTAATTTGTCTTTGACACCATCTAGTGGCACCCCAGAAATTGGATCTAAAAATGACTTGAAATCGAATTTAGTAGCCTCGAAAGCTAGTCATCCTAATCTGTCTTTAAAAAATGCCCATTGTATGATTTGTTCTCCACTCGTATTGGTATGACAGCCCAATAGGTTGGGAAAACAGTATCCTCAAATTTGAATCCAACCATCTCGAAAACCTTTCAATCAAATTTCATGAAATGAATTTTTTATCCTCCTAAAACCTTTCCCCTCCCCTCCCTTTCTGCTGGGAATTCAACCCCCATGCTGAGGCTGCAACATTTTGCACACATTCTTACAAGTTTCTAGTTGCTGAAACACATTTTCCTGTTTAAAATATCGAAACTTCAGGTAATTTGCCTATGAGAAAAATGTGAGGGAGCTTGCAGCACGAAGTCACTCAAGGGAAGAAATGCCTCTCTAGTCATACACGTAGTATTACTTTACTGTGACAAAACTTACCCATCTCCTCCAAAAATAATTAAAGTTTACTACCTATAGTCTTTGTTTCGAATGTTGGAGTTACCTAATTTTCATTAAAAATGAATTTTTGACAAAAAGAACAAATTGAATTTCATCACCGAAAATATACTCCACTTATTTATTTTTTCTAATTACCTGGAAACCCCAGAATATTAGTACTGAATGATTGTAAAATGGCTGTTTCACGCAACCATTTGAAGCTAAATTTTTTAAGTTGACGTGATCTACTCCGAAGGAAGTTCCTCGATTTGTCCCCAGCAAGCACATGGATACAGAAAGCACTTGTAGTAGGACTTGAGATCAATTTTAATTATTGTTCTTCTATTTCCAGGACGATGGATGAAGTCAGAGTGGGCATCGATCGTAAAACGCATCGTTTAAGAGAAGAAAGCCTGGCTCGAAAGCGCAATCAGGAGTACCATAAACAACTGTTCTGGAATGATATTACAAATTATTACAAAACATGGGATCTTCAAGCTTCGAAATACAATATTTGGGCTTCCCAGCCGCAGTCTCCTGTAAGGTGAGCGAACATTGAATACATTTTTTTTTTTTCATTTACGAGGGGACTTATTGTCTGACGATTAATTGAAGTTGCCTCTATGTTAGCAATACGTCATCAAGAGCTAATAACGCTGGACGGCTCAAGATTCAAAAGTGAATAATAGTTACCCATGTGGCCGTCGGAGATCAGACTGTACTGACCCACTGAATGAGAAACGTTGAGATGGCAAAGATTTTAAAACCAAATAATAAAGAGAGATAGGGTATCTAGAAGTCAAAACGTTGCACAGCATACTCTGTCATTTTCTTTTGAAAAGTTGATTTCTGAATTGATTGTTATTTCAGTTTGAATGCTGGTATATTGCCAAATTACCATTCAGGAATTGTGCCATGATAATACCCATTTAGATATTGGATTATGCTATTTTATTCATTCGCTTGAAGAATAATACAGGTGAAATTTAGCATCATAGCTTGACTACTTCTGTGGTGCAACATGGGACACGATGACCCTTCAAACCCCCAAATTTCAGTAAACGATCCGAAAGTGGCTCTTTATTTCAATTTTTATGTCTGAAAGTTTTTCATTAAGCAAAATATCAATTCAGGGGTCAGGCTATGTCTTCATTCGCCTTCTATCCTCAATGCCTGCTAATATTGGGAGTTTCTTCCTAAGGTTGTTTTGATCTGACCCTATCTCGTATAACAGCCATATGCATATATTACATGCATATGATTTTATACATTTGATTTTATACCTGCATGATTATGGGTTCCTGAATGTTTTTGTTTTTTTCCTGTCAGTACTTATTTTTTGTGTTTTGTTTTAGTGCCGAAAGGGAAAAGGAATTGGCAGAAAAGAATTTGGAACAGAGAAGAGCTAAACTGGCCCAGCTGCTGGCTCGCGAACAAGAACAGTTCAACGAAGAGATTAAAGTAGGTACGACATACAAGTTAAAGGATAATGCACAGTAACTCGATCAACTTGATTGCACATAATTGCACATAAAACGCCAATTGGAAAACAAGCCAAAGTGAACATTAAGTGTTCGATTGTTTACTCAGGAGTTGAGAAAATGTCAGAAACAAGTAAAAAGCCCTTACAAGCCGATTCCAGAAGAAGAGTTGGATTCTGTTAATCTCGAGTTGCTATTAAAGGAAGAGGAAAATCGTCGATACGAAGCCGCTGTTCAGAAATACCATCAGTGGAAAGCGGAGCACCCGATTCTGCACAACGTGAGTACTAATTAGTCTGTCTTCTCAGTATTGAATCCATTGTTTATCCATACGAACCACAATTCTGAATTCTGAGAACATGCAATTTACCCAGCTGAAGAAAAACAAGTGCCAGGAGTCCATGAAAAAGTGTTGGATCGGACAAATGAAAGAAAAGCAGCAGCAGAAAGAGAAGGAGAATGAACTGATGCTCCGACTGGAAGAAGAGAATGAAAAACAGCGGAAACTGGAAGAAGAAAGGGAGGCGGAATTGGCCCGCCAAAAACAAGAGGATATGAGGCAGTTGAAAAACTACCTGTTGACGCAGATACAGGAAGTCAAGTGAGTCGTAATGGTTGTGATAGTTATGCTAATCTCTGACGCCGAGTACCCTGCATTTTCAGCGTCACTCAGAAACTTCTCTTAGCTGTGTCCATTCCGCTGAGCGATGGGCCGTGCATTATGTCACAAAGAGTTCCCAGTGAAGTTTACTATTGTTTGTAGTTTCGATGATAGAGGGGCGTATGGCGATGCACGCATGCCAAATTGGCCCCGGGACACCGCATCCCCTATCCCGGAAGCGCCCCGAATGGGCCTGCGTCAGAATAGGGGGAACTATTGTTTGCAGTTGTCTTGCATTCTAAAGAGTTGCTAATTTCACCGTTGTTTTCAGAATGAAAGACGAACGAACGCAACAGCTGAAGGCGCAAGAGCAACAGGAAATCAAACTTAAAACGGAGCTGGAAAAGATCGCGGTTGAAAGGAATCAGATCGAGAAACAGAGGCGGAGTCGGGAACTACGGTGCGTAAAAATCATTTTCCCTTGGCAGAATTGCAATGATGTAGAACTCGTTTCTAATAACTTTCTTTCAAATTGCAGCTCATTCTTACGTCATCAATACCAGTTAGCGCTGAAACAGAGGACGAAGCAAATCCAAGAAGAGTTAAAAGAAGACAAACGTTTGATAGACGAGATCACAAGATGCGTGGAGCAAGAAGAGGCCGAAGATAATAAAATTAGATTAGAGGCGAGGAAGGAGATAGATAGGGCGAATGCAATGCTTGCTGAATACGCGCGACTGGAGAAGCAACGCGAACGAGAAATGGAATTCATGTTCTTGTGAGTTTTGAGTACAAGTTAAGAGAATTTGAAAGTATTTTCCGGAAAGTAACGCGTACATTTGCTGATTGCAGCGAAGAAGCAAAAAAAATGTGGCAGAATCAAGAAGCTCGCTGGAATGCGGAACAGGAAGCTAGAAATCATCTTATGAGGGATGTTTTAGTTACCGTTCAAAAACAAGTAAGGAACTGTGTTACATTATTAGACTCAAGGTTTCTGTTTACTTAATCTGCCGCCGAATAGTATTGTGCTTGCCTTGTATCTTTGCGACGCGGGTTCGATTCCCAGGACCGAAAAGTTACTGAAAAAGTTTCGTCTTTTCACGATATCCTAGCGAACAGAGGGACCGTAGTACCAGTTTGGTTGAAAGTATCGTGCCTGCTTCCGTCTTTGTGACACGGGTTTGATTTCTAACGCCCGAAAGGTTGTGAACCGGTTCCAGGAAGCTAGTGGACAGATTCTGTCTATCTCTTTGCAACATCCTAGCTATCAGAGTGAACACGGTAGCAGTCAGTGGCGTAGCTAGGGATTTCCCAAGGGGGGGGGGGCACAATAAGATTTTCAAGGGAGAAAAAGTCGAAAATTGCGCAATTTTTTCAAAATCGCCGATATTAGAGGACTATGTAGAAATATTGGGGAGGGGGCACGTGCCTCCTGGAGTTTCCCAAAGGGGGGGGGCACAATAAGATTTTTAAGGGAGAAAAAGTCGAAAATTGCGCAATTTTTTCAAAATCGCCGATATTAAAGGCTTATGTAAAAATATTGGAGAGGGGGCACGTGCCTCATGTGCCCCCCTTACGCTACCCCACTGGTAGCAGTTGAGGTAGATAGTATCTTAGGAACAAGGCATTTTTTTGCAGAACATGGTTCCACCAGTATCTGAAGTATTGTTGCTGTGTGATGTATAACTTCATAGGCTGCTTACCCGAAGTTGTGAGGCACGAGGCTTTTAACGATTCACGTACGCGCACGTATTCGTCTGAGAGAAGGAAATACTAGAATGATACAAATTGTGAGGAAAGCAGTGGAAAACTACCACAGCTAATCTGCCATGAAAACTGCGTGACTGAAGATCACACGGTCACTACGCCCTAGTGTAAGGTTTAAAAGGACTGAGGAGGAGGAAATGAGTGGCATCATGACGAATACAGAGTGATTCTACCTGTAGAAATCTTTGTGGGGGGGGGGTAGTTTTGGAAGTTGATTCCATGTTTGATATCGATTGCTGGACGAGCATTAAAGTATGTCGCAAGGAATGAATTCCGGTTTTTTAAAGGCCTCCTTCTGTTCCTCCAGTATTGGATTTTTTCTCGAAGGTAGAAGAGAAGGAAATCAGAAGAGATCATGCCTCATGTCTTATATCTATATTTGTCAAAACATAATTAAGATATAATTACACACGAAAAAAACACGAAGTTTATCTTGAAAGAACCAATTTAATAGACAAAACCTTTAGAAAGTCAGACTTTTTTCTTCATATGTTTGAGATTCACCTTCTACTACTTTGAAAAATTGGATCGTATTTTTTTCAGGGAAAAAAGGGCAGTGTTAAGTATAAATAGTGACAGGATAAAGACGCAACGCCTTCAATTTTTCGAATTAGGAAATATCAGTTCTTACGTCATTCGGTAAAAGAGTGGAGCAAGCTTCTTCTGCGGTTAAACCAGTGAATTCGAAGTTCAGAGCTCTAAAGCCGGCCATTTTCCAGGAGAGCTAAAACGGGCGCTGGAGCCTGGGAAAAATTATTCGCTGAAGGCGGATCCAATTTCTGGCTCTAACTTTAGCTTTGGCCCTTCCTCTTTTCCCTTCTATACCCTCTTTAAAAGTGAGTAGAGCCGGAGCGAAAACCACACTTCTCATCGAACCGGAGCCAGAGACATCAAGAATTTATTGCTGGAGTTGGAGCCGGCGATTATGTTCTGGAGCCAGAGTCAGAGACTTAAAAAAATGTTTGCTCGAACCAGAGTTCAGAAAAAATTATTCATGTATCGGATCTGTTGCCAATTTCTGGTATAGGCTCCAGCCCTTCAATCTTCCCGTTCCCATCCATTCTCATAAAAATAACGGGAACCAGAGCAGAAAAGTTTTGGTCGAACTGGAGCCAAAGCTATTAAGAATTTTTCCGGAGCTACAGCCGGAACCTCGAAAAAATAATTTATTGGAGCCGGAGCTTGAATATAAATTCAAATTTGCTTCGGAGCCGGAATATGAATTTAACTTCACTCCAAAGCCGGAGCCAGGTCAGAGCAGCTCCGGTTTTGAGGCCAACTCCGGGTTTATGGTTGAAAGCAAATTTACTCCTTACTCATAAAAAGTTGCCACCTGTTGAAGTCTTTTTCAGTTGACCTGAAACCCTTTATGCCTCGAAAACCTATTAATCATGATTTTATTTGATCAGGTGAAAGAAAAGCTGCAGAAAAACGCCGAACAACACATGTCTTTGGTAAATGAAAAAGAAGAACTGCTCAGAAGTATAGAAAACGTTAACAGACAACTGAAGGAAACCGAAGCAGATGCGGCTAAGAGGAAAAGAGAATACATGACTGATCTTCAGAGACAAGTTAGTTCTTGAAAATTTTTCTGTTTTCATAATTCTATGATTGTTGATGGTGTGTTGTATCTGTTGTTTAAACAAATTGACGCGTTTATTCGTTTGTTTTTTTGAATTCACACCCGATGCATTTCGCCACTTTTACAACTCGTTGTACACCTCCCGTCTAAAGAATCGTAATGTTGTTGAAAGCATGTTACTCTACCATTTTCAACAACTATTTTTATAGATACAAGAGAAGCAGCATGAAATAGAATGCGATGAAAGAGAGAAGCAGAAGGAATTACTGGAACAGCAAGCAAGATTGCAAGAAGAAGAGGAAATGATTTTACAAGAGCTGAGGAAAGTGTCGACCTCATCTACACCAATTGTAAGTACGTTCAATCTTGCATTTCCATTGCAGTATGTAAGCCTTTATTCATCTCGATTTTTTTTTCTTTAAGGTTCAAAAAACACACACCTTGTGGCGATGAAACTATTCATTACCAACCTAGTATTTAAAAACTACGTAGTTAAACTTAATTTTAGAATTTCAACGTAATCGTCAACTTTTGTATGTGAATTTAATTTTAAGTATAAAACATAAAAAAAAACAACAACATGATAACTGAGCAAACGATGTGCATTTTTACTGGGAATGAAGTATCTGCATTCGATCTATTTACATAATACTTACGAATTCAGATACTGAGATTCAAAATAGGCTGCGAAAACAAACAAGAATTATTGATTCAGGATGTAGAATGAAAACAAATGAATACCCAGCAAGTTTCAGTGAATGGTATCTTTAAAAGTAATTTGAGAAAAACATACAACCAAGACAACATTTCGTTTTCGCAGCCTCTCGATCGTACAGCGCGGACCATGGTTCTATACAGGGATAACTTGATGAAGCTACGAAGCTGTTGGGTTAATTGCACGGCTATCATCGTAGCTACTTTGTTCACTTTCAGGGAACAGAGTAGACGCAAACGGAAACTGAACAAAGCATAGTTGCCGGTGTACGCCGTATCAGTTTTCACTGTCTAGAGCACCATGGTCTGAGTATAATCCTAGGTATGTAAGACTTTCATTCATGCTGAAGTATTTTACTGCCAACATTAAAACTATACAATCGTACAAATAGATTCAACTTGGCAAGAGAAACTGCTAGTACACCTTACGAACCCACCGGTGTGGTCTCATCTCTCCTGCGCTTGGCATATCTTCGCTTCAACGGTATATCCAGCGCAGTATGATGGCGGCAGCTCTTCTTAAGATTATGGTAACATCTTCGACTTCATCTGGTGTTTACACTACATCTTCCGGATATACGACAACGTCGTAGTACCCATGACCTCTGAATATCCTTATATTTAATACCGAGTGGCTATCCAAAGCCTCATACACAGCATTCGAGGATTTCACTCGTACATCATTGATGTCAGTTACTATATCACCTGGCATCAGGCCGCCTCTGTAAATGTAAAAACGTACGTCAACATAACGAAAATCGATATGGTTTTTTAGTTTCCCGATAATTCCAGTCCTTATACATCCACTTCCTATTTATTGTTTTTCTGCAGAACGTACTTGTGCGCCGGTGATCCTACGACAACTTTCCACACAAGAGCACCTTCGGTTAATCCTGGCGGAACGAAGTGATTCCTCATTTGTAATTCGTTTATGATTTCCGGAGTCAGCGAGATCATAGTCAGACCCAGGTAACGTTTCATTTCACCTGAACCTATATATTACAAAAAAACGTTAATTAATCGTTTCACTCGGGAATTAGCTCCCTGTGGGCTGTACAGTGCCTCCAGAGTACCGGGGAACACGTTTGTACGTACCTTTCGGTCGAATTTGACGATTCTTACTGCGCGTTACAAAGTCCTTCGCATATTCCACGGGAATAGCGAATGAAATGCCAGCCTGAGCCACTTTCATCGAGTTGATTCCCACAACCTCGCCGTCAAGATTGATCAGGGGGCCTCCCGAATTTCCAAACTGAAAAATCAAAATACTGAAGAATACACTGAAAGTCCCGAGTGATCTCCGATCATGAGTGTGTGAAGTTTATGTTACCGTGATAGATGCATCAGTCTGAATATAGTACATGTCCTTGTCATATAAATTCAGTTCGCTGCTTTTGCGACATGTGGAGCTGACTATACCTGATGTGACTGTGTTTGAGAGGGCTAACGGACTCCCCATCGCTATCACAAATTCACCCGGTCGTAAATCTTTTGATTCGCCTAATTTCAGGCATGGCAGTTTGTTCTGTATCAACAATATCGAGCATGTTAGTGTAGTTTGGTATGCGAGCTTCGTGTGTTCGAGAATACATGCATCGCCAAGACGATATGTTCGTGAAATACCTTGGGTTTAATTCTGATGGCCGCGAGATCCGTTTTCACGTCAATATCTACCACTTGACCTGGGTACACGGTTCCATCCGATAATTTAACCTTTCAAAAGTAATTCCAGTAACTTTAATAATTGGAACATTGCATTGGAAATCGAGTGTGATGGTATAACAAGTACCTGTATTGATGACTGCGGGTGTCCCATTACGACATGAGCATTCGTTAATATAAGGCCATCTTCTTCGATAACGAAACCGGAACCATTTGTCTTAGATTGCGGTCCCCAAGCAAAGAAGTCTAATCTGAAATCGTTTATAGCATGTTCGTCAGTCCTCCAAACTCTCCAGAAAATGTACGGTGAAACGCTTATACGTCGTTCTTTTGGAACACAGAGTAGATTTATCACCTGGCAGTATCTTTGATATCAATGCAAACCACGGCTCCAGCCGATTTCTCCACCGTATCTGCAATGAAGTTGTACTGAATCCGTGAACTCTGTCGGGTCGCCGCTTCAACTTCCGGAATGATATTGAAGTTGATGTATTTTTTCTTGTGAAAGTAATAATATCCGACTAGAGGAACAACGCCGTACGCCAAATAGTGATACTTTTTCCCCGAGGAACTACGTTCGTTCTGACACTGATTGAAAACTATTTTACGGTTGTGATCCTCCGAACGTGGCGGCAGTTCGCTGGACATGCATCGGCAGTATTTGGAGATTATTCTGGCAGGCGATGACTCGGAAACGATTCGCGAGAAAAGTGGATTTCTAATTCTAAAAATCATTGTTCAATATGAAATGCCAGGTATTGATTCGTAACTGTAAAGCAAGTTTGCATCGAAATTTTGTGGCACGTTACATGACACTGATGTTACTGTCAGCAAAGGAGTTCGAATGATGTAAGCAAGTGTAAGATTTCGAATATGAAAACAGACTTGTCCCACAAACTTGTTTCCTGTTCTCGAGGTTCTGTGATAATTTAGGCTGATAAGTGATAACTGATGAGCACGCGGGATGCTAGATTTTGTTATCACAGTATCACTGTGCGTGCCAACCTTTGCCAACGTGGTGCCAAGATTCAAGATCGAGTTTTTCAGTTTTCAGCTGGTTTTCAGACTTCGTGGCATCGACCTCAGACCTCAGCATTGAATCGTTCACCTAGATCATTTTTTATTGGTCGATTTCAGTGGGTATAACGCATGGGTCGAACGTGAATGTATGGGGTCTAAACAATCATGGTATAGCTATCAACTTATCAACTTTTGAAAAAATAAAGATTTATTTAAATTACAAATATTAAGAATTTTAAAATTAAAAAGTTAGAAGCTTTTATTCTATAAATTCTTTATTTAATTGGATTTATCCTAAAAGTTTTTAAATCAACTATGGAGAAACAAACGTTGGCGCCTGAACAGGGGTCAAAGTCGTATCACCTATTAATTCTGGAGCAGAGAGGCCGAATATGCTGGATAAATTTATGCTCCAGCACTTGAGCATAAATTGAGCGCCACAAATTGTAAAGGTTTTGCCCGAGCATAAATTGAAAAGAAGTTATACGGAAAAATAAAATACCTACAAATAGAAGGTAGAACACTTTGCAAGCTTTACTCGTTAGAGAAACAAATATTGTGTGCTCTTTGAGTGGAACTATCTAACATTTGGTTACTGATTAAGTACAAATATTAGATGTTACAATAATATATCAGTGATGTTAGACAAAACAAATTTTTTGTCATTTTGTCAGACAAGCATTTCATTTAATTTTTTTTTTCTCTTTCTTTTTGTTATGTTATGAGTTTTGTCAATGTTTGGAGTTCTGTCATTTTGTTTTTTCATGGTTTTGTTGTGTCATAACGAAATTATTTTGTCATTTTGTCAAAATACCAATACTTCTTAATTTACAGGTATTTTTTACATACAATCCTACTCCACCAATGTTATTCCAACAAAGGTTGCATAGGAGGTAGTCAGTAACTGCATTTTGAAAATTAAAGAGTTTGAGCTTCCTATGAAAACATCCAGCAGAACAGCGGCAGGTACATTGCCGTCTGACGGCAAAGTTAAAATTTCAAAACTGACTTAGATTGTTTTCACAGGAAGCTCTTCACATTATTGTCTTATTAAAGACATGAAAAAATAAAGAATACGCAAAATAACAAATAGCAATAGCAACTTACTGAGTTTCTCTTAAATGTAAGAATAAAAGCAAAAAAATAAGAATGAAAGAAGTAAGACAGCAAGAAGGTAAATAAGTACTACATAACAATAACAGAAGAATGAAGTGATGGAAGAAAAAAGGTTCTTCTATAAGCTGACTCATCCTTAATATTCTTGGTCAGTTAGCACTTGATAGACTTGTGTGAAACCATACCGAATTCCAGCTGCTTATAGGTCATCTTGTCTTTCTATTCAGAACTCTGTTCAATTAGTATGGAACATAATCTTTTCGAGTACTATTTAATATTTACCGTTTACTCTAATATGAGAATAACAAAGAAGAACTCGTGATTTTTATTTCTGTGTATTATTTAATGAGAATAAAAAAACCTAACACGTAATGACAAAATAATGTCGTAACCAATTTTTTTTTTGTCATTTTATTTTGTCATTCGATTCATTTTTTATGTCATTTCCATTTTGTTATATGACAAAACTGATAAATGGTTTTGTCATTATGAAAAAATTTCTAGAATTCAATTGTCATTTTGTTTTGTTATGTCTAACAGCGCTGTAATATTGGTCCAGAGCGTAGGCACATTAGCGCTCCACAGCTGACTTGAATATTTCAATGTATGATACGACTCGTGGCGCAATCAGGGCTGCTTAGCCAATCGGAAGGGCTCAAAACTTAGCTAAAAGTTAACCGTTCCAAAGATTGGCTTTGGCTAACAGCTAATGGCTAGCTAATTTTGGCCAAAATCGATTGACTAACGGCTATAAGCGTTGGCTTAGCTAAGCAGCCCTGGGCGCAATCCAGAGGTGTTTTTTGATATTTTCTTTAAATCAGGATTTCAGAAAATAGAAATTCCTGATAAGAAAATTTCAGGAGCGACTCAATCTTTCTCTGGAGTCTGGAATCGGTAATTCTCGTTCTTGTACTGAAAATTATTGAAATTCAGGGAACGGAAAACAAGATTTCTTTTTAGGAAACATCTTTGGTGCAGTCTGATTAATCTCAGCGTTTTAGGTCTCTGGGCTGAAGCAGAGATAAACGAAATTTAAAAAAAAAAAATTAAAGTGAATTGATTGTAAGTTCTTTTATTTTTGATTTTAAAATCATTTTGAAAATCGGTTAGTTTTTGATTTTAATGATTTTGTAATTTAAATCACTTTCCATTATTTTTTAGATTTTTTTTTTTTAATTTTATAAAATCAGAAATCTTGTAAAAAATTAATTTCGTCGCATTACCTATTTTAAATAATTTTTGAAAATAAGATTTTTTAGATTTTCTTTATTTATTTTTAAATAACGACTTGTGAAAGATTTCCATATAGTTTTGATTTTAAAATTATGATTTTTAATTAATTCGATCTTTGATTTTTTCCATTTCTGGGCTGAAGTAGCAGTGTTCAGTGTTACTCCATTATTTCAATATAAATTAAGATTTGCAAATGTACTCTTTGTGCTCAATTCATGCTCGAGCAGAAATCGAGCGTGCTCGGCCAAGCAAATTTTTCATCTCTGCTCCGGAGTCTGTAGGGATGGGCTAATTAAATAGAGAAGAGAAGGAGAGAACACACAATATTGAAAATATAAATGGATATTTGGGTGGTTGGGTGTGCGAGAGCGTGGGTCAGCTAGCTTACAAGGCTGTGAGCTGTGTGGTGCTGCATATAGTTGAAAAATCCTGTATTCTCCATAAAAACATAGAAATTAGTGTGTTTGTGTTAGAGAGACCTGAGGATTAATTTTCAGATGACAGTTCATCCGTCAGATGTCCTGGGGTCCAAGTTGTGAGAAAAGAGAGAGTTAGAAATCGGAGTTCAGTCAATAAGTGTAGTACGAGTACGTTCTAGAACATGAAATGGTCAGAAAAAATGAAGCTCTTTGGATTTTCTGCAAAAAATATCTTGCAATTTTTATATATTCCCTCCAAAAATGCCATAAAGGGAGGGGGTTAAAATAACCTTGTACACTACCATCCAAACCATCCGCATGTGATTTTGAGGGATTTCTTGATCTTGACAGTATAATGAAATCCTCATGTATCATAAAACCCCCCCACCTCTTTTCAGCCGCCTCCTTCTACCCAAAACACAGTTGTTTGAAAAATTCTGATTTCTTGAGAATCACCGGTTTTGATGTAAATGGAATCTTCATGGTCCAACTACCCAAGAGACTATTTCCCACCTTCCCCGCTGAACTACAAGGGAATATTACAAGAATTGTGCTATTTACGACATGGTTCTTGGAGCTAGCCAAGGGCAAGGGGGTAGTCTTCTAAAGAGAAGCCTGCCTCTTCAGTCAAGTTGTAAATAATTTCGATCTGGCCCTAAAAGGAAGAGAGCGATAAAAATCGGAAGACTTGTCAGTAATTTACGACGTGGTTTTTGGGGGCTAGTCGGAAGGCTATGGAGTTGTGTTTAAGGTAGCCTTTAAATCTTCATTGGCGTACTCGCAACTATTTTTGTGGTGAATCGTATAGAGTGAATCTTCACCTACTCTTCCATACAGTTTCGGCTGTGAAAACATGATTCGTGTCATCGCATGATAATTTTGAAATTCCTGTGTTGAAAAATGTGCTAAAATTCAGCAATTTAGAATTTAGGGAAAACTAATTTAGAATTATTGAAATGGTAAATATTCGTACTTTAATTCGTTTTTCGACATAGGTATATGAGCAGGGCCGTGCCGACAAGAGGGGGGGGGTGTATACCCCCTCCTTCATTGGCCAATAAAATTACGAAAAAACAATATGTATAGACGGAGAAGAGAGTGGATCTGTCACATTTTTTGTAAAAAGTATGAAAATGAGAGTTTCAAAAAATGTTGAAATTTTCGTCATATACATGTGGGCAATTGGATAAATTTGGGGTATTTTTATCCCCCCCCCCCCATCGCCGAGAATAAATTTATCCTAATCGCAAAATACCCCCTACTTAAATCCTGGGTACGCCCCTGTATGTGAGTGATTATATGTGTACTGACATTGGTTCAAATTAAGTAAGTACCTTTGGAAGACTTTGAAATCCGGCTATTTGCGGGTCACATGAATCCGAGTGAACACAAAATAATAATAATAAGTATAGCAGTTCGATGTTTTCCGAAAATTAGCAGTTTTTATGAGCTAACTTGCCAGTGATATTGATGTAACTCATATTTTTGGTACCAAAGTTGAAGATTTCGGGGTTTGAAAAAGAATCAGAGCATTTGATATCGATCAACTTTTTGGCAAAAAATTTTCATACTTGAGGTAAGTATCTCAAATGTTTATCCAGGTATCGAATGTTGACCAGATCAACATTTGATATTTAAAAAAAAAAAAAAACCATTGTACATTTTACTATCCGATATATGAAATGTTTCAGTGTGTAAGTAAATGTAATGAGCTTGAGATTGACATTCGTCAAGAGATCAACATTCGACTCTGGGTGTCAAGTATGTTGTTTTTTTTTTAACCTTTTTTGAAATCCCCGTGAGTCAACACTAGCTGAACTTTGAAACAGTTCAACTGAAAAATGTGAAAGTAGAAGGTTGAGATTTATTATTAATCGCTATTTCGGGGTTCAGTACTGATATCGGGAGCAACAGGGGCCATTTGAAAAAAGTAGATCAACCTTTGGCACTTTATATGAGCATTGTTTTTTTTTAGCTAGTCGGGGTGGAGCAAAGTAGTTTTATTCAAGGGGCTCTCTGTGTCGTCAATCGCGTTGTAAATAATTTCGATTCGGCTTCTCCAAATGTTACGTTTTTCTTTGAAAAAAAAACAAAAAAACAAACAAAAATCAGTAGGGGTAGCATCGCTGTATCGGTATCAAAGTTTGGAAGAATAATGTCAAGAGTGAGGTTTTGCATTTTACAAATAACATCGACAGGATGGGAGGTTCTCGACGAAGCTCCCTGCACTTGTTCTAATATTCAAAGCGGGAGACTTGGAATTCCAAAATGGTATTGTTTAGCCCATCACACTCTAGTGATACAACTTCAGATTTCTTCAAACGAAGTTTTTCATGCATCTGAAAACATGGTTGTGGACGGAGAAGGGAGTGAGTTATGCTAACTTAGCCGGTATGTATTCAGTTTTGAGGCGAGATATTTTGAAATTTCAGAATAGTTTTGCTCCATACATCACTCTTTACAGAATACTTCGTGGAAAACAATTTTCTTTCGTTAAGCTATTAGAGTTCGTGAGGAAAGGGGGAGGGAGGGGATTGAACCCGCCTCTTCCTGGCAATGGTTCACAGGGACTGGTACATGAGAAATAATTTCAAAACTTATTACAAAAACCTTATTATTGATAATATATGTACTTGAAGCATTATGTTGAATAATTTCAAAGGTTTTATGCCCCTGTGCCCTGTGAACGATTGGTTTTGTACGAGTTACAGTTGAAATAACTTCTAACACGAATTCAGCGCAGGGCCGGATGAAGGTCGTGAGCACCCCTGGGCACTCGCTTAGAAGCATCCCCCCCCCCTCCTCGAGCAATTTCAAGTTGTAAAAAACTTCCATTTGGATTTCTCTTTCTTTTAAGTTTCGCTTGTATTGGTTTTGAAATTGGGAGTTGCGAGTTGAGAATGAATTTCTGTATATTATACTCGAAAATTTTCTCGCCCCTCAAAAATGCTCCGCCCTAGAGGGCCCGTGCATTGATCCAAGCCTGATTCAGCGACACCAAAAATCCTATTATCGATATATACTTGAAGCAATGATGAATAATTTTGATTTTTCTCGTCTCTGGCTTCTGTTGAACCTTATTGGTAGTGGTTATCGTCCAAATAACCTCAAAAACGAATTTAACGACTTGAAAACCCAATTTTCGATGTACTTAACGGTATTGTCTATAACTTTTGGGTTCTGCCATCGCAAAAGAGCTTTCAAAATAGGGGCGTGGACCAAAGAAGTTTCAGGTCTCTGAAATCCGAGTAGACCGACGTTTTTTCTTATTCAATTTCTGTGGTCTGTACCTAATGTTCAAGTTCAAAGAAGGTGTCCTTTTCACCTCAAAGACATGAGAGACCATTGACGTTTAAATCATTATTTTCTTGAAATTCTCGGAAGACACTTCATCCTTCTACCAACGAGAACGATTTTTACGGTCAAACTAACTATTCCAATGGAGGATTGGTTTTAGTCAAACCAATTTTTCTGATCGAATTCGACGTTTTGGAAACTTCAGAGCAAAATTTGATATTTTCGTATGTGGAATCCTACGTTAAATTCGAACCCCAACCAAGTGGGTCCCTTCAGAATTGTTTGATTTCAAAAAACTTGTGAATGGACTTTTAAACCGGAAGGAACAAGTTTAGCTCTGGGAGTAAAACATTTCAAAAGACTTGAAATTTAAAGCCACCGTAATGTACAATCGAAGTTTGGATGTATTAAAGTTCATGAGAATATTTAGGTTCTTTGAAAATAAATTTTGATTGCCATTAAATTTTCTCATTATGAACTGCGAATAATGTGATTTTCAGTCCAAAAAATCTGAGAACATATGGGATTAAAAGGGGGGAAAACGGATCAGATCAATCGATCAGGGAAAACAAATTTTTGATATAATTTGAATCTATATACATAAACACATAATGTAGAAAATTCACACATACTTAACTGAAGGAAATGTCAACAAGTAAATGACATGCCTGCGGCAAAGATCAGAAGTTCATCCTGTTTTTTTCTTCCCCTGTTAACAGATGCTTAAAGCTTCTAGCACATTTCCTTCTGAGATTTTTTTTTTTTTTGAAAACGTATTCAAATTTACGAACTACATAATATTACATGGTGGTTTCAATGAGCCCACTCAAGTCAACTACTTTGCTTTGTAAAATCATAATATCTCGGGTATTTTTCTCCTAACAACCGTTACGCATTAATTTTGTTGAAACTTGACTCAATGGCCTTCCATATCAATTAGACTTGATAGAACTGTCCGGCTGAATACGAGCGATTCTTGTTAAACGCATTTGGCCGACTGCAATTTTCGTTGACCTTTATTCGTCAATGTCCGATGAATTATTTCGGAAAAATTACTTTGAAATGTTATTGATGCTTTGCAATTTACGCACCATGCTAATCTCGGAGCAAAAAACCTATAAATTAGCGCCGGCTAAAATATGCCCGCTTGTAGTCGCACATAAACGGAATTTGAATGACAGATTTTTAAATATTAATCGTCGCGATTCATTATTTTGCTTCGCGCTGCAGCGCTGGCTCTACTTGGGTATTAGGAGCATGAGGTGGGTGGCAGGGACTAGAATGTTCTATACTGTACATAGAGTGTACGTTTACCGAATAGAAATAATGCCCTCGTGCATTTGCAATAAACCTTTTTGCGTGTAATGCGAATAATGCATGTACATAAGTTGATATCAAATGTGTGCTGGAAAGAGTTTTCATTCAATGGCGCGATACACCCTTAAAAAAGAAAAAATAGCGATAGCTCTTTCGAGAATACCTACATATACAGGACATTTTAACTATTTTTTTAACCCCCGATGTGTTTCCCGCTTCTGCTTGGCAGTATTTACGTCGGTTGCAGAAGCACGAATGTATTTTGTTAAATGCTTTTCTATTTGCTACTCGACATTTGAGAGCTGCATGAAACTGCCACCCTTTAACTGGAGAACATTGGAAGTTTCTACGACTTGAATGATAATTAGCGAATATAAATTTCGTGAGAGAACGATGAAGGTTGTTCCGTGCACATTGGCTGTGAGATACACACCAGCAAGAAATTGATTGTCTTTGACACTATCATCATCATTATTGAACGTTAACCGCTAGGCTCTTCAGCCTCTGTCGGGGTTTGTCCAGAAGAGCTGCTGGTCGATGTGTTCACTAATTTCTTCCCCGGTCTTCCATGACTCCGTCTTCCTGTCGATGTGTTGCCCGACAGGGTTCTTCGGTAATCCGGCCGTTTTATTCCTTGTGTTGTCTCAAGATTTCTTGGATATCTAGCCCTAGGAAATATAGCTTCATGGGGGGGGGGGGGGAGGTTGCCTTCTCGGTCGTCAAACCGACATTTCCGAAGTTCGGTTGTAGCGCCGAATTCTCGCTTTAATTCAGGAGTAGCGTCCTTGGCACTAGCAGTATTTTATGATGCGGTATCGGAGTCCGCAAATTTCACTGCTATTCCTGGTGTGCTGCTTCAGGGAGTTATTGATCGAAATTCTTTCTTTTTTCCTTCTCTTACTTCCTGAGACGGCCTTATGTCATGACCTATTCAGGTTACAACTTTGGTGTTGGGCTCGCACCAAGGTGGCAGAACTGGTCTCCGCATCATCATCATCAGCTTCCAGCCTACCGAAGATGAGTTTCCAGTCTCCGCGACGTGGACGCGCCTAAGCCTCTCTCCGGTTTCATCTTCACTGCTCCTGGGGCTGGCAGTCAAGCGCAGGTCGTACTCCCCCTGAGTTGGCCCACCCTACGAATCATTTCTTTACGCCTAGTAGTGAACTGTGATCGTATAATCAGCGATTGAGAAATCAAGAACCAACTTGTATTTTCAGATTCTTATTATTTTACTCCGAGATGCCGGAAGGGAATCATGAGGGGGAGGGCATAGTTCAAACTTCTAGTGACAGACCTTTTCCTTCCCCCACCCCCTTAATTCGCTTCTGTTGAAAATCCAGTTTTTATTAGATTTGATGGAGGGGGGGGGGGGTAGAAACCTAGTAGTAGAATCGAAATCTCAGAATAATCGGTGATAACCCTTATTCTGCAACGATGCACTGTACTTTTATTATGTAAGCGGCTGAAGAAGGAACCAAGCAGGATTTGTTAAAATCTCGTTTCTAGGAGGATCTCAAAATCTGTTCTGTCCCAAAAAGGGGTTCGGGTTTGCCCATTATTTTTTTCTTTCTAAAGTTAAGATAGCGAACAACGTATCGAAATTGTTTGTACTTGGCTAATCCGAATATCCTGTGATGTGGAGATGTCTGATCTTGCCCGGATTCAGGTCACAAAGTATGCCTCAAATAAGTGCTACAGTGACTCGGTTGATTGATTGATTGAGAGCCTTTATTTGGAAGTTCACATCAGCGATTTACATCATTTTAATTAAGGTAAGGTAGGGCAATATGACGCACATTTTGAAGAATATAGTCATAGTTTCTTGACAAACATACGATGGGGCCGAAATTTTGGCTACAGCTACTCTGATCCTTTATCTGCAGCTTTTATCCGGATGTTTTTTTGGCTCTCCCCCCCCCCAGAAGACGTACAATCATTTTCCCAGACCCCCCTTTTTAGCCACGGTCTGTGGAAATTAATTATTAAATAAAATTGTAATGAAAATACGTAAACGCATACAATTTTATTTTATTTGAGTACCTATGAAACATATAAAATGTATAAATTTCAAGTAATTAGGAGTTCCTTCCGGAAATTTTGACAACTGGTTAGCTTCACATATGTAATGCGGTTTTTTTCCACATATTCCATCACGTTTTTTTAGCTGCGTTTCTGTCCAAGACCCTCTCAGTGACCTTTCTGACGTAATTCGACTCCATAATCCAAAATAACAAGCTGAGAAATTTTCGTTAGACCATTAATAGTCGAAATTTATCATTCATTATGGTGCGGCGTCTTGCCCTACTCACACTTTGGCATTTAACCCACCCTTAGAAGTAACTTTGAGGACCAAAAAAAAAGTATAATCGCTCGATGTACCGGTAGAACTGATGAAATATTCTGACGGAGGAGGGAAAATACTATACATCTAACACATATAGTAATTACATTGAAAATGGTCAAAAATAATCACAATTTCGCAAAATTTCTTCAAGACGTCCAAACGTTTTCAATTACTTTTTCGTACATAAAAATTACTGAAAAAATTGTAGAAAAAGAACGAACGTACACAAGGTCTGGTATCGAAGTGTTATAAATCTACTACGTCACTTTTATTGCACAGGGCTGTCAACATGGAAAACAGACAACTGCGGCATCTTACACACGGCGTCATATTGCCCTACCATTCCTTATAACATTAGTTCGGTCTTAAAGTTAATTCTTAATCTCCATCGTGTTTTAATTTCTAATATTTAACCTACAACCTCAGAGTAAATCACTCAAAGAGCTCCTTGCCCTGGTTTTGGGGCATTCCGTTCTGTCTTGGGCAACTCTATGAAAGAATTTATTCTTCAAAAATTTATCTATCCCTCCCTCCACCTAATTTCTTGTTTCCCTACCCTCCGTTTGTATTGACCTAAGAACCAGAAAGTTGCCTTTTCTGTCCGTCTCCCATCTGTTGTTCTTGATCCGCCCATCCCCATTTTAGTCTTTTTTACACACTGGGTCACTTCTTGATCGGCTGCTAATTTAAAAAAAATATACTTTCTGTTCTTATTCGATTTTTCCTTCTTATGTTCAATATTGATCATCTTTCCAAAGAATTTTGAGTAATTTTTTATTTTCTTATGTTTTTTTCCTTTAGTGCCCAGGTTTGGGATCCATAAGTGAGGCATGTTCTTTTTTTTTCGAGAAAAGATAAGGGAGTCGCTCCTTCGCTTCTTTCTCTGTTAAAAGAGAAACTTGTTCCCGAGGAAGAGTTTCCTTCCCTTTCCTCAATAAGAAAAACTTCACTTCTTTCTCTTCGAAAAAATGGAAACCATGCACTTTTCTTCAAAGAAAAACATATTTTTTCTTTCTTTTTTTGAAAGTAAAGTACTGTGTGTTTTTGCTTTTTTTTAATAACGGTTTCCTTTCTTTGTGAAAAAAGAACAAAATCAATTTTTGTAGGTACCTGCGAGAAAAAACGAGTTCACAATAAAAAAAAAAAAGAAATGGAAGGGGTGTGGAATTTTATGACACGTTCTAATGTAATGTTAACACTTCGATTTTCTTAGTAAATTTTGTCAGTTTGTTTGAAATCTGCATTATCAGATGCAACAAGAATTTTCCGCTTCGGGAACGCTGATAAGAATAGCAAGTCTTGAATGTTGGTAACTCTGTTTCTCTTTTTCGCTCCGAATCCTGCAGTCCTTTTAGAAGTTTTCCTGTTCGTGGCTGAAAATTGTGTTTTTTTTAATTGTGGATAATAAGAGGAAAATACAGTCCACGTTATTTTGAAAGTGTTTTGTATTCATTTGATAACGTACAACATTTTGGTACCAAATTACGATGAGATCGCCAAATCTCATGGAATTTGTGTCATATTAGCGACCCCAAAACTGCTCTCTTTCGATATTTTGTTGAATTTTTTGCCGATTTCGGATCGGCTGCTTTAAAGAGGAATAAAAATCAAATTCACGACACCAAATTAAAGTTGATTGAATTTTTGAGCTTAGCTACACGGAAAATCCCTTATTCGGAAACTTCATTAAATTTTCCATATGGGATTAATCGGGAAATTACAATTTTTTTCTTATTCCTCGTGGGAAGGATCAGAGCTCTTCCCATTTTGAAAATAGAAACGATTTGGTTTTGGAATATTGGCCAGTTTTGGGATGCGTGTCACTGTCGGACCACTTTTTAGTTTTATGCTGTTCACCAGTTCTATTTAGCATGTTTACCACTTTTGGACCATTTATTACATTTTGGCTGCATCTCTTTCTTTGGATATTGGTCACTTGGGTTGTTTGTTTAGGATAGTTCACCAACTTTGAGCAGTCAGCCAGTTGTGAGCTTTGTGTTATAGTGGGACTGGTTACCAGTTTTGGGCAGCTTATTAGTGCTTGACAGTTTACCCTTTTTTGGCCGTTTATCAATATTGGGATTTTTACTATATTGGGCGGTTTGTCAGTTTTGAGTAATTCACCAGTTTTAAGCCATTTGTTACTTTTTAGATGTTCCTTACTCTTTTGCGGTAAGTTACTTTTGAGTTATTCGTTCGTCAGTTTTGGTACCATTTTTTGGTCCTTTTATTTCTTGGTAGTTGTTTCTCATTTCGGATATCTGTCAGTTTAGTTTTATCGCTGGCGCGGTTTATATCATTCTGAAGTTTTATGTCAGTATTTGGTCGTTCTTCTAGCTTCTTGTCGCCATTTTAGACTGTTCATCAGTTTTTGGTCGTTTTTCAATTTATATAATATGAAGTGTAAAGAATCAAACTCACATTTGTAATTTTACTTCAAGGGCGCAAATAGGCAAAATAATATACGCGGATGCAGGAATATCTTTGCTGCGCCTGTGAAAGTGGATTATGTTATACATATCGCACATTCGCAGGCGCAGCAAAGATATTCCTGCACCCGTGTACAGTATTTTTCCTATTTGCGCCCTTGAAGTAAAATGGCAAATGTGGGTTTTGATTCTTTACCCTTCATTATGTTGATTTTTTTGTTCAGTTTGTTTCTATACAGCGTTCCTTATTTTTTGGTTGTGTATCACTTTTGAGATTTTTTCATTTTGTGGTTGTCAGTTTTTGGATGTTAATCAGTTTTGAGTTTCTTACTAATACTAGAATATTCATCAGTTTCTGACTATTTACAGTTTTTAGGCTATTGTTATTTGTAACTGTTTCTCGTGTTTGGCTGTTGGTCTGTTTTTCCTGTTCACAGTTCTTGGGAGTTTCTTTGTAATTTCATACTGTTTGTCACGTTCGTGTTGTTTATCTTCTGTGGGTTGTTAGCCGCCTACTTTTTGGTCGTTTGTCAGTTTTGAGTTTTTCACCTACTTTTAGATTAGTCATTGCTTTTTGCATATTTGGTTGTCTTTTGTTCGTCTTTTTCAGGGTTTAGTTTGTGCTGTTTGTCAGGTTTAGGCGGTCTGCTTAGTCATGGGCTGTTATATCATTTTGGAGCTTTTTGTCAGTTTAACAGTATTGGGTAGTTAACCTATTTTTGACTATTTGTCCGGTTGGTTTTGGACCCTTATAATCGCTTTTCTTTGACCCGTTCGTAGACTTTGAGTGCGTATTATTTTGATATGTTTATAGTTTTAGGTTTTGGTCACTTTTAAACTATTCATCAATTGGGGGCCTAATTTTGGGTTGTTGTCAAGGACTGGTTCGTGTTTTCGCTCGCACCACTTCCTACTGATTGAAAAAGTCTCGTGGGGAAAATTGTTACAATATATTCTCAGTTCTGTGGATGCTCGGGACTTCCCTAAGCAGTACTTCAGGTCATAGCTAAGAATGAAATTCCGCAAGCTGATTTTATGATTTTAGGCTCTTTGATATTTTCTTTAGTGCTGGGAACATTAACTTCGGCTAATAGAGGGGACCCCATAGTGACCCACACAGGACAGCGCGCACCGGAAGCGAAACGGTCAGGCCGACCTCAGAGCGTCCCTCCGGCCACTGATGCGATACTCGAAAGGATAGTTTCCGGGGTTGAGGGTGCGGTGTCTCAGGAGCTACTTTGGCATGCGTGCATCGCCATACGTCCAACCACACCATCTTTGATGGTTATCTTCAAGAACTTCAAACCTCATATTTTCTCCCGCATAAAAAAAAGTAAATGGATACGCAAATTAATTTTGAAAAATAACTGAGCCACCTGTGACGTACAAGGAAAATAAGTTGAATCTACGTCGAACTTCTGGTCAGGGTTAATCGATAGAGTCGCGACGAAAATACAAGAAATGTACCTAGCCCTTCGACTCATTGGTGGACGATAAAGTAAATCCTGAACATATTTTCTCGTTCCGGCTTTCCGAAAATGAACCGTAATTACTTATTTATAGTCTGTTTTGAGGCTATGTTTCAAGATTTCTGTCTCACGAACACAGTCTCGTAAATTAATAAATTGTAAATCCTCGGTAACTAGTTACTCTGCACCTTGCTCTGTCACGGTACGTTGTTTGGTACGTTTTCTTATTTATAGCTTACAGGATGTACGTACTCACTTATCTTTATTTTCTTTATATAGGACACACGAAATTGAGACTGCGGTATAGACCCACGAAACTGTGGTAGTTGCAAATTGTACCAAAGCTCTGAAAAATAGTTATCGAAAATATCTAAACGTGAGCAAAGCTTGTACATAGATTTGAAGGAAAATCCATTCGTGTAGTCGAATTAATCGGGTTCTCTGTTACATCAGTGTATAGCAACGTAATTCCAACAGACATGTGACATATATTCCCGAGTACAACGAAAGCAGATCAAAAAGGTTAAGTGGATACAGAAAGAAATCTAATCAGCTTCGCGAAAATGAAAAATCGAATAGTAATTTAGAAGGTTACAACCGTGACTAATAAACTCATTTGGAATGATTGGCTTACCTTCGGCGTCTGTTGAAAGTGTGGTACGAAAATTTCCGACCCATTTTACGTTGCATAATCGGTCGGAGGGGGTTCTCGAATTTCTAATGCCTAACCAGGTACATATTTTTGGGTAATGCGTTTAAAAAATGTCAATAGGGGGAATATTTAGTCTGTATTCTTTTGATTGTTGGTATTTATAGGTAAATTCTTCGTATAAGAGAGTTTCACAAGGGCTGTATGAGATAACATCGGGAATAGCAAAACGTGGAAAAATACAGAGGCTAGTGCTCCTGTACATATCCATGCCAAGTTGATCGATTCAATTCCATTCAAATTGTGGATTTGAAACTTCTCATTACAAAAATGACAGAAAACATTTTAAAACAAGAATACTAACATTTGATGGCAGCAAAAATACTCCCAGGTATTGAGTAAAGGTTGAAAGGGTGCAGCCGCAAAATTTGCTCTCATCTTGCTTACACCCAGTGGCAGTGGTATAGATATGGTAGCAGGGCTGTAGCTCGTAATTTATTTATATGGAAGAGGAAAGGTTGTAAACATCGAAAATGCCAACTGAAATATAAAAAATTTTAGTGGAAAGCTCCTCTCTTTCCCAGTTTATCCGCCGGCTACTACTAAAATTAGCCGACTGTTTACTTTTTGAATATTGCAGGAGGGTGCGAGCTGTTCTCTTACCCTCCTCCTTGTCGCTATGGTGTTGTATAATGGAGATTTGAGGGATGAAAATGTTTGGATTTACAAGAAGGGTAGACAAGGGCGCAATCAAGAAGGGGACTAGGGGCTATAGCCCCCTCCAAAATTCTCTGAAATTTTTTCAAAATTAATTTTGAAGCAAAAAAAATTGATGCCGATGTCCTGATGCGGTTACGTTGAGTCGTAAGTTCGTACAATTTTACAGCTCATGAAAATAGGTGGGTATCGAGCTTTCACCCCGCCCAAGTTTTTTTTTTCTAAATTCCAGCCCCCACCAAACAAAAGTTCTGGTGCGTCCCTGAGTGAAGAAGTTACCAGATGAAGCAAACGGGAAAATGTTCAAGTCTCGTCTTCCTTGAAAATTGAGATCTTTATAGTTGGTTCTTGCGTTCGGTGACTTTTTGGTCTTGTTTTGGTCTGTTCTTGTCTTAAAAAGTGGTAAGTTCAAGTCTTGTCTTCCTTGAAAATTGAGATCTCTGTAGTTGGTTCTTGCGTTCGGTGACTTTTTGGTCTTGTTTTGGTCTGTTCTTGTCTTAAAAAGTGGTAAACTTCCGCATTTTCTAAAATTTTTTATTATTTTGTTCGTCTGTTAAATTTTGTGGTTTTTGATTTTTCCTGCTATGTTTGATTGATGCTTTTTTAGCTAAATTTTATGGGATTGGTATTTATAGTCTTTTCTTGGTCTTTTTCTCCTCTTTTTTGTCTTTTTTGTTAGATTTGTACTTAGTTAATCCGTTTCAAGTTTTTCATTCAGGTTTTGGTTTATTTTAGTTCTCGCTAATTCTGATTTGGTATTTTATTTAATAGTTTCTGGAATTTCTTTGTGGTCTTCATTTTCAACTTTATTCATTTGTGTGTTTTATTTATTCTACGATAATGTTCAACCTCGTATTATGTGGAAAAAAAAACACAAAAAAAACTTAGACATCTTTATTTATTTTTTTCGAATTTGGGGTAAAAAATTGATGGTGGATGGTTTCGAATAGCTCCAGTTAAGTTTCAAAAATCTTTAGTCTCCCTTGTTCTGAGAAGAGGGCTCAAACTTGAGGCTTGAGTCCGATTTCTTAGCGACGAAAAAGTGAAAAAAAAAAATAGTAACCAAGTTTGGAAATTTGGAATCAGTGTTGAATCTATGATATCATAAAAATTCTCCAGTGGCCAGTTTCAGTATACTTTGACTGGAAATATCGCGGGAATTTCAAATAGGGCTTTTAATCGTGTGGTATATATCATTACAAGAGATTCTTGATGCTCTACATCGTGGGCTAGTCGAAATTTCTAAATTAAAAATCTCCTTCCTAAATTCTGGAATGAAGAGTCATCAACAGAAAACAGGAATGGTATCGTGCAGTTTATCAAAAAACGTGTTTTGGGTTGCTGATTTTGAAAATTTCGTCAGGGTTTTCATTCAACATTTATTTGGGCCCCAAAGTCTATACTTCAACCTCGAAATAGGCAAAATTGACATTTTACTCGAAAGTTCGAGAAAAATAGCGACTTTTTGGATCGCTGATTTCGAAGATTTCATCAAATTTTTCATCCGATCCCGATTTTTGGGCTTCAAGTTTCACTAGCGAAACGGGAAAAATTAATTTTACTGGAAACACTGAGTAAAGTAATCAAAATAGGGGTTCCTTGCGTCGCTAATTTTGGCATAATATCGGATGTTTCATACTGCCTAAATGTGGGCTCCATAAATTAGAATTTTATACTCTTACACAGGATGGGGAAAATCTACTTAATGTACGAAAAATCAAAATGCGACCGAATAATGTCTTGAAATTTTCGTTACAGCCATCCAAACTGCGAGCTCAAAAAGAACAAACTTAGAGTATAATCTTTCAAAATGGGTAGACTGTTGCAATTACATAATTTGATAATCGCAGATTTCAAATACTCGCCAAAAATGCTATCCCAGAAAAAGTCAAATTTAAGATTGAGATTTTAATTTTCAATTTCCATATCTACGAGAGCCCAAATCAATAAAGAAAAGTTTAGAAAATGATCGAATTGCAAATGATCAAGGAAGACTATACGGCAGTATTAGTTTTTTTTTTATTTATTTCTGGTACCTTCTTCGATATTTGAAGAGAAGGGCGCGATAATTTTTCAAATCTTGAGCCAAACTGAGCAAAAAAAAAAAAAAATGGATTTTCGCCACCTAAGAGAGTAGTCGTCTCCCTCTTCCTCCATGAATAGGTAAGATTATCAGTGTAAAATTTTGTTGCGAAGTCACTTTTTTCAAAATTGAATTAGTTTTGGGTCACCTTTACCCTATCACTTTTTCACTTCTTTTCTTTTTGATGTTTAGGTAGTGATCTTATATCCCGGGTTCGAGCCCACGTTGCAACTCGCTACATTTTCGACCTAGGCCGGGTTTTCGGCAGGACGAGAAGAGGGCTAAGATAGCCCTAATAGCCTCACCGACGTCTCTGAAGTAATACTCGAAAGGGCGGATTCCAGGGCTCAGGTTGAGAGTAAAATTAGAAAAGAGAGTCTTCAGTCATAATATTCATTATTTTCTGTCATATTGGATATACCTAAAGATATATAAGTTCATTAATAACAACCCTATTACTCCCTCTGGTCACTGATGCTATACTCGATGCAATGTCTGGTGAGCAAGTTTGGCATGAGTGTATCGTCATACGCTCCGCCAAGTGAACAACCCGATTATGGAGTATTTTATTCTGTTTTTTAGCTTTGATTTAGTAGTTTTGTCTATTTCTTTGATCTGTTAGGCCCTATTTTAGTGGTTCTAGTATTCCCTACAGTTCCCCCGCGTCAGGCATCAATGGGTATCATGAGATGAAGCTAGCGGGAAAGTGTTTATCTCTGTTTTTCTATGAAACTCCACCCGAAATTGGTTCCTAGCTGCGTCTCTGCCAATACTAGAGACTTATGGCTTGGTAAGATTCTCTTTAGAGACTCAAATTTCAAGTTAGTGACAGCTGACAGTCAAAAGTTAGACGAGAGCTGACTTTTTCGCCCGGCTGAAGCTTTATATACCGTGTATTCCATTTGTATGATAATGAAGACTAAATTTTCGCTCTGAAGTGTGTACATTCAACCGTGTTTTGGTGCCTCGTGTTCTTCTAAATTGATAATATATAACGCCGTGACATTATTGCTGCTGGTCGAATTTCGCACCGAATTTGAGAAACCAAAAGTCGACACTATATTTAATTTCCACCCCGACGAGGTCGTTTTACGATCTGCTAAATCGGTCTCGGTCTCGTGTATCTTGGAAAATAGTTCGTAACCCCGAACAGCCTGCCAGTGTTTCGAAGTAACGCTCAATTTACCGTAACCACTTGCCGCGTTCGCCATTTTATGCCAACTTACCCACAACTTTGCTCTTGACTTGCGAAGCCACGCGTTCCGAAAATTAAGAACGAATTACCAAACGGAGCATCTCGAATTAAGACTTCCTAAACGTGTTAACGGATATTAAACTCCGAATTCTCGACGTAATTAGAAGCCGTTTTTTAGGCGCCGAAAAAACGACGTATATGCTTTCGGTAACATTGATCGCCGAATAAATGCGGGGGCAATACCAGCTACCATCTTTCAGAGAAAGGGGGTTTCCAGCTGAAATACAGCTTCAGCGTGTACAAAGTACATACATCTACCGACATTTCTGCAGAACACTATTATAACTGCGTGGAATTCATTCGCTCGCAGGATTATCCTTACCTGGAACTGCAGGATTTTATCCTCATCGGATTCAATTATTTATTAAAAAAAGAAAAAAAAAAGAAAGATCGATGTAGAAGAAAAAACGTCGAATCAGGTACTGTGTGTTGTGGGATGAATGTACTTACTTGTAGTTGAGAAAACTTTCTCGTGCATTTCGAAATGTGAGCAATATGAACGCAAGAAAACAAAAAAGAGCGTAAAGAAGTCATCTTCCGATTGGAAGCCGTGCAAAACCAGGTCGGAGAGAAGGTGTCAGTTCCTTAAATTTAACAACTCATGGTACAAAAAAGCACAAATTAATCACATATGTATCATTTTTGTTTTTTTAGATAATATCAACATGATGAGGGAGAAATAGGCACAAATACAAAAAAAAAAAAAAAAAAAAGTATATCAGAGTGCCAGCAATTTTGGCAATTAAATTTTGAGCTTCAGTGAGTAACGGGGTCCACTTAATGATGAGGTGAATTCTCTAAACAAGTATCTAACTTTTTGACCCCTCTTTTTCTTACGAAAAAATACATTAGGTTTGACTTTTTTTGAAGAACATTTTTTTCCTCAATTCTATGCGGAATGTATAAATTTGGGTTTGGAGAAGTTATATAATGATACCATTTAAGTATGATTCAATTATTTATTTTATTTTATAATTAATAAAGCCACCTCTCTGCAATCTCAAATCGTCTGACTATTTTTTCTACCACCAAGAAGATCCACTTACAATCTTTCATATCCTTATCTCTTCATCTGAGAATAGAAAAAGGTAGAATATACGTTCTTTGTTCTTCAAGCATATAAGTTATGAAAAAATTTAATTTTCCAATTCACGGTCATTTCTGAATGAAACGTTAATGATGATGGTTTGATGGTTACCTACTTTATCAAAGACGTTCTCCTGAAATAGGAGACCTCACTACCGGCATTAACCCTTTTCGTGGCGAGAATGTTCCATCCATGGGGAATGTTTGTTTTCATTGATTATGATAACGACTATTATTCCAACAGCCATGATGCATAAATTGCCTAACTAACTCCTGAATTCTAGTAGGAAATGGGAAAACAAAATTTCAAATTTCTTACTTTAATTTTGAAAGGAATCGATTTGGGACATTTACTGATATTCGTAGAACAGAGGAGATCCATGAAAATATAAAATTTTTTTGAAAAGAAAATGGAGGGGGAAGAATTACAACTTTTGATTGAAAATAAAACTTCACCGCTCGCCTCTCAAACCACGAACTGTTTCACCGTTACGACGATCGAATTTTCATAAATTGATATTAACACAAAAGAAACTAGCGCGCCAAATCTTGGCTTTTACGATGCCCTGAGTACTGTAGTGGGAAACCTGTGTTTTGTATGATGATGACAGAATAACCCAATGCCGAAGAATGATTTTCAAAACTATGAATTATTCCTCCTAACGATTTTGAAATTTTTGGAAAATTTTTTCATTGACATAATTGTCTGGTGCTCTTCACTGAAATAATTAGAAAAGCATTTTGTTAAAGCAAATTTTGTAGTAGGAAACACAGAATTTGATATTTTTCTATTTCTAAGAAGCATTATTCTACATAGAACACTCCCATTTCTTCCTATAATTTACGAAATTCGGAAAATATTTCCTCATAGACATACATGAAAGAGGCACTGCATTAGAATCTTCACAAAGGTATCTGCTCAACCTCCGTTTTGTAATAAGATTTACAGAGAGGTACTAAATCTTGGAAAAACATCCTGACACCGAAATCTCACTTCCTACAACGCACTATAGAATTTTAGAAAAAATTGTTTGGGCAGATAACCCACTTCTTTCTACAAGATACCTGGTTCCGGAAAAATGTTTGCATGAACCATATACATGACAGACACTCAGCTATGAGATCATTATGAAAATTCTATAAAGTGTAATGGAAAAGGGAGTTTTCTAATAGTATTTAGTCAAAAAATGTAAGTGTACATACCTTAGGTAATCCTCTACTGCAAGACTTGCATTGAGGAAATAATGTTCTGGGGCAAACTTGTACGTTCTTGAGAAAATATTTCCAAAATTCTACGATGTTCATAAGAAGTAAGACTTCGCTAACAGAATTCTTTCAAAAGATACGAGTGTACATTCAGTAAGGATTTCTACTATACTACCTACTTAAATTAAGGAATAATTTCATGCTGAAAACTGAGCGTGTATCATATATGCCCTTTAGAAATTCTTCCAAAATTCTGCGGTGTCTAGTAGGAAGTAAGACATCTCCAATTGAGTGTCCTTCCAAAAAAGATGAGTGTGTATGCCGCAAGGATTCCTACTACAAAACCCAAGTTGAGGAAGTAATATTATTCTCATCTTACAGCTGAGGGACTAACACATATGTTCTTCGGAAAATTATTCTGAATCTCGGCATATTACAGTTAAAAGTGCGTGTTCTCTAACCGAATTCATTTGAATGATGTTAGTGTATATGCCCCTAAAATTCCTACCAGAGAACTACAGTTAAGAAAATAATTTTTTGCTGATCTCGAAAGTTAGTAACCAACATGTAAGTCCTTGAAAAAAATTTCTCTTCATCTGGGTATATTGTAGTAGGAAGTGAGTATTTCCCAAGCCAACGGATTTGAAGGATGCAAGTGTATAGGCTTCTAAATTTCCTACTACTTGACTCGAATTAAAGCAATAATTTTACGCTGGTCTCAAACCTAGGTGACGAACTTATACGTTCTTGAGAAAATTTTTCAAAAATTCTTTGTTGTGGAGTAGGAAGTAAGACTTCTGTAACAGTATTCTATTAAAAGATACGAGTGTATAGGCCGCGAGGATTCCTAAAACCAAACTTAAGTTGAGGAAACAATTTTCTGCTCATCTCGCAATGCGCAATCAATTACCCTCAGATAACCCTTGTTCCCCTTTAGGTACCCGGGTAACTTGTGGGATTTTGCGCAACGGGCTTGAGGCTGAGTGACGATCCTATACGTTCTTGAGAAATTTTTTCAATATGCCATAATTTGTTGAAGAAAGTAAGACTCCCCCCATAAGATATGTTTGTGAATGCCGGAAGTAGTCCTACTACAGAACTCATCTTAAGGAAATAATTTTATTCAAATCCTAAAGCTGAGTAACTAGCAGGTACGTCCTTGGAAAAATTTATTCGGTTCACTGTGTATTGTAGTAGGAAGTGGGTTCTCTCCAACCTGATGCATTTTAAAAATGTAAGTGTGTATGTCCCTAAGACCACAGCTAGAGGAGTCAAGTTGAGGAAATAATTTTATGCTGATCTCATAGTTGAGTGTACGTTCTCTAAAATTCTATTGTAGGAGGAAGTAAGACTTCTCCAATAGTAATCTTTTAGTAGACATGAGTGTACATTATTCAACGGTTCCTACTACAAGTTTCAAGTTAAGGAATTAATTTTCATAATGATCTCTCAGCCGAGTGTCTATCATATACGGTCCTTGCAAATATTTTTCCGGAACCAGGTATCTTGTAGTTAAGGAAGTGGGTTATCTGCCCAAACAATTTTTTCTAAAATTCTATAGTACGTTGTAGGAAGTGGGATTTCGGTGTCAGAATGTTTTTCCAAGATGTAAATAGACACCTCTCTGTAAATCTTTTATTACAAAACGGAGGTTTAGCAGATATCTTTATGATGATTCTAATGCAGTGCTTCTCTCATGTACCTTTGTCTATGAGGAAATATTTTCTGAATTTCGTAAATTATAGGAAGACGTGGGAGTGTTCTAAAATAATGCTTCTTAGAAATAGAAATATATCAAATTCTGTGTTTCCTACTACAAAATTCGTTTTCACAGAATACTTTTCTAATTATTTCAATGTAGAGCACCTGACAATTATGTCAACGAAAAAATTCTCCAAAAATTTCAAAATCGTAAGGAGGAATAATTCAAAGTTTTGAAAATCATTCTTCGGCATTGGGTTATTCTGTCATCATCATACAAAACACAGATTTCCCACTACAGTACTCAGGGCATCGTAAAAGCCAAGATTTGGCGCGCTAGTTTCTTTTGTGTTAATATCAATTTATGAAAATTCGATCGTCGTAACGGTGAAACAGTTCGTGGTTTGAGTGGCGAGCGGTGACGTTTTATTTTCAATCAAAAGTTGTAATTCTTCCCCCTCCAATTTTTTTCAAAAATTTTTTTTATTTTTTTCATGGATCTCCTCTGTTCTATGATAATCAGTGCATGTCTCAAATCGATTCCTTTCAAAATTGAAGTAGGAAATTTGAAATTTTATTTTCCTATTTCCTACTGAAATTCAAGAGTTAGTTATGCAATTTATGTATCATATTTGTTGGAATAGTAGTCGTTATCATAATCAATGAAAATAAACATTCCCCTATGGATGGAACATTATTCTCGCTACTGAAAGAGTTAATGGAATAATAATATCTTCAGTGATGGTCCGATACCTTCTATGAATATCTATATCTATGTTATAAATGAATCAATATCTGCAGTGTTTTTGTCCGACAGTGTCAATAAATCTACATTATAAATGAATCAGTGTCTCCAGTATTTGTCCAATAGAGTTATAATAAATCAATATATAAGTTATCTCAAATGGAAGACAGTGTTTCAGAGCGTGTATGGCGAAGAAAAGTTTGAGTAATAAAGGAATCAATGTCTTCAGTGTATACCCATGCAATAGGGTCAATGGATCGGTATGTAGATTGTGTTTCAGAGCGTGTTTGTGGTTAAGAAAAATTTGAGTAAATTTAATCGTTGTGGCGTAGTAATGCTCAAAAATTTTGAACTCGCGCGAAGAGCGAGTAATATTTCTACTACGATAATAAATCCCTGATTTTTTATGGTGTATTTGCCCGCGCGCAGCGCTGCAAGCACCCTAATATTGCAATCAAAAAATGTTTTTCTTCAAATACGACTGAATTGTTTAAAGATCATAGTTCAGTTTTAGTTCAGTTTTGTTCTCCGTCAACTGCTGCCATCTATTGGGATGTGAAACGAAATATAGGAACGCTAATGTGCATTTCCTAATGAAAGCTTGAGTTCTTGAGTCTTATTAATTACAGCCGGAAATAACGAAATAACATTGCTCATTGCTGTAAACGGGAAACACGGTATTTTCGGCATATTTAGCGACGAAAAAAAGCATAAAGTATACGCATATATCACCTGTTTTTAGGCATATTTTTGACAGTCCTAGTTATGAATATTTTTCCTCCCAGTTAGGAATGCAACTTGGAAAGATGAAAATAAGATTCTCACTCCGGCATATATTTTGGTGCTGTGTCTGAATATTAGCTTCAAAGCCTCAATATTTCAGATTTGGTTTTGTTTTATCAATACCAGTTTAGGAAGTTAGAATTAAAAATGAAGCTAGCGAAAAGCTCATTTTATTGACTGTAACTTATTAGCTATGGTCAATGAATGCAGTAAAACTCCCATAAGCCATAAATAAGCAGATAACAACCTTTAATCTAGAACATGGCAAACACCCTCTTACTACCTCGCTATCTGCGAGGTAGTTTGTCTCTCTTTCCAACAGGTTACAAAAATGCGATAATTTTTTCTCATTCCAACACATTATGAGTCTTGCGTACCGAACTGCTGGTTCGATCCACACAGAAACGGAACTGCTTGTCTCTCGCCATCGTCATGACAGCCCGAAGCATCCTTGTATTTCTGTGTAGCGATTTAATTCAATTTTTCCACCATTTTTACCAACTTTTTTTCAAAATTCTCATCACTCAAAATTCTTAGCACAGTTTTATAGATTTCATAGAATACTTACCCATTTTCAAAATAAAAATGAGACTTTTTCTCGTAATTTTTCGTCAAGACAAATTCGAAAAAACTCATAGAGATGACTGATACGTGTATTCGAATAATTTATATAGGTTAACATTCTCTTAATACTATTTAGAATATTATTTGAAACGAGCGAGCAGACGAGTCGACACGCGATCGTCTTCCGGATAATTAGTGTGCTAAATCCACTAGTAAAATTTATCCTTATGTAATTTGGTATAAATTACTCACAGCAAATCAGAACCTCGGTATACCTACATCTATTTGCTGTGCACGGCTTAACTAACTACGTAACATTAAGTGCACTCACCTCGCACCGACACTCCATACGGGGTCGTATTAGGCCCACACTGGAACCGTCCACCCCAACACTTTCTTTGGCATTCCTCTTCACAGAAAGTGGTACTACTACCCTTGTAGCACACATCCCCTCTTTTTGAAACAACACACGTGATATAACACGTCAAAACCAATAACAATAACGTCATTACTTTTACATCCATTTTTTAGGTGTTACAATCTAATCAATATTTTTGCTACGTTTATAACTAGACGCAACTCACTTATTTACAAAATTATGGCTGTCTCTTCTCGATATTCGCTTTTTCGGTTCTGGATAGGGGTACTTTGCCAGTCGAGCGAGTACGATATAATCTAGCAGTCATGCACACAGCATGCAACGGGAAGTGAAACAACGTCGTTCGAAAATCGACTAAATCGACAAAAAATCCGTACGCGTTACGCTTTTATGCAAAAATTCGTACAATCGCGCGATGCCAAGTTTAAAAAATCCGTACAGGTAATACTTCTTGATGTAAAATAATTTACTAAAAATCTATACAAAAAATTTGTATTACTCAGATCGGTGGCATCTGTGAGACTGGCAGTGCCGTGAGAATTATTCTTTTAATATATAAATTCTGTCCAGGTCTACGAAAGAGAATAAAGCGCGAAAATAAAAAAATATTCATTCATTCTGATTAAGTGATTATTAACATCAGCGTCGCGAGTAGATAGCCCACATGTCATGAAAATAATCTTCCCCAATTTACTTAATTTAAAAATGACGCAGATTAAAATTGCTTATACATTGTCGTGAAACTCGGGCTATCCGGCCCGGTTGGTCCGCGGAGGAGGTGGTTCGGCTGGTGGGTAGCGGGACCCGGCGCTTCTGGAGCTAAATGGCAACTTGGCGGATCGCCTCCAAGTACGCTATATCACACACAGACTGGCTTTTTAGGGCGCTCCGAGAAATCTGAGAATTGAAAGGGCGTTTCGCAGAAGAGAGGCGGCGGCTGGGACTTTTTTAACTAGCAGTTGTTTTTTTTTAAGGCATTTCGCAGCAAAGGCAAGTTGATACTACGATTTCTTCGTGTCCAAGTATTACATATTCATATTTGATTGATAAATGATTATATTAGCCACGTAGCCGAAGCGAATTACTAGTTTTGATGGGAAAAAATTCGCACAAAAGGTTTGACTGCTGAAAAATGTTGGGGAAGGTGTCTGTAATTAGTGGTGAAAACACACCGCCACTACACTGAGAGCTTCCACCATTATTTACGAAGGGAGCTACAAGAAAATGAATTTTAAACGGTTTTCTTGCTCAAAATCATAACATTCTAGGAAGAAATTACCTCAGTAAAAAAATGTTCCTTGTAAAATTTTCTACAAAACAGCCTATTACCAAAATTTACTCACAAGTCATACTTGAGGAGTTACAGGATTAGAAAAGTTTATTGTTTAATATAAAATACTACATGTACGTGTAATCATTCATCATTATCATCCGATTCGTCTACATCATCTAACTGTGAATAGCGTGACCCGGCATTGGGGCCAGACAGGCCATGATAGGACTTTTGTAACCGTCTGCACAAGGTTTTCCTAGAAAAAGAAAGGAGACAGTACACTTTCAAGTATTTTGTAATTTAAGTTTATACTCTTCCTAATTTACATTAATGACTTGACTGAAATTAACATAGAGGGAGAAATAATTTCATATGCAGACGACACCATCATAATAGAAAAAGGAGATAGCTGGGAAGAAACCAGGGGAAAAGCCGAAAAAGATATTAGAAAAGTAATAACCTGGCTGAATGATAATAAACTGATACTGAACCAAAAAAAAAACAAAAAAAAAACTAAATCAGTACAATTTGCACTAAAAATAAGAAAAACAACGAGGAAGTAGATATTAACGTTCATACAAATCAGTGTAATAGAAATGATAAATGTTTTCAATTAAACAATAATTGCCAGCAAATAAATACCGTCGACTCTATGAAATATTTAGGGATACTAATAGATAAAAATCTAAATTGGAAACAACAAGGCAAATATTTAGCAAAAAACTATTAAAGTCTATTTTTATTGCAATTCAATTCAGGAACATAATCTCTCAAGAAGTAAAGCACATACTTTACACAGCGATAAAAAATACAATACGGAATCTCAAGCTGGGGGCAGCCTATAAAACTAATTTAAAACCAGTTACAGTTAATCAAAAAAAATTCTTGAAAATACTTTACAAAAAATCAAAAAAATTTAGCTCCGTACAACTTTTTGAGGAAACAAAGGCGCTAACTTTGGAAAAACTACATGAAATAAGTGCAATAAAATACGTGAAAAAACATAACTTACTAACGAAATACAGCAAAACTAACACTAGACTGACGAGGAATACACAATTTACAGTACCATTACCCAAAATAAAAACTAACATCGGTAAAACAAACAGCATTTACACTGGACTCAAAAACGTTAACAAACTTGATCAGCAGAATAGGGAAAAAATAATACAAACTAACAACAGAACTTACAACACTTTGATACGAAATGCAGTTACTAATAATACAACTACTAATTACAGAAACAAAAAACAGCGCAGCATACAGTCCGACTAATAACAACCGCAATATGTGTAATTATTGTAAAGAATAAGTAGTGCACTAACTAAAGAAATTGTAGGAAGAAAAAAAAAAGAAAAAAAAAATTAATTTAGTGCCGTTGCTAAACACGAGCCTAGCTCAGTTGGCAACAAAATAACAAAATATACCATTTTCATTTCATTTTTATTTTCATTTTCATTTTCATTTCATTTTCATTTCATTTCATGTCATGCAATGAGTGCATACCTAAAGAACGAGTCACATTTATGCCCACGTACTTTCTTACAGCCGCAGAAGATTTTCGCTATCCGTTTTTATGGAGCCATTTGAGCTTTGGTTTTGACTGGCTGTAAACCTGATTCAGTTTCCATCCTGCCCCATTCCAGTGGGGAGCCTTCACGATCGTGCGAAGCCTGAATTTGAGCGTACACTCGGTAAGAGTGCTCTTCAGTTGCGCTTTCAGTCGGTGGAAGCGAACGTAATTCCACCTTCATTCTCCCACCCATACTGCAAAACTTCTGAAATCAAAGCGTGCTTAAAGAGTTATCCTCATTTGCTCCATTCAATATTTTCATGGCCTTTTCACCCGCTGCGGCAACATCTTCATTTCTACTGTCGGAACAGTCGAAGACTCGCGATATGTGCGAAGTTCAATGTTGCCCAAGCTGGTAATTTTACTTTTATTCAAGAGGGCCAGGGTTGTATCACAGCCTGCAAAGGCATGTAAAAAAAAAGTGTTTTGTCAGGATATATTTGATTGCCCAAGCTAGAGAATATTTTCTAAACCACTTTAGCTCTCGGCTGGGTTTCATAAATAATGTCTCCTCGATGTGTGGATTTGCCTAGGCTATTACTCAAATAAGGAGGTCGATGTCCTCACCAACAACAGTTATCAACTGCCCACTTTCTCGTAGCCTCACGGCTTCCCGAACAATGATGCTTTCAGCGTCATCTCGAGCAACTAGAACTGACATTTCGTTTGCTGTCAAATGTGCTCTCAGCATTTCAGTGAATTGACTTTTATTCACGTCATTAGCGGGAAGTAACTCTTGCTTGAATGTGAAAGGAGTTGTTTCTCGTATCGAAATGTCTGGAGCCGTGGCAGTGTAACGCCTGCTTCGTTCTGAATCTTTGAGGCAAGCCTGTTGGTACTCATCAAATACTATCACAGCATTTCTATCAAAATGCTTGGGAATGTGCTTATGGTATGATTCCAGGAGACTGAAATGTCTTCTGTGACGACCATGCAGTTTTATGTAGGAGATGACCTCCATCAACAACGAACTAGTACTTTTCGTCCAATTTTTTTTGGTATTAGAAAAAATCTCAGACAGTTGAGACTTATTATTTGGTTTTCGCGTACCAGTTTCATCGAATAAAGGAGTGGATATGGCGCCGATACGTACTTGAAGTAATTCTTCAATAGTCCACATATAAGTTAGCCCAAATAGAAGTACAAAAATGAAAAAAATCATAGAAAGCTGAAACTTGGTACATTGGTCTGATTAAGTGTCCTGAACCTTATCCTAAAAGTCCCTGAGAATCCGGTGCCGGCGTCGTCCCCTAGAGGGCAAAGATGGAGGCGTAAAACAGTTTTTTGCTTATATCACACTAAAATTTGAGTTTAGAATAAAAAGTGTTCCAACAATGTGATAGAAAATTTAAAAATACGCAAAAAATGTTCTTACACATTTTCCTGTAGAGTGCTTATTTGTCGAATAAATCAATATCAAAGGTTGAGAAGTTTCCTCCATGTGTACATTTAATGCAACTTACTGTAATCGATGCAATGTAGACTCGCGCACGCATGAATACATGAATTTCTATTTACTTTGTCAAATAATTTATACGTCTGAGTGAGCTCTCAAGTGACTTGATGCAATGATTTGAGACTCATGTGCTAGAAGTTGAAGCTCGAGGCCCCACAGCTAAACTGTGGATTCAGTATTTCCGAACGATATCATTCGTGAAAAAATTTGTTGCTGCAGAAAGAATGGGTAACTGGCCGTGGCATTTTGAGTGCGTGCAGCAGATGCTTAAATTTCTCCATGCGGCTGGACATTTTCCGTACGCTAAGGCTGTTCACCTTTATCTACAAGATGCCTATCACCTACGAGACAAAATTAGTGGTTCTGAGTACATTGAATTTTCGAAGTATTTCACCATAAAAAGAAGTCAGAATTACTTTGCCGGTATTTGGAGTGATATGACCATCGAACAGACTCTGACGAGACTCATGAAAAGCATAGGAGGATCGACACGTGGTCGTGGTATACAGCGAAGTGTGATTCAAACATGGATTTTGAGTATGCCCGTTGTTATGGCCATTTGTGAATATGTTGATGAGTTCAAAGGGTGCAAGAAACATTCAAGCGAACAACATGTCGATCTACGTCCTTCCAGGATTTTGCGTGATACTTCAGATGTTGAAAAATTAACATAGTGGCTTTTGACACGTAACCCATTCCCAGAGTCGCCGAACATCGATAGCATCCTTGTCCACAGGTGTTATAGGGGATACTTCAATCAATTGCCACGAAAGCGCATTAGTAGGAAACCTTGGCGTCCAGTCCATGGTTGGCAAAACATTTTCCATCATAAAATTGAAAAGAAGTATATATACCACAAGAAGAAAAGAGAAAACCAGCGATTATTAGGTACTGTTGATTTTCTTTTTTTTTTTCTGAACAAAAATTAGGAAACAGAGTGAAGCCCTTAAGGTCTATCAACAGCAGTATTTGTATTGGAGGAAACGTCATATCTGCGACCTTCTCTTAATTTTCCAAAGAATCTCGTTCTTGAAGAAAACCGATGAAGAACTGAAAATCTGCTTTTCGCACGAACTTGCTCCCTTTCCAACATCTGTTTTCACGGAAGGTGGGAGGGGGTGATTCTCTTCATTCCATCATTGGTGCGAGTATTTGAAAAAATGTGTAAGACCATTTTTTGTGTATTTTTTCATTCTCTATCACATTTGTTTGAACATTTTTTTCCTTAATTGTCTCCTCCAATCTTATCGGCTTCCATCTTCCTTCCCCGCCTGCCACTTCAGCAATACACCCAAGATGGAAGGATCGCTCCAAGTAGAGGGGGCCGCCTTCATGTTCAGCCGGTTACCGCGAGACTTCAGCCGCAAGTCCTGTGTCGCTTCCTCAAAGTGGGTCGAGCAAATGAATCGAGTATCAGGTTCCGGGGTCTCCTACCAGTGACGCTCCTTGAAAGCGAAGACGAAACGGGAGGCATTTCGGGTCAAGCGAGTCATCCAGCAGGACACGCTTCGGAAGTGGAAGGACGCGCTCGCCCATTCGACCAAGGGCGAGTAGACCCGAGCGCTAATACGCGACCTCGGTGGATGGGTAGGAAGATCGCACGGAGAGCTGAACTTCCACCTTACCCAAATCCTGAGCGGCCATGGGTGCTTCGGTACGTACCTACATCGGATGTCGATAGCGCCGAGCCCCGTGCGCGCGCACTGTGATCTAGGGGCGGAGGACACACCTTGGCATACCCTGTTCGAGTGTGAGGCCTGGGAGCAAGAGAAGCGCGGGACGGCCGCGGCCACAACAGTGATCGATCCCGGCGGCGATGAAAGAAGAAGCGACGAAGACGACGACGGCGGTGTGATTAGCCGTCTCGCGCCGGACACCCTGGTTCCAATGAAGTTCATATTATTTCTAAATTTTGATTTTCAGATATTTTTTTATTTATAAAATTATTAAATAAAATTGAAAATATTAGTTTAATAATACAAAAAAAATAATAATAATAATAGAAATTTGATTAAGAATTTTATTTATTAAAATTAAATTTAAAGAATTTGGATTTTGAAAATTAATTATTAATCATGAAATTATTATTAATAACTTATTAAAAGTTTATGTAAGTTTTAAGTTTACAAATTTTTTATTAATAAAATATTAATAATATTTTTAAATTTTAATTAAATGAATGATTATTTAAAGGAATATTATTAATTCATTCATTATTAAAAATTTTAATGAAAAAAATAATTTTAGAGATGATGGAGAATGGAAACAGTTGGAACCGGGTGTGGGCCTTCGTCTCGGCCATCATGAAGAAGAAGATGCAGACGGAGTGGTCGAAACAGAGGGCCGGCGATTTACCAAGCTCGGCCCACACCATCGAACAGGAGGAGAACTCTGTACCATCCTAGGAGAGCTGCTACTGCTGCGCTGCGGACCCCCCGGCAGGGCTCACCCGTTGTCACCACCTGCCTGCGTGGACACACGGATCATGACGAGGAGGTGAGTGAAGAGGCAGCGCGTCCGGCCGTGGGGGACCTGAAGTCCAGGCGAGCGCTCGGGAAGCGCGGACCTCGGTCAGTAGGGAACTCCATGGTGGCCCTGGTAGGATGCGCGCACCGTTGCGGCACAGAGAAATGGAGGCTCGGGCCTGGCCCTAAGGCGTCCCTCCGGTCACTGATGCGATACTCGAAAGGATAGTTTCCGGGGCCGGGGGTGCGGTGTTATAGGGGCCAGTTTGGCAGGCGTGCATCGCCATATGTCCTACCACACCACTGCTGTAGGGCGATTTTGTACTTCCTTGAGAAAATTTTTCCAAAATTCAACGGTGTTTAGTAGGAAGTAAGACTTCTCCAATATAGTATTCTATCAAAAGATATGAGTGCACGTACCACGAGGATTCCTACTACAAAACTCAAGTTGAGGAAACAACTTTATGCTCATCGTGAGGCTGAGCGACGATCCTGTACATTCTTGAGAAAAAATTTTCAATATTCCAAAATGTGTAGAAGAAAGTAAGACATCCCCCATAAGATATGTTTGTGAATGCCGGAAGTAGTCCTACTACAGAACTCATCTTGAAGAAATAATTTTATTCAAATCCTAATGCTGAGTGACTAGCTGGTACGTCCTTGGAAAAATTTATTTGGTTCACTGTGTATTGTAATAGGAAGTGGGTTTTCCCCAACCCTGATGCATTTTAAAGATGTAAGTGTATATGCCCCTTAGACCACTGCTAGAGGAGTCAAGTTGAGGAAATAATTTTATGCTGATCTCATAGCTGAGTGTACGTTCTCTAAAATTCTATTGTAGGAGGAAGTAAGACTTCTCCAATAGTAATCTTTTAGTAGACATGAGTGTGCATTATTCAACGGTTCCTACTACGAGTTTCAAGTTGAGGAATTAATTTTCATAATGATCTCTCAGCCGAGTGTCTATCACATACGGTCCTTGCAAATATTTTTCCGGAACCAGGTATCTTGTAGTGCAGGAAGTGGGTTATCTGCCTAAACAGTTTTTCTAAAATTCTATAGTGCGTTGTGGGAAGTAGGATTTCGGTGTCATAATGTTTTTCCAATATGTAAATAGGCACCTCTCTGGAAATCATTACAAAACTGAGGTTGAGCGGATACTTTTGTGATGATTGTAATGCAGTGCTTCTCTCATGTATGTCTATGAGGAAATATTTTCCGAATTTCGTAAATTATATGAAGAAATGGGAGTGCTCTAAAATAATGCTTCTTAGTGATAGAAATATATCACGTTCTGGGTTTCTCACTACAAATTCGCTTTAACAGAATACTTTTCTAATTATTTCAATATAGAGCACCTGACAATTATGTCAATGAAAAAATTTACCAAAAATTTCAAAATCGTGAGGAGGAATAATTCATAGTTTTGAAGATCATTCTTTGGCATTGGGTTATTCTGTCATCGTCATACAAAACACAGTATTCAGGAAATCGTAAAAGCCAAGATTTGGCGCGGTAGTTTTTTTTGTGTCTATTATTAATTAATGAAAATTCGATCGTCGTAACGGTGAAACAGTTCGTGGTTTAGCGGTGAAATTTTATTTTCGATCAAATGTTGTAATTCTTTCCTCTTCAATTTTTTTTATTTTCAATCTTGTATATTTTCATGAATCTTCTCTGTTCTACGATAATCAGTGTGAAATTTTCTTTTCCCATTTCTCACTAGAATTCCGGAGTTAGTTAGGCAATTTATGCATCATGTCTGTTGGAATAATAGTCGTTATCATAATCAATGAAAAGAAACATTCCCCTATGGATGGAACATTCTCGCCCCTGAAAGGGTTAAGGTGAAAAAAATGAAAAACTGTTTTTTACTCTATTTCTCAAGTTTTCGGTCAGTTAGGCGAGTAAATAAATTTTTTCAGCTAGAATCGCATTTTAGCCCATTTTAGAATTCATGTGTCATGTTCCGCGAAGTATGTAATTTGTGACAATTCCCCGAGTTGTGGCCCCAGGGATCTCAATCAAAGAAGATATTTTTTGCTGTTGTTCCGATTGTCAGTACTCTGTTTCTAATAATTTATTGTTTTAGCCCAAAATAAGTAATAATAATAACTTGTGTACCTGAATTGCAAATGAGCTCATTGTGCGCTCTCTGGGACGGCTGTTTACTCATTTCATGGTAGGGAGTAGCAAAAATTATTAAATTTTTACACATTCTGAAGTGCTTCTTCCATGATTTCTTCCTGGATTCGCCATTGCTGATATTGCATCCCTTCGAAGTCTCCACTGATATTTATGCCCGCCAAAAGGAGAACATGAAACTGAATCGGCGAGTATTTTTCGATCGCTACGCGTATCGAGAAGTGCTCGTAATTCCGGCGCAAATTTGACGTACCCAAATCGTCGGCTCGTAATGAATTCAGCGCGAGCCAGAATCCAAGGCCACGAACCCAACACCGGTTCGCGATTAAAATTTCGCGACTGCAATGACGATGATAGAGCGATGAAAAAGTAAAAGAAAAAAAAACTGCTTTCATTATTCTCGATATTCCTGTTCGTGGGTTACAAATCATCGCCGATGTAATGATATTTCGTTTATCATTTATTTGCTCTTATACCCATTTACACACATTACGGGCTTACCAGACGAGCACTACCCGATATTTTTGGCGCAACTGAAAGGCACCACGAGGAGTTGACGCTGGCGCTTTTCGTGTCGCGAAAAGCATACGCGGGTTCGCGAGGAGTACCTACATAGGTATAGAAAGACTCATTTTTACTCTTTGGTTAGTTCTCGTCCAACTTGGAAGACACGCGGTTGCGTTTACTCATTTTGTTTCCGGTGACCACGTGCGAAGACGTAAATTTTTCGACATAATTTTTTGTTCGTTTTTCGCTGGTTTTCCCCTATTTTCGTGCCGCCGATTTCGATTTCGAGTTTCCTCTATGTAAGATCTTCGTGTCTGGTTTGTTCTCCTCTCTATCTCTCTATCGTTTCGGTATGATGGCACTGGGTTCGTCGGTTGTGAATTTTCTATTGTTAATGCTGTTCGGTGTTGTCGAGGTGGTGTTTTGCGGCTCCTGTTTGGAGGCGAAGTTATGTTGCCCCGGGAGAGACTCGTCCTGTGTCGTGCAGAAGACCCCGATCAACGCGATCGTCGAGGACCTGAATGAAAAGCCTTGTTACTGTGATCACGCCTGCTTAAAGCTCGGCGACTGCTGCACCGACTTCAAGAAAGCATGTAACGGTGAGTGAACTGCTTCGTGCATGATTTATGCCGGTTTAAAATTTGTTTAAAGAAAAATTTCAATCGAACGATGGTGAAAAACCGAAGGTCGCACTTATATCGTCCGATGAAACTGAAATCGCGTGACAGCCAAAGTGTGTAACATTCGATTCGATACCGTAGAGGAGTCTGAGGTACTTATTTTCTCGTTTTTAAAAGTTGGCTTCAGACACTGTGACTAGATGTATTGCCCCCTTTATTAACTGTCGGGCGCTATTTCATGGCCAGTAAACGTTTGTTACGTGGTTTCATATGAAATATACGAGTCTCTGAACGCATGCATCTTCCGTTTCCTTCTAGCACCAGGGGCGGCGTACCGATAGGGTAGACGAGCAATTTACCCCCCTGTAGGAATTTTTCACTCAGCAGTTAGGAAAATTTACCATTTCAGTCTGGCGGAGTCGGAGAAATCCAACAAATCAAAGTTCTTTTTTTTTTTGCTTTGATATTTGGGAATTTGAGTTGAGTCAGTTGGAGAAATCCAACAAGTCAATCAAAAAATCAAAAGCTTTTTTTTGCTTTGATACTCGAGAATTTTGAGTTGAGTTAGTTGGGACTTTCACAATTTTTGCTCCCCCCCCCCTCCCGGAAAAAACTTTTCGGTACGTCCCTGCCTAGCACCGGAACGAGATAGTTGCAATTTTACTGTACATGCTTCTAAGTCAATAAGTTTATTTTAGATCCACTGGCAGTGACATTGAAATAGGGGGGGGGGAGTCTGTATAGAGGGTACACCGAATTTCCCCTCGAAAAATTTGGGAGATAGAAGTATTATTTGTAACCTCTCATCCGCGGAAAATTCGAGAAATATTCTATGTACAAATTGATAAAAGAGCGACTTGAGAAATTACAAAGGCGAGACTTACGAGATGTCTTACCTGTTAACCTAGTTTACAGAGACGAGAAACTTTTTTTTTTATATTTCTGGCTAGTTGACTGAAGTCATAATTTTTGCATCTTCGAGAAAAAAGATCTTCTTACGCCAATGTCCGCTTGTCAATTATAGATTATTCGACTGTCAGAGTAAATTTATGTCAGTTTCGGATTTTGGATCTCAGGTAAATTAAGCGAGAATAAAATGTTTACGAGATACAGATCGATAGAGACGTGTTCTAGGTACCGGTTACGAGATACCGGTTCTCGATAGAGACTTCGAGAGACCTTCGCAGTAGGCAGAAACGAAACTTGACTTTCAGTTTGGGGGAGGGGGTGGAAAGGAAAATTTGCCGACAAATGTTTGTTTTTTTAACTAAAAATTGGCCAAAATCTTTTTTTAAATGGAAAATTTACCGATTTTTTAATCAAAATATTTTTTAATTGAAAAAAAAATGAATTAACAAACATACAAACGTTTTTAGAAAATGAAAAATTCAAATGAACAGTTTCTAAATTTGCTGACTGCCAAATTATTGGGGTGTTTCTCTTTCATCCCCATAGTTTCGTCTCTTCAAATGAAGATTGGAATCTTATACCCCAAGCATTCATATTTGTGCACATGAACATACCCTAGTCTAGGAGGGTAAGCTGGAAGGATGTTAGGAATACTTGAGAGGAACACACAACTTCCCTTACACATTTAGGTGGTCGTTATTTATTACTCTTAGTGATATTTTTTTCTGAATTTCCTCTGATTCGTCTCCTAAACTGGTTCCAATACCCCACCCACCCCCCAAAAAAAGAAGAAGAAGAAAGAAACTACAAAATAATGCTTTTTTGAAATTGAAAATTCTAAATTCGCCAAAATCTTTTTTTAAATGGAAAGTTTGCCAATTTTTTAATCAAAATATTTTTTAATTGAAAACAAAAATGAACTAACAAACATACAAACGTTCTTAGAAAATGAAAAATTCAAATGAACAGTTTCAAAATTTGCTGACTGCCAAATTATTGGGGGTGTTTCTCTTTCATCCCCATAGTTTCGTCCTTTCAAATGAAGATTGGAATCTTATACCCTAAGCATTCACATTTGTGCACATGAACATACCCTAGTCTAGGAGGGTAAGCTGGAAGGATGTTAGGAATACTTGAGAGGAACACACAACTTCCTTTACACATTAAGGTGGTCGTTATTTATTACTCTTTGTGATATTTTTTTCTGAATTTCCTTTGATTCGTCTCCTAAACTGGTTCCAATTACCCCCCCCCCCCCAAACTAAAAGGAAAAAAAGAAGAAGAACTACAAAAGTTTTAGGTTGATTGGATTAGGAGAATCCATGCCACAAGCTCTCTTCCATTCAGTTTTAACTTTTGTTCTATACTACATTTTCCCCTCCTATATTCACCAGGACCAAAGCCCGTAAATCAAATAGTAGAACATTTGCTATCGGACTCAGCTTGTGACATTAGAAAATATGTCTTTTGCTTTCAGTCTATAGATTTTAATAAAATGTCAACTTTCTCAAATTTCAGGCTTTAGGTCAAACAGAGAATCTAGTAAAAACAGAATAGCCACTGAAATTCGAAATTCAACGTTTGCTACCGACTTTTAGATTTTCGAAATGTCTTCCACATTTCAGCTTTGTTTCAACCTTTCAGATAACTTTCAATACTCATCTTGAAACCTTCGGCTTTTGACTGACTAGTCTCTGACAGAAATCCAGGGTGCTCCATCTTCAGAAATGAAATTTGAATTTCAGTTTGGGGAGGTGGAGAAGAAAAATTTGCCAACAAATATTTTTTGAAAACTAAAAATTTGCCAATTTTTAAATCGAAATATTTCTTAATTGAAAAAAAAAGAATAATAAACAAACAATCATCCATAAAAATGAAAAATTCAAATGAATAGTTTAAAAATTTACCGACTGACAAATTATTGTGGTGGATGGGGTGTTCAACCCCCCACCTCTATTGTTTTGTTTCTGGCACTAGGGACGGGGGCTGATATCATATAAAGATGGGGGTTGCAAGCCCTGGTCGCATAAGAGTGGGATTAAGAAGATATTGGAAATACCCGCGTGACACAAAGTTTGTCATGCAAATAAAATAGAAAAAGCTCAATGACTTTCATCGACCTTCATTTGGCATCCGGTCAGTTAACTGCCGAAGAATTCACCACAGGAAATTAAACGCGGTCAAGTCGCCGTAAGGTAAATTCACCGTTGCACAGTTCACCAAGGGTAACATTCATTACTGAAACTTTACTGCATGCCTAAAGTTAATCGTGGGACAAATCATCGAATGTGTGCCGTAGTTCACCGCCGAATTCATTGCAAAATTATGACTTAATGAAGATAATGCACCAAGGAAAAATTGTCTTCGTGGTGAATAAGAAAAATTGGAGGAAAATAAATTTGTAGGTACTAGAATGTGATCAGGGTGTCCATTCTCTGGAAAACCTGGAAAAGTCAGGAAATTTTGTCCATCTGGAAAAGGCAGGAAAAAGTCAGGGAATTTTGGAATTTTCAGCATATTTCATCTAAAAGTCAAGGAATTTCGTTAAAAAAAAAGTCGACTGCGAAATTTTGTTGTATTTCAAACAGATTTTACCCTATTTCTTATGAAAAAATTTTTCTTTCGCTTCGCTCAGGTAATTTTCTTATCTTTTTTCTTTCACAGAAAAAGGACGTGGGTGATACAACCCCCTCTCCTATCACAGTAATACAGAGTGTGTTAGTGTGATAAAATCGTTTTCATGGTATCCATTTCACGAAACATATGATGAAACACGAACAATCCCTATATGTACACTTATCCCAATATCAGCTGTTTCGTGTTTCGTGTTTTCATCTTTTCCTGTTCGCAAAAGTCGGGGAAAATCACTTTCGAACAAGAATAGACACCCTGGTGATAAATTGTTTGCCACACCGCGAATCTCATACGAGAAGCAGCGGCGGACCCTGGAAGCACTTCTGGGATGGGTAATTGAGAATGTGTAAAAATTGAACGGTTTACCCCCTCCCCCTGTATTGAGTATTTTATTCATTTTTATGCCCTTAAAATGGTAACCGAATCAGTAGAAAATTCCGAAACATTTGGACTTTGAACGATTCGCGTCTCTGTATGTTTTCTGATTCAAGATCAAATTAAAAAATGTGTACTTTCCAAAATATAGTATCAAATGTTTTCAGCTTCCCGCGGATCCTCGGCTGAGCGACAATTTTTGAAGAATTTTCTACTCTTATCTCAATACCAATCAATTATTTCCAAGCCCATAGGCAAGAGGGAGGGGGTTCAACCTCCCTCCCTCTGGAAGGTTTTGAACTACTATTTTCAAAATTTCCTGGACTTCATGATGAAGAAATTCAATCAAGCTAAGCTCGATTTAAATTTTATAGCCCTTTCCCTCTCTTCTTTGTTTGACTGAACGACTTAGGCACTTTACTGTTTGTCTTTACTTGACTTTTAACTCTGTTTGGTGTGTAGCAAGCTTGGTGCCGATTTACAGTCTTACACATTAATGTATCATATTTATGTGCACCAATTTATTGATAGTGTTTTTTGTAGAGTTTTTTTCCTTCTTAGGAAACTTGATAACCCCCCCCCCCACACTAGTAAATTCTGCGCCCGGGCCTGATTACTTCCCCCGGAGAAGTAAGGGAAGATACGGTAAGTGGTCCTTAAGACTAGCTAAAACTATTCAGTTGTCATTAAAAGAAATATTTGGACTCTCTCAGGCTTGTTTGAGACCCGCTAAAACTGTTCAAAATTTGTTAACGTGTTTCAATGACTCGGCTGGGCTTGACTAAGGCTTCTCAAAACCTTATCAAATCTTCTTAAAATTCTTCCACATTTGTTTCACACTCTGTAGGACTCACTAAAACTAAGGCTCCTTACTTCTCATTTCATCGAACTTTCTAAAACGCCTCCAAATATCAGCATTTTCTGTAATGAACCAATTTTTACGTATTCGAATGTGTGAGATAATAAATTCGTCATCATCTTGCGAATGAAACACCGAAAAATCAGAAATTAGTTATTCGATTAATTGTTCTACGGTTCATTGTCCCTGCGGATAATTCACCTGTTCATAGGGGCCGACTTATGGAAAATATGGGGGGGGGGCAGAATCAGTCGGAGCGCGGTTTTTTCTCTGATTATTTTATTGAGACGCGTCTGATTATTCGTTTTCTCTTTTTTTTCTTATTTTTTATAAAATTTAAACATTGATGGTAAAATTTGTTGTTCTTTTTCCATTTTCGAGTTGAAAATATTGGGGGGTGTCGCCCCTTCAAAGTTTTTATTGGAGGGGGGGCGTCGCCCCTCCAAAAAGTGCCAAGTCGACGCATATGCACTTGTTGGATGTTTGCCTGTTGATTAATTTTCCTATGAGGAATTTACCCCGCGGTCATTTGACTACGTTCAATTTTCCGTGGTGAACTGCCCTTCGGTTATTTGTCCTAGACCCTCATATTTTGCCGATATTGATGGTCAAAATGCCAACTAATTAACCAAAAAATGCTAAAAATTATCCTTAGTAGCGACAAAACAAAAAATAAAATAAAAATAACTGACTGTCACATTTAACCAACTGATGTCCAAAATGACGACGAATTGTCGAAAAATACCAACTTGGTTTAAAATTTTCCACGCAAGAGCAAGAAGAAAGGAGAAAAGAGATGGACGATTTTCTTGTTTTTTTTTTTTTAGTTAATTGAGGACCTGACTTCCAAAACGCGCTAAATCCAAAAGACGAAATGTTGGGAAATAGAAAAAAACATTCTGACTCACGAATGATAAGTGGTAACACTGATTCAATTGTGTGGATGGGAAGGGGGGGGGTCAATGCTAATACCACCCAAGTATGAAGGTTGGCGTGCGAACAGTCTTCGAGCAACGGGAGTGCAAAGTGGGGGAAGTCGTGGACTTGGCTCGTTTTTGCAGACCGCATGTCATACTTGTGAAAGGTCACAATTCGTACATCTTGACCAAGAAACTGTTGGAAATCGGAAGATACAGCTTAGAGACGACCATTCCGGTAAACGAGGCACACGTGAATAGTCCCCCTTCCCCCTCCTCGAACAGAAAAAAACACGTATGACTTACTGTCGAAAGAGTCTTATATTCATAAAATTAAAAAAAGCAAGTAAGTCAGTATTATGACAAAGAACGAAAGAAAGTTTCAGCTGGTTTCTAAGTCGTGATAAAATCGTGAAACCAACTCGGAAAGGTGCCTTTTGACTTCCTCCACCAGACTGCGCTGAAAACTCGATTTTCGATTTTTTGTTCTAAGCTCGTTTTGGATTTCAGGTCCTCAGTTGTTCCAAATGTCGTCGAAATAGTAATATTTGTTGGAAAATTCCAACTCTGAAAATTTGTGTGGAGTTGTAAAACCACCTCTGCATTTCTTTAAGTAGGCAAACGCTCGGGGTACAAAAGGTACCTTTTTTTCTTGGAATAAAATGCTTGTAAAATCTTTTGAAACTAGGCAATATTTAGTGGGTGCATAACGAGGTTAAAGTTTTGGCAAAGGGCCCAGAATTGGAAAACTTATATATACCCCAATATTGACATTATACACCAATCAATTTGGTTTGATCCTCTAATATTGGGTATACGAGTACTTGATTTGGATTTTGTAATGTACCTACTACGTGTTGAGATTAAACTGTACCAGCTCAGAACTTCAAATAATCTTCAGTTATTATAGCAAATTTATTCCCAAGGGTGCATCCCTCAAGCCAAACATAAGTATATTAATAATGAAGTTATCAGCCTTTGCTCAAACTCTTAAGCCACATAACCTGGTAAAGATGAAATGAATTAATACTTGTTCGAGTAATTTTCACAAAAATAAAACGCAATTAAGACTGCTATTAAAATTTAAGTTTGAAAATTCTCACAATGAGGTATATGCATTTTTTCCGAGCCACCCCAAGATGAAAATATCAGTGAGAATACATGAACACCTTATTGATAAAGTTCGAAGTAATTTTTCACGTTCATTTGGCAAGTCCTTGGTGCGGAAAAATATAGATTTCTAACATCAGTTCAATTAATCGTGCTGTCAACAAAAAAATTTTCCATAATAGAATTTTATTTCGGCTACCTGCAGTCGGCATTCAAAAACAGATTTCGTACCTGTAAACTAAGAGAAAAATATACCTTCTTGTGAGAATTTTTAGACCTATGACCTTTTAATAGTAGAGGTTTAATTGCGTCTTATTTTTGTAGAAATTACTCGAACAAGCACATATTCATTTCAGCTTTACCGGGTTATGTAATACACTCAAATTTAATTAATGATATACTTATTTTCCGAAAACCTTGAACAAGTTACAACACGCTTATCCCGCCGTGGTGTGTACGATAATACCAATTTCAAAGTCAATTTGCAATGTGCAGAAAAGAAGTGTTATTCAAATTTAAATGGAAATGATTTCACATATCAACAAAAATCGTGTACACAGAGAAAAAACCAAAATTTATTCATGAAAATTCTGAAAATGTATTTCAGAAAGCTAAATGCGTCGCGTAAATTTTGAGTCATTAATATTAATTTTCTGATATTTTGGAACTATCGAGAAAAGGACGTGGACCCCTCTAATATGAATCAAATTTGGATGTGGCGTGGTAGTTGTTAATCATTACCCAAATCCAGTTATTATTTATGCAGAAGATCTTATGTACGTAGTAGGTCTGTATTCGTTCATTGCATATGCTGTTCGATCACATTACATCCAGTAAAGTCAGACAGGTAGTTTTTACAAAATTTTCTCGTCGCCCTCGCATATATGAATGTTAAAAAATTTTTCCGAGTCCGTGGGAAAATATCTACTGGCGACGCGCAGTTTCCCGCATTTAAATTTCAGATGTTTCTTGTTCGAAATATCAGCGTATTTACAATCTCTTTTTAATCATTTTTGAAAATTACGATTTACGGTAATCTCGCGAAACATTGCCAAGTCATCGGCTCCAATGCGATTCTGTAGCATTTGCCGTTACGGGGAGTGTTTGTATGGAATTATTAGGTACACATATATACCTAAGTTAGTCTACACAGTTGTATAGTTTTCATTTTCCACTCAGAAAATACGGCTACGTTTGATATTCTTCCAGTTCAACGGATGCTCGAATACCAGAGGTCCAACAAAAATCACGCTAAATTATCGCGACTACAAACATGAGGTCAGTGGCTTCAAATTTACAAACTCTTAGGACATGGAAGTTCCCCCGACAAAAATATTCAATTTTTGGAAATAAGAATCGAGTAGTGCTTTTAGGATCTGTCCAATTTGTATTTCAGTTTTTGATGCTACAAATTGGTGAAAAATCGTTGCAGTCCGTCGTACGAGCATGAAATTTAGTATGTTAAGTTCTGCATAGGCGACGACTATAGGGCTCCGGGGGTGACTGTTCCTCTATGCGGAGCCACGGTGCAGGAAAATCGTTTTACCTCGCAAAAATTGTTGTCTTTTTTTCTCATTTGTTACTGTTGGTCCGTTATTAGACTCAATTTCTATTCACACCCCAAAATTACTTCTGAACGGGATTTTTTAACACCCATCCTCCTCCCGTACAAGAATGAAAAGTCGTTGCCTATGTAATTCGAAAACGTTGAAGGGTAACTTTCAAGATCAATCGCATAAAATCCCTGTGAGCCCACAACTGAAAGCGAATCCAATAATGCCTAAAATGGAAGATGCTTGTAAAAAAAAAAATCAAAACCTCGACTACTGAGAAAGTGGACTACCTAGTATTTTTATGTATTCATTACAGAAATGTTGTCAGGGAAGAGGAAATAAACCTCCCTTTATTGCAACATCACACATCATGGGCCCAAACATTGAATTTCAATTTTCAATGATACTGAATTAAATCATAAATGGATGCTGCGATTACCTTTGGAACCATTTTTCTATACAGCCTACCTGTTTGTGAATCGATTGTGATTCCCAACCCCTTGCCGTCACCCCCAAGATAACTCACATTTAAAGCTGTGTTTTAGTGACCTTTCTCGTTTGCATGAGACTTTAATTATGGAATTCGTAGAATTGTGTTAAATGGAATTAATGATACTGTCGTACCTCTTCTTAGTACTGTAGAACTATTAGCCGTAAGAAATGGTGGAAGTGAAATAATTACTAGCGAAAAATTTTCTTCGGAAAGTTGTTCGAACTGAGACCAGAAACAACGTCCTAAAAGAGCCCGCAAATCCTGGTGGTTGCTCATTGGATTATATGTATTCATCCACCAAATGAATTGGTTGGAACTAAATGGGGTTAAGTGTCCAAAAATCGCACTTTTCAGGAAGCGAAATAAACTGTTTTACTCGAGACTTTGAAAATCGTGGAATACGTCCTTCAGGGTGGTTGTAGAGGGTCACAAGAGACAACTTATATGCCCGGTCCCATCGAATGAAATTTTGATGGGTGAAGCTGGGTGGGGGGGCTCAAAGTTTTGGACTTCACCCCTTTTGGTTCTAAACGAGTTTTTTGCAGCTTTACGGCTCGAAATCCCCCCCCCACTTTTGTAGCCAGACATAAAGAGGTCACTTTAGTCTTGGTCCTACTCCAATTGAGCAAAATCCCTGCTTGCAAGAAAAAAAGTTCTGAAGCTGTATTGGAGAATTGCGATTTCGTTTTTGAAAATAGCACTTTTCAGGTATAAAAATGCAAAACAAGGGGGTGAGCCGGAATTTTTTATTTATTTTTATTTTTTTACCCTAAAGTACACCATTTTCGAACAATTTCTGGAAAAAATTGTATTACAAAAAAATGAAGGAAAGCGATGTTGCCGAAAAGCACGTTCCCAGCTGTTTCACGAAATTTCGACCACACCAGCAGATCCGCGATATTTCAATACCCCATAATCCATGAAAAAAGCAAAAACGACAAAAGTGGACTTGACCCCTCCTAGTTCTAACCGATTCAATTTCGGTATTTTAAAGAGAAACATACTTACTAAGAAAAGTATCAAACTAGGGATATTTCAAAACGTTGAAGTTGAAAATGTAATCAGATTTTCGATTCAATTCCGGTTTGGGTCCCAAAGTGGACATTTTCTCCACCCAAGGGTCTATTTTGATTTTTTTTTACGTCGTTATGTTCAGAAATTTTATCAAATTTTTGATCGAACCACGTTTTGGGTCCTAAAATCCAAATTTGAGCCTTTCAAATAAACCCATATTCAGTAAGGTATCGAAGTAGAGATTTTCGGGATCGCCGATTTAGAAAACTGATTTAGATTTTTAATCTAATCCCGATTCGGATCCCACAATCGCAATTGACTCCTTGAAAATCCAACTTCACTTCAAGCCCCACATTCCATTCAAATGTGCAAATTGGTTCAGATTGAAAAATCAAACAAAGTATCGTGCTTTTTCTGTATTGCCGAGTTCGAATATGCAACCCAGTTTCCAGTTCGACCCTGACTGGCACCTCAAGGTCAACTTATTGCTTCTCTCGAATGGTCCAAAGTGACTCTGGCGAAAGCGTTGAAAGAAGTACCAAACGAGAGGTCTTTTGAATCGCCAATTCCGAAACTTCAAGCACATTTTGTATCCGATTTAAATGGGGTTCTAGCATCCGAATTTGATTCCTTTAAATGGACCAATTTGACTTCGCCGGAAAAGTTCGACAAAATATTGGAATAGGTTTTTTTGTGTGTTATGGTCGCTGAGCTCAAAAACTCCATCAAATTTTTAATTTGGTTTCGATTGGGGTTCCAAATTTACCATCCTCCGCTTTCATTTGAAATATCTAATTAGTTTTATCTGAAAAACTTAAATCAAGTGTTGGAAAAAGTTATTTCTTTGGGGGGGGGGGGAGGGGGGTTAAAAATCAAATTAGATATTCGATCAGATCGTTATTTTGACTTCAAAATAATGAACTCTGTTCCTCTCCCTGAAGAAGAAGATCGCCATTTCCTAATTTTTCTTCCCCTCAAGGACGTGAAATAAATTATTCCCTCTTTTGAAAAATGAGTAATTTATTGAAAAGGAGAAGAAGAAAAAAACTGTCCTGTTCCTTTCCTCTGCGAAAAAAAGTTCACACGCCCCTTTTTTCAGAGAGGAAAATCAAGTCTTTCATTTTAGTCTTTTGATTAGAGAATGGTCAACCAAAATTCACCATTTCTAGAAGAACGAGAAACATGTTGTTTCTTTTAGAAACGAACAGAAAAAAAGTATTATTTGTTCCTCGATTTTGAAAACGCTTTGTTTTTCTCCTTCAGAAAAAAAAGAAAGAAAAAAGAACAGAATTGCTCCTTCACTTCTTTCTTACAGGAAAAATAAACTTGTTCATTTTTTTGGAGGAAAGTGAGGAGAATTGTCCCTTACCATTCCTCATCAATGAGAACAACTTTAATTTTCTCCGATCTCTTCCCAAAACGGAAACCCTGCATTTTGTTCTTCAAAACTAAAGAAGAAGAAAACATTATTTCTTTTTTATTTCTTTTTATTTTTTGGGGCGTAAATTTCTTTGTCTTTCCCTTCAAATAGCAAAAGATTGTTTTCTTCCCTTGTAAAAAAGGAAAAAAAAAATCATTTCTTGATTCGGCGTTTGAAATTTCTATTTTGAATACCAAATGAAGATGAAATCACAAAATCGTATTGAGTTTGTGCCATTAGCAACCCAAAAACCTCTCTTGCAGTATACTATTAGCCCCTCCTAACAGAAAAAAAAATCAAATTTGCCACACCGATTGCGGTTGAATCGAATTTCTGAGTAGAAAACCCATTGTTTCAAGACTTTGTTGGACTGTCCCAGTGGGGTCAATCTGGAAGGGACAGTTTTTTCCTCCTTCATCATAGAAAGGATCAGAGTTCTTCGAATTCTGGCCTTATCGAACACCTGTAAATTATTTTTCGAAAGAGGTAGAAATTGCATTTACATCCCAAACTGAAAAATTGGATTAAAACTATGACTGAAATTCTGAACTCAGTTTTCTGATGTGTTGTTCAGTTTTTCAAATCGATTGGTTATACCCACTCGAAGGAGTCAAACTTAAATTTTGGGGCCTAAATGTGGATTTGATTCAATAATTTAATTTGATTATTAAAAGTGAGCAACACGAAATCCTCTTATTCAACTTTATTGGATTTTCCAAATTGAATCAGTTTCGTCCATTTGAAAAAATTATATTTGAATTTTGAGAACTCGAATTAGGGTGGATTAAAACGTCTAACTGAATTTTTGAAATAAGGGACTCCAACAATCCCTATCTTATACCTTGTTGAATTTTTCTAACAAAGTTGAATGAGTCCATTTGGAGGACTCGAATTTGGAATTCAGGAATCAAATCGAGGTCGGATTAAAAATGAACTCAGCTACCCAGAAAATTCCTATTCTGATACCTCGTCTTTTTTAATAGCAAAGTCAAGTTAATTTATTTTAGGATCCACGTTTGGATTTGAAGACCCAAAATAGGAGCGGGTTTCAAATTCGATTAAAATTTCAAATTGAAAGACCCCAGAAAACCTATTTCCAGTACCCTTTCTCTTTGCTTTTCAGAAGGGCAAATCCGAATTTGGGGTTCAAATCCACCCCGGGTAAAGAATTTGTTTGCATTTTCGAATAAATACCTCTGTCTCGATACTTTTCTTAATGGGTTTGCATTTAAAAATTCCAAAATTAACTGCACTACCTTGTCCTCTTTGCGGGAGGAAAAATTTTTTCCCATGAAACTAAGCCTCAGTCTTTGAAGTTAACCGTTTGTCTCTTATTTATTCGACCCGGGAATAAGAAAAAAGTAAGGGGATCCAACTGATGAAACACCTTGTATTCCTCATTACTGTCTTCACAACAATTCCAGTGATTTTACTATCAGCTTTGAATGCGTGGTATTTAAGGGGGAAGAATCAATGGAACGAGAAAATTCCCATCGATGAATGGATGCAAACGTGGGAAGACGAAGATGGGGACAGGAATCGTTAGCATTACTTCTGTTTGCAAGACTCGGTGTCACAAAAAAAAAAAAAAAAATGTGACCATATTAGACTTGTATAGCATCTGGCTTTTTGAGTGGCCCTTGCAGAACGCACGCACCGGAAGCGGCACGGCGAAATGGAGGCTCGGGCCCGGCCCTGAAGCGTCCTTCCGGCCACTAATGCGATACTCGAAAGGGTAGTTTCCGGGGCCGGAGGTGCGGTATCATAGGGGCCACTTTGGCATGCGTGCATCGCCATACGTCCCACCACACCATCTGGCTTTTTGAAACATTATTTTGAAACCTGCATTTTTAACGTTCCTTGGGCAGCTACGAGAAAGTTGTAAGCGACAGTGATGTAACCAGCCTAGTATTTGAGGGGGTATGGTTTTGGCCAAATGGGGAGGGGTGTTAGAGGGGTGCTAAAATTAGAAAAACGTTATTTGACGAAATCGAAAGGTTTAAACACCCCTACTCCACCGCCACATTATTCACGCAGAATTTACTGCTTCAAGTTTTATTCTAAACGTTCTCTGTTTCAGACCGTACTTCAATGGCTACGGCCTAAAATTTGATGTTGACCTTCTTCCTTTCCTTCCATACAGACTCAGGTGATGTTTATCCTTGTATACCTTGCACTTGCTCAAATACCGAATTTCACGCGTGTATAGTGCATTATTCTCATGAAAGTTTATATCAATCCGTACACGACGGAATTAGTCCATGATACCCGGAGAGCTGGAGTCTTTTCGATGAAATGGCGATCTAAGAAAGCTTTCTCTGTCATTTTGTTTCACTCTGCGTACATTTACATGTATTCGCGTTACCTCCGCCGGCGACATAAGTTTGTTTTGCACGTTAAGCCACACTAGAGACCCACATGGTGTACCGTATCTTCTGCTGTCACTCCGTCATCGAAAACTCGAAATTCAATTGTACATTCTACCTGCTTCATATCTAGCAGAAAGTCTGAAGCTTTCATCTCGTATAAGCCCTGTCGGTTTTCGTTTGTTTTCTCGGGCGCTGCGGTGCATGTAGAACATATGAAATGAAATATCGCGAATACTCGCGAGTCCTGAGCTCCTAAACAGCGTGGCTCATTCGATAGAGCGAAATCTATGAGTACGTGATTTGTGAGAGCAGCTTTCGCGAATGTAATCCGCCGAATTGAACGTTAGCTGGATGTCGCGCATACCAGTTCATGGAAATTCGGATAGCGCGCGACAACAGAACGTCTCAAAGGATTTACTTCGACTGCTACTCGTGGAGTCATAGACTAAGTGATGGAGCTATAACAGGAATCCCGAATTGACAGATGTTAGTTTGTCACAAGGGCGTTGATAACTCCCTTATGGGGGTGGGGTCCCCCATGATTTGCCTCACGTAACTCCTGAAATAACCCTATTTTTTGCTACGGGTTGTCCAAACTCCCAGGACCCCCTCCAATCTGCGCCCTTGGCTCATCATCGACTATTCTGGGCCGAGTGTAAGATGTCAATTGAACTGTAAGATGGCGCCGAAATGTGGCAGTGTTCATATCTGGTTTTTTCCGTTTATGTTGGAAGCGCGTGTACAAAGCTGCAGTGCAGCAAATTCATTGGGCGGAAGAGAATCAAACATTTTCTTTCAGGGTTCCTTCCCCATTCCCCATCCTCCAAGAATTCAAATTGGACATTTTTGTAATATACAAGTGGAAACAATAAATTTGTTTCAGATGATCTCCATTTTTAATTTAAAAGAAAAAAATTGGGATTATTCTTTTTCTCATTAAGTGGTTGATTCATATTCAAACACCGTGTGGTGCTCCCTCATTCAGCGCATAATTGAACCAGGAAAAATAATTTTTTTTTCTTTCATTTAATAAAGTATGTCCTGGGGCTTCACGCCCCGAATTTACTTTTTTTTTTTTTTACCGACTTTTCGAAGAAAAGGGAGGTATTACACTCGTCACAGTTGTGAAGTTGGGGGCGGGGGCAATGTTTTTTTTGCGTTTCAGAGTGTTTAGAACACGACTGTAATAGTGGCTGAATTTCAGGTTTCCTTATATATATATATATATATATATATATATATATATATATATATATGTACACCTTAATTTTGTGGGAAGAAAATCTCAGAAACTATTGAATCAATTGATTCCAAATTTTGGTATATTATGGAGAAGTACTCGAAGTTGTTAAAATAAGCTTTTGAAGGCAATCGGTCGAGCCGTTCGTGAGTTTTCCTTGAGGACAAAATTTGTGGCAAAAAAATCTCAGGAACTATCGAATCATTTGATTCCAAATTTTGGTACATTATAGAGAAGTACTCGAAGTTGTATTGGTGAAAGTTTGATGACAATCGGTTGAGTCGTTCACGAGTTTCCTCAATTTAAGTTCAGCATAAGAAGCGCAATTTTGTGGGAAGAAAATCTCAGAAACTATTGAATCAATTGATTCCAAATTTTGGTATATTATGGAGAAGTACTCGAAGTTGTTAAAATAAGCTTTTGAAGGCAATCGGTCGAGCCGTTCGTGAGTTTTCCTTGAGGACAAAATTTGTGGCACAAAAATCTCAGGAACTATCGAATCATTTGATTCCAAATTTTGGTACATTATAGAGAAGTACTCGAAGTTGTATTGGTGAAAGTTTGATGGCAATCGGTTGAGTCGTTCACGAGTTTCCTCAATTTAAGTTCAGCATAAGAAGCGCAAGGCGACTTATGTACTCGATGTTGTTTGGGATTTAATTTATACGAAATCAAATTTTGATAGCCGCGTAGTTTTGTTGTATTATACAAATGTTTCGGTCTTACACGTTTCCGCCTTGAATGTATCGATTTCAAATTTATACGAACTCTAATTTTGATAGCCGGGTAGTTTTATATTTTTATAATACTATTCCCTGTCGAGAGTTGCGTTTTTTAAAACGTGAATGGCCTTAAACATTTCAGCCGAATACCACTAGTCCTTGTCGACATTTGCGTTTTTTAAAACGTTAACGACTTAAAACGTGTCGACAGTGTCTTGATTTCGCGAGGAACGAGCGAAGCGAGTTCCGAGTGCTTTTCGGCCGAAGGCCGAAAAGTCGGTACTGCTTTCGCGAAGCGAAAGCAGTTTTTTTTTTTAAACTCAATCGTAATCCTTCTAATTTTTTCCCTTTTTCTGACCTGAGACTCCTTCAAAAATTTGAGCTCTTTTGGTTGGTCCACATAACTTTCGTTTACTTGTGTACAAATTACAACTTGTGGAGGTAAATCGGCTTGGGTTAATGCCGGCCCATAGAGCTGAAATTCTGGATAGAGTCTTCAGATAAACAGACAAAATGTAAGAATTACGAAATTCGTCTAGAAAACTTTGTAGAATGAGGAACTCTGATGCATTTTGTATACACGTATTAGTATGCTCCCATTTAAAAAAAAACTTCGAAAATTCCTCCTTTCAAAAAGGGAAACAATTGAGGAGTGATATTCCAGGGTATTTCCCGAGCCAATAAGTCCAATAAATGTTCAATAATTTTAATCAGGTTCAATAAAAATTGAAAAATGAGGAATAATAATAATGCTGTAGTGTTGTCGAAAACTCGACTGCGATCACTATGTGTCTTGCAAACTCAATTTTTACGCATATAAAAAGCCCGAAAAGAGTCCAATATTTTTAATTTTCAAATTTGTTCGACACCCTGTACTCCAAAACGGTCTCTGTCCACTTTTCAAAACTTTATAGGAGAATGAAATAACGTAGTATTCCTGTGTATACCATGTATGTGTCATCAGTGACACTTAGGTTGCCTAGTAGAACACCGACCTGCATATGGTATGGTGACAGCGTATGAATGTGTGTATATATCTTCCACGACGCTATGAAACGAATTTCGAAAAAAAATTGACATAGGCCATTTTGGAATATCGCTCCTCAATTAGTTGAATTATGCAGCTAACGTAAAACATTAGAACCTAGTCAGAGGCCACTGATACCAATACACGCCTAATAATTGATTATTATTGCCCCTCTCTCCCCCTCTTAGAATGGTCATTTTTCTAAAAGTTGTGCTCTCTAAGGCTAAGCTGATTTAAAAACATCCAAACAAAATATTTTTAACAGTAGAACATTATGGTGCGTGCACGTGGAAAAAGTTTAACAGAAGATTCCCTTGTAATTTTGTAATACAAAATCCTAAAACTCAAATTTTAGTTTAAAAATGGCTAGGCTTCAAAAAATTACTATTTGTACAGTAACAGTGAAGTACTCATACTGCGTTTTAGAAAAAAATTCCACAGGTCACTGATTTTTTTTTTTTTTTTTTTTTTTTTTTTTTTTTGAGAAAAAGTGAACTTCAATTATTACTGACCATAGAAACGAAATGAGAATACATAAATACATAAAGACAGATCCTCGTAGTCGTTGATCATTCTCTGTCCATTTTTGAGGATATTTTGTATCCACTTCTCATTTTGAAGGCTCTGTCACGAGGTCAGGACTTAACATTTACTATTAGGTACTTTAAATATATCTCCGAAATGGTTCCTTGAGTCATTGATGTTTTTTTAAAAAAATGGAATTGATTCACATGGGATTGGAACATGAAACATTGAAAGTCACAAATTTTGGCTGTAGATACATCAAACCTAAGGTCTTTTGAGTCTGTCATTTTCCTTTTAAAGTTATTTCGGTTCTACCTCTCACTCGTTTTAGTCTACAGGGGATTGGAGCATTTGAGCTGAAACGTTCAAATTTATGAATATTAATATCAATTATAACAAGATGAAAATTTTTCATAATTTTGTCTCCTGTAGACTCAGATAGGTTGGCGGTGGAACCAAGTTCCAGCTTCGTGTGGATCAATATAGGTGGAAGGTAGAACCAAGAAAACACTCAGGAATGGAATACCCAACTTAAGAAAGCCTGTTGAAGATATACGTGAAGAAAATGTTCGTAATTATCAAGTCCTGGCTCCCTAGTGGAGCCTTTAGGTCGAAGAGTGAGTGCGAAATATCATTTTAAAAAGTGGATTCAGAGTGCTCAAGAACCATGGCACAGTTTTACATACTCGTATTTGAATGTACGTATTCTTATTTTATTTCTACAGTAATAACTGAAGCTAACTTTTTTCCAAAAATGAAAGAAGGCAGTAATCTCTGGAAATTTTTTTTCGGAAGTTCTACATGGGTATTTCAGTGTTACTTACAGAGAATAATTTTCTTAAAATCTGACCTTTTTAAAACAAACTTCGATTTTTAAGATTTTTTATTGTGAAATTACAGATTTTTTAAAATGAAATTTTGTATTAAACTCACCCTCCTCCACCATTCTTTGATTTCAAAGAATTGTTCACTGTGATGTTTTTGCATCCACTAGAGCAAAATAAGCCCTTGGAAAAGTAACTTTTCCTAAAAACCCCTACTTTTAATCGCCTCTACTTTCCCCCACATCATTAAACAAAAACTCGCTTACCGTGTATAAGTTACCGAAAATGATTGTTTAGGCTGTTTTGACTGGCTGGGCTTTTTCGTTCATTTTGGCTGTTTTATCTTATTCATGGCCTGAGATAATGGTATAAGCCGTTTTGGTCGTCTGGGTTGTTTGGTTTTTTACTTCTTTGGGTTGTTTAGCTTGTTTTACCTTATTCAGGCTATTTTGGTGGTGTAGGCTCTTTTTGGTGTTCAGGCAGTCAGGCTTTCGTTTTGGGTTCTCGGTAGTTCTGGCTGTTTGAACACTTTAGCCCAGTTTACTTTTTTTGGTTATTGGCTGTATTGGTGACCAGGACTAGTTTGGTGGTTTAATTTAGCTGTTTTGGCGATTTAGGCAGTTCTACTTGTTTTGGTTCTTTATGTTGTTCGGGTTATTTGAGTTGCTTTGTTAGTTTGAGCTATTCTTTTGGGAATCGCTCAAGCTGTTCAAGCTGCTTAGGTTAATTAAATTTCTTGAATTGTTAGGATGTCTTAGATTTTTTTTGGCTTTTCCTAAGCTGTATCGAAATTATCTTCTTTTTTTTGGGGGGGGGGGGGGATAACCAAAATTTAAATATTATCGAGTAAAGATGATTTTGTAATGTATTAGACTTCGCTGGATGGGTTTTACTTAGAATAGTAAAATTAGAAGAAATATTTTACCTAACCTGAAAAATTGAAGGGGTGACGTAGAAATGATGAAGGGTGCCTTCGGTTTAGTACAGTGATGGAATGAAGCCTGCCTGCTACGCTGAAAATTGTACAACTTGATTGCCCTCCGCAGATCGGCGTCGAATTTCTCACTAATGCGCCGCAGTTACTCGGTTTTACAACCGCGCGATTTATTCTAATTTCGCGGGTAAACGGCTGAATTCAAATCGAGGAGCTCGATACGTTCGGCTAAAAATTTGGCGGAATCCGAAAATTCGAGCCGAAAATCCCCTCGAATTACGTAGCCGACTGTAAAACCGATGGTAAAAAATCCCCTTGCGTACGACTTTTTTGCGGTTGACCGAAGAAAGACGTATCGCCTCTGTCAACGACCAATTTGAAACCGAAACCGTGTCCACATCTTTACGACTCTTATCGGCGGCGGCGAAATTCGATTCACCTCGATATTACATTGGTCGACTTTTATCGCTCTACGAACGTCCATTACCCGGGAGCTGCGATCGTAAATCAGGCGTAGATTGGAGGAAAATTCGCTGCTTCGCGATCTCAACTTCAGCTCGAAACTAATCGCGATTCGTCTCAAACCGACTTGTCCTACAGTTGCTACTCGTATGTTGACAGAACGATAAAAGCAGGACGGGCAGTTTAAATTAGAAAAAAGACGGTGGCGATAACTCGTCTAATGGATTTAGTTTACGTCGACCAATGCGAAGCGGCCGGTGAAAGCTAATGAGCTTTTAGCGAAAAAAAAAGTTGTATCCGGCACGTGTCGAGGGCTGAATCGAAACCTCCGATTTCAGGTGCGCGCTGATAAGAACTGTATGGCTTGTAGCTTAAACAAATTGAAACTTATGGCAGGCGTATGTTCTTATGTATGGTTACTGGGTAGTGTGGTGTAAAATTTGGCGACAAATACTATCATAGTTCAATTCAACGATCCTGAAAACCTATAAACGGACTCCTAGCTCCAGTTTCGATTTCCCAGCCCTGCCCCCAAGTTTGGAGTCTCAGTGAAGAAGCATCGATGCAAATCGCTATATCATTATGACCCGTGTTATAAGTACTGTAGACACTCGATTATCCAACACAATTGGGGAATGGGGACTGTCAGATAACGAAAAAGTCGGATAATACGAATGTGATATTTTTTTTGGTTTTTTGATGCGGTAGGCCTGAATAGTGTTAGTAGATTGATAAAGGAAGTACAGAACAGCATTGTTTGAACAAAATTTTATTATAAAATTGCAAAATGCATACAACGTTAGTCGGTTTGTTACTGTCGGATAATACGGAGAATTGTCCGATAATCGGGGTGCCGCATAATAGGGAGAAAATTTTTACTGTTGGATAAGCCGGAGTGTCGGATAAAGAGGTGTCGGATAATCGAGTGCCTACTGTAGACACAAGATGCTAATGACTTGCAAGACATTTCGAACCCGAAGAGTTTAGATTGTTTAAGAGTAGTGGAGTTGAGAAACAAATTTAGATCAAATTATCAAATAAGACGGGAAAGGAGCTGTGGATCCTGTTCCCCAAGCCGGATCCATCCCACACGTTACAGAGAATTCAGTCGCATTGGAATGGATCGGGAAAGTTTTCTCGATAAAATGAATTCATCATTAAGAACTAGAAAGTACATTTTTTTATCAGTCAATTCTCGACCTTAAATTTCAAGTTGATATTGCTTGAGAATTCCAATACCTTTCGCTGAAACTTTACACATACTGATTTTACATAGAAATGTAACATACACGCCTTAGTCGTCGAAAAAATTTGAAAGAAATTTTCGCTTCATCCTGATCAACAATGCACCTCGGGATTCTTGTTTCGAAACCTGTTGTGGACCCTCATATATTTTTTTTAAATTGTCTGATCGAATAAATTTTTGTTTGGTTTTTCCCAAATATCTGCTTGTGAGGTCATAACATGCAAACCTGCCTAATTTCTTCAGGGGAATTCTATGTGTACTTTCAATTTAATGTAGGCGAGAATTAGTATTATCTAACAAGGCTGAAATTTCACATCTTATATCTAGTAGTAAAAAGGGAAAAATGGGGGTCTGCCACTCAAAATTGGAAAAACCGTAGCAGTAGAATGGTTCTAAATTAGTTATTTTCTGAAATATTTTGCACCCAGGAGCTAAATTTGTTCCTGTTGGTCTAAAAACCTACAGCCACTATTTTTTATTTATTTATTTTTCTTAAATCGAACATGGTTTAACCATAAAAAATATTTTTATTATTGTAAGAATATCAGGACTGGAACTAGAATTCTTCTATGGGAGTGGATATTATGGTGTTGACTCTTGATAATGATTTCTTTAAAAACACCCACTTGTGAGCAAAGCGAGTATAATTTTATCGATTTTCTCGGAGAATCTTTGTGAAAAAATTTTATTTTGGACATCAGTCAAGGGGAATTGTCTTTCAAATCCCCTGTTGAAATCGATTATGATAAGGATGGAATACCTACCGATACTTTTTATTTATTTATTTATTTTATTATTTTTTTGAGGGGGAGGGGTTCTAATTTGTAGTCTTTTGTTGAATTTGGGGTAGAAACTATACTTATTAAACTTCGAACAATACAGACCACAGAAACCGGATAGTAATAATAATAATAATAAGAAGAAGAAGAAGAACTGTTATCTTGAGAAAACAAATGAATATGACGTGGAAATTAAAATGCTTTGCATCAACTTTCATAAGGCATTTGATTCAGCGGATCATAAATATATTATGTTAAAAGAACTGGAAAATCAGGGAATTGAAAGAGGGTTTATTGAGGTCATACAGAATTGCTATGCAAATTCGAGTGCAAGAATCAGCCTTAAAAGCAAAAAGGGATGGAATTCAAAATTGTGAGGGGGGGGGTCCGACAAGGAGATCCCTTGTTGCCAAACCCCTTTAACTGAATTCTGGAAGAAGTATTTCAAAATTTGAAGTGGAAAAGAAGGGGACTAAAAATTAATTTGGAATTTCCAAGTAATTTAAGGTACGCAGGTAATATTATCTTATTTGCAGAAAATAGTAGGGAGTTGAAGAAAATAGCAGACGAGCTATTGAGGGAATTCAAAAAAGCTGGCCTCAAGCTGAATGATAACAAATGAAAAATAATCGGAAGAGGGGAAAGGAAAAATCTGATAATCGAGGGGCAAGAGATAGAGTAAGTAAATGAAATGGAATATCTGGAACAGATTATGAGTTTTGAAGAAAGATGTAACAAAGAAATTATGAGGCGTATCAAAAAGGGGTGGAACAACTCCTGGGCATTAAAATCTATTTTTTGCGGAAATTTCAACACCGCCCTCCAAATGAAAATACTAATTAGCTCAACAGTACCAGTCCTCACGTATGGAGCTCAGACCTGGTCCCTTACAAGAAAGCAAATAATGTTTTTTGTTTTTTTTTTGTTTTTTGTTGTTGTTTATTTGGGACTACATATGTACATGTATTTACACAAATATTTGGAAGTGATAGAAGTGACGTGAAGACATTATATGATAACTAATGTGTTTGCTTATGATGATAAAAATAAGATAAAAGTACAGTTAGATAATAATTAGGTAAATATCTTTTAGACAATTTTAAATTATGCTACGTAAGATGCAGTATAGGATTTCGCGCCAGTCTGTATACGTGATTTGTCGTGTCCAGGAGCATGGTGGCTTCTACGTTAGGATGGCTATGAAGTCGATCTATGTATCTTGCCGCTAATCGTTGATAGGCTTCTGCAACTGTTTCGATTTCCAGGTCTGCATGTAACTGTTTGTTGGAAACATACCAGGGAGCATTAGTGATTATACGCAAGATCTTATTTTGGATGCGTTGGATAACCAGGAGATTTGAGCTGGCAGTGGAGCCCCAAAGCTGGAGGCGGTACATCCAGATCGGTTTGAGTACGGCTTTGTAGAGGAGTATCTTGCTCTGCAGTGAGAGTGTCGAGTTTTTGCCAATCATACAGTAATATTTGCGTATCTGAATATTGAGATAATCGCGCTTTTGTCCCACATGTTCGGCCCAGTTTAATTTTGAGTCCAGGTGTAGTCCCAGATATCGTGCCGAGTCCGCTACCAGAACTGGTTCACCTTCGAGCAGTGTTGGGACATAACTAAAATTTCTTAGGGTGTAATCCACTCTGATTGATTTGGATTTGTTGAATGCTATATTCTCCATCTTTTCGCCCAGGAGGTAATTTTGTTGAGCGCTTTCTGCATTCTTCTTACCGCGGCTTTGTATCTTATATGCCGTGCGAATACTACAGTATCATCGGCAAAGAGTAGAGTGGGGGCTCGTGGATCGTCAGGAATATCGCGAATGTACAGTGTGTAAAGCGTTGGGCCTAATACGCTGCCCTGTGGTACGCCAGCCATAATTGGTGTGAAGTTAGAGTACGTCTGTCCTATTCTTACTCTGAAGTAGCGCTCGTCCAAGTATGATTCAAGTAACTTGCATAATGCTGCTGGTAGCATATCCGCCAACTTGTGGACTAGTCCAGCGTGCCACACTCTGTCAAAAGCTCTTGATACATCTAATAATGTAGCTAAAAGTTTGTACGTTCAGATCTACGGTGAGGAAACTGCTAAGGCTGCGATGGGTAGACAAAATCTCAAATGCAAAACTATACGAAATGGTGGGAAGATATAGGGTATAATGTCAAAAAATTAAAGAGGAAATATGCGGGGAATCTGGCGAGGGCGAATAACGATAGATGGGGAGTAAAAGTACTCTACTGGATACCGCTGCAAAGGAAAAGAAAGATAGGTAGACCAGTAGTTAGATGGAGAGATGAACTCAGCAGAGAACTGGGGGCCCGAGCGAGATAAAAGAAAATAGAAAAGCTACGCGGAGGCGTATTCCCAAAAATGAGCGGAGGTGGGGTGGCCCCAGAGAGCCACTGCACTCACACACAAACGCTGAAAATATATTATATACTCGGATTTCAGAAACGTTAAAATCTGGCATGAAATTTTTTTCGTCCATGTCCCCATTTCAAAAGTTTTAGTGAGGGGGCAGAACCTGAAAGTACAGGAGTTCCGTTAAATAGATCAGAAATGCGTTTTTTGAAGACACTAACTTCGTTATTGAGGTTATTTTGACTTAACTCCTGTCAGTAATAGTCCACTGGGGCAGGTATGAGAAATCTTCGAGTTTATTGAACATATAACTTGAAGTATACTTTTTTTTTATTGGAGAACAGAGTCTTTGGAGTCGCTGAAGTCATTTTTGAGGTAATGTTAAGTGTAGTCTCCACCAACCATTATTGTCAACCGGCGGCAAGGATGGGAAAACTTCCTAAATAATACATGGATAATAGGGTTTCTGTAGTCGCTAAATTCATTTTTGAATGTTCCGGTCTCGGTGGATCATTATCGATGGAAATTTCCGGAGAAAAAACTTCAAAATGAATTCAGCGACTACAGAACCCATATTATCGACATACTTGAAGCTATATGTTGAATAATTTCGAAGTTTTCACATCCCTGTTCCATGTTGATAACTTTTTGTAAGATTTTCAGCTAAAATAATGGCAAAAACTAATTTAATGGCTCCAAAAATCCTATTATGGATAGTTCTAATCCGGACACGCTGGATGTCTGGAGGAAAACTAATAATCTTCCATTTAATGTAAAGGAATGTTCTGTAGCTGATTACATTATAGATGGCTGCAGTCTGACAAAGATTGCAGAAGTGAGACACTTGGGTGGGGGGACTAAATATTAAATTAACATTTAGAAATCACTTACACCATACCTTTAATAAATCTAGAAAAATGCTCGAACTCCTTATCGGAAATTGCGTTACTTTCCTAAAAATAGAGACAATACTTACTTTGTATTACTCTATGGTTGGATCCCATTCTGAATTTTTATCTATATGGTAAATCCTTGTACTGGAGACTTGATTAATATGGTGGAAAAAATACAGAAACATTTTTTGAGAGTTCTCTTACTATTCCTATACTATTTCATGTACTGAATAACTTAAAGATTATGAAATCAAAGGTCAGAGGAGCCGATTAGACGTATGAAGAGGTTAGAATCAAAACCGACACTTGCCATTTTACTCCAAGGGCGCAAATAGCCTACGCATGGATGCAAAAATATTTCTTGCTGCGCCTGTGAACGTGGAATATGTAATACATACCACACATTCACAGGCGCAGCAAGAGATATTCCTGCACCCGTGTACAATATTTTGCCTATTTGCGCCCTTGGAGTAAACTGAGAAGCGTCGGTTTTGATGCTAACCTCTTCATTATACTCTTTATTGTTCTTGCACAATATTATACGCAGTAAAATTTATTATTTATCTTAGCTAAAGAAAATAAACATAAAATTTGTCAATAAATTCAGAGAATTTTTTCCACTAGTTCGCGCCACCTTGTTGGTGATTCAATCCAACAACAATCAAAAATGCTTAAATAGGTTTTGTAAAACTAATGTCTATAATTTTTTGGTATACTAAACCAATTTTAGAAGCTGTTTTAATCAGACCAATCCGCACCTCTAAGAGTTCACGTGTGGGGATGGGGCTGAAATATGAGAATTAGTGGTAGTTTCCAAAATGCTGATACTTATTTTTTAGTAGCGCAGTTAATATTTGAAATTATTTCAGTCTAACCTCTTGCCTATTAAGACCCACAGGGGCCTATAAGCTTAAATATTGAGAAACATATGAGTGGCCATCAATTATATCCGAAATGGGGTCTATATACGAGAGGGGCTCTGCAAAGTGATTACGTTAACAACCGACTACCGCAATACTTAGCTGGTCAAAAAAATGAGTGCCTTTTTCTGCACCATGTATGCCAGTTTGATTTTAAGTTCAGTTAACAATTCAACTTTTTTACTTCTCTGTGATGAGTCAAGCTCGTAGCGTCGGCTCTTTCAGAGCTGGTAGTTTCTCTTCCCTACAGCAGAAAGGCCGAGACTTTTCTGCTTGTTTTTGGAGTTTTGGGCGTCAATTCTGCGAACTTGCACCAATTTGTCCCTGTTGGAAGAGTTTTGTTTTTGTCCTCCCCTCTAGAAAAGTAGTTACATGACGGGTCTGTGATGAGCATCCAGGCGGTGCTGTGCCGTGCCATTTACTTTATTTCGGCCCTGTCCATTGTAAAATTCTCTCGAACGCGATGCGATGGTTGCACCCGAACGAGACGCAATAAATCCTAAAAGCTTAAAATATTGATAACCGAGGGTGTTACACGTATTCAATTATTGCGGTTTAGAAATTCGATTTCCAGATAGCTTGTCAGTTCTTTCCCGGTTAATACCCGAGGCTTACCCCTGTCGATCATTCTGCGCTTTTCGCTCGCTTCAGTTCGCCTTTTGCGATCGACTTCCGTCGATTAATAAACGCTTCCGGAGCCCGTCACGATTCTGCGATCGGCTAATTAATTAATTCGACGAACAAAAGACAGGATTATACTTGTTTATTCAGGGAAGACAAAAGGCAAAATGGTGTAGGCTTTTGTCATTTCTGAACAATCGTATCTGTGATGCTTTTTTTTTTTTTATCCTTTGGGAGCATTATGGAAGGCGGAGGTACTTTATTGAACGGTTCGGCCACTGAGAAGAATCGATACAGGATTGTGTAAATTGTAAGAATAGAAGGCGTTTAGTGTTACACCGTAACACCATGCTAGGTATAAACACGATATGACCAATGACAAGCTCGCACGTGGTTTTGTATTAGGCCTATTTGTTTTCGGTTTTACATCTAAACCTAGAATATAAATAAGGTAAACTGAGGTAAAGTAGATGTATTGTCACAACTAGGTCAGTTTCTTATGTACATTCCCGCTGAACATTCCACCACTAAAACGGGAAAATAGTTGCGGCACCCACCACTCGAAAACTGTGGTAACGCTGTGGAAGTCTCCACTAAAAACACATGTAAAAATAGTGGCTACGCAGAGTTACGGACTGCCTGTGCGTAGATCTCACCACAGCAGTGTAAATTTACGTAGGGGCGAAGTAGCTGCAGCTCCACTACTTCTCCACTCCGCTCGAGGGGCTTTTTAGGGACTTTGCGTATTCGTTGCGTAGTTGCGTCACCACAGCGCTGCAACAATACTGCGTATACATTTTTCCACTGGGTTGCGAAGGGACTTCGCGTATTTGTTGCGTAGTTGCGTAACCATAGTGCTGCAACAAAACTGCGTGTACGTTTTTCCACTTGGTTGTGAATATCATTCCACTCATCGGCCACACATGCCTTCTGGGGCTTCTGGGATACAGAAACACTATTTTCTCTAAGAGAACCTTCATAATCATACTGAATTAAGGCAATTTATTGCAAATTGGACAAGAAACGCAGAAAAATAAAAATTCAATAGCATATGACTACTGTATCTACATGTTATTATCATTCACATATACAATTATTACTTGTATAGTTATTACTATTATTATCAGCATCATTTTTGAACATAATATTATTTTTTACAATTTCCTTTGAGCAATTCCCACAACTCCTTTTGGCTTCGTGCTCATGGAATCTTTCTCTCGTGCTATGCGAATTCCGAATCCACTCCAGGACAATATGTTTGCCTTGAGCTGAAGACGGTTTCGCTACAGCATAATCTGGAATGATGAAATACAAAGTTAGAAATCCCTGTTGGAAATTACTAGAAAATGACACATTATGCCTATTTGAAAAGGAAATAGAATAATTAAGTGGGGCAATGTTGGACTGTCAGCAGTTAAAAAATATGGGGAAAGACTGGTAGAAAGGAGGAGAGGCAACTATCTATACTACTTTGGTTCCACAAAAGGTTACATATTAACAAAAATATCGAAAATAATGTTGTGGAAATTAAAATATCTGAAAGAATATGCCCAATGAAACTGAAAATAGATGAGAATACAAAAATTCTAATCTTGCAAGTGGATGCACCTACAGCCGAAGCAGAGAAGGTAGATGTAGATAAATTTTATGACAAGCAGGAGGGAACAATTCAAAAAGAGAAGGAATACTATCAGGTGATAATGGGGACTTCAACGCAAAAGTAGGAGGGGAGGCAAACTCAAAACACTGCGGCCCATTTGGTCTGGGGGAGAGAAACGACAGGGGGGAAAGACTAGTAGAAATGGCCCAAAAATTAAACTTGCGTACTGCAAACACTTTTTACAAAAAAAAAAAGTCAAAAGGAAATGGACATGGATATTGCCAGACGGGAAAACTAAAATGAGAATGACCACTTAACTAATAAATGACAATGGGAAAGCTACATGTAGGCGTATGCCCGAAAATGGGCGGAGGGGGTGGCCCCAGAGAGCCACAGCATTCACTCACAAACGCTGAATATATGACCTAAAAGTAAATTGCGTTTCAAGTCTGCAGTTCCCACCATACCAAAAATAGCACAATCGTTGGTGCAAACTAAAATCAGCTGAAAAATGACACTAACCTAGTACAGAATCAACTGCAGATCAAACTGATAACCAAAAATTATTTGAATAACTAATAAATTCTGTTGCAGCATCATCGGCATCAAGTGAAGGGCACAGGGAAAAAAGGTTCAATGTCACAATTTTGTGTTTTAGAGAAAAATCATTTTAAAGTTTGACACTCACCTTTATTTCCCTGTGCTATTCTCCGGCTATTTTCAACCTTTTAAATAGAGTTTTTTCGGCGGATGAGTGCTTTTAGGATGATTCTACACCTCATCCTGAATCCAGCGATGTCCATATCTTCATTTTCAAAAAAATGTGACATTGAACCTTTTCCCCTGTACCCTTCAAGTCTGATGGTACCCACCATACCAAAAATAGCATAATAATCGTTGGAGCAAATTAAAATCAGCTGAAACGTAACACTAACTTATTGCAGAATCAATTGCAAATCAAGCTGAAAAGAAAAATATTATCCTGAGGTAACTTAAAAATAAACTAAGTTCTGGTAGAGCATCATCGGCCCAACGTCTGGTACCCACTCTATCCCAAGCAGAAAAGTAAAATTACAGTTACCTAAATATAAACCAAATTCCAGTGATGCTCCTGGGGCTCGGCTGAAAAAATAAATGGATCCTTCGATAGATGAGCGAATACACACTATTCATAATTTGTTAGTTTGAGAAGGTTCAACAGAGACCTCTTATATCGCAAAATGACGTGTGATCTTGAAATTCATAACACCAACTCTGCTTTTAACTGATCGATCGCCATCACAGGCGGCGTTTCTGTATTTGACATCTCATCGACGTCCTCAGGCTTTTCTTCATCACTGTCGAAAAGCTCGAAAGTGTACCCTTGTCTTCTTCTACTTAGTTACTGCATACGTGAAAATTCCTATACCTCATGTTGACTCATCGTCACGATGCAGGGGGAAAAATTCTTAAAAATAAACGACGCCGGTACTCTTACCAAACAGAATCGTCATCTTCAATTTCACTAATAGGTATCAGGCACCTTATCAGAGAGCTGTTCTGAGACATGAGCATAATTTATATACAATTGTCACTGATCTTGGATAATTCAGCATAAAACTCGTTGATGGTGTACAGGAAGTTTCTCCTTGATGGGTATCAGTAGAGTGACTAGAACTTGTTATTAAAGTGGCCATTGTGAATCTCTCTATGAGTAGCCTATCAAGTAAGATAAATTTTGAATATTGTCAATATATTCTATGCGATCGCACGCGAAATAAATGCTAAAAACATGTACTTACTTCCTTCTGTAAGGCTGATTTTGATGCTAATAAAATTCTGATTTCTTTACAAAACCCACGCCTGGGATGAAATAATTTCTCTTTCGTTGTTCATTATCTCCTTCCATTGCGACAATGGATTACGTACTCACTATATTCAACATTAATTTGATCTTCTGAACTATACCACAATACAGAATAAAACACTGCACTTTTGAATAACTGACAACTGCTAAACACTGATAGTGATAGGTAACTAATAATTCAAACAAAACGGTTTTCTTCGGCTTTCAATTTCGAGGACCGCGCATGCGTGGCGAAGGTACCGCAACGTAGCTGCGAATTAGTGGAGTTTCAACTACGCAGGATCTACGCAGCGTAGCTGCATGTTAGGGGTGCGAGAAATAGTGGCCTTGCAACTATTCTGCAGCTACGCGAATTTACGCAAGGTTGCTGCACCTTAGAGGTGCGAATGATTGTGGAGCTGCAACTACATTGCAGCTACACGACACGTATATTTACTTATGTATTTATGAGTGTAGTAGTGAAGTGTGAAGCTGCCCCTACGCAGCCACAAGTTTGCAGCACTCAAAATGTTCAACGGGTTAGAGCCTGAAAGTCAAACGGAAAACTTTTTATATTCAACTTGCGACCTTGTTAAACAAAACTTCTATTTTAGACTTCTGAGTCTGTAATATATTTTCTCTCTTCAGCTTTTGCTGTTGCTTGCAAACAACGTTCGACTTTCAGCATTGAGCCCGGTGTACACGATGAATTATATTGACGTCGATACAACTGACAACTTATTAATTAGTAAGTTACGCTTACGCCTTCAATTCTATTGGCACTTTTCATCAGAATAATTGATCGTGTACCCCGGGCTATAAACTCCCAATGACTGACTATCAGGCTCTGAAGTACATTACGTTTGTACATTGCGCGTAGTAGTAACTAGCAATTGACACACTGACTTACAACTGCTAGGTTGGTTTCTTATTAATCTAAGTTGGTATGTTGCACATAAATGCAATTGCGACACTAAACTACCACTAACACATTGGCTTCTCATCTATAAATGTTTGTGCATTGCTCTCAAACGCAGTTGCTACACCAACGGGAATTATCATTACTACAACTGTTTCTTATCTGTTGGTACTCACACATTTGTACATTGCACAAGAACGTAAGTGAAACACTGAGTTAGTAGGTAGGTTTGTTTCTTATTACTTCATACACATCATGTGTATATTGTACTCAAACGCAGTTGCAGTGCTGTTACTACTACGACATCAGTTTCTTAGCTGTACACGTTTGTGCATTGCGACCAGGGCTGTAAACCGTAAAAAATAGCAATGAAAAACATTGCTCTCAAATGCAATGGCAACACTGACGTGAATTACCATGATACAACTGTTTCTTATCTGTTGGTAGCTATATGTTTATACATTGCACAAGAACGCAGTTGTGACACACTGAGTTAGTATTAGTAGTTGGATTCTTATCTATACGCATGTGTACTTTGCAGGGGTGGCAACTTGTGTATTGTTCGGCGAGTCAAGCTCAAGCAACACATGAAATTGACCGTGTATGCTGGTAGCAATACACCAAAAAATGAGGACTCTTTTTTTTACACTACTTGATCAGAAAGGCAATGTTTACATTGGTATTTTAGGGATGGCAAGAAGCGCCTATCATTTGTGCATCGAGTGCTAACGAAACCTGCATGTAAAGTAAATGTCCCTCAATGTAAAGCGTTTTTACATGAAAAAATTGCTGGCCAGTAATCTTGTATCGGGGAATCGAACCCGCGTCCATTGAAACACTTGACTGAAATGTAGCAATTTGTCTCTAACCACTCGGCCTTGGGGCAAATTACAAAATAGCAACTTGAGAACGCATTTAAATATTCACGACGTAGTACAGCTGTTACCGTTCGTTGTTAACCGTCGTTACGTTTTTGGTGGCCATTACCTGTGTATGCTGTTTGTACATATGAACAAACTGAAGACTGTAATACTGTATTTTGTAGTAATTAACAGCAAATTAAATTTTTAAATTAATTACGCACACCAAAATCACTTGTCTATAATTTAAATGAATAAATAGATTAAAAAATAAATAAAATATAGAAACCATGTCAGCGAAAAACATTGCTGCTTCTGATCAAGTAGTATAAAAAATATCTTCCACAACAAGAGCCAAAAGTGAGTTTACATGACTCGGGAATTTCTCACTCACTACGCTCGTTCGCAAACTTTCCCTCACCATGTAAACACTCACTTTTGACTCTTGGTGTGTAATGTAGTATTAATACGTTATAGTATCACATAATAAAACTTTTTGTCGACATGAGCTTGTTTGCTATCTGCTTGTAAATACTAAATAAAATTGAGGAGGTATCTGTAAAAGGTGCGACTTCTTAATAGTATTTTCATCGAGAAGCAGCCCTTTTTACAGGTCCTTAATTATAATGGCTACTTCTAGCGCACGTGCATTGGTGTACAGGCCCGGACTTGGAAACATGCGGTGGGGGAGGGGTACAGTATCGGCAGTGACCTTTGTGGCGTGTAATGAGCGTACAATTCATTATTTTTATTCCTTTTTTCCTATTATTGCTTTAAAAATATTCAACAGGGGGACATGGGGTACATGCTCCCCTTTGGATCCCCCACTGTTGGTGTGATAGTAAAATTGGGAACTAGGAACTATTTATTTTGATTTATTTGTTTATTTACGAGCTACTAGCTGCACCAAGGCTATACGGTTCGGCTGGTGGGGATGGTTAAATTAATGGAAAGAGGTCTGTGTCGTGGAGGAAGGAGATGAGTTTGTTTTGGAGCATGCTTTTCATTGTTGGTGGTAGTTGATGTTTTTGGTGGTGAGAGTTAAGTGAAGGGCAGTGAAGTATATATGCGACAGTGAGTTCATTTGAGGAGCATTTAGGGCATTGCGGGGGAAAATGTATGAATTGAGGAGGTGCAGGTGAGTGAGGCGAGCATGTCCAATTCTGAGTCGTGCTATTACTATTCTTCGCGTCGTGATTTCCGGTGGGAGGTGATCCAGGGTATCGGTTTCTCTTTTATTGCACGGAGTTTGTTGTTGGATTATTTATGCCAAGATTGGTGCCAAGAGGAAAGGATTTTTGATCGGTAGGTGATTGCAAGGTCTTCGGATGTTTTAATTGTTGGTTTTTCTACTTTAGGGCGGGATGTTGCTTCGAGCAGTTTCGTCTACTAAGTCAGTTTCTGCAATGCCGATATGGCCTGGGATCCAGACGAATACTATACATACCTGTTTTCCTAATGCGTTAAGTACACGTGTAATGACTTATGAGTTGTATGCGTTGTAAATAGATGTGTAGAGAACATTGTGCTGATTGATTGGAGGGTCGAAAGTGAGTCGGTGACAATAATTGCTTTATTGGTTATATTAGGTAAATTTTGAATGCAATAGAAAATTGTAGCAAGTTTGGCGGTGTGAATAGATGGTGAATTGGTTAGTCTGTGAGCTTGGATTTTTGACCCGAGGGAATATGAACAACCTGTGCGATTATTTTTTTTTTTTTTGAGCCGTCTGTTTAGCATGATAGGTACTCGGGGTGTCGTCCGAGGAGTTTGCCAAAGAGGAATTTGAAAGTAGGGGAGGATGTTAATCTTTTGGGATTTAAAAATAGTTCCAGATGGAAAGTTGCTGGTATGAGTTTTCACGGTGGTGGGTCTGTGTATATGGGTAGTAGTGGTGAGAGAGATAAGCGAATGTTTGTGGTTTGTTCTATGATTGATCTAATGTTGGGGGAGTTTGATTGAGGTGGATCATTGACCACGTCTTTGAAAAGTGGTGAGTTGGGATTTTGGTATATTTTGAGCAAGTACAGGGTGTGGCATCTTAAAGTTTACATGTTAGTAACACTGTTATTCGCGATGTAGTGGGGTTAGCGCGTTGGTAAAACGGTTTTCAGGTAGCCAGAAGTCTGCCATTTAGTAAACATTCTCGAGCAAAAGGTCTGTGCCACCAAAAGTTTGCGATTTAGAGGACTTGAAGCAACGGATTCTTGATGAATGCGCGGCGATCAGTAAGACAATGTTAGAGAATGCTTTGAAAAGTTTCGAAAAAAGGTTAAATATTGTGTAAGATACTGGTAAACATTGTAAATATGCTATTTCTAAAACCAAAGAAACTTTTTTTAAATGGCATTTCATCCGCTTTCCAACCGCTATTTTTCGTTTCTCTCCGACAGATGTTTTTGATAAAGCAGTGTTACCAACATGTAATCTTTAAGATGTCGCACTCTGTATTTGGAGTAGAGGATCATTCTGCGGTTGGGTAGGGGAGGTTCGGCCATGCGAATAGCGAAGTACAGATTATTTGTGCTATATCTACAATCTACATATTATATACTCGTTTCTTCGTACAAAGAGAATCGAGGCTATCGATGTTGATTGTGATTTGTGATGATAATACGAACCCCAAACCCTGATTTACCTTGTACATTTTCGATTCATTTACCATTGGTAAAAAATTTGACTATTATTGAAATATCTTGTTCTCGGCCACTAAGTTTGTTTTTTTGGTCTAAAAACTCACTAGCCAACATTTTTTCGAGATGGAGCAATATCAAGGGTCATTCTGAAGGGAGAGGGATCCTATTTCCGCATGTATTTACAAAAGATCATCGTCATCGTTAAGGAGACTCAAGACGTATCGTGGGTCAAAAATGACAGCGGCTAATTTAAATTAATTTTCTGTGTTACATGTACATAAAGATACCTAAATTAAAAATTTAGATCTAAATGAATTAATGAATGTATCGATTTCAAAATCAAAATAAAAGTGCAGTATTCTTGCTATTGAAGAATAAATGACTGAATGTTCCTAGAATTCGTGTATAAATATACATTTTAAATAAAAAATAGATTTAAGTTTAAAATGAATGTGATTGAACCTAGTATGTTAAAAAAAAAGAGAGGTTCCGTATAAGAGGAGAGGGTGGAGGGGTGGACGGGTGTACATTAGCACTGAGATTTGAGCAACTCACCAGAAGATCATATGTATGTAAGTTTCCGCCCCTATGTAAGTGTACACAAACGCAACTGCAGTGCTGTTACTACTGCCACATCAGTTATTCAGTTGCGATCAGGGTTGTAAACCGTAGCAAATGGTATTAAAAAACATTGCTCTCAAACGCAACTGTAACACTGCAATAAATGACCATTATTACAGCTGTTTCTTATCTCTTGATATCTCACGTTTGTACATTGCACAAGAACGCAATTGTGTCACACTGAGTTAGTGTTAGTAGATTGGGTATACATATATATATACATTGTACACCATCGCAATTGCAATGATGTTACTACTACGACGTCAGTTTCTTGGCTGTACACGTTTGTACAAAGTTTGTATGTATGATTGTACATTGCACTCAGATTCAGTTGCAACCAGGGCTCTAAACTATAACAGATGGCCTATGATTTGCTCAGTCAGGATTACGCTTGAGGAGCTTGAATAAGAAGTGTCCCATTTTTTCTAATTGGAAGGACGGTGACGGAAACATGCTAACTCGAGTTAGCACGTGTATGAGACCCTGGTCGGAGACTGTTCTTTACAGTATAAACTATTATTAGTAAGGGTCCATAGTATCACACGGGTATAATGGACCGCCATTTTGATTCCCAACTAGCCCGAACATCCTTGATCACCCAAGTGCGTCCGAGAATCCGATAATACTTGGACTAATTTGGGAATCAAAATGGCGGTCCAGTATACCTGTGTGAAAACTATGGTCTGGTCCAGTTAAGAAACATAATTTTTTCACGGCGTTGATAACGTGTTCTTGAACTTGTCCTTTCCCCTTCAACTTCACCGTTCCCATGCTATCAATGTGTATTGCGGGTAGCCAGTTATGTTTCTTAACTGGACCAGACTTTATAGTATGTACCCTACTATCAGTGGTTGAAATTTCAGAACGTTAAGTACATTCCGGGCCCGTAGAGAGCACCACAAAGTTGTCGAGTTCACCCTTAAAGACCTTTCTATTGGGATATAAATTAGAGTTGCAAATGTTGGCACGATTGCGTCTTATCAGTGGTCTGAATGGGTGATCATGGAGATTTTTCTATTCAAAAGTACACCTGATCACCCATTAATTTCCTGCCCGCTAACCTTTGCCGCTAACACCCGCACAGGTGATTTTGCAGCGCACTCTAGTGCAGGTTTATACCCCAATAGGATCTGTGGGATCTACGTTTAGTGTTGGTTCTTTGCTTCTTATCAGAGCTATTCGGGCCGAGCAGCGCTAGTATCGTGCACAACGAAACCGGGACAATAGGTTAGCGGCGCGGGCGGTGGGCGGGAGCTTTCTTTACATCGATCTAAATTTATTTTTATGAAAGAAGATCACTCATAGGAAATTTTACGCTCGACAAATTTTTTTCTCTTAATTTTTTCGCTAAATGACTTTGTTCTCGACTTGTTTTGAGATAACTCAACATTCAAATAAAGGAAAATCGTCCTGATCCAGTTTTCAATTTTGCCAATTGTAGCGCTTTTAGCGGATGCTCGGCCCGAATTGCCGCCTTTGTCGGCTTTTTACTTTCGTTGCCACAAAATGTAAGGTTCATATTATTTTGACAACGAATCAAGAGTGGAAATGTCTTATATGTAGTATTGTACCCAAAGCATACAAGAAAAATTTGTTGGAGTCCTTGAAAGTAGTGTGCAATTAGGTATTTGCTTTTGAATTTGTTGTTTTCTCAGTTCCATTTTTATTCTTTCACGACTTATATCGTGAAATCTGTCATAAAGTACTGCTTTATCATTTTTAATTATTAGTTTTTCCAGCTTTATAACGCAGTCTACGGACTTCATTTGGTAGAAAAAACACCGGCAAAGAAAACGCGCTAACTCCTTTCCACTTTAAACTGATTATTAAAGTAGAATATGGGAGAGTTCTAGAACAAAGATCTGGGAGCTGAAAGATGTATTGCTCAGTGACAAAATTTTTAGGAAGTAGCTGAGAACATTTCTTATTGAAAACTTGTGAAACTTGAAATGGGGGTTTCTCTGGTCACAAATTGTGAGTTAGCACGTTTCCATCATCGCCCTTTCAATTATACTAATGCTCTGCTCATGACTGCTCATGAGCATAATAATCACATGTTATTACTGTCCAGTGAAATGTCGGGAAACTATTAAAAGTGTTTTGTTTTTTCTAGTTTTATATTGTTTTGGTCAGTGGAAGGAGGGCGGACACGTATCAAAATCTGAAAATTCTTTCGCTTGTATAATTTTTTATCCTTGCGGGGAGCGTCATGGATTTGGGGGCTACGCCTTCTAAACACCACCCTTCCCCGTATTTGCGCCTGTGAATATGAACATCTCTACCTCCCATTTGATACTGTGTATTCAGGTTCCAAGCATAATCTTCTAAATTTCGAAGGACTAGTGGAATGGGAAGGTTTTATCCCTAGTAATCCAACGTTTTTATACTTACGATCGCAGTATCACGGAAAATAATGCTCGGTAAGCCAACGAGGAAATAAGCTTCAGTTTTGCTTAGTTGACTGACTTCGCACACAGAACTGCGCGAATAATGCATCTCATTACTACTTTATAGCATGCAAGCAAACTCGAGTTAAAGTCACGAGTCAGATAAAATATTTCTGATTGAGATATTTCTCCCGCTAATTTCTGCATTTCATTTTTTTTTTTTTTTTTTTTGCTGATAGCTGTCGATATGATCGCGTCATCTAACTATTAACTTTTTACAAATTTCGCATTCGAGACGGGATTTCATGAATAGTTGATTCGACCATACGTTTGCAGTATTCCCAATCCAGCCGAAGGAAAGGTGGTGCTTGGCATATGATCGCAGAGTATACATTACTTCTGCAAGCTCGGCCACGTTTCGTTTTCTATTCTGTGCACGGTTTCTGCGTCGAAGAAAAGTCGACCAGATTATTTCGGTTTTATACGATCGACGCCATTGACAATTAGTGCCTGGTTATGAGCTTCCAAACATTGGAACTGGCTGCCCAAAAAGCTGACTATGTTCTTGTTACCGATTTCCACTAACTCTGCCTCGTCCTTGAGCAGTGGGCACTACACTCTCTGGTAATTTGTGGACTGTAAAGCGAGAAATCATGACAATGTCGACCAGGCCCATAATCGGGGTGGGGTGAATGGGGGCCTTGCTCCCCCTCGGAAAAACATGAAATTGTTAGTACCTTCTCGACCCAATTAACCTTCTAAAAGCGTGCATAAATGTTCTTTGCCTCTTCGTTAGAAGAGAGGCTGGTTATAGGCCTGACGGCACTTACTCAGTATTTTTCAATTCGGTCTAGATATCTGAGTGTACTGAAAAAGCACGAGTTATTTTTCGGAATTATACTGTCTCCAAAACGCCGAACGGCATTCGAAAGTGGAAGTTTTGGAAATCGATAAATGTGAGACGAAAAAAGGACAAAATTAAATGAAAGGTTTTGGCGAAACTAAAAGGCTTAGTAAAGTATTCAGCCGATTTTCTATCCCGTTTGCTTTATTAAAGATGCCTCAAACGAAGCGAAAGGTCTCGCTCACGTCTTTTTCCATCTCGCCTTCTTTCTCGCAGAATTTCAACTTCTTCGGAAACTGCTGATCAAGATGTTAAAATTGAATTTTCTTACAGTTCGTTAGGAGAGGTATCCCTGTACAATACATACACTATATCACTTCTCGAAAAGGTGCCATAAACTTTCCGCCATCCGAAGCGTTATTAATTTTTGACTTTCGCCTTGATTATTTTTAATTGAATTATAACAAACGTTTCATTAGCGATGAAACGACGATGATTCGCGTCTCTCGTCGAAGTACAAACTGTGACAGGGCGAGTGGTGACCATGACGCTATGATTGAACGGCGAACACGCGTAGAACGAGAGAGAAATAATTTTCGAATTGACAAAAGTATAGAAAAGGTCTTGTTTTTCGAGAACTTGTTGAGTAAAGAGACTGTTGTAGCGAGAGCGAGTGCATTCCGGTGATCTTTCGAAGCGAGTTATAATTTTGCTAATGTTTCCAGAGTTTTGGCACTGTGAGCAATTGCTTATTGTTATACAGAGTGTCTCGCGAATTAGTCTCACCCCTATTAGGTTTGGAGAACATGGTCAAGTCGACGTGGGACCAAGCCGGATTTTCTCGTGAGAAATCTAGTCGCCCACCTGGGTGGGCTCTCGTCCTAATTCATTTTTTAATTGTAGGTATTCATTTCACGAAATTCTGGAAACGAAATCGTGTGAAAACGTAGTTTTATGGCCTTTTCCTCAGACATCTTCTCTTCTTCTCTTCTCTATATTATAAAAACAAGTTGCGTTTTTATGTCGTCAATATTCTCAGTCTGTGCTGAATATTACTGGGTGAAATTTGCACAAAATATGAATATTGAATCGACGAAGAACCTTTTGGTATCAGATTTTCAATAACTGAAACATAAAAGCTGTAATTAAGCTTTAAAGTCGACTTGCATGTGTGTCTATGTGTGCGTGTTCCGCGCGCTTACCCCGTCATTGAAAACGCGTGTTAGAGTGATCAGTGTGACCAGTAGGGTAGCCATGCGATATCTTCTATAATATAAAGACAATCTTGGTTTCTTTCACCTAAAAAGCGTCTCAGTGTACATACTGCGGCTGATCAGGCCATGTTGCGTTTTTTCATCATTGAACTTTTACTTTACAAATCCTTTTTTAGTGCTTCATGTGTTCGAAACTTGGGCCATGTGTCTTTTTTTTTAAATTATCGGATTTTCATTTTACAAATACTGTTTTGCTTCATTTTTCATGTATTGAAGAGATTAATTTAATGTATAAAGACAAGTCTCGAATTTTCCTCATCGGGGAGTTATTACTGAATGAAATCCTTAAAAAAATGTCTCGTATGGAAGTATGTATTCCCTAGCAGGTTTATGGCGTGAAAATTGATGGTAAACCCACCGACTTTCCGATGCGCAAAATCCCGCCAGTTATCTAAGTAACTAAAGGGGAACCAAAGGTAACTGACAGGTTTCTCGGTAATCTGAGGGTAACTGGACGCTGTTAAGCGTAAGGGAACCAACCAGCAAAATCTGATTTTTGAGAACACGTGATTCGAAGTTCAAGAGCCATGTGGAAACTATATAACACAGCGTTTACTGCTAAGCTTTTTCAACTTGAGTACACATTTTTGAATCGGGGGCCCAATTTTGAAAAATTATACTTTTTATGCTCTTTCCAACGATACTAATAACTCATTCTGCTTACGTCCAACTGAGGGTTGCTAATGAGTAACTTTTTCACGAGTAACTAGAGTAACTGATTGCGCATCGGGTTGGGAGACAGATATACCAAGTTCAAAACTCAGTTCATGTTGCGTTTTTTTACCATCACTCTTTTATTTTACACATACTTTTTTGCTTCAGTTTTCATTTATTGAAGAGATTAAAGAGATGTAGATGTTTCATGTTGCGTTTTTTTACTATCGAACTTTTCTTTTACAAATAATACTTTTTTACTTCATCTGACTGGGACTGTGCAAATTGTAGAATGATAAGGATCGAAACATATTATAGCGCTACCTGTGACACAAACATACAAACTGTTATCGAAGCCGTTACCCTTAATGTTTTTGAAAGCCTCTGACTGGGATTGTGCAAATTGTAGAAGCGCTAGCGTCGAATAGGTTATAATGTAAATCATCACCATTCAAACTTTTATCCTCTGAGGTCTATTCTGAAAAATTTTATTAAAAATAAAAATAGTATTCTAAAGATGTATCTCGAGTATATATTCCACCAAGTCAAAGCAGAGCAAGAGACCCTACTGAGTACAATCATGCTTATCTGGATAAACATATCAGTTTTTTATTATAGGTAATATTTTTTATTACTATTGAGACAGGGCGTGACAATGAGCAAAAGCACCCTCAGTACTCCTATTGAGGACGTAAAATGTACAGGATAATTCGATCACTCCTTATTTTGGAGATGAAGAAGAATGGATAACCCGATTTAATTTCGCACAGATTAAAAAGCTTACACATTTATGAAAAAACAATTTCATGCTTCATTTTGTTTCCTTTTTTCCATATTAAAGCAAATGATCAAAACGTATATAAGCTTGTTTATTTCTACATGGGAATTTACATGTAATTTCGTTTCATACTATTGCATATGTTTAGGCAAAAGTACCCTCAGTACTTCTGTTGAGGACGTGAAATGTACAGGATAATTCGATCATTTAGCTCGTCCGAAGGACGGGTCAGCTTGTTTTCTATAAAATCAATTCATCGGTAGAGGAGGAAGGGGACTAGAAAAGTCAATAAATCTGAAATTGCAAATGAGATATCATATCCGATACGCATATGATTGGAAAGCTTGCGTTTGGGGCTATACAATTCTAAAAGAAAGTACTTTGAGATTTCTTCCTTTTCTCCGCGCAGTTTGTCTCTAATTGGGGCTCTTTTCTCGTTATACTAATTCTGGAAAGTACATCACATTTCAAAAATCGGCAATTATTGGAACTTGTCTAAGTATGTCTTTATCATGTCTTCTTATGTGTTATAATGCCGTACATCCCAGTATGTCTTATTGTAACTTTATTATTTTTGTTTTCCCTGCCACCTTAAATTTGAAAAAAATTCATCTTCAGACGCCATGTCCGATGCCGGACGTAAGCGGTCGCGATTTCTGACGCACGACTGTCTTGGGCAAGTTAGTCGGGGTAGCTTGTCGTTGCTTTCCCCATGGTTTTCTTGCGTTAGAGTTTTCCTGCTCTGTGCCGAAGAGCGTGCAGACGCAGTTCGCTTACTAGCCACGTGTTTCACAATGTTGAGTAAGCTGTCTACGATACGCACACGCACAGTACCAATTTTTCTGATCTGGTGGTAACAGATCCTGTGATTGGAATGTCTTGTTCGTGTGAACTGGCGAGGGTTACAGGACACGCTGTTTCCACCTCGATTGTTACCGTAGTGGCTGTGTTCGCTAGGATGGTTGTGTGTGTGGAGGGGGGGGGGGTATTAGAATATCACTAGCCTTCGTGCTTTGGTGGGACTCGAACCCGAGACCCAAGGATTGCGATGTGGGCTCGTTACTACTTAGTATTAAAAAAAATACAGTGGTATGAAAAGATGACATTGAGACATTTTCTTTGTATATTAAAAACCTTATCTCCTCCTCTCTATCCCTTTCAGCACTGCTGTACTCCCCCCCCCCCGCCGAAAAACTCCGGTTAATAAGACATAACAATGAAAATTAACTGTGAAGTAGTCTCGCACATTTTACTTTATTCTGTTTTAGATCCCAAAACTGTATTTTTGTCTCATTGAGAATCCGTTTTAAACTTCTTTTTGGCATGGGCTGACTATCGGAGGAATCTAATGTTATACATACGGTACCTGGAAGTAAAAAGGAAAAGGATAAGAGGGTCTGCAACTCGAAATTCAAAAATTCATAAAATAAAGATCACTTCACAAAAAGCTAGGTATGCAAATGAGTCATACGTTTCGGTGTTGGGTGGTCCCTGTTTTTCAACTTTTGATTTTCAATTGGCTTGTCCCGTGATCAATTCCAAATATACGAAAAAAATATTCTTCCAAATTTGAGCAAAATCGGTGAAACGTGCTCTGTACCTCAGAGGGATTGACGTTCTCGTAGGAATTCACATAGATTTTTGGTATATTTTTGAAATTTGAGCTTTACCTGGGGAACCACCCCTCTCCATATAAGCCTAAATATTATTATTTTCGTTTTGTAATTGCGCTTTTCATGGTCGCTGAATGTATTAATGGGGTCTTTTTCCCGTCTTCTCCCCCTCTTACGGGCTCCATAGGGACTGAGTTTCAATTATTCCAATTCCCACGTTTTTTATGTCTGAATGAATGAAAGTTATTTTTGTTTCGCTGAGTTCATTTTTGAAGTTATTCCCCCCCCCCTTTCTCTTACTCTTCGATTTTCACAAGGAGCTCCTTTTGAATGATTTCAATTTCTATTTCTTTGGGTCTGATTAAGGATCGACTGGATCTCTGAGATCATTTTTGTTGTTCTCTTTTCTCTCCTCTATACCCTTCTTACTACCCGGAAGCAGACTGATCTTCAGTTATTCCATTTTTCACGTTCTTTATGCATAAATTAGGGTTTTCTGGGTCGCCAAATTCATCTCCGGGGTTCTCTTCTCCATTTCCTCAATCCTTTGCACGCTCATTATAGTATGAAATCGTGTGTGTGTGTGTGTGTGTGGGGGGGGGGAGAATTCTTTTTCTGATTTGCTCTCAACCCGAGCCCTGGAATCCGCCCTTTCAAGCATTACTTCAGAGACGTCGGGGAGACTGTTAGGGCTGTTTTAGCTCTCTTCCTTTCTGGGCGAAAACCCGGCCTAGTTCGAAATCTGGCGAGTTCGTACGTGGGCTCGAACCCAGGACCTCTGAATTCCGAGCACCCTCGGCCAACCAGACCCGGGGGGGGGGGTCGAAATAAACCTTGTAAGCGGTACACGTAAACCCTGGCCTTGTGAAGAGAAAATCAGTTTTTGAACTTTTTTTTTCGTTTTACTAGATTGAGATAAGGAAGGGTAAGTATGCATTTTACATTCAGTAGATTTCTGACCTGTATACTTTCCAATTCCTGGAAATTTTTTCCCCTCATTCCCCCACTCCCCAATTACTAGTTGTTTGAAATTGTGTATTTTGGTATTTCACTGCGGTTTGGAAGGTAACTTACTGTTGTGATAAATGCTCATGAATTTGAAAGAGTGTACAAAAGTTACATCAGGGTATCGAATGTAAGGTATTCGGGGCACTCTTTGCTGGTAATTATGGCGTCGAGGTTTTTGAGGTTGCTGAATGCACTTACGACATCAGTTTGACCTCAATTTGAAAATTTTTGGGGAAAGGAGAGCTCAAGACTAAACGGGAGGAAAACTGCAAATAGGTATCGAGAAACAGGTTTTCATAGTGGCTGAATTCATTGTTCTTATCATTTTTACCTTCAACTTCGAATCGTGACACAGAGGGGTCGAAAAGGCCTATGGATATCGAATACTAACTTTCCAGGATCGCTGAATTCATTTGCAACATTTGCTGGATCTCAATTTGAAAATCTGATCCTAGAGAGAAAAGGGAAGGTCTTAAAATTGAACGAAACAAAAAATGCGATATGGATATGTTAGTGGGGCTTCATGGAATTGATGGGCAACATTGTGTCGAAACAAGGGGTTTCTTCGGTCCTTAATTTCGAATATTAGATCAGATTTTCGATCCGCCGAGATTTTTGTTCAATAATCCTGACATTCACTCTTCAACGAATGGGAGGGGGGAGGGGGAGTAATTTTATTTCACCTGGCAAGTTGAACAAAGTTTCGAAATAGTATTTTATGGGGTTGCTAATTTCGGAAATTTTGTCAGATTTCTCAACTACCCAGGCCCGTAGCCAGAGAGGTGCTAGGGGTGCTCAGCACCCTCTAGCGCTTGCCGGAGCCCTCTCCCTGGAGAAATTTCGTGAGTAAAGATAACGAATTCCTTATATTCTTCTTGCCAGTTTTGCTCAAAAATTTTCGGTCCACTATATTTTTTTAATGTTTATAAACTTGGCAACACTGATTTTGCTGTGAAAGATAGACGAATCGTGTGTTTGTCATTATTTATAAGTCAAAAACACAGTGGTAGGCTTCAGGGACGTACCGATAAAGGGGCAGCCCCCCCCCCGGTAGAAATTTTCCACTCGACCGTTGGGAAAATTTACCATTTCAGTCAGGCGAGTTGGAAAAATCCAGCAAGTTAAAAAGTGTTTTTTTCTTCTTTTTTTTCTTTGATACTTGGGAATTATGAGAATTGAGTTGAGAAGTTGAGAAAACCCAACAAGTCAAAGGGTTTTTCTTCTTTTGCATTGATACTTGGGAATTTTGAGTTGAGTCAGTTGGAAAAATCAAACCGGTCAAAAGGCGTTTTTTTTTTTTTTTTTTACTTTGATGGAAATCCTGACTTGAGTCAGTTGCGACTTTCACAATTTTTACCCCCTCCCCTTCACCAGGAAAAACTCTTCGGTACGTTCCTGGTGAATTCGTGATCCACTTCACATTGAATGTCGATGGCTGAATGCCTGATTGGCTGTTTGAGAAATCCTGATAACTTGGTAAGTCCACAGAAATAGAATCTATTTCTTCCAAAAGTTCGAAAATTTGATCGTTGTAAAAGTGTGAATCTTTTTTTTTCACGCGATGTATTCAATTTTTTTTAATGGGTTGTCGGTAAGTTCAATCACCAGTTGTGATTATGAATATTGAGACCAAATTCAATCAGTGGTGTAGCTAGGATTTTCCTAAGGGGAGGGGGTGGCAAAGTAAGATTTTCAAGGGAGAAAAAGTCAAAAATTGAAAAGTCAAAAATTGTATTTTTAAAAAAATCGCCGATACTAGAGGACTATTTTATGAAAATGAAATTAAAATTTTCGAGAAAACGTGGTTTAAAGGCAGAAATTTCTCATTTTTGCATATTTTATATTCAATTTCAGATGCCTTGGCGGCATTTTCCCCCTTTCCTCCCTCCCCCTCCCCGTCAGCTACACCATTGCCTCGTAGAAATCTTCATTATACATATACTATGTGTATCCTCAAGTCCCCCCTGGTAAACAGTCAGCACCCCCTACTGCAGATGGCTAGCTACGGGCCTACTGTATCTACCTCACTTTTGGCATGAAATTTCAATATTCCAATCTTGAAATGGGCAAAGTTAACTTCACTTCAACAATTGAATAAAGCAATAATGCTTTTTCGGTTCTCTAATTTCAAAAATTGTATCAGATTTTTCATCCAGTTTCGATTTAGAGGCCCAAAAATTTAGAATTTCACTTTTGAAATGGGCAAAGTTGATGGGTGTAGAAGAGCGTGGTTGACAGAGTTATGAAAGCAAAGAAATTACGAGATGTCTGTGTTTTTTTATTTTAAATCTATTTTCCCAGACTATAAACTAAAATATTTCTCTAAAAGCTAGGTAAGTTACTGTTTTCATTTCGGACGAGCTATTGTCGTATTTTCGGAAACAGTTACGCCCAGCTTCCGACCGCCTACAGATTCTTCCATTTCGCGGGACCCGGCCGCGGCACCGTCTGCCCGAAACGGTTGTCATTTCTCCTGCGTTTAATCCGAATTTGCGCGTATACGTTTTGTACTCGTATTTCGGTTTTCTACCTATAAATTGACAAATGAAGTATGGTTAAACACCCCTGGTATCCAGGGCTCATCCGGATTCCCGGAACACGATTAATAAAACCGACACATCCAACTGCATAGTTTCCATTTCCACATTCTCTGCTAGTGGAACGGTATCTGGGTAGACCTCTTAGAAATATAATTTGCCATCGAGAAAGTCATATCCAGAGTTAATTTCGGCCGCCAACCGACCAGACCGCATCCTCTCATAAGCCGACTCCTTAATAAAGAACAACGAATAAATCACCGCGGCATTATGACAACAATAGCGAAGCGCCACATTGAAAATGAAACCCCCATCGAGCGCCTTCGTGCCTTCGAGGGTGCGCGCGGAGTGACGAAGTTCCTCGAAGCGCCTTTCTGTTCTTTTCTCGTCGAGGGGCGGGGGCGATGAAAAGGTAGAGAGAGAAAAAAAGGTTCAGGAATATACTTTTTCTAAGCGAATAGCTTCTTTTGTTAACTGCTTTAGTAGCGGTGAAAGGATGGGTCAGGAACTGATACGAATCTCGTGCCAGTAATTACACGATTGTTAGAGAATTTCCCGGCCACAGTGTACTCGTAAAAGTCGAGCGACAGCGGCGAATTTTTCGCTTTTAGGATTGTTGAATTCGATTCGACTGGAGGGGCCGTCTTGTCTGGGCTAGACTGGGAACAATACACGGGCTGGTGACCGACTAAACGACCATGTTGACATGGAAACGACAGAAAGGGGAGCTAGTTTAAGGGCTCGAAATTGGGCAAACAAATTGCAAAAGTACACGGTGAAAGTGGCGAAGATATACGCGCATTTTTCCTTCTTCGGGGTGTTCTAGTATCCTGGATTGATTCGGAAAGAGGGGTGAGTTCTGGTGCCGCAGCAGGGTACGAAACCACGGATACTGAATGCGGTCAAGAGAATGAGCGGAATGAACGGCGGTGACCTACCTGCTGATAGCTGTCAAGACGGCTACGAAATAATAGGTTGGAGTATTTAGTTTCGTGAATCATCTCGAAGGGGCAACCCGAGCTCTTCTCCGTGTTGGCAAAAGAAGACCGAAATCTGCTCGGGTTCCTTTGGATTAATCGCAAACAGTACAAGTTCAGTCATGTGGAGAAGACCGGGGCGACGTCACAAAATTGACTTTTTCATTCGTTTCTTAGAAATGAAATACTTCAGAAAAATTCTCTTAACCTTCACCTTTATATACGTCCCAAGATTTTCATGGATGTAAATAAAAAGGTCACTGATGCGATACTCGAAAGGGTAGTTTTCGGAACCAGGGGGTCGGTGTCTGGGGAGCCAATTTGGCATGCGCGCATCGCCATACGCTTCACCAAACATACATGTCTCAAGATTTCCATTGCTATCACTTACAACCTTAATTCTTTATGCATTTTTTCTCGTGGTAAGATTTTTTGATATGTTGCCTCACTGCGGGGTGATGTGTCACAACGAAAGGGGCGGTTTGTCGCGTGTTTTTCAAATGGAAAAAGTGAAAACATTTTAAAGGCAACTTTTTTCAAGCAATGCAGGAAAAAACATCATAAAGTTAATATTAGTGCTAGCAATTTTCTCTGCAATTTTAGTGCGTATTCGACGGTTTACTGTTTCACATCTCTGAAAATGTTTGTGTAAAAAACTTGTGGAAGCATTCGTAGGAAAAGACTTGGATCCCACGTCTGTTTTAAGACAGACTATCAGAGATCACTGAGAAACGGACTCTGTTTTAGAACTACTAAACTACTGAATGAATGAGATCATGTCTCTTAAAGTTGAGTGTTGAGATTGGCAATCCTGTATTTTATGTATGATCCAGGAGGGTTCCTGGTCTTTTCATGAGTAGAGTGACTTTCAAGCTGAATCTGTCATGATTGCTGAACATGTTTTATATACCTTCTCCTCTGCTTTTACCTATTCATTACTTGGAGAGGGGAGGGTCTCAGGACACGATTATATTGTATTCCACAGTTTGTAGTATGTGCCTTACTGTCGATGAGTAACATCAGCTGAAATAAAGGATGTTTTGTAATAATCTGCTTCATATTCTGCCATGAATACCAAGTCATGTTAATCTAGTTTACTAGATAAAATCTAAGTTGCTAATCATTATTTCTTTTCTTTTTGTGTTTTAGGTAAGAAACTTGAATTTCCAAATGTATATGCCCTCTAGTTTCGTAACCCTAAAATCGGGAATGAGTACATAGGATGACGTATTTCAACGTATGGGCATGTATGAAGCCGCAGGTAAAGCCGTATGTATTTTTTGTTCATATACTTTACTTATACCACAGGAAAGACGATTTTAAAGACATGTACAGACTCGAATTGTTTTACTCTTCTCAAACTCTACAAACTAGAGAAGACTAGAAAAGAGGTGAGAGGACTAAGAATAGTTTATTTTCGAACTCGTTGGTAGTGAAACGATCTGTTTCTAGGGAAGCAAATGGGTGAACGTCAATATTTTTGAACAAGGACTTCTCGTATTTTTTAGACAACTTCAGCCTTTCAATATTATTAAGATTTTCCTTCAAACCGGAAATATTACTTATTTTCTTCTGAAAATACTTCAGTCAGCGTCACAATTGAGGCGAGTGATAGGCAAAGGGATATTAGTTATATGACTGCAACGTTGAGTAAATTGAACTTACATTTCTGCAAACAATCTATATGGTGTAGGTAAATTCTACATGTCTGCCAATTGCTAATGTATTTGGTTTTAATCTTGAATATATATCTTGACTTCAGCAGCTATCCATTACTCTCTTTTTGGTTCTGGTGTCAGTAGCAATAGGTATTACTTAGTATGAAAGTTCCATTTATACTTAGAGCTACTAGAAATTTTGTTTATTCCCCTGGACCCCATAGCATACTTATTCATTAATTTCATGGGATGATTTTTATTATTTTACCATGTTATTGGATCAATATGGGATGAAGAAGCATCTTAAAATTTGAAATGTTCAAGTTTAGTTTCTTGAGGAGACCCCGCCAACAGAGGGTCGGGAAAGGATCCATTAACGTAGAAATTTTAAGTGTATAAGACCACATTGGACAAACTGTATCGAAATAGAGATTTCTCGGGTCACTGACTGCAAATGTTCCGTCAAATTTTCGATCCAACCCCGATTTTGCTATCAAAATAGAAATTTTATCAGTTGAATGAACAAAGCTGACAGTTGACTTGTCTTGACAAATCAAAGTATCAAAGCACATCACTGGAAAACTTATGCTGAGTAAAATGCAAGTACTTTGAGAAAATCTGAGCTGTCGACTACTCTTCGCCAGGCACTAGCTCAAAAGAAAAATTGTAATTTTTTTCTTGCTAATTTCGGATACTACCTCAAATTTCTGACCTGGCCCCTGACCTGAGTTCCAAAATACAAATTTCATGATGAAAGTAACGATTTCACACATTTTACGCACGTCTCTTCACGATGTCGTTATAGAGCTTGGTGGAGTGGAATTACAAAATCGTTGGGAAAAAATCGAGATTTCTCATCCTGGATCGCACAGTGAGTCGCAGATTACTTCGATTACTGCATCAAGTGTTTGATTCGACTCCCATTTGAGTTTCCAAAATGCAATTTTTACGTAGCTTTTTGTTAAATTTTAACTCCTTAGGTGGAGCCTAGTGGAAGAGATTAAATACAGTTTTAAAATCTGCAACAACAGAAATACCTTGTTACTTTTTTCAACTTTTTAAGTTTGTGATTTTGATTATCCTGATTCTTTATCATTCCCCCAACTGCCCTTTAGGAGATTTCTTTTTTTAAAGGATTTTTTCCTTTTGCTTGTGGATTTTAAAATCGACACCAAATGTGTCAACAGCATGTGTGAAAATGCCATCCAAAGTAAAAATATCAGTTTCAATTTCAATTTATTCTTCTCAAAAGATGAACAAATTACCCACAGATAGTACAAGAATGATGCAATTATGCATGGTGTGGTGGGACGTATGGCGATCTGAGACATCGCACCCCCGGCAGTATAAAACAGAATTTTTTCGATGTAATATTTGGATCTAGAGCAACCCTGTCGGGGGATACCCCGGGACCGGACTTTTAAGGGGGGGGCGATTTTTTAAAAGGCCTGAATTTCAGTCATACTGTACATCAAATCAGCAATTACTCCCTACAACATGAAAGAAATCTCTTATCCCGTAGCTTATAATTTTTTCCCATCTAACAAAAGAGCAAACTGAACTGGAAGGAAAGGGAGGCCGTGGGGATTCCCCAGGCCCTCTTTTTCTCTCTACGATGATGATCTAGAGGTTTCAATCTGAGATTAAATAAGAATGTTTCACAATGACTTTCGGAATCAACATCCAAGGTATCACTATATTTGATATCTTGTTTCCTGGATCCTGTAGGTCGAGTCAATTTTACCCATGTCAAATTGTCTTTTGACTTACTGAAAGACGAAAGGAGAGAAATTCCTGTATTTTGTTACGACTTTGTACTCCTGCTTCCATAAGTTTTTTAAGAATAAACTATTTATAAGTAAAGACACATTTTTGTATACTTAATTAAAATTTAAAAAATAGAAAAAACTGTGAAGTCAGATTTGAATTTCAAGGATCCAAGTTAGCTTTCGTTTCAGTAATTAGATGTAATGATTGAACTCAGTAACTGAAAATCTCTTTTCCGAGTTTATTTCTTCATCGCTTTTTCAAGGCTAGCCGATTTTGCCTATTTTAAGTTACCTTTGAACACACTGTGAGGTGATTGAGGAGGAAATTTAATCTTTTTCATTGATTTGTATTCCGTTTATGGGTTCCTGACGATGTGCGAGAAAATAAATTCGAATTTAACATAAAAATAAGTATAACTAAGGGGCTTCGGCGGGCCAACCCCCGCCGTGTCACTCACTTCGCTCGTGCCGATTTGCAGTATTTTGCAAGTTGGAAAAAAATAACTACAATTTAAAAAAATATATTTCAGCAAGTTCCCAGGCTCCCTCTGCACCTAGAAATAAGGTACAGCGTTCTGCAATTCTCCTAGAAGTAGGTACCCTTGTTCGATTTCTTTGCCTGTAAGCTGCTATTTCACCCATACTTTCAAGCAAACGCCTACTTCTCTGAGTTTCTATCTGCCTCTCACTCATATTCTCCAGACGATGTCCACGCCTCTGTGATTCTATCTGTTCCTCACTCATATTCTCGAGACGGTGTCTTTCTCTCTGTGATTCTGTCTGTTCTTTACTCATATTCTCCAGACAGCATCTTTATCTCTGTGATTCTATCTGTTCCTCATCTTCTCCTTTCTGTAACATGACATTATAATTTTTTAACTTCAAATATCATCACGAACCTTCAAGTTGCCTATAAACTCATTGTGCAGCTGTGTAAGGTGCTAAAGCTGAGCTAATGTAGACGATTAAGATAGTACCCACTTGTTCATTACTTACTTCTAATCATTCGCACACCGAGATCATAAGCTCCTCTAGATATTCTCCACCTTCGGAAAAATTCATTTTGTTTTAAATTTGGTTTTAACAATTTTTAAAGTCGTCTGGATATGAGCGAGTACTGCAGTTTTCGCTTCACCCTTATATAGGAATTGAATTTCATGGCCGAATATTTTTATTTCATGACAGGTTTTCTCCCAATTATGCTCACTATCAGTGTATGACGTCAACACGTCATAGTAACAAGTGTAACTTACCTTACATAGAAAAAGTTCCATGGAAATTATATGAAAACAACACGGCACTACACCATCCAGGAGCTCTCTCCTCCACCAAGGACCCCGGGGGGGGGGGCTACCCTCTGCGAATCCCCACCACAGCTGTCCTCCATGATAGTCAGTTTCCCCCGCTATGCTCCGCCTCGTCCCTCGGAACGCCCTTCCTCACCGTGGCCGTCCTCCACCTCCACCGAGAAGCTCCCCGGGGTAGGGTACCTCTGGTGAAACGTGAAAATATGAGATACAGGGAAGGCTACCAGGAATTTATCTCCACGGAGGGGAAGGAGGAAATGGCTCTTACTGTTTAGTGTATAGAGAACCCTACCCCGCCACAACTCCTCCTCGTCCTTCACCACCTTCCTCCCCCCAAGTTCCCTCCTCCACCATGAACCCCCTCCCAAGGGTAGGCTACCTCTGGAGAAATGAGCAATTAAGGGGCAGGGTAGTCAACCCGCAGTGGGTTTTTTCTCCCGGAGGCAGTGGTGGCGGTGGCGGCGGCGGATTTTACTAAGCTCCCTCCTCCGCCATGAACCCCCTCCCAAGGGTAGGCTACTCCTGGGAAAATGAGCAGTTAAGGGGCAGGGTAGGCTACCCGCAGTGGGTTTTGTTTTCTCTCAGGGGTGGCGGTGGCGGCGGATTTTACTTTTCTCTCTAAAGAGAGAGATTTTTCATTGGGAAGCTTAGGTTTCGGGCCGCTAAATACAAATCTGATGATAGGATATTCGAGCAGAATGACCTGAAAGGCCTTTATTCTGACCCTTTTCTTTATATCTGGTAGGTGTATATGGGTATAAATGCGCATTTGATCAAAACTCTATAACAATCACCAGGCCTGTGCGCATGGGGGGTTGGGGGTTCCCCCATTGACCTTTGTTGATGTGTAGATAATATAATAATTTATTGCGATCACTGCCCTTTATAACCTAAATCTTCGCTTGCTGGACCTCTGCAGTTATTTATTTATTTATTTATTTAAAAAGATGGTATTTATAGTGCCGCCCGACAGCCCACCGGCCAATTAGGGGACGACACTTTAATAATAATAATAATAATAATAAAAAAAATAATAATTACAATAATAATAAAATTCTATATCCAGCCGTGAGTGACCACACCCCCGCCCAAGCAAAGAATGTTAGGTTTCGGCAAGGGATCACTAAAAACCTCTATTGTCCTTTCTGTACATCTCTGTTAACGCATTTACTGTTCTTTCTTTGTATTTTTCTTTACTTTAAAAAAAAAATGTCGATTTCTGGATCTATATTAGTCAGTGTGTTATAGAGTTTAATGGATTTATTCAGCGGCAATAAACTGCGATGGACTGTACGGCATTGCTCTACCTGAAAGAGAGATCGCGTTCGACAGGTTCTACTTGGAGCATATAAATTTATTCTTTCCAGAAGAAAGGGGGAGTCAAGCTTTGCACATAATATAATTGAGAATATTCAAGCCGAAACGTTTACTTTTATTTTTGTTGTTTTTTGTTGCCGAAAAATTTATTTGGATAATGTTTCAGATGTACTTACTCCTTGCGGGTTGTCAGCCTTACTTCCTCGCGATGGCTGCCTTCGTCTTGGAAGTACAATTCAATATGGGTAGAAATTTTATGACAATACTGCCTCATGATGAGGAACGAAATCAGGGGGTATAGCCTACCCAATTTTTGAAAATATGAAGAATAACGGATACTGTTGTCGGTGATTCATCCGAATTTTGGAAGTTCTAGAAAATGTATGCTATATTTGTTCTCTATTTCCGTCAACAGGGGTGTAGACCAATCACAATCGAGTTTACCGACATCCACTGCCATACCAACTGTTTTCATCTACATCCTTGATAAATGGCTTAATTCAATCGCAATTTCATTTCGGATTCCGCGTCCATCGATAACAGTCAACAGTTGACATGTAACTCGTCTAACAAGTTCCCAACACACCCCGTAATTTTTCTTCGGCCGAATATCATTCATCAAGGTCGGCAGTCGTTAAATCGTTCTTTTTTCCCGCCACCGAATCTCAAATTTCGCGATTCATTTTCCTCAGCCACCAGCCGAGCGTTTTTGGTACCCCAGTAGTTATGCTCGTTTAGCAAACACGTTTTTTCGTTCGTGTCCTAAGAGCTCGTCTCGAGAGTGAAATGTGAATGTGGAAGAATGTGTGGAGATGAAAAAAAAAAGAAAAAAAAGAAGCTTATACAGGAAGTGTATGTAAAGAAAAAGTAAAAAAAAAAAAATCAGGTACAAAAGTCGTACGCGGTTTTTCCTTGCGAGGAGTTCACATAGAATTTCCTGTGCGAATGCAAATAGTTACGTCGACCCTTTTCCCCCATTTCGCTGCTTTTTTTTTTCTTCTTCTTCTTATTTTTTTTTTTAATCAGTCATTTTACGACTTTTACGAGTTTATTTTGTCCCCAGAGCGTGTTAGAAAAGTTGTTATTGAGTTGCGAGAATGGACTACCGGCGCGTAACTATAAATGGGAAAATAGTAGAGGCTCAATCCTCTCGTTTAGAAAAACTAGTAATAGCTGCGAATGATCGAACCCGATACATTGCATTTGAATAATGGCGTTCGGAAAATCTGAGCGAAATTCGTATACGAATTAGGCTGCAGAGGTCTAAATCGCGAGACCTAAATTCGTGTATCATAAAGCGGTATAAATAGCGGCGACGGTTTATTATACGAAGGGTAGACTAAGTCGCACCACCTAGCTGGAATCGGTATTATCACTGTGCAATCCCTGGGCTGTGGAAATAAATATACCTATTTTCCAGCCAATTGACGCTAATTACGTTCTCCAGTAGCGTCTCAATGCTGCACATGGGAGTCGTGTTGATTTCATGCACATCTTTTCTTCGCACACGCCCGGCTTTTATACTCGGACCATTTTAAGGACCCATAACACCAGTTAATACATGCATTCAGGTTGGCTTTAGCAAAAGGACGTTCAAGGTTCGTAATTTTGGTTCGTAATTACACAGCAAACATTTACATAAACGCCGGTACATACACGGCACTTATGAATCGTGTACGAATTTATGATACCCATTAGCGAGACAGGCAGAATCCTCAAATACCTGAAGGAGATATTCTTTACCTCGGCATTCTGTAACATCGGGCGTAATCTTTGCACATACGGGGACAGGCAGAACGTCCAGATAAATTTCTATACTACGAAAGTAACGAACGAGGGTTGAGTAAATCAATATTCGAAAGGGCCTTTCGGTCGTTTTCAAAATTCGAAATTAAGTAGCAGGATTTTTCTTTTGTACAATATACGGGGGCAATCAAACAAGTACCTTCTCGCAGAAGTATCGGAAATGCGAAGAGACACGATTTATATTTTCTTTTGTCGTCGCATACGGACTCATCTAACTTCATAAAAGGTAACAATTCTTTAGAATGCGGTGAACGGGTTTACTCGGTCGATGGAGAGAAAGAGAGAGCAAAAAAACGAGGGCTATCACTGTATATTTCTTTTTTTCCTAATGTCAACTCGCAACTGTGGAATCGTTTTCGAAATAAAAAATAACAAAGAGGCGAACATTCTGAATTCTAAGAGATTTTCGAATTCAGGCCGCATACATAGCGAAGCGTTTATATAGAAATAGGGATTCTCGTGACTAGGTTGTGTACGAATATTCACATTATGTGACATGGAAGCAGCGTTGTGAAACCATTTTTGTGTTCTAGAAACAGTAGAAACACTCTCGGTGAATCTCCTGGAATAATAATCAGAAAGGAGCTCACGTGTAGGCAAAACATGGTCTTCAATTATCGATAACTTCCAGTGCGCTTACTTGTTTTGAAAATTAGCTGGCTAAAATCATCCGGAGTGATCAACCCACCCTGTATATATTGCCTTCTCCGAAATGTGATTGCTTAGCTTGCATGTTTCTTGGTAATTTTTTGTGGGCATTGTCATCCTCCTCCCCTCACTCGGTTGACCATCCATTCACCGACCACAGAAGTCCTCAGCATCCATCGGAAATCTCCGCTGCTGCAGTTTTCTACAAATCGGGCTCAATTTTCGTATTCCAGTTATTTGAAACCCTGTAGTATCAAACCATGCTCATTTTAAGTGTTCTCGAATTTTTCAAATTTTTCTATTCCCAAAATTGCTGTCATAACACTTCGATCATTTTTTTTTTAATGTGACTACAATTTTCTGAGAAGCTTACTCAATTTCCGTATTTTTTTCTTATTTTCTTTTATTCAGAGCGAATTAAGTTCAATTTCCATTCCTGTCAAATTTACCAAATTTTTTCTCCAGATTCTTATTATAAACCCTTTGATTACTTTTTCCCTAGGTGACTACAGTTTTCCACCAATTGCCCCAATTTAACGTACTAGTTGCTTGAAGACTCAAAATATTAAATCAGATTTATTATACAACTATCATTTTATCCACAATTCGGATTTCAAAATGTTTTCCTTTCAAATTCTTTTATATTTGTTTATTTACGAACCACTAGCTAGCTGCCTTGTTTGAACTTCATTGATAATTTTTCGAGGGTGACTTGAGATTTTCACGAATCAGGCAGAATTTTCCTACTTGAGGTGTGTGAAAAAGCCTGGTATTTGTAGTGCGGCATAATATGCAAAAAATGACCCAAATATGCATAAAATATGCGACTTTTCTTACCTCAAATATGGCCAAAATATGTGTTTTTTCTATAAGTATGTAAAAATATGTAAAATCAATATAGGTATCATGTTATAACTTTTTTTTATGAAAGCCCCATTCATAATAGCTGTTTAAATTTTATTCTAAACTGAAACGCCTAAGAAAACTGAATAAAGCTGAAATATTACTCAAACCGCCAAAGAAATTTGCTGAAAAAATTTTTGTCAACTTTTTCTTTCTTCCTAGTATGAGTTGATTTTTTTTTTACAAGTATATGAAACGCACAATGGCCGTCCGTATTTTGAATAATTTTTGTGAATTTGGCAAAATATATAAAAAAATATGTAAAGAAGAAAAAAAAACGAAAAAGACACGAATTATGTAAAAATATGCATTTTTACCCCAAGTACGAATATGCGAAATATGCGAAATGAAGTGGGACTTAAAATGCAGAGATTTTTCTGAAACGTGAACATTTTTCATCACTTTTGGGATCAGAGATAACCTAAAAAATATGCCTTTGCATATTATATGCCACACTCTACTGATATCGAATTGATTTAAACTTTCAGATTTATCAAATTTATTCGAATTTGGAGTTTTCTTTCCTCCAAAATTGTTGTCGTTACTCTTTGATCACTTTCCCAGGATGTTACCACAATTTTCCATAAATCTTACCCAATTTTCGTGCATACATATTTTTCTTTTTTGACTTTTTATTATTTTGTGGAAAGAATCACGATCCCAAATTTAATTCAGTTTCCGTTTCTGTCAAATTTATCAATTTTCCTCCAAGATTCCTATTATGACCCTTTGATTATTTGTTTCCCAGTTACCCATAATTTTCTACCAATCTTACTCAAATTTGATTTACTAGTTGTTTGAAGACTCAAAATACTAAATTAGATTTAATATTATATCAATTTGTCGAACTGTTCAAATTTCAAAATGTTTTTCGTTTCCGAATTCTTGTTTGAACTCATTGACAATTTTTCCAGGGTAACTTCAGAATTTTTCTATTTCACTTATTTTGAATGTACATACCTGTTATCGAATTGATTTAAATTTTCAGATTTATCAGATTTACTCAAATTTTGAGTTTTCTATCCTCCAAAATTGTTGACATTACTCTGCTCACTTTTCCGGCATATTGCTACAATTTTCCATAAATCTTTCTCAATTTTCGTATACAAGTTTTGTAAAAACACATGGTCTGGAATCAAAATCGATTTCCAATTTTGTCAAATTTTGTCATATTTTTCATTATTATTTTTTTTTAAATTGTCATCATAACTCTTCGATTATTATTTTTTCTACATAACTACAGTTTTTCGATGAACCTTGCTCAGATTTCGTGTACAACGTTTCTAAAGCTGTTCGGTATTGAATCAAGTTCAATTTTCTATTTTGTCGAATTATTAATTTGAATTTCAAATTTCCAAATCCTTGTCAGAACTCATTTTGTTTTCTAACTTTCCACGAAGCAGGCTGAATTTTCCTATTTGAATTGTCTGAAAACTCTTGATATCGAATTGATTTAAATTTTCAGATTTATCGAATTTGTTCGGATCTTTAGTTTTCTTTTCTTAAAATGTTTTATCATAACTCTTTGATTCGTAATTTTTCCACAATGTGATTACAAGTTTCCATGAATCTTACCCAATTTTCGTACATGAGTTTTTTTTTAAATTTTCTTTTTTAAATTATTTATGATCTCGAATTAAATTCGATTTCCGATGTTGTTTAATTTTTAAATCTTTTTGAACGTTTTTATCATAATCTTTTATTTATTTTTTCTTCCTACATGATATTAATTTTATACGAATTTACTCAAATTACATATATGAGTTTCTTGAAGACTCCCGATTTCGAATCAAATTCAGTATTTCATTTTATCAAACTATTCAAATTTGAGGAATTTTTATTTCTTTAAACTTCTTCACAGAAGTGCAAATAGCCGACCTGTAGTGAAGGGGAGAGTTGACAAGTATCAAAATAATGTTGAAAACTTTTCCGCTCGTACTGTTTTTCAGTTTTGGGGTGGCTTTCCGTAAACCATCCGAGCCACCCCTGTTTGCGCCTAAGAAGCTTTTTCAGTTCGTGTCATAATTCGTTGATGATTTTTTCTGTATTTTTGCAATTTAGTGGAACTCTCTTGTTTTGGAAACTAGGCGGTAGTGATAATTTTCTGAAAAGACTCACCCAGCCTTTATTCGTTATTTTCTCCTTCTCATAAATGTGATTTCTCTTCGTAAGCTTTCCTAGGTACTGCAAACAGCCACGCGCTCGCCAACCATTTACAGGCCCGTAGACAGCCTCGTTCGGGCCTGGGGCTAGAAATAAGAGAGGCCCCTCCCGTCCAACAAGGCAGTGTATATACATCGTATTTCCTATTTTTTCTGAGATTTTCCCCTCTCTGCTGGGCCTTTAGCTTTCCCGAGCCCAGGGACAATATACCCACTTGCCCTACCTCTCTCAGGCCTGACCATTCACCTAACCTAAAAATTCTCAGCATCTGCCGGAAACTTCCCCTTTGTTAGGTGCCACTGACAACTTCGAAAATGAATCTAGAATTTAATCATGTAAAAGAAATAAGTTTGAAACTTGGCACGTAACTGTGGTGGATCCAGGAAGCAATCCTGAGAAGAATAATTTGAAATTCTTAAAAACTGAATTTCTTTCCCCTTCACATCTGAGTACTTGGATCATATTTTTGAACCCTCACAAGAGTATTTGACAGGTCAGTAGCTTGACTACTTTTTAAGGGAAGGTAATTACATTTTTAGAGGGGTAACTACTTTCCCACTAGGGTAGCTACAGTATTCCAAGATGGGCAATTAAGGCAACCACAAATTCGAGTCTTAGAAATCTAAAAACAAGCAAAAAAATAGGTCTAGGTTTGCCGCTCAGTGGACAAGGGCATGAAGAGTTTCCTATTTTCTCTCTGTCATTACAGAGGCTTAGTACCTGAGTGTGTAGGTAAGAGAAAAATACAGTTTTGAACGGTTTGTCTTGCAGACTATTTTTTAAATTGAGATTGGTGACGACGAAAATACTTCTAAAATTTTCTGTCAAGTTTTTTAACTCCTCAAATTCTCGACTGGGTGACGATTTTTGAAAATTTCTTAGCGTTCACTATACACTATCCCTAATACTATTTATTTCCCCCTCAGTGAGGGGGTGGTTTCTGAAAACTGGTTCTAAAATTCTTCAGTCTTCAATACTTATGAAAAAATCAGGGATCGGGAGATGGAGCTCGGAGCCCCCAATTTGACTGTTTTTCATGAGAGCTAGAGCTGGAAGAAGATTATTTACCGGAGCCGAACCGAAAATTGGAAAAAATTATTTGCTAGAGCCGGAGTCGGGAAAGAGGATTTGTTAGAGTCAATTTAATAGATTTTGACCTTTCTCGGTAGTCTAGGAAATAAACCAATTGGTCTTGTCTATTTTTCACTCTGATTCTGAACCTGTTGGCTAATCTTTCCCTGCCCCCGCAGTTATTTGTTTTTTCTTGAAAATGTTATCAAATTGTCAAAAAAAGGTTAGTAGGTACAACATTTGGTACTCTGAGGTCGTAACGCTAAAATATCTCATTTCAAAAAAAAATTGTTCTCTATATCATTTGGTTTACTAGTTAAAGCCAAAAGAATTTTAAATCTTTTTGGAACAAAAAAACACATTTTTCAATTTGAGAATTGGAGTATTAGTGATGGAATACTGTACTGAAATTCAACGCGCATTGTCCACTGGTTCTTTGAAATATAAAATAATCCCATCAAGTCTCACCAAAATCAGAATAGTTTTCTGTATCTTATGATTTTTTCTTACTTTCCGATTCTCACTTAAAATCCGAAATTTTTCTCCCCGGCACCATGAGTTAAATTTATTCACTCGTCTTCGAACTTTCAGGAGATTATTCTCTCGATTGAAACAACTTGAACTGATTCACTGATAAAAAATATGTAATTAAAAATAAGGAACACTTTATACAGAGAAGGAAATGGACCTTGTGTCTGTCGGTTGTTCTGAGTGTCCGAGTCGGGCGAGCTCATCTAGTTAGTGATTTGAATTGAACTCTGAACTAATCCGAAGTCTGCGTCAACTTTTCGCGAATTATATCGGTTCGTTTGACTTACAGCAACCGCGGCAAGTAATTTCATTGAGCGAAAATAGCGATCCTCTGATTTTGCAATGCAGTCTAATTAGCAAGACGTTAATTGCCGCCGAGGAATTAATATTGTCGTCGCCACTAGCGGCATATTCTTCGTCAATCTCGGTAATTACAATGTGGTCGGAAAATTACGAGTCACAGTGGTTTATTAAATTGCCAGACACATCGCAAAAACGCTCCCGCAAGAGCAGAAAAAATTTCAGAGGATAAAGTAATAAATAAAATACGGTTGCGAGAATAACGAGCCGACTCGGAGTTACGAGTCGAAGAGTACGGGGCACCGATGAAAAAAAGGATATCGAGGAAATTGAGACTGAAAAAATATACGCTGAGGATCTTTAATGAGATGAGAAGACCGATATGTGGTAAGATGGAAAAGGTGGAGTGTACTTTGGTCACACCATTATCAATGTTAAGCTTCTTTCTGAAGAAATACGCATCATATGCCTGGTCACTAATCTGAAAACGGGGAGGGTCTTTTTCATGGTGAGTCCTAAGAAATTTATTTTTGTTCGAGACCTTTGATCTTTTAGATTATGCTAGGTTTGCTTTAGCTAGAACTGTGCACACTTTTTTCGGAAAGCTGTATGGGTGCTGGGGCAGGAGGGGGGGGGCATCAAAAATACCGATTTCACTAGAACTTGCAGAGTGCCGACTAATTATCAAACAATATGAGATAGAAGATGGTGGTGTCTCATTGCCTCCTCACGCGCTAGGCCCTGGAAATACCTTAGATTTTGTCTATTTTATATTTTCCTTTGCCCTCCACCGATGGAACAGGTTGCCAATTAAGAGCTCAAATGGTGTTAAAACTGAGTTTAGCGGCTTCCAGAATCCAAGGTATTATACTTACCCATTAGGGTGTCTTTTACTTTGCAAGTTTTCTCAGATCTTTGAGGTCTGCTTGAAAATGGGCGTCAAAAAATTAGAAGAGCCCCCTATCCTCACCTGGAAATTTTAGCTAGAACGGATTAGAGGAACACAGCATGTGTAGCGAGCTCCCTCCTCTTCTTACGTGAAATGATGTGGAGTTTTGTCTTTTTTAACTAATTACTTTTTTTCTATAGCCTGAAATACCGCTAAAAATATTCGGATACGAGTCTTGGATAGGGGTTCGGATGGGGCTTGAAATAGGCAAAAATTGGCTTGGCTTGAAATAATATGCTTAACAAAGTTTCTAAAAAGGGTCGCTGATTACGAATATTATATCGCATTTTTTATCAGGCCCGCATCTGTAGCTTAAAATACAAATTTCGATCTTGAAAGGTGCAAAACGAACACGATTTGAGACATTCGATAAAACCGTCGAATAAATTACTGATCATATTCCTCATACAGTTATGGTTTGGGGTAGCAAGGTTCAAATTCGGATCCAGGGTCCAGGTCGAACGAAGTTTTGAGGAAGGGTGTTAGATTGCTGATCATGAATACTGAATAAGATTCTTATTTCAGCTTTAGCTGAGGCATTAAATTTCATATTGATGGAAACTAAATCTTTACATATATTTTCATGGACTCTCTGCATCTTGCAACGGCCCATAGCTGGGAAAACTGGAAACAGTAAGGTTATCTATAATTTTGTCTGATGTTATCTTGAGAAATATCTCTAAACCTTCATAACTACCCTCTTCTCCTGACCAACTTGGGTCCAAATTGGTAGTAGGCCCTTACTCCAGGATGATGGAACTCTTGTGATGTGGTATCAGGACGAGAGAACGAATGACGGTCTGGCTAATTTTCACTGACCAGGACGATGGAATTTCTGGCGATCTGGCAAATTTTACTGACCAGGACAATGGAACTTCTTACGACCTGGCTGATTAAGGTAATTGGTGTTCTTCCCCCCCCCCCCCGCTCCTGAGACTATGACTTGAACTGAACGATATTATTTTGGTCCACAATACATACAGGCTCTATTCCACCCCAAAAAAATTTTCCCCACTACTTTTTCCATGCCAAATTCTGAGCCTATAAATTTGGCCATTTTCGTGGAATTAACCATATGCGTTAACGTGTACCCGAGTAAAGGATTTATTTAAACCCCTGATTAAAATGTTCACACAATATCAATTTTGTATAGGATCCATTTGGGAGTACTTTTTGTCTGAAATGTGTTCTTTGATATAATCACCATGTTTTTTGGCATAATGAAAAACCCATATTTGGGGAGCTATTTTACATTGTAAGGGGTTGGAGCTCTGTTGGAGGAGGGTATGCCTTCACTTGGCATCAGATAGCTCCGTGTGTTATCACTTGCAAGAGTGTGTCAGACGAGCTGTGCACATTAACCTCGCACAGCGAGCGATGTCAGAAGGAAGATATAAAAGCACCCTACCCTGCTCAAAGCTTGACCGATGTCAGTCTCAGAGAGAAGGAGAACTGAGGACGTGTGACCGACATTGACTAATAATGTTAATATCGTTAGTCTTAGTCAGTGTCATGGTGTGAGAGAATATGGCCTTTTTGTTGCTGTTTTCTAACAGATTCCTTTGAACTATCCAAACGTTCATCAATAGGTTCCTTTGATCAAGTGTACCAATTTTAAGCTTCATGACATTTTGTGTCGAACTCTTTTCTGATTTGCTCGGCATATCGAAGTTGAAGCCTAGCCGGATCGGGAACGCCTCGTTAAAATTTATCATTGTCTCGGAAGCCGACGAGATGTGCGTTTGCCGATGCGAACATTTGATGGAAAATTCGCAAGGCAGCACTGCGAACTGTATTAGTAAAACTCGTAAAATTATTCCGACGACGGGTGTTTTATCGTTGGCCAGATTGCGGTTTTGATCCTCGCGGTTGGAAATGGGAAGCCTGGCCCAGCCCAGCTTTCCAGCAGCGGGTAATGAAGAGGGCGACGGAGGACGAATCATTTAGAAATGAAAGAGGTTGTTCGTTGTTGGTTTCTGTGTAGCCCGACGATACCGCGAGGCTGTTTTGCTTTCCGTGCTACAAATGTTCGTTGAAATGCGAATTGGTTGTTTGTTCTCGGCGAAAGTCGAAACTGCTGATCCACAGTTTGAATTTATATTTATGCTGGTAGCTGTATGTATATGTAGAGTAAATAACCGCCCAGAGAGCGGATATGTACGAGTACGCAGTACATACCGGAAGACCGGGTTGCAAAACAATATTACTTTAGGCTCGAGCTGAATCCCTACGGATGTGGATATCTGCCGCTCTTAGATTTCAAAGGCCGCTGAATTCGTGTATCTTATCAGCTCAGTCGAAGGTTGAACATTGAAGCGCATGTGCTGGGCAAAGAATGTGACGGTAGAAATGATCGTAAAATATAATCAGTAGGGCACTACTTATTTTACAAACTTTCCAATTCTAAGTAGCATTGGGCGAATTCTGGTTCCTTTTGATGAAAATAAGAAATTCTGGAAATCTGATCTCAATCATATGAAAAGTTGGCACCGTGAACCCCCTCGTTCTATTGGGGAAATACCCAGAGTTACAGGTCGAAACTTTTTTTCTGAGAGTGTGGGGAATGGGTAAACAGGAAAAATACCGATATTGGACAAAAAGAGTGACACCCTCATCACCCCTCTTCCATCGCTACGACGCTGAAAATCTAGAAATCGCCATCAAAATCGAGTTCAGTGACGTCAAAACCCTGTAAGTAGAGTCAGTGGAGTACCATCTCGAAAAGTGACTATTAAGATGCCACTTATTATTCGTACCATAAATAGAAAATATTCGGCTTATTTTGCCCCCCCCCGCTAAATTTTTCCCTTTACGTGTGAAAATGAACCCCTGAAAATTTTGGCCAAATTAGTTAATATTAACCCGTGCTGATTTGCGCTTCAAGTTTGAAAAACGCGCCCGTACGCGTCGCGGTTGCCCTCGCCGGGGCTCCGCGTAACGCAGCTATGAACTTACGCGCGTGACACTGAAACACTAAAATCGTTATTTTTTGCGAGCTATTCCTTCATCTGCACTTCAAATCAACTGGTATTCTCTCGATACCATAATAATTCTATTTATTATTGGTTTATTCATCCATACGCAATGTATCAGTATAAAAATGATGAGATTTTGGTTTTTGGTAAAAATAGGCCTCAGTGCCGGTTTTACCACACGGGCTGACTGGGCTGCAGCTCAAAGCGGGAAATTTACGACCCTAAAAAAACATTTGCGGGAGGTGGGATGTAAACAAATAAGGCAGCGAAGTACTTAAAACCTGTCCTGATTTCCATTCCAATTTTTCTACGCGAGGGTTAATTTTACTGAATTGAACAACTCTGGAAGACGTTGTAGGAGGCACCCCTTCATCGAGGTGACAGGATTTTAATTTTGCCGAGTTGAAAATGATTGAGATTAACAAGTACATAATCGAGATTTTTTTTACTTTTTCAACGTGTTTTAAAAATTTGCCGTCTCTTTGTCGCCCGAGGCTGAAGTCTCATCAGTCATGGGAAATCAAGGCCTGGTTTTAACATTTCTAACAATCAAAAATAATTTACATGGAAAATTGTTTCTTTCCAAAATTTATAATGTTGGTTACAGGTTTTTCTTTTTTTGATGTATCAGAGTAGTTTTTATTCAGGAATTTTCCTTACCACCCTTAATCAGTTTTCATAGAACACAAGAAAATTCTGCAAAGTTTTAGTTCAAGGGAATGATGGAGACATATGTGCTACACGTCCTGTTTGCTTTGTATAAGGAAAAATGCACAAGATTCGATATTGTTAACCGATAATTAATTTTATTAACGTATTGAAAATTAGTTCTTATCGATTTCAATTGGCTATGGGACTATGCTCGAAAACAAAATAGTTTGCCTCCGCAATCAAGGTCAATGGCCCCAGGGGATGGCTTCAGGAAGGGAGCAGGAGAGCTGAGAACATACAATTGATTTTTCAGGTAGCTGAATCCGATTAATTTTCAACTTTGAAGTGGTTCTGTCATTCAGTTTCTCGGAGTGCCACTAAGGGCCGGTTTTATTAACTTCAATTATACCCAGATTAAGTTAATATCCGATGAAAGGTAAACTTCATTCAACTCTCCAAGTGCGGCCAGTAAAGGGAGTTGAAACCAAATAACAATCAATCGATCGAGAAGGTGTTCTAGTTGCTATTCAATAATTTCAAAAAAAAAAAAAATATATATATAATTTAATTTGGATCCTTTCTGGGGCCACCAGACGAGTCTGATACGAATTGGCTTCAGCGACCTTAAAAACTTGTAATGAGGTGATATCTCGAAAAAATTAACAATATTTGGTGCCAACCTACTTTCGTGGTTCCTCGGGAGATCAGACAAATTAATTTAAAAACATGGGCGCCCGCAGAAGGTAGCGGAGGTAGCAACCGCTACCTCATAAGCTTTTCATTTTTTTTTTTTTTTTTTGTGCACAATTAGGAATATTTGTGATTCCTGTAATTAAATCGTTCAATAATACGTTTATTAACCTTCATCAACATATAGGGACTGCGCATGTTCATTTTTTCAGTTATCAGCCAGTGACTCATGCCCATGTAATTATCCACTAATCTTAATTCAAATACAAAAATCAGGGTTAAATTATGGTCGTCAGCATTTTCTCTTGCCACCTCATCAAAAAATTCTGCGGGCGGCCATGAACAAGGATTCGAATTCGTCTAAAAAAATTGAGTAATTGGCACCAGCGCCGACGCCGAAGCTCTCCGAAGATCTTTTCGACCCGAAAAAGATATAATGTATAGTATGGAGAAATTTTCAAAATTTAAAAAATCAAAAATGTTGAACTAAAGACTGTTTTCAACTCAATTTTTCATGCTGCGTTCGAATTCGGTGTTCAAATTTGGCGATTACGCTCCGTTCCCGAAATAAATTCGAAAATGTGGTCGAAATGGGTAAAAAAATAACTCATCTAGCTCAAATTTGAACACCGATTCGAATTCACCTCGAAAAATTGTGTAATTAGCACCAGCGCCGACACCGAAGCTCTCTGAAAATTGTTTCACCCCAAAAATGACTTAAAATGGATATACAGTATGGAAAAATTTGAAAAATCAAAAATTTTGAACTAAAGACTGCTTAAACTCAATTTTTTATGCTGAGTTCGAATTCAGTGTTCAAATTTGGCGGCGACGCTTCGTTCCCACGATAGATTCGAAAATGTTGTCGAAATAAAAAATAAGTCTGGCTCAAATTTGACAACGGATTCAAATTCGTCTCGACAAATTGGGTAACTCGCACCCGGACCTACGAAGTCACGATCCTCGTGATATCGTGTACCGGACCCACGAAGTCACAACCCCCATGATCTCGGCGCAGTACCATCGGTACATGATGATTCGGGTCGTGATCTTGTGTACCGGACCCACGAAGTCACGACCCTCTTGATCTCGTGTACCAGATCCACGAAGTCATAACCCCCTGATCTCGTGTACCGGACCCACAAAGTGTGCCAATTTGGCGGTGACGCTCCGTTCCCGAGATAAGCTCGAAAATGTGGCCAGAATGGGTCAAAAAATGAGTCTAGCTTAAATTTAACAACGGATTAGAATTAGTCTCGAAAAATTGAGTAATTAGCACCAGCACCGACGCCGAAGCTTTCCGAAAATTTTTTCGACCCTAAAAAAACATGATGCATGGAGAAATTTTCAAAATTTTCAAAATCGAATATTTTGAATTAAAGACTGTTTTCTACTCAATTTTTTAGACTGAGTTTGAATTCAGTGTTCAAATTTGGCGGTGATGCTCCGTTCCCAAAATAAATTCGATACTGTGGTCGAAATAGGTCAAAAAATGATTCTTGCTCAAATTTGACGACGGATTCTAATTCGTCTCGAAAAATTGAGTAATTAGCACTAATTATTCACTAATCTCAATTCGAATTCAAGAATCATGGTTAAATTATCGTCATCAGCAATTTCTTTTGATATCTCATCAAAAAATTCTGCGGGCGCCCGTGTTGAGAAACCTCAAAACTTTTAAGTCAATCCGTATCTCGAGTTTCATTTTTCGTTCTTCCTCTTTTTATTCGAGAGTCATCTCCTGAGGCCCTTGACCCACACTTCGTAGTCAAGCTATATTTTATGCTTGACCAGCATCTTATAGCTTCTTGAAAATTAGGAGAACAAATTTTCTCAACCCCATTAAATTCAATGTGTAACAGTTTTTCAATTAAACATTTTTATTCAATGTATTTCATTATAGAAGGGTAGAAGGCACGTGGCACTCATTCCTGTTTTCCGATCAAGCTAAAACGTTACTTGATTTTTTTTTTGTGTATTTTGTTGAACCTGGAGGGGGTTTTGGTAGAAATTCCGGTGTTCAAAAATGACGATCACCTTACTATCTATGTTCGTTAACTGGTAGTGGAAAGGATTGTTCGGATTTTTGAAATATATACTTCCAAAATTGTATTTTTTCGAACACGGAAAACTTTCGGTAAATCAGTAACATTATATGGTACTTACGCCTCAAGATGAGAATGTTTGGATGCAATAGCGTATATTGAGAAATTTTTATAAGGTAATTTGTGATACAAGACTGAAATTCAAAAATTTTACTGCTTGCTTTTTTATGCCTTTTGGCTTCCCAGTCCCCCTCTCGTACCGGAACCACCCTACAGCGTAACTTCTACTCGGAAGGAGGCACTGCTACTGGTTACCTATACCTATACAGCCTGAAATTTCAGGGATTCACTCGAAAATGAAAAAAATTACAATTATAGGGTAAAGGAAAGGATATATAATATTTTTTAAAGTGTTTTCTTGCTGATTATGATTACAAATCTGACTTCAGAATTTTCTCAAACCATTTTACCACTAACGGGTGGTTTTTATATCATGCATTAGGACTGATAGGTTTTGATTTAGCGCCCGTTTTTACCATACAGGCTGACTGGGCTACAGCCTAGAGCGACAAATTTTTGGGACGGCCAAATTTGCGGCCCAAAAAAAAATAATTACCTCAATTTTGCGGAAACCGCGTCACATACGGGCGTGCACGGACAGATGTTTTTCAAACTTTGAGCTGAAGTCAGCACGGGTTAGTATTATCAGATGTAGCTGAAATTGTCAGCGGTCTATTTTTACACCTAAAAAAAAATTGGAAGGGAGATGAGCAAAAACAAAATGAAAACTTGGGTGGCACTCCGGTCGTGGAAAGTCGAATTCAACTACCTCGAAACCTGTGCATCAACCCTTATCCCAAATTTAATTTTTCCATATTTCATCTCTTTTCTTTTTTCTCATTTTCAGTTAGAGCTACTCCTCTAGGCTATCGACTCAGATTGCGAAGCCAAACTATTTAATACCAGATCAACGTGACAGAACTCATTGATATTTATGAGAACAAATTTGTAACACAATTAGGAGCCAAGAAAATTTGTTGGTAAATGCAAACGGCACGTATTTTCCCATAGGAAGGCGAGGGGAAATTCGTACGTATTTCCTTCAACCGATCAAATTAAAACGTTGTAGTCATTTTTCTGTATTTTACTGGAAAAAATTAAGTGGTGGTACCTCGAAAAATTGACGAAAAAAAAATCTCACCAAGAATGAATAAGGGCTACCTTACGTAGGCGTATAAAGCGAACTAGCCTGAATGAATTTTCTTTCGTTTTTTCTTTTTATTCAGCTTTCATTATTCTAAGCTCGCATTATTATTCCGGCCAGTACGGCAATTTAGAATTCGCAACTCACTTTTCTTTTTCGGTTTGTGGGGCGGCGGCGGCGGCGGCATCTGTTATCTGAAGAACTCGAATCTCGGAGCGTTCTAATTAACCGATACGCTGATACACCCTGTCCCGATAATAGAATTTCCGGCTGCCCCCTTATTTATCTATTTTTAATTGTAAGTTCGTTTTCTTCGTATATTCGGGTAGAAGGAAAAACCGACGCTTGGATGAAAAAATAAAATAAAACGAAGACTCGAATAAAAAGGATCGAAAAAGTAGGTACGAGTATACGAAAAAATCTTCTTTACTTTTCACGGCGAACACTTATCCGACGCCTTGAAAATTAATAGCATTCTCATTAAAACTCAGGTCTCGACAAGATTCATTAATTACATTCCGCGTATTAACGAAAGTTTCTTTATTTTTTTCTTCCTGCTCGGATTTGGAAACCGGGCGGGGTCTACCTATACATAATCATGTACTTCGCCGCGAATGGAATGGAAAATTTGGGGCGAGGAAAAAAGTGCAGAGCCTACGTCGCTCGACGAGGGATGATTTATAAAATAGAGAAACAAGCTAATAAAATGAACCGAAGTCATTAATTAAAAAGCTAATTCTTAAAGAAATAGAAGGGTGTTCGGTTTTATCGGGGGCGTTCTGTGGCAAGTATTTTAACTTTACCGACCAGAGTTGTATAAAGCTCTCCGGCAGTTTAGTTCTAATTAAGCCGATAGACAGCTCTCGCCAGTATCGTGCGGTGGAGGTGATATATTTGGTCGTTGCTCAGCGCCGGCTGAAGTGAGGAGTCTAATCGAGTCCCAAACTCAGTAGACGTGCACTTCCTGATCGACTGATTCAAACTTATGTAACTGTGAGTCAATGATGTTACACAGTGGCGCCCTCAGGATTTCAATAGTGGTGACAAACCCTAACTTCTAGGGAAGGGGACCCGCTCGCAAGCCACATGAAAGGGACTCACCCACATCAGCTGGAGAAAATATGTGAAGATTTTATTTGGACATATTGACCGCATAAGTTATTTGAACATTTTCCGGTGGGCCGGTGCATTCGGCATGAGCGACGAACTCTCAAAATTTAATACCTCGCCCCCACCCCCACTTACTGCGAGACAGTCCGTGAGTTTTCGAAACTGCGGCAAAAGATAACATGGTCGCCTTTTTCTTTCTTCTTTCTTTTTCAGAAGGATAAACCTTAACCGGGAAAACATCCTAAACACCGAATCTCATTTTTATCGCATCAGAATTTTTGTATTTTGTCAGATGAATATTAGGGTGGAAGGAGAAGACATTTTTGTGCATTTCGATGATCGTCCGTGCTCTGTTATAACATGAGCAAAATTCCAATGTATAATATTCATATTTTGCTGTTATTTAATAGACTTAATATTTGAGAAGATCTAAATTCTATTTCAAAGTTTCTCCGGTTTGTTTAGTTATCTTCAAGACTGGTGGAGCGTTTGGCGATGCACGCGTGTAAAATTGCCTCCCCAGACACCGTATCCCTGGCCTCGAAAAACCACCCTTTCGAGTATCGCATCAGTGACCAGAGGGACGTTTGGAGGCTGACCCGGGTCCCCATTTCGCCTCTCCGCTTCGGATTCGCGCTGTCCTATTAGGCTAATATGGGACGCCTTACTAACCGAGGCAACGCTCACCCAGCATTAACCTGAAATTAGGGTGCACTACAGCCGGGCGTGCTTCCTCCCTTCACCCCTTACCTCCTCGTCTTGGTACGTGTGGCGATGCAGGATGAACCCTGCTGGGGGGGGGGAGTCCACAGCAGCTCTACAAGTTTGTGTTTAAGACTCTAATTTTAATCTCTTTAAGACTCTTTAAGACATTTTTAAGACTTCTTAGCATTGTTTCGGACTAGTAACCAAATTTGACTTAGACTTGCAACTTATCAACAATTTTTGTCCCCTTAGGATTTTTAAGACTTTTTTTGAATTTATTAAAACACTTTTTTAATCGTGACTTGTTGAAGACTCTAAAACTAATTTCAGACTTAAACTTTTACAGACTCATCCAGACGAATTTAGAACTCCCTGTGGCTCTTTCAGGCTTTTCTAAATTGTCTAAAACTTTTCAGGTCTTCTGTAAAACACTCGTCTAGACATGTTTCGGACTATCTTTAAGACTCTCGGACTCGTATCAAGTTTCCTACAACGCTTACACTTTTATTATTCTTTGCGAATTATTAGTAAATATAAAGTAGTCTTTCCGCGCCTTCCATGGTTTATAATCATGCGTTCAGTTTTTATCACTTAAAAATCCAGAAAGTCAATCAAATTTCCGCTACTTTTTCTTCCTTTTTTCCCCTTCAGTGTAAAAGTATATGGTTTACCTCTTTTTTCATATCAACACGAATTCAAAGAATTCGTAACTTTTTATCCAATTTTCGTTAACTTTCTGTGTTTTTTAAAAAGTTTTTCTCAGCATTCTATACAGATGATATAGCCCAGTTATGGTTTTCTCAATTTTTCACCGCGTTTCATTTCTTATTTTGAAAATCCAAAAAGATCATCAAATTTTCACATAAAATGTTTATCCGTTTCAAAAACAAAAACAGGCTATTTTCTCTCAATTTTTCATCAAGTTAGGTTATGAAATTTTTATATTCCCCGAATTTTCTACACCTTTTTTTAAAAATGTTTCTTAATTCTTCCAGCGCAGTTATGATGTTCCTCTCTTTTCATTCATTTTATTAGCTTCCTAAAAACTATAAAAATTCTGTTTTTAAAATGGTTAAATAACCATTTTAAAAACAAAAACAGACTATTAATGTAACAATTTTAGATAAATATTCTGTATTCAGCGTTCGTGAGTTTCCCTTTTTTTCAAGTTTCTTTCAAGCACTTATACACATAATAATGTTCGCCAGTTTGTCAAAGAAAATGGCAAAAATAAAAAAGATTTTGACTGCCTATGTTTTATCGCAGTAATGGCTTTTCGAACTTTTGTATATTCTTTGATCACATTTTTGAATTATCCAAGAAATTCAAAAATTTAATCAAATTTTTACCACCAATTTTTACCAATTTCCAGGAATTTTCCATGTGCAAAATCACCAAGATGAAACTGAGAAAGTCCACTTCTGAGTATGCAGAAAAATCGTGATAACTGGAGAGAGCTTGAGATATGATTAAAATTCAACAAATACCAGAAACGAAAAGCAGAAGCCTTTAAAATACTTACATTCAGAAACCATGTTTTATGCTACTTATTCGTGGAAAATGAACGAATTCGAAAAGGTCCATGTGTTCTGTCTATTCAAACTGTGATCATACTCCTTTAAAACTTTTTTTTTAATGCTTTGGAAACCCATCCTAATTGACTTTTAAATTAACAACTCGATGATTTGGATTACCCTAGCTATTAAGCAGTTTAAGTCGTAGACTTCACTTGTTAAAAAAAAAATTCAACTTTATTTTTTGAGTTTATTTTTGGCTTCATAGAATTTCAAGTGCACCAGTCGATGCGTTTTGGCGAGCCGTGTTTTTGTACAAAAGTGAACGTTGTAAACTGGTTTTATTATTTTTTATTATTTTTTAAATTATTTTTTACGATTTATGTTTCTTTAGCATCAAAATAATTGATCGCAATTTTCAAGAAGTTGTTTTAGCACATTTGCTGAGAACAAATAACCAAAATTTTAAACTACTTTCAGGAGCCCTAATTCCCTTAGATGAGACCTCCCTGGAAGGTGAACTCAGAAAACAATGTCAAAATCGGATTCAAAGGAAAAAAATTAAGGAAATGAAATTAGGAAAAAATTGAGTGGACTTTTTCAAGTTTTTCCTCACTTTCAAAAACGACATATTCCGTTCCTGCGGCTGAGATTGGTACTTAATTCGAATAATTGAATTTCAAGCGCCGATGAATTAGGATTCACGATTTTTGACGACGTGTCCAGGTTCCCTGAAATATGATACGATAAAAGAACGAAAACTGTTTGCTCTGATAAATGGAAGCCGTTATCGTATGCACAAATTAGTCGACGAGGCGAGCGGTATAGAAACCTGTTTTCTGATTCAAATATACTCGAATTTTCTTTTAAAAATCAGATTTCCGTTTTCGATTTTTCTTATTCCTTTTTGCCCAAATTAAGATTTCTCTGAAATCTGAATTTCCGAATATCACGATATCATTTTTCAAAATGAAAAATTACGGATGCTTCCTTCAATGTGAAAAGTGAATTCACAGGGACGAGAGAATGACGTCATACACGGAGTAATTATCGCTTCATTCAGTGCCATACTAATTGCTGTGCGTAAAAACTCGTACGAAATAAATTTTTCTGTATATACTATCGGCGGCCTTCTTATATATGTACTTGAAGTATCGTCAACTTCTCTATCTGTACTTCGACCTCTACGCACATTATTATCAATCATAAAGTTTCGTTAAAGGCATCGGAAAGGAATCATAATGAGGTGGGGGGGGGGTACAATTCAGACCTTTAATGACTAACTTTTTCTTCGTTTTTGTTGGATGTTCAATTATTCTAATCAGAGAGACATACCGAAGAGTTTTCCCTAGAGGGGGGGGGGGGTGAAAGTCCCAACTCTGATTCAACTCACAATTCCTAAGTATCAAAGCGCAAAAAAAAACTTTCGACTTGTTGAATTTTCCCAACTTCTCAACTCAAAACTCCCAAGTATCAAAGCAAAAAAAAAAACTCATGACTTGTTGGATTTTCCCAACCTTACCGAAATTTCTCAACTCCGCCTGACTAAAATGGTAAATTTTTCCAACTGCTGAGTAGAAAATTGTCTAGAGGGGGAAGCTCCTGATTCTAATTACGGTAGAATGGAGAGTGTAAGAGTTCAAAATCAAGTGATTCAATAGAAATTTCTGAACAATTGGAGATAACCTTGTGCTGTAACGATTTGCTGTACTTTTTTAAATGTAAGTAGTTGGGGAAGGAATCAAGCAGGGCTAACCTCCTTTTTCTGGGAGAATCACAAAATCCGTTTTGTTCCAAATGGGGCCTGGGGTCCACCAACTTTTCTCTTTCTGAAGAAAAGCCTATCGTAATTGTTTTTTTTTTTCTCCGGTGAATCCGAACATCCAGTCACGTGCAGATGTTTGATCCATCTTTGACTCAGGCCATAAGATGAAAATCTTATGTTTTAAATTGGTGACGGTAGCTTGGCTTCAAAATATTGAAATAAAAGTTTTTTGGTCGTTGATTTCGATGATAGTCATTGATATTTAATCAGAAACGGATTTCAGTCATTCTGACGTCCTAGACAAAATTGTGGGTTTTCTCTCTTTTAGCTAATTTTCGTGACTAGCTGCTAATTTTCGGATTAGAAGTTAGCTTCACATGCGAGCTAGTTTTTCACCGATTTCCCGGCTTGAGAAGTGTGATAAATTAGTTGTGTTGTATCGTTGCATCGAGCCAGATGCTATATGGCTTTTGTAAAATAATAGTTCGATTTTATAGCCAGTGACTGCTTTCCGTGATCTCGCCAGTTTCGAGCTATTCAAATAAGACTCACCCCAGTTTCTGGCTTTAGTAAGCTAGCCAGTTTCAGTTTCCTTTAAAAATCAGTCTCCAGTTTCGACTCTTCAGAAATCAGAGCTACTTCAGTTTCGGGCTTTGGTTAACCGGCTCACAGTTTCAGTTTCAAATTATTTGCCCGAGCTTCCCGTGCGCACACGCCCGAAAAAGGAAGTTCGCGACATCATCAAAATTGAAATTTCACTTTTCAGAGGAGGCTCCATATCAACTTGATGGGGAGAATTAACGTGCTAAAGTAAAAGGCTTTTAGGTCACTTTCTTCAAATATTTCATCAGGTTTAGAATTCTGAGACGAGAAGTCTGAACTTCTTAATTAATAATTTTTATTATTTTTAATTTTAAATTCAAAATTATTTACATTCACGTATTTGGGAAACTAACGTAGTACGCGTAAGGATTTTGAATTTCTTCCTCCGTAACCTCACAGTAAAAGACTGCATCTGAAAAAGCGATGTAGAAATGAAATCTAAGTAGTTTTTAGTCCCTGATTTCAAGCATTACATCAAATTATTGTTACGAAACTTAACTTGGATCTTTGAAATCCAAACTTGAGTTCTTAGTGCTCTTAATTTTTCAAATTTTACATTGAAAAATTTGTTTTCGTGTTAGTTCACTGTTGACAAATTGGTGGCAACAGAAGTAGAAAGACGTAGTGAAGTATTAAAATTTCTTTTTTTTCGCCTTACAGTGAGTCAAAAGATAGTTTGAGATTGGTAAAATTGACTCAGCCTCGAGAATCAGGGAAACAGTATACTTATCTAAAATTATTGTAAAATATTCTTATTCAGTCTCCTCTTGCGAAAACCCAAAGGAGGCAAGTTGTCCACTTGCGCCCCCCCCCATGACTGCGGTAATTTACTGAGAAAAATTAATGGTAATTAGCCGTATTTTTTAATTTATCGGTTGAATAAATCTACAGTGAATGACCGGTGAAATGACACGGAAATTTTACGGAAAAACACTTATAAGTTACCAGGAAAATCCCGTTCATTTTTTGAATTACCAGTAAAGTCAATCCCTATGTGTAGGTCTTTACGACCGGACTTAACGATGACTATTCAAGATATGGTCAAGACTACTCTAACCTTTTAATGTTTTTGAGACTTGCATAAAACAGTAAAACTTCTTGAAACTATAACTAAGACACTTCAATGCTCACTAAAGACTTTCGGTTCGTCCTAATTTGTTTAAAACATTGGAAGGCTCTCATTTATAAGCCTAACCAACTGCTCAAGGCTCAATAAAGACTGTATTTCTGACTTTATACTCTTACAGACTTATTGAGATTCTTTCATCCTTATGTGAGACAAGTAAATATTCTTCAGGGTTCTTCTAAACTATGTATTTAAAATTCAGTTAAAACTGTTCGGAGGACTCTTTTTCGATCTTCAAGACTCTTTCATACTCGTCAGGATTTCTTGAATTTTCTAATATTATTAATTTAGACTTGATTAAAACTCGTTAAGACTTGATCGTGACCTCGTAAAATACTTCAAGATTTTTCGGACTTTTCCAGTTTTGGGGAGTGAATTCAGTGGGATCAGAAATCTGATACGATGTTCAAAATCAACAGCCAAAAAAACGTACTTCGATAGCTCATTCGATTTTTTAACTTCTCTCTTTCTGTAGTTAGAATTCGAATATTGGGTCCTTATTCTGGACCGTGGATCAAAAATCTTATGCGATATTCGAAATCAGTGGTACAAAAAACATAACATTGATAACTTTTAATTTGAAAATTTTTAGGATCCTTGTTTTTCCTAGGGAAAGGGAAATTCTTCCCACGAAAAAAACTACTGGCAACTTGAAGATCGGTATTAATTCCATTTCGATTTAACTTCGTGCTAAAAAAAAAAAAGTGTTGTAGGGAGAAAGAATAAAATGAATACACTGTATTGGGATGTAAACTAAGTTTCAAGTGTTGGCAGCCCTGTAAATTTGAGTGATCACGTATGATTTACCATAAGCGTGTAGCAAACTTCAGTTATGTATTATTAAGTCGATTAAAAATTCACTTTCAAAGAAAATTTGTCCTAAATTTAACTGCATCATCACCAATAATTTGAATTATAATCAGTTCTACTGGTAGAATAATTTCTACTCGTTTTTCTTTTACTCTCCTGAAAATAGCAGTTTTTCTATTTGAAAGAACACATGATCACTCTTTTATTTTCACCTGCACAGGTGATTTTACAGCGCACTCTAGTGCAGGTTTATATCCCAATGTCATTCATTTTATTCTGTCTTTGACCCTCATTCTCCCTTTACCATATTATATTGATACGTTTACCCTGTAAAAATTTTGTATTTGTACAGTTGTGAGCCATCATTTGTTAAATTTGAGAAACTGGTGTAAGCCATAGGCTCTTTTGCGCGTTGTCTGAAGACAAATTGATTGGTGTATATTCCAGTGCATTAATTTTTTCAGTTGTATACTGTTTTATTAAATCAAAAGATCACTATGGAACGTAGAAATATCGAGATGTTGAACTGAAAATGTGCAGGGTTGTGCCAAAATAGTTGACCTGTTTTTAAAACGCTTACCATGTGGCAACACTGATGCGTAGGCAATTTCTTTGTCCATGAAAATATTCGGCTATGACTGCTATTTAGTAAGCATGGCTCTGTGGTCTGGAGAACATCGTGGTTTCTATGTAGAAACGTTTATTCTGAAAAACAGTGTTGTGGCGACTCAGCGTGTATTTTGAAAACAGTTTAAACTGAAAAGACAGGTTTCGTTCCCTCTCCTAAGGCCATCAAGCGGTGGACGGAGAAGGTTCGACTCAAGGGCGTTACCAGTAACGTTCAGAGAGGGGTGAACAAGCGCGGCAGGATTGCCTTTGGAGAGGGAACGAGATGCTGTCTTTTCAGTTTAAACTGTTTTCGAGATGCGCGTTGAGTCGCCACAACACTGTTTTATAGAATAAACTTCTTTACACAGAAACTGCGTTGTTCTCTAGACCACAGAGCCATGCTTACTAAATGGCATACGTATTGCATACCCGAACATTTTCATGAAAAAAAATTGCCTACGCATCAGTGTTGCCACATGGTAAGTGTTTGAAACCAGGTTAACTATTTTGGCACATCCTGTACATACACACTTATTCTTCCCCCCACGCGAGGCAACTATATGAAAAAATTAATTATGTTAAAAATTTGGAAGTCAGGAAGGAAATCATTTTGTTCCTGACACTTGCAATTTCGTTTCATCTTATTACAAGTTTGCAGAATTGAAAGGGTAAATTTTCTCTCTCTCTCTCTCTCTCTCTTTCTCTTCTTTCTCATTTTTAATTGTTTGAAGTTCGTACAATATATCCTTCGTCCAGTCGGCTTCACCGCTATCCCCCTTCCCTTCAAGATGAATTTTCTCTCATCAACCCTGGCTGCATTATTTAGGTTCTTATTCGGTATAACTGAGATACATGGATTACATGATGTCTGTGGAACCCTGAAAATTGGTATGATTCGATTTGAAAAACAAGCTGCACGCTACTGTGAATTTATATTCGCAATACGGGCCGCAAAATTGAAGCCGCTTTTGCCGAACCTCGAGCACGCGGATCGTTGAGCCGGTCTTCACGCTTGGCTTGTTATTCACTAAAACTTGTTCGACGAACACATTTTCGATGGCATTAGTAAACGGTTATTCTCTTTACTGATCCTATCAAATTTCGCGACTGTCTTCAGCCGTCCGTGTTCGAGTGGGTCTGTGAACTTTTTTTCTATCGCTAAACTTCCCAAAGGTTGTACATATATTCACGAGCGAAGTCTTCTTACACAAACCTACAGACTATACGATTGGCTTTTCGAGATTTCGAGATTTCATTTTTCACATTTGATTTGCACAAATGTAGGTGCACACGTTTAGAATAGCGAATTCGATAGAATTAGGAATGATTTCAGTAGTAGAAAAGGATGACCAAAGTACTTTTTCACCTCCAGTACTCTTGTCTGAATGGTAGCTAGGTTCGTCTATGAAGTTGGTTAGATATATCAGCGCTGGAATTGAAAACAAAGGTACTAAAATTTGGGAAAAGTTTGTGTAACATTTATGCTGTGCACTGAAACTAAAAGTGGAATGATTGAGAAGCCTAGCATGAAAGAAAAAGACACAACTGTGACTATAATTTATTAATCCAGGATATTCGATTTTACTAAGGGGTAGTTGGACAAATTTTCCATTACACATTTTTCCACAAATTTTATCAGACTGACTCCGTAATTAGTGTAGTATCCAAAGTTTTCAGTGATCGTGGCGGAGCACTTTCTCCGAAGAGGCTCAACATATTATTATAAAACCAGTCTTTCTCAAAAAACAGGAGAACTATTCACGGTACGAGAAAGAATAGTCTAAATTGTTTCTCTTTGAATGCTACATAGAAGAGGTTCTTCACAGTTTTACCGACTTTTTTCTAATATCTTTTGCAAGCGTTGTTCACGGTAGTTCAAAATAACCCCTAACATTGTCATACATTAATTCAAGCACGGGGGAAAATTTAGAATTTCTTACATTTATTCCCTCTTATCGACTTCATAGAACTAAAAGGATATCGATTACCGCCGAACCCGTTTCTGTATGTTCGTACCCACCATCCATAGGAATTTTTATCCCCCTTCTCCCGGCCCTTAGATACCAAATAAGTGGGTTTCTTTGAGTTGTGTAGATTGGAATTATCGAGCTTTAATTAACCCGAATAATACAGATGAGGTACCTGTTGTGAAGTTTTCAAGGTTGCTGAATAAATTTTTGATATTCTTTTTACTCGAAATTCAAAATTGTGGCATCAGGGAGGAGGGAGAAAAGAAGAAATTTCCTGAAATACGAGTAAATTTTTTTTGAAAAATGTTTATTTTATAAAAACTAGTATGGCAGTTTAGCTTCTTCCAGTTGGCTTATTAAGTTATATTATTACATTAACGTTTGGAGTTTGCACCTGTGCAGTGACTCCTCAAGTTCAAAGAAAGAAACAGGTATGTCTTAGTGATGGATTAATTTGGTTAGTATAAAGGTCAAATTTATAAGCACAACGAAGGCGAAGAGTGTCATTGGAGGTATCAAGTAGCTGAATAGCTCGTACATTTGTGTACTGGCGAAGTCTTCTAACTTGATTGGCTACTGATTTCTTGATTACCTCGGTGACATAGGGAATACTGGTGAATGCATGGATCGATTCTGTAGAAATGAACCAAGGTGTAACTATTATCAACGTTAGTATCTTATTTTGCTGTACTTGTATCTTGTTCATATTCTTTTTTGATGATGTCCCCTATACAGGAGAGGCGTAGGTCCAAATTGGCTTATACATGAGGACTTTATTTTGCTATGATAGACTGGAATCAGGTTTCAACAGCCAATATAGCTTTTTAGATTTGAGTTTAATTTCTTCTGCTTTCTTAGCTGTATGTGGCTTCCAAGTTAATCGGCGATCAAAATGGACACAAAGATAGCGAACATTGTCTGATTGAGGGATGATTACATTGCAGAGTTTCACGGCTGGGCAATCTCCAGGTTGAAGTGAGAATGTGATCGATGATAGGTGAGCGTATGGCGATGCACACATGCCAAATTGCCTCCGGGACACCGCACCCCCTATCCCGGAAAAGCCCCGAATGGGCGTGCATCAGAATAGGGGGGGGGTAGCTTTGAGGTAGCTCCTGCTACCCCCATTTTTCCTTTCGCCTCTTCACGGCGGCGAATCTACGGCGTCTTATTCTTCTTCTTCTTCGCTGTCGAGTTGTGCCGGATCGTCTTCTTCGTCAGTTGTTGGCAGCAGCGACTTCGTCATCGATGTTGGTGGGATGGCAAGTGCCGGCATAGGGTGCTGCGTCTGCTGTCTTCGTCTCTGCCACTCCGGTTCCATCTTGCGGCCCAACGTCTTCTTGACAAAGGTAGCTGCCTGATCCCATCCCGCTCTACTCTTCAGTATTGTCGGAACCAGGTTCTCCTGTGTAAGCGACTGAACGCCCGCGTTTCGAAAGGCGGCCGCCGCTTCTTCCCTCTCTTGGTCAAATGCCGGACACTCGAACAGGTGTGCCAGGCATCATCATCTCGCCTTCCTGCAGCGTAGTAGGAGCACGTTGGTGGATTTAGTTGGATTTACTTTAATTCTCCATTTATCCAGCCATACAGAAATTGAGTCCAATGAACTTTGGAGCTGGTTAGTACCTAACTATCTGCTTATTGAATCCAGTTGCAACTGTTACTGTGTCATCTGCAAATGTTCCTGTGAAAAAGGATCATCGCAGGGAAAGTCTGCAGTGTATATGAATACTGGCCCAATTATACTTCCTTGCGGTACTCCAGAATTAATGGTCTCAAAGTTGGTTTGTGACGTATGATTTCAGCATTTTTGAAATACAGTTTGGAAAAATCGAATTTATTTTGAACAAGAGTCCATCTATCCAAACTTTGTCAAAGGCTTGCTGGATATCGAGGAGGGCGCAACTGAAGCGTATTCTTTATTTTCCAACGAATTTTGATTAACTTTGACCAGCCTGTGTAGTTGTTCGACTGCTTAATGACTCTGACTGAACCCAAATTGGTGATTTTGGCAGGGCCGACTTTTCTTCAATTATTGTCAGCATTCTGGAAAGTAGAACCTTTTCGCAGACTTTAGACAGGACTTTTAGCAGACTTATTGGGCGTTACGAGCTTCGTGTGTCAGCTGGTTTATTGGGCTTAAGTATGGTGATAATCGTAGAGTATTTCTACTGTGAGGGAAAGTATCCTCGAGTTAGGATCCGGTTTATTAGCGAGGCCAAGAACGCATATGCCTTGTTGGGTAGATTTTTAAGCATATTTCCTGTGATTAGGTCACTGCCCGGAGATCTTTTTTGCCAAGCTTTCCAATAGTATTCTTGATTTCAGCAGGGATGGTTAATTTTATATCTCTTCCGGGATCAATTGAATACAGTTTTTCCTACTAGTCTCATGAATAATATGGCTGGTGAATTCCAAATCTTCTACTGGTTTGGTTGGAATGTTTTTTAGAGATGCTCTGCGGACACCTGCGCTTTTTCTAACGCAGATTTAGCTCACTGATCACCAGCTTTTCGAATAGGCAGTGCATCAGATGGAGTACACTTCAGGTATTTAGTTGTCTTTGATAATGAGTAGTTGGTGGATGGTTCTGGAATTCTGATGAATCAGTGTATTCTTGTGCTCTTTAAGGAGTTCTTTCTGCTCTCGAGATAAGCGGGTGAGGCGAGTTTTCCAATAGGGCATCCACATTTTCTGACAGCGTTGTTTCTCAGCAATTTTTTCCATGATGAAGCGTGGATATCTCATGTATTATTTTTTAGGTTTTGGAGGAAGTTGTATTCGAGTCTGTTATTAATATTGTTCACAAAGGCTCTTGGGGGAGGGGAGGAGCACAAAAATGAACGTGACAGCAATCTTAATATAGATATCAGTTTTTAGGCTTCGATGGTCACTGAATCCCCGAATTTAACGTTGGTTCATTTCAAAACTGCGGCATGTATAGAGCATCAATAATAACATATATTTTATTTTTTCAAAGTTGACAGTTGTAGGATTGAGGTAAACAAAATGAACGTAAAAAAACGTGAAACCCGTATTGTGATTTCGTCATGTTTACGTGCTTATTTTTGAAACGGAAGCCATATTACGACAAAAATTGGAACTTCCGGGCCCCAAAACCTATGAAATAATTTAATAAAATTTCTTCATCACTCCATGCCCTTTGCGACTACAATTTTGAATTTCGAGTATAGAAATAATCATCATAGGTCCGTCGCACATGACTGAACGTTTGGTGGTCCGACTCCGATAATGTCCACCATATCTCTCCAGGCCTCGCTGTCGTCCGCCAGTCGCGTGAGCTGATGGATCGGCGTATGTGTTGCCTCTTCGAGCTAATTACGGTATCGTTTTGGTGACCTTCCTCGTGACCTTTTCCCTCGACCTTCCCCTAAGTTTCTTTTGGTTATCGCCCATTCCTCTCGCTGTATGTCCAAAGAATTGTATGATCTTACTGTTGCAGGAGAATGATAGTCGTTTCTGAACTGCCAGTTTTTTGAGGATGGAAGCATTCGTTTTCTTTGCAGTCCGGTATCCGTAACATCCGGCGGTGTGTCCACATTTTGAATGCGTCAATCCTCCTCCGATCATCCGCCTTAATAGTCCAGGTTTCATAGCCGCACCACAAGGCTGGAAACACCAGTGTTTCGATGAGCCGCTTCTTGGTGGCAATGCTAATTCCCTTTTCTTTGCAGATACGGCTGAGCTTGACCGCTACCTCGCGGGCTAGGACGATTCTTCTTCTGATTTCTACAAAACTACTGCTACTGGCGTCGAACATCGAGTCGAGATATTCGAAACGCTCGACTAGATCGTATATAGGCGAAGCTCGTTAGATGGCTTCAACTTTCCGGTTCTGATGTCCACGACCATTGTCTTCGTTTTGTTTCGATTGATGGCGAGACCACAACTGTTGTTGATTGTTTCCTTTCTTTTGAGGAGCATATTCATTTCATCTTGTACTGCGGCGCATAGTGTGGTGTCATCGGGCGAATCTCAAGTTGCTCATCGTGTGTCCTTCGATTCGTACACCGCCATCCCATTCATCAAGGCTGCTCCTCATGATGATCGGCGATGAGGTACAGCTCTGTCTCACACCATTAGCAGGCTGAAAACTCGATGAGATTGTGTCTTGAAACCGTATATAACCTCCTTCCTGTCAGCGTACAGATTCTGGATGAGTGTTATTTGATGCCCTGGTATGCCCATTTCTGCCAATATTTGACGTTTTTGCTCTATACAACGCAGTCGAACGCTTTGTTCACAATCCAGGAAGCATAGGACTAGTGGCACATTATATTCACGTTTTTTAAAAAAATATCTACCATAAATTTAGGAAACCAGATGTCAGCAGGTATCTCAGTTTCATTATCCTGACTAGTGAGTTCAAAAATTCCTTCTTAAAGTATCTTTGAACACCTGTAAAAGACAGAGAGAAACACAATTTTCAAAAGAACAGCATCTACTGCTCGAGGAACGGGGAGATTGAACAATTTTCGGGAATGATGGCTATGGATGTATAGGAAAATTGGTCAGAAGATAATAGGTAATCCTTGAGTTGTTTGCAGTCGATGGGAGGGAATAGATTCAACGTTTATACATTTTCCCTTGTAAAACATGGGTCAATGTATGATAGTATGTATTAGAGTTACCCATTTTCCCCTTGCGTAACGACGTTTGGGAGGAAGATACGAAAATTTTGTTGGTTAATTTTTTATGTAAAATTCAACGAAGAGCAATTTGGAATATTCCTCTCCTTCATATCATTGGTAGTTATCGGTAATTTGAGGAAAACTGATTCTTGTGGTACATTTAGCCCCCTGGGAGAAAATATTTCACCGAGATTCCTAAAAATTTGCGATACCCCTTTAAAATTCTAAATAAGCAAGAAGGTTCCGGAAAAGGTCAAATTGTATTACAGAAGTGTATATTACAAAAGTGGAAAAAGGTAAAATCTAGTAATTGGGTATGAAAATATGGGCGAAGTTGTTGGAAAAAATTCACCCCGCTTCTTCGTTAATTCAAGGTAATGCTCTGCAGATTGTTGATCGCTTACCTCATATACATTTGTTGCCTCCCTCTCCACCGAAAGCACATCGCATATGTTCGTTGTTCATATAAAATTAAAACATTAATATCATGCCCAAGATATTTACCTTCATTAAGGCTAGAAGTAAACAAATTAACGTATACGTATTCGGGTTAATTTATTTTAGAATAGCCCATCTCATTAGCGAAGTCATTGTTTGCACACACAGCGCCAGAAACCAATTTATAGTTAGGTTCAGGAGAGGTGGATACGCTGATGGCGAAATTAAGGGTGTGTTGCGATATTCGAAATGTCTGAGCAGGCAAGCATGAGTATAGCGAATCCGCAGAATCTTAACACCTGCCAATAAATTTACCCAACATCGTGATGCTGTATGCTTCACGAGATAATTTGGGTAAGACAATCTCGCGGGTACAGAGTCACAGGGTGTATTACAGTCAATGATCCTCTTTCACCCAGGTAAGCAGACAAGTACGGGCAACTTATTCTGATACCGTGTAAATGAGTTTGCCTGATGCCAAGAAGGGGTTCCCATGTGGTACATTGAAGAAAGCATTTTCTTCGTGCGATTCTTCGTCCTTGTCAAACTTCTTGTTGCTAGAGGTAGTTGTAGCCACCATTTAAATAAATAACCAAGGAAAAAAAAAAGTAACAAAAATAGAGACCCGGATATAATTATTTTTGGTAGAACCCCGGAGCTTGAAAAAATTGTTTGCTGGGATAAAGTTTGAAGCAATTTCTGGTTCTGGCGTACAGCAGCCACTGAAGAAAAAAATTATTTTCTAGAGGAGCTGGAGCCCGAAAAAATTATTTTCTGGTGCCGGAACCTTACCTTAAGCAGTTTCTGGTCTCGCTTATAGATTGTACGAGAGAGAGTGAAGGGCTTAGTCAGGACCGTAGCGAGGGTATTCGAAATCAAAAACCGAGTGTAGTAGGGTAACAATGGGGAGTACATTGACACAGTTCATTTAAAATGTGCAGGGAGGCGTGGCCTAATTCTTCTTCGGAATAAAAATTTGTCCCAAAAATAGGTTAATTTGACATTGGAATCAACTGATCGAGTGTATATTATAGTATAGCTAGCTATGAGAACCACGAAAAAAGAATGTTTGATCATATCCCCTCACCCGAGGGTACCCCAATCTAGAGCCCCTCCCATCTCCTTATCAACTCGATCCAGATTCACCCGATTCCGTGTATAATAATTGGAGTATGAAGTATGATACATCATGGTGTAAGAGGGAAAATGAGAATATTTATCAATGCCTCCCTGCCCTGAGTGTACCACCGACAAATGCCCCCTCCTCTCTCCTCCCTTGCGGTTATTTTCGTGTATAATAATTGGAATTAGAATATAATATGATCAAAGGTATTGATGATTCGTGTATAATGCTAATATCAATGAGAAACATGATAATGAACTCATCCTCTGTACGTGCGCTTGTTAACGTTGATACAGTGTTGTCTAATTGTAGTACAAAAATAAGTTACCAAAGCTCTGAATGCGCTGCAGAGAATGACAGAGAAGACAGCACAGAAAAAATTTGAGAGGAAATAAAGGACTGTCTTACGCTAGCTTCCAAGGAAACCCTCGGACCCCTCCCCAGAAAGAAAAATTCGGACTGGTTCAACGAAAACGACGAGGAGATCACCAAGACGCTTAAGATCAAAAAGCATGCCACAGCTTGCTCCTAAGCAATCCAACTTATAGGAAGACTATACGAAAATACAGAGCAATAAAAAGCAACATTCAGCGTATCACCCGTCAGTTGAAGAACAAATGGTACTTCTAGAAAAGGCAGCAGAAATGCAGAAGGTAGCTGACTGGCATGACAGTGGAGCCTTCTAAACAGCCGTGAATGCTACCTACCGCCACAGAACACAATCTGTCCAATCAGGGATGAGCAGGGTTCACTCCTCAAGCAAGAAGCAGAAATAACAGACATGGAAAAGATATTACGAGTTGCTCAACCAATCGCCTGCTGTTGACCCAGAGCTGATAAAGATACTATTAGGAACCACAATACTCAGAACTACCAGAACTGGCTCAATACCCCACCCTAGAGGAAGTGAATCAAGGTGTCAGCAAACTGACAAATGGTAAAGCCCTTGGAGAAGATAACCTGCGGAACTCTACAAGAATGGTGGAGGCAAGCTCACAAGGGTGCTCCACAAATTATTCACACAGGTCTGGGAAACTAAAATGGTACCAAGCGACTTCAAAGATGCAACAGTTGTGAACATATACAAACGAAAAGGCGACAAATCAGACTTTGCAAACTACAGGGGCATATCGCTTCTATGCGTGGCGGGCAGGATATTATCGTGGTGAAAAGACTACTCCCAGCCTTCAAGGCCTACTTTCCGGAGTCACAGGCGGGCTTTCGCCCTAACAGAAGTACAGTTGACATGATCTTCCCCTTGCGCGAGTTACAGGAAAAAACAAGAGAGCAGCAATCGTCTCTACACGCAGTTTTTATCGACCTCAAGTAGGCCTTCGACATGGTAAGCAGAAAGGCACTCTGAACTGTATTGAAGAAATTCGGATGCCCGGCCAAGATAGTTAATATAGTCGAAGACTTCCACCGCAAGAACCAAGTCCAGGTCATTGCTGGTAAAAACGTGACAGTCAAATTTGAAATAGCCAATGGCGTACTTCAGGGATGTGTTATGGCGCCTCTCCTCTTCAACGTCTTCATGACAGCTTTCTTAATTAGTATAGACCACAAACTTCTTGACAGGGGTGTCAAATAAGATACCGCACAGATGGTGGATTACATAACCTGGTCAGGTTAAACTCGCGGGGCACATTACGGGAACGGAGACTCCAAAACGCGGACATCTTCGACAACGAGTAATAATCACGACACGAGGGTTGGGGTTGAGATAAGTATATTTTACACTCTACTTTACAGAACACTAAAATGCGCCGGACAGCAACCGTCTTTAAGAATCACACTGCAAGTTAAGTACGCAAACTGTCGCGGAACACGGCGAAAATGGTGGATGATGGAAATGTACACGGGGTAGGGGGCGAGTTCTCCCCAACAATCGCACCAACGATTACACACAGCGAAGCACAGTCGAGGCACAACACGGATACTTCCTACTGCGACTTGCGACAAGGGGATAGGGCAGTTGGAGGAGTTGGGGTGCACTGGGTTCCAGGCAGTCAGCCAAATGAGGAGGAGTCGGGGTGCTCTGAGTTCCAGGCAGCCAGCCAAAGGAGGAGTCGGGGTGCTCTGGGTTCCAGGCAGTCAGTGAAAGGAGGGGGAGTGGGGTGCTCTGGGTTCCAGGCAGCCAGCCGAAGGATAAGGAGTCGGGGTGCTCTGGGTTCTAGGCAGCCAGCTAAAGGAGGAGGAGTGGGGCTGCTCTGGGTTCCGGGCAGTCAGCCGAAGTAGGAAGATGGGGTGCTCTGGGTTCCAGGCAGCCAGCTGAAAGGAGGAGGAGTCGGGGTCCTCTGGGTTCCAGGCAGCCAGACAATGGAGGAGGAGCCGGGGTGCTCTAGGTTCCAGGCAGCCAGCCGAAAGGAAGAGGCGGAAATAGCGAGGACAGCACGAAACGAGAAGAGCTCAAAAGCGAAAGAAAGCAGGTTAGTTTGTCGCAATACTAGCTTGCACGAGTTGGCATTGACTACCCTAATTTCTCCAGGTAGTTAAATAGGCAGGAGCAACAGACTTCGTCCGCGAGTAGCTAACGCACCGCCCTCGCACCACGAAATCACCCTCGGGTACGAAGCTGTTTCGCGCGACACAAAATTGTTCTCTCAATAGATGAAACGCGAGACCGGTTTCGTGACGCAGCGCTCGACTCTACTTCTAGCGGTGGTGGAATCGTGAAGTATATACTCGCCCGAGTAAACAGAGTACACGCGTACTTAACAGTAGAAACGTACAGAGGGTTGGGAATGGAAGTCAACTACACAAAAACAAAGCTTATGGTAATGAGATACGACGCAGCTGCAAGCTCGAGTGGGGCTAGCAACATAGCTGGAAATAATATCGAAGCCGTGGAACAAGTCAATTACTTGGGTAGCTAGGTAGCCAACAACTGCAACTTGGACTCAGGTTAAAAAATGCTTGGAATGCAGTGTTTAAGCTGAAACGGCGAGTACTTGATAGTAACGACCTCAAAATAGAAACGAAAATTTCAGTCTATAAAGCGGTGGTGCTACCCACCCTGCTATATGGTAGCGAATGTTGGATGTTATACCGAAAACATGTCAAGACCCTCGAGAAATTTCACCAACAGCAACTGAGAAATATCTTACAAATTAAGTGGCAGGACGACGTGTCAAATACAAAAGTGCTGGAGCGGCAAATTGCGACCCGATTGAGCGCATGCTGGCCAGGAACCAACTTCGCTGGATAGGGCATGTCCGGAGAATGGACGATACCAGACGTTCAAAGCAGGCCCTGTACGGTGAGCTAGGCCAAGGCCGGAGGACGCAAGATGATCAGATCAAGCGATATAAGGATGTGATTCATGTAACCCTGAAGAACGCCAAAGTGGACCGTAACTGGGAGTAAGCTATGCGAGGACCAAACAGTATGGAAAACGGCAATTTACCAAAATGGCGGAGTCTTCAATTGGCAGCATCGGACCAGAACCACAGGAAGCACACCCGTCAGATGCCCCGAGTGTGGGCGGATGATAGGATTCGCGGATTGGCCTGGTGAGCCACCAGAGAATACATAGAGAGCTCATCGTTGATGCATTTTCAAATGTTCAAAGTGATAGCCGTTCTCAGACTGGTCTGAGAATTGCGAACGAAGCGATCGAGAAAATTTTCAGTAATCCGGGCCTAGACAGATGGACTTTATATTTATTCTTTAGACCTTGATACCATAGACGCCTTAATCCGGCCCTGATTGTCTCTGTCTACTGTGTCCAATGACACGCAGTGATAACTTAAAATTTCAAATTTTGGACCTAGCCGTTTTTTGGTTTTTGGGAAATTACTATTCTTGTACAATTTTTTTCCCCTTCATAATTGGAAACAGATAAAATGATTCAACGTTCTGTTCAACGAAGACAGGTGCTGTCGTCCCTAGAGTGCTGCTGAAAAGGGACGAAGCCATATAGTTAATTTTACCAGATAGTGAACCTATAAATCGAATAACGTATTCGATTTCGTCCCCTTTTGGTGGGTGTACCTATTCGTAAATCTCAGCAAATGAGAACATTCAAGGTTTAGCGCCCAAATGGAAAGCCGAAGTCCACAGCCATGCTGTCGAATTCTCGTGCCGACGTATACTCCCTGTACTTCGCAGCCTAGGATCGAAATTAAAACAAAACTTTATCAGTGTTTTAATGATTCCGGAACGACTCAATTAGCGCCGGATTATCAGCGTTAGCGCACTCGGAGCTCACGTTAAGCCCGACAATGTTTTTCCGCTCTCGGCTGTCCCTTTGGTCGTTGCGCGATAATCGCGAAACTGAGGGAGAAAAATACGTTTGAACGCCAAAAAAAGATTTATAAAAATCGTATTTAAGCGCTCTCAATAGAGTAGTTTCCTCGAAAATTTTCAACTTTGACGCAGATAAATGGTATGAAATATAAATGGGCTCGTTTTCTTTTTTTATTTTCTTTTTTCGCTTTTAATACAGTTTATCCGTCATTTGTTTTAGCAAGTGTTCCTCGTCGACGGAATACAAATGCGCGGATTTCTATTTCACTCTCGAGTATTTCCACGTTTTCGTCGATCTTACGTGCTCCTCGCCACTCGCGGTTGCGATACCCGAGCCCAGGTCTTATCCCGTGGTCGCGTTTTCTCAACTTACGCGTGTCAAGAAGAAAAATTACTCGAATTGGACGTGGTTAGGTTGAATTAAATTTCAGCTGGGTGTTCAGTAGGGACGCACTTATAGTGTAACGCTCGTCTATGTTCTGCATTGACTTGGTAGGGGTTGGTACCTTAAATCTTACCCGGGAATTGACATTGTACGGACCCAAGACTTCTTGCTTTCATTACCCATCCACCATGTTTTCGATTTCTTCTTCTCTTTGTGCCAGTAGCCCAGAACTTATAAATGTATCAACCCAAATCTTACATGGATTGGACTGACCCACCAGCAACTATGTCCAATCCGCCCTCGGCCACAGTGCTATGGCAGCTTGATGACTGAGAATTTACTTACTCTCTGAATTTGCTCTTTGAAAGTCTCGGTGTAACTAACCTATAACCATCAGACAACCAAGTTCAAATGGAGTCATAATGTAAACTAAAAAACGAATTTCGATAGACCTGAAACATACTTTCAATGTCAAGGCAACTCATATTAATTATGCCAAACATTGTTTCAAACAGAGGTTCTCACTTCTTCTGGGTTATGATTTTTCCGTCGCGCGTCGGCAATACGAATTTTTATAGATTTTTTATTCATTGTCTTGTTAATAAATGATTCAGAAATACTCCATCATTGTACCGGTAATCCACCGAAAGCCTGATAAATATTGTAAATTGACACCTTCGGCGTGCTGGCGGACGTTTTCGCGGGCGGCATTTAATTGGTAAAATTTATAATGAAATCTGTTAACGGGGCCGTTAAAAACGAAGGGTGCAGGCGTATGCCGTAATAACCTTGTGTCCAAGATAATGTCACGATGTTAAAGTCGAGCGAACCGAAATACATTATTAATCCGGGTAATATACGACCTGGTTATTAAACCGATTCAGATTTAAAGGATTATTAGGGGTTTTAAATTTTTAGTGAGCATCGAATTTACGGTTCGAGTTAAGCAACGGCTTAAGCGATGCTCGAACGACGATAGCCCCGGTTTCATTTGAATTGGCGGGTGTTAACGTTAGTTGTAATGGTTTCCCAGCATAGATGAAATTCAACAGTGGAAACGAAACCTTCGAGTAGACTCTTGATTTGAATCTTCCCAGTAAGAGGCAGTAGATCACTGCGAGAAGCAGTGAGCCCTAGGCAACGGTTCTCTGAAGGAAAAAAAGCCACGTCATATTCAATCGTAGCCAGAGTTTTTCATCCTAGTGAAAATTGGACCAAAACTAGCATTTGTTATAGGAGAGGGAGAGAGAGAGAGAGAGAGAGAGAGAGAGAGAGACGGTAAAATAGAAAAAATCCCGGTTAACATAAAAAAAAATTCTAGTCTAAAGTGAAAGTCTTTACTTCCTCAACTTTATCGATTTGCTCATATCAGTAGTCAGTCAAATAAGCATTAAATCGAGCCTAAACAGGAAAAAGTTGCGATCAAAAACTTCTTTGCTGATTATTGTGCGAACTGATTCACAGAATACACCACGTAAAACCCATTCTCCATAATCCGTGTGCATTCCCTGTCACAGTGGTAAATTTATTCCCCCATCAGTTTTTTCTTCAAATCCCTCGAGTAGTACGTATTCGAAATGTGCAATTTGAAAACCCCTTTTGTCAAGTTTATAAATTAAGTCTATTTTGTTCATTTTTAAAGGTTGAAATTGATTCTGAAATCTCAATTGAGGCTGCACCTATAATCTAATGCGACATTCGAAATTGGCTAAAGAACAATTTTCAGTTTTCTAAGTCTAATACGTCTCGTCCATTTCACACGTGAAATTAGGTTTGGATTCCAAATCAAAGTGAGACCCAATATATTTATGAAATTGGTGATGCAAAAGATTTCTCTTTAGTCGACGTTTTTAATTTTTAAAGCCAAAATAAGTTTGCTTATTTCAAGTACAAAATTAAATTTTGGGGTCCAGATCATAGTTGAGTCAAAATTCTAGCGGAATATTCGAAATCAGTGGGCCAAGAATTTCGACAGATTCAATACCTTTTCATTTTTGAATCCTAAAAATCGCATAATTTTAAAACAAAGTCATCATCGTCCAATTAACTTAATGAACACAACCGCAAACTTTGACAGCGAAACACCTTTCACGCTAATAACAAACCACACAGAAATTAACAACAGGGACTGGTCCATCAAATCTTTACCAACAAACAATCAGAACACAGGACAGGCAATGACAGATTTACCATTGTACTAAAGTGTGCTTAAGCACAGAGTGGCAAAATTTTAAGGGCGGCAAAATTCAGAGAAAAACTGGAAAACGAATAAAATGGGGATCAAATTAGTTTCACGTATCGTTTTGGAAGTGACAAAAAAATAGCCCACAGCGGCAAATCAGGTAAATCCGACATTGAGGATATCAGGACAAGACAGTTCACCATCTACCATGAAAAATACAGTGTATTATAGACAAGCTTATGCTTTAATGTAAATCACTGATAATGGGATAACATCATAGAAACATTCTCACAAAATATTTTGCTGTCAAGTGAAACTGGTACAAACTTACGAGAACTATATAGGTGTAGCACCCGCGGACAGGAAACTCACTTATAAAGTTTGTTGCAAGTATGTATATGCGCCCCAAATCATTACTCGAAGAATCATACACAGTAGGGAAAATTCACATTTTCCCCCTAAGTAGGAAAAAGCATTATCTTTCTTCAAACTTCGATATGACTCTATCTTCAGATATTCAGATGGACTCAGTTCGTGGAGCACCCTGTAGTTCGTCACTCGTTACAATGTCCAGAACCTCAATGAATTTTAGATGCTAGCCGTCAAATTGGACGAATTAATAATTAAGAGGTGGCTGTGGAAGTCAGCCGAAAAAAAAAGGATTACTGTCGTTAAGTAATTTTTGTAATTCGGTTCGCTGGCAAGCCTTCAACCCGTATAATCCCCCGGACACTGAATCCGTAAATGTTGCAACGATGGAGTGCGCGTCAACATAGCAATTCCATTTACTGTTAGCTTGCAGCTTTACTGGCATGTATAGCAACACAGACGAGAGCTCAACGTCGAACTTTATTGCACGTTTACGTAAATTTGTAATTAGGGGTAACTTTCTTGAAATGAACTTTCCGTATTTTCGTTGCATTTTCGCCGGTGTATGTTTTCTCTCAACGCTTTGTATCTATTATGTATACACAAACTGTATCCGGGATTATACGAATTATTAGAATTTACCGAACTGTGAAACTCTGATTGGAACGTAGGTGTATTTGACTGCTTGTGTGACAGATTGCACTCAGTTGTAGAATATAACAATATGTGTCTTTCAGAAAGGTGATGCTTTACCAAATCAACAAATTTAGAAGAACGAGTTCCAAATTACTCCAATAAAATCAACAGTGAGAGCTGGATGGTTGTAGGATGATTTCGAAAAACGAAAAAACACCTATACTATCGGAGCAGCGCAAAAGAAAACTGATTTCTAGAATGATTTTTATTGCGTCATTGTTAGCCTAATTTGGTTCTGTTTAATTTTGTTTTATTTATTTTTCCTTTGTTTTGCCTTGGTTTGTTTCGGGTTATTTTCTATTTTGGTTCGTTTCAGTTCATTTTGGTGCGGTTTCATTCAGTTCAGCTCGATTTGGTTTGGTTCGGTTCAAGAATCTAGGAAAATATTAGCCACAGAATAAAATTTTCAAAAAAATGTATTCCTCGCTGAAATCCGCACAGAAAAGTTTCCTTATAATTTTCCCATAACTGTCTACAAAATGCCACAAATTGAGAGTTCAATATAACCTTCTGTTTTGTCATATATGAACACCAGAACTTACGGGGGAAAAGTAGATTTGTCGTCATTTCCTTCTTATTACTGACTTTAGCGAACAGAAGGGATGCAAACCACCTCCAGACACGTTTTTTACATCAATTTACAAATCCTTGAAATGTTCCTCCCTCAGCGACTTTTCAAACCTATATGAAGTGATATGCATAGTGCATTATGTCCCATTTTTAAGCCCCTGTCCCCTCCAAACGCCACAATCTTGAAAGTGGAGTCAAATCGTTATCATAAACGAGTTCGGGCAACACATGAAAACTACGAAACGACATCTATATTACATTATAAGTTTTCCACCTGCCTCTTCCTTTCAGTTACCACAATTTATGTACCCAGTGAGTCAGTGCATAAATTACGCTGACCACATGATCGGAATACATATTCCAAAAACTGAAAAAACCCAGCGAATTCAATTGATTCAAATTTAGATAGTAGGAAACAATATCCAAAAAGCCTTTTTTTTTTAATTATCCCTTTTGCGATGTGTTAATGTATGGAAAAATAAAAGGTTATATCGGACCCCCAGTTTGTGGCATTTTGTGGGCAGTTACAGAATTAATATGAAATATTATTTTTGTGTGTACAAATCAATAAGGAACAATTTTTATTGCAAAATTTTCTTCCTGTTGTCAATATTTTTCGAGATTCTTGGAAACAATAGAATTTAAGGAACATTCAACTCCTTGTCCCAATATTCAACTTCCCAAAAATTTTTCCTGTAGGGTGATTCGGGGCAAAAAGTGGAAAAAATCCATATTTTCTCATATTTCTCAGACTTATAGTTACTTTTTCCAATGAAAATTATGTGTATGTGTAGCTTGGGCCTTCCTCTTCACTTCGCATTAAAATTTAAAAATATACTATTGTATTCACCCTATGAATGAATCTGTTTACTAATTACCTCAGTGGAAGGGGCAAAAAGTAAACACCATGGAGTAAAAAAGGAACGTGTATTTTAACAGACAAAATTCATATTGTTAAATTATTGAAGTAATTTTATCTGTGCAATTTCGGTCCGTGAAACGAAAACTGGTCTCGTGGTACTGAGCAGTTTTTACCGTTCAGCCGATTTTCTTTCTACAGATCAAAGTCACAACAATATGGCAGGCTGGTATACCCGAATGAACCTATACTGCCTTACCACCCCGCGATTGATTACTGCTAATAAAGCCCTACATACAGGAGAGTATAGTGGATTGCCATTTTGGCGCCCACCGTGCCCATGGATGCCGAATCCGACTATGCGGAGCGTGCCGCGTAGTCAATTCGGCATCGACGGACGCGATATGATCCAAAATGGTGGCCCATTATACTTGAGTATTTAGGGCTCTACTGCTAATAGACCATTTCACGGTGACGTCATGAGGAGGACTGTTGCGCAGCTGCTCTAGCCAGTCGCAGCCATCAGGGTCCAGCTTTTTTTGTTTACATTCATTTTACATGTAAAACTCCATAAGTGAACATTCGTTCTTCTGTGTGGGTCCATAAATATGAAAGACAGCATTTCTTAATGCTTTCGGACGCTTATTTATGATCTAAAAGGATTTCGTTTTGATTTAAATCATCGTTCAATATTAATAAATGCTCTCTTTCATATTTTTGGACTCGCAAAGATGAGCGAATGTTCGCGTATGGAGTTTTACATGTCAAATGAATGTAAACGAAACAAGCTGGACCCTGCAGGCTGCGGATTGCTGCGAATGCTGGAGCAGCTGCGCAACAGTCCTCCTCATGAGTTAACATAACGTCGCACATGAAAAGGTCTGTTTCGATTTTGCATATTGGGTGGCTTGAGGATGCTTTCCAAATAAGAATGCAGGCTCCATGATTGTTCATAAAAACTATTTTATGAAATGGAATTACTTAACACGTTCACCATTTGCCCCAGAGTAGTTTCTTCTCTGATTTGCTCCCAGAGTATTTGGAACTTTTTCAAGTCCCAAATAATTATTTTTTGCTTTCAATTACATAGGAAGAATGCTGATAATTGGTTTCATCGATTTATGTAAAAACATTGGAAAATTAATGAGGAATTTTAGAATACATTACCCCCCCCCCATCCCCGCAAAATATAATAAATTTTTTAAAGAGAAAAATTGATATTTTTTCATTGTAAATTCTCTTGAAAATTATAATTGGAAAGGTATTCAAAACTTCTCTTACTGTAGTAGTACAAGGTCCAAGCAACATTGTAGCGTCAAGATTTCAAGATTTCCCTTTTTAACTGTACAAATCCAGAGAGATATATAGCCGGTTCAAGTTTTGTCCCAGAAATTGGTATCCATTTTTTGCTCCGAGTCACCCTACTTTCCTTCTTTTTTTTTTTTTTTCTCCTTCTCTCCTGACTGATTATATTCGACTATTTTGTAAGGTTATTGTTTTGTCCTTTGATTTGCTCTATTTTGTTCCGTTTCATTTTAATTCGTTTTGTTCTATTTTGGTCTGTTCTAGTTTTTTTTTCTCATCTTGTTCGGTTTCATTTCATCTTGATGTGCTTGATTCTGTTGCATTTATTTTATTCTGTTCATGGACTCGAGAGACTCGAAAATGGCCTCAAACCCAGAGATACTCCGACTTGTTTTCGGCTTTGGAGCAAATTTGAAAACTTAGTTCCGACCGCCCTTTCGAGCATTACTTCAGAGACGTCAGGGAGGCTGTTAGGGCTGTCTCAGCCCTCTTCTCTTCTGGCCGAAATACAGGCTTAGGTCGAAATTTTTGGCAAGTTGCTGCGTGGGCTCGAACCCGGGACCTCCAGATTCTGAGGCCAACGCGCTATCTACTCGGCCAACCAGACCTCAGCCGGCTCTGGTATGTGATTTTTTCAAAACTTCGGTTTCGACAAATAATTTTGTATGAGGCTCCAGCTCGGGCTCCGGCAAAAAATTACTGACTGTTTCACCTCCGGTTATTTTTATGGAGCAAGAAGGGTGCTTAGGAAGGTTAACAGGGTAGAGAAAACCGGATCCGGAAATGAGCTTAGATTTGGGCAAAATTCCGAAATTGGCTCCGGCTTCAGCACATTATTTAGTCGAGCTTTGGCTTTGGGTCACTGATTGTGATTAGTTTTGTTTAATTCTATTTTCTTTCATTCTGCGTGGCTTAGTTTTGTGTTTATTTAGGCTTCTTTTTTTTATTTATTTATCATAGTTTGTTGTTCTTTCGTAAATTTTTTTATTTTTTATTTTATTATTATTGAGCCACGGAGCTACATTCTTGGGCTATGGTCTCGGAAAAGTTTGTTGTCTATGTGTCGCAAAGGTATCCAGTAGCGGAAAGGTAGGTGAGGGTGTTGTTTATATGTTTGTGGGAGTTGCAGAGAGCCAAAATTCGACGATGGGGGACGTAGTGAGAGTTACGAAGGCAGAGGTGAGGGAGAGGCATGAGAAGAGATGGTCCATGGTGAGAGAATTTGGGCTTCTCATTGAAAAGTAGAAGACTGGAACCCGAGTATATTTCGTCGTACCTGTATGATAACTGATAAGAAGGAGCTTGTCTTCTGCGGCGCCTTTATTCTTTCCCTTTGCTGCTGTATTTGAATTTTAACTATACAGTTTTCTTCCTTCGAGTGGTACAACTTGAGCATTTTTATCCTCACATTCAGTGTTTTCCTGTGCAAATGTTCGGTCACGATCTCTTCGCTAATATCATTGCTCTTTCGATACCTACGCAAGGTAGACCAATAACGCTAACTTTTAAAAGTATAAATTGTTGGGTTGGCTATGAACTTCAATATGGTCACCGCTGGTCGAACCCGAAACACCTTTCATAAAATAAATTACGTCGATAAATAAAATGTTCCCAAGCGAAATGGAACCCGATTTGAAATAGCTGTTAGAAAATGCGATACTAACGAAAAGTGCGATGATCTATATATTTATGTTCTCAAGTTTTCTCAAAAAGCTACAGTATCTTGCTGCTTTACTTTAACCACAAATAGAAAAACTAAATAAATAAAAAAAAACAAAAAACGAGAGATGTTGATTTATGAGACGATGTTATTTTCCGTTTTACTAAATCTACGCGATAAAGGAGGAAATATGAAAACGAAAAGTACGTAGAAATGTTACAAAAATATGTGATACAATTTATTGTGATTTGAAAATAACGTTATGATTTTAGCATATACGATATTAGACATTAAATTAACGCTTCGTGTGGATATGAAATAAGGAAGAAAAACTCCGAACAGTTGACCGTATTTGATGAACCTCAAACTCGATTTTCATTTTATTTTCCTTCGTTACGTCGTTTGTGTAGTTTCCAAATCTCGCAGACGAGGAAACGTGCAGAACAAACTCTTCAGAAGTTTGAAAGCTTTTCGGTTCTCAAACAAAAAATTTACAAGATTTCTGGATGCACTCTCAGGAAAAGGCTTGGATTCCCCCTTTATTTCAAGAAAGAAGGTTGGAGATCACTGCGAAATGAACTGTTAGAGCTTTACTAAACTAATGAATTGAAGAAGTCATGTCGTCCGAAGGGGACTTTCGAGGTCGACGAATCTGTATTTATGTATGAATGGTATGGGGGGTTGTCCTGATCATCTCACGGGTAGAATGATTTCAGTTTGAAGCTGTCACAATTGCTAAGCATGTTTTTATGTTCGGTCTCTTTTGCCTTTACCAATTCGTCACTTGGTGTGAGGGTCTGAGGATACGATTATGGGTTCGTAGCTTCATACCATGTGCATTACCCTGGATCAATTGAAAGAAATAATGTTTTATCATAATCTGTTTCTTATTCTGCCATGAGTGCTATATCTCAATCAAACTTACTTGACAAACTTCAAGCTGCTAATTATGATTTTTTTCTTTGTTTCAGGTAAGATACTTGAATTTGTGAATGCCTAATTATACACACTAATTTGATAAAAATGAGTATGCCGGATGACCAGTTTCAAAATATGGACATGTATTAAGCAACATGTAAGTCCGTTTGAATTTCTTGTACGAATCTTTCTTTACATTCAGTATTGTATACACATATATTGTACTTATGCAGTCGGAAGACGATTTTAAGGACTTGTAGAAACTCGAACTATCTTGAAATGAGTGAGGTTGAATGGCTATCAAGACTCAGAATTCTCTTCTGACTCGTAAAGATTATTTTCAAACTCAACAGTAGCGTACTAAAGAGGCAAATGGGTAAATGTCAACATTTTAAAGCAAGAACTTAGTTTTTTATAAAATAAGGCTGGGCAACTCTGCTTTCAACCTGTTTGCCGTAAAATGCTACTACTTTATCAAAATGGGGCCTCAAAATACTAAAAGTATTTTTTCCTCAACCTTTCCAAGGACACGAAGCTCTTCTCAAAAATTATTTGGGAACAAGTTGTCCATTCGCCTCAGTCCCTTAGTATCAGAGGGGCAAATAGAGCACTACGTGTGCTGAGCCGGCCCCTGGAAGATTAAACGCAACAATCGAAAAAAAATCACTTTTTTTTTATTTATTGAGAGTTTTCCTCCTTTTAAAAACGGGTTACGCTAAAGGGCTTCCTTGCTCTTTCTATTTGTACTTGGCGATTTATTCCATCAGGCGCGATTGTGGTGGAAATGAAATGCTAAAGAAGACTCGAATTTTTTTTTCATGAAATATCAAAAGCAGTTGAGTAGACTCATCGTGTTTCAATTTATAATCAATTTATAGGCATAATTTACAAATGAGCTTGAAGAACACCAAATTGCTTTTTTAGCTGTTCCAAAGGCCATTTACGAAAAAACCTCGAGGGAAATCCAGCCGATAGATTTGGAATCAGTTTGAAAAACAGGTCTGGCTAAATTGATTCTCTTTCCTCAGAAAACCGCCAAACGTTAAAATTTGTTGAACAGCGTTATTTTTCTTCAGAATATTTGCATTCTAGCAACGGATCTGCGGGGTTTCGAAGTAGCTGAATTCGATTTTGAAGGCAATTTTTAGAGCCTACCCATTTGGGTTTCACCCACTGAAGAGGGTCTCTTCTAAATCATGGTCATTTCATTGAGATTATATTCAATTTGTAGGTTTTCGAGGTCGCTCTTCTTAATTTTGAAAGCCGTTTTTGGATTCGACCTATAGGGGTATAATTATATAGGGTTCTGTTCCCCAACAAAATGAGTCTTGTTTCTGCTAAATATTCGTCATTATAGCGAGATTGTATTCAGTTAGTAGGTTTAAGTACGCTGAATCTTATTTATAATAACCAATTTTTGCAATAACTTACTCTGTTAGTAGTTAATTCGTTTCAAAAATTTGAACGCAAACTTGCCGAGGAAAAATTGATGCGCGGAGCTCCTTCTGCCAGAAAGGTCCTCATATCTAAGTTGACTGATATTTGGCTGTTTTATGCTCTCAGATTTTACCTTTTATGCCGTATAAAAAGATTATATTCCTTTCAAACTGTTGGGGGTTCGGTAATTACTCGAATACCCGGATAAATTGTCTCGGTAAGACAATTTACCTGCTCGATCAACCTGCTGAATAATTAAAGCGTTACCCCGACTGTACACATCGTTACATAAATTCGTAAAAACTGACACAACGAAAAAGCTGTCCACGTAATGGCTCGTTCAAAACTATTAAATAATGCAAATAAGGTTGTTATCGAACGAATTAAGACACAAACCTATGCTCATCCGTTCAGCCCTAGTCAAGATTTATCAATACTTTCTTTAAATTTGAAGAAAATTTCTCTTGAAATGGCGAAGCGCCGGCGGTGGTTGCGTCTCTCTCTCTTCAGGCGCGAACTATGAATTATTTATAAAACTACCTTCCGGTTTTATATACACTTTTAAAAAGAAAGAAAAAAAAAAGGCAACTTCTTACGCGAAAATATAATATAAAATATTTCTTACGTTTTGGTCTTCAATAAAACGGTGTTTTTATGGAAGAAAAAGTTATGTACAGATATCGTGTGGGACACGCTTTCGGAAAACGCGGCCACGGCGCGGTGTGGCGTGGCGTTTTCTGGTTAAATTTTTAAGTTTGCGTTTCGTCGAAGCGAGAGGTAAAAACTTTTTTCCCAACGAAAATAACCTCTTGTGAGTTTTCACCCATGATGGACGCGGTGTGTACTGTACGCTCTCTCACAAATCGACTTTCATTACGGCAAAACCAAATTGCTTTTTCTTCACTCCTGTTCGTCCTTCGTCGTGCGGGTTTCCCATTTGTGTCCAGTTTATTGACAAAATTCACTTCGATGGTAAACAGGCGATTTTGAATTCACTTTCCTATTGTAAGACAAAACCTGCGATAAAATTGAACTGAGAAGCGTGCTATTGTTAGTGATACTTTCTCTTATTGTCTTATTTGTGTCTCTTGGAGGGCTGCGTACACCCAGGCAGTTGAAATTTCATGAAGGAGATATAGTAGTAAAATAATGAGTGCATGAAAGAAAGGGTTTTGGTTGGCAAGCATGTACAGCAAAAAAATACATAGCCTCAGAGCGTTTCAATTCTAATTCATTTTTTAAGTAATAATTCTTGCTCCCTAACTGCTGGATAGTGATCAAATACTAAATGAGTCATATTCTAAAATGCGTCGCCTTATTATATAGCCGTTGTTGAACTTTAGGAAACCGATGCCTAAGTTGGATCATGGTCTCTTAAGTTGGACCACCTAGTTTCTTAATTTGGACATCGAAATCCTACACAAACGAAAGTATCCAAAGTTGAACCAGTCCAACAAGAGCCACTTCATTTCTACATACCTAAAAGTTCTACCTCAAATGCAAATTCTTCTCGCTAAGTGACTTTTACTTTGCTGAACCGTTACATATACAGTACGTGAATGCGGAAAACAATTCTAGAATAAGATTTCCAGGTAGTTCAATTTAGGAAACAAAATTCAGTCCAGTTTAAGCAACTTCCCATTTTTCGTACTATTATGACCGTCTAGAACAACATTCGAACGTTACAGCAAATCTCATTCGGCAAAATAAAAACTTCGATTATGCTTTGTTTACTGATGTAGAACATTATTTTGTTTGATTACTCTGCTTTGATTAGCCGTCGTTCGGAAATTCGGCCAAAATTTGTGAAAAATTCATGTTTTTTCAAAGAGAACTGCTGAACAATAACACGAACTCGTTATCGCTGCGATTTCTCTTTGTGAACTGAGTCGCTACACTCATGTCATTGGAATTGGCGCGCTACCTAGCGGCAAAGGCAATAATGGTGGTCCAACTTTGGTGCCGGTCCAATATTGGTAACTCTCCCCTACCAGCTAAGCTAAAGAAAAGATCAAAAGACGCATATCTCTAGTACATTGTTCTAATCAAATATGATATTAATAAAACTGCTATCATCCTTTTAGTATTAAAACCTGCTAAATGGCAAAAATGAAATTGTTCACGAGAGCAGAAAACCGGAGATTATTTTCCCTAGGTCAAGCACAGTTACAGTGTTTAAAATTCGTTTTCTTTGACCTGGATAGAAGTTGGGGTGGAGTATCATGGTCAGTAATTAGACATCAGTGTTTCGAAACCAAATCTAACAAACAATCGGAATTGTCAAAAATAGGGCATTGCAGGTTTCAGAATTATGGGAACTATGTACATCTTGTTTCGGTTTTGGGTTTTATTAACGACACAAAAATGGTTTACCCTTGATCTTAATGTTGGCGTTCTGAGACATTAGTTGGTTACGTTCATAATGTGCGGACAATGGTGGACAAAAGTGATTTTGAAATGAGTTGACTTATTGGCCCATATATATTTACAGGCGTTTGCAATCAACTCACAGCTAATTTATTCATGGAAAACGTTTTGGTTACCAAGACAAATGAATTTGATAAGTTGCCATCACAAAATATAGTTGAAAATTACAATTTAGATATCAGTTGACAGGAAGGGTCATTTTCTGTCTTTCTTCTGACTTGGTGTGCTCTGAAAACAGAAAGCGAGATCTTTGTATTTTACAGTCACTTTTTGAAGGATCAAGAATAATGAATGATGATATTCATGATGAAGATGATTTTAAATGAGTTAAAACGAGTTTATGAATTAAAGTGAGAAATTGATGAGGTCACCTGATAAACAAGAAAATAAATAGATAAGAATAAAGGCGTTTACTTGGTAACGTATTTTTCAATTCGTTTCTAAAATGAGTTATATTCTGAGTCAATTCTGAGTTACCTCTGATTTAACTACGAGTATAATCTGAGGACATGGCTGGCACCGAACGGAATTACTAAGAATGAAATTGACTTTTTTGTTGTAAACGGTATGAGAGTAGTGACGGACGTTGCTAGGTGTGACCAATTTGAATTCCCCTCAGATCATAAACTTATGAGAATGAAAATCGAAATATCACACAGAGTGAAGATAATCAATTTTATTAAAACAAGAAAAACCGGCTGTAGTTGGATTTCTAAATGGAAAGTTATGGAAGCGAAAAATTACTTAAAAGAGGAATTACAGAAAATCGAATGGGATATAGCTCTCGCATAGTTCAGAGCATCTACAATAATATCGAAAAAATAATCAAAAAAGTTACCGAGAAATTTAGCGAGAAAATTGTAAAAGGCCCCACAAAAAGAAAAATTTCAGAAAAAACAAAACTACTATGCGAAAAAAGGAACTTTTTGGCCAAAAAACAAGACAAAACTTTAAGGGAAAGAATAGCATTAACAGAGATTAGATAACAGTTAAAAAAGCAATTAAAAACGATATCTATGTACATGCACGATGTAGAGATTATGTACGAAATTATAAATTAATCAGGATCAGTGAAAAAAGCCAAACGCGAAATTTGTCGGGACCAAAACACTATTCAAAAATTAAAAATAAAGAAGGAAAATTTGTCTTTGGCAGAGATGAAATTGTACAAGTGGCAACGAAATTTTACTTAAAGTTGTACAGTAAGGACGATGACGTTCTGAATGAGGAAATCCTATTAGATCTGAATAACAAGGAAACAGTACCACAATTTATGAAAAACGAAACCTTACCCGCGCTGGGAAACTAAAGCCAGGAAAAGCAGTGGGTCTTAATGGAATTGGAAATTATGAACTCAAACTTTTCACAGAAGAACTGGCAACAAGTTTGACAGAAAACTTCAATAAAATTTTAGAAAAAGAAACAATTCCATCCTGATGGAATTTTTCAGAAATAATTTTGCTTTTCAAAAAAGGGGATTGTGTGGTGGGACGTATGGCGATGCACGCATGCCAAAATGGCTCCTATGACACCGCACCCCGGCACCGGAAACTACCCTTTCGGGCATTGCATCAGTGACCGTGGGGTCAAAAAAAGGAGGATAAAAACAGCAAACAATGATAGATCTATAAGTTTGAGTTCCAATCTGGGGAAAGTGTTCGGCAAACTTTTGAAAACCCGTATAGACCCATAACTGAACGTATGTCAAGGTCCCTAACAGGCAGGGTTTCGGAAAAACTGCTCAACCATTGATCAATTATTTATAATCGGACAATTAATCGAAAAAAGGGAATATAACCAGCCACTATAACTGTTATTTATCGACTTCCAGAAGGCATTTGACTCTATCCACCTATCTGCGCTCTGGAGGGCCTTAAGCAAACAGGGAACTCCGGAGAAGGCGATTAAAATTATGAGGGAAATGTATAAAAGTAATAGCGGAAGAGTTCGTCTTATAAAGCGGGGAAAAACTTCAAAATTGAAAGAGGCGTTAAACAGAGGAACTCCATTTCACCAAATCTATTTAACTGCGCCTGCTGGAGGCTGTACTTCAAAACTTGGAATGGGAAAAAAGGGGGATAAAAATAAATGGAAAATATCTCAATAATCTGAGATTTGCTGTCAACGTGTTTTTGGTTTTCCAATGCGGCAAGAAGATGCAAGAGATGACAGACGAGTTAATGCTAGAATTCAAGAAAGGCTAACAACGCAAAAAAGACGGTCTGCTCTCGAACGCCAAATATAGCCAAGATATCATAATAGGTGAAAACAAAATAACAATCGAAGAGAGTACAACTTACTTGGGCCAAATCGTATCATTTAATGACAATGCAGAAAAAGTAATTTCTAACAGAAGGAACTCGACTTGGAAAAGTTTCTGGTCATTGAAAAATATCTTCAAAAGCAAAATGCCGTTGAAAATTAAGAAAAAGATTTGGGAAGCATGTGCAATGCCGCTACTGTTATATGGTTCACAAACCTGGGCCACAACCAATAGTCAAAATATGAAGCTTGCCAGAACCGAACTGGCTATGAAAGGGTTATGATTAGAATAAAAAGAAGGGCAGGCTGTCTAAGAACTGGGTAAGGGCAAAAACGAGAACAAAAGATTGTAGGTACGTCCTAGAAACTAAAATTCGAGAATGCTGGACACGTCGCAAGGAGTGAGAACAGTAGATGGAAGAAAAAAGTTTTAGAATGGGTACGAAGAGGGCAAAAAAGGAAGGTAAGGAGACCTACGTTGATGCGGGAAGATGAGCTAAAGAAACGTGCAGGCATCACATGTGGAAGAAAGGAGTCGATGGAGAAGAGTAGGGGAGGCCTGTACCCAATTATGGGCACATTAAGAGAGAAGTAGGTTTAATTTAAGTTTCAAGTTTAGTTAACATTAGTTAATATAAGCACAAAAGGGCTCTAAATAAAAATGAATAAAAAATAAAGTAACGTGTGTCAAATTTGAGTTAACTAAGTTTTAACAACTGACTTCTAATTTTCTTGAATTTTCCCCTCCTCTGTACCCAAATTAATTATAAGTTTGTTCCTATAAGTATGACTTATGATGCGATACTCGAAAGGGTAGTTTCCGTAGCCGGGGGTTCGGTGTCCCAGGGGCCACTTTGGCATGCGTGCATCGCCATACAAACGTCCCGCCACACCATATGTATGTATGACTTGACTATCTTTCTTCTTTCGCATGATTTTAATTTGGCGTAAACCCTCGCTGAACCGCTTCAATTTTGATCAGCTTAAAAGCCCTAAACTTGTCCAATGAAAACTGAAGAATAAGAAAGTTCCCGACACCCATATACTTTTGCACAGAAACACCGGATTATTCGGAATTTCCTCGCTGCGAATTCTTCTGTTACAAAACTATCAATACAACTAAAAGGTTTCCATTCTCGAGAGTGATGTGTATGAGCTTTCAACAAGAAATCAGCGGAAATACATTCGAGATCCGTGTAATTCAACACTTTTCGAGAATCACTGTTTATGTATATTCTATGTTTCTTCTTGTATATTTTGGTGCTCTTCGAAAATGCTTTTGTGAAATTTAAATCTCGAGATCGCGTTATTCGCGAAGATTCGTGCACATTCGAGATCTTTATTGGTGAAATTTGATTTTTGGCAGGCGTATGCAACGAAAGCGCGCCGGGAAACTGAAAATACAAAAAGGGATCGGAGTACTTAAAACTTTTACGGCTTCGGCACTTTACAGTAAATACTTTTCGACGTTTTTAGAGAGCCAGTGAGAAAGCAAAGTGGTACTTTAATTTCATTTTCCGAGAATAATGATTCTTCCCTTTCTCTCTCGAAATCATCCGATAAACATCGTGTTTACATTTATAAAAAATAGTATTCCACGTTGCCAGCACTTGCGGTTGAAGAAAACGCGAACTGACTGCTATGTAGTCTGCGGGTACCTTTTCGCTCATCTGCGATCTTAATAATTCAGGACATTGTAATTTTCGCAAAATCTATTACACGAGTAGTAATCGAATTTTTTTAACTTTCGGTGGCTGTAACTAAAAGGCTGAAAAGGGAAATTTCATTTTCAAAAAGATGGAGCTGTCTTCTTTTTCGTTCCCCGTTGTATTCTGAAAGATTCTGCAAGTTCCCGTAAGGCGGCTGCATCGTCAATCGACAAGGACATTAAGTCCCATTGGTCGCTGGAAAAGTGAAAAATGTCGATCGACTTTCTTGCGAAAGCAACGTTTATAAAAAATGTTTCCGTCGCTTCCATAAAACTGAGTGCTCGTACACCATAATATTGATAAGTTTGAACGTTTGGAGAGAGTCCCCCTCAAGTTCACTGATGTTTTTGTGAATCTCCTTTAGTGTTCTATAGTCCGAAAGCTTTCGCAGCTGTCTGCTGGAGAAGAAATAGAAGAATTCTATGGAGTTTTCTTAACTCTGAGAAAAGTGTTCTTGACTCTCATCAAAAACTCTCGAGTTCCTTGAATTTGATAAGCGTGTTCTAAACCGCCTTTTAAACTTCAAAAAAATTAGTTTTCAAGGTTTTCAATTTTGAAAAAAGGTCCAGTTTAGGACTTCGGCAGTAAGAGCGAAAATCTGACAATGACTTAAATTCGAACTGTTAGTTTTTTATTTTGAAATCAATAAACCGGGTTTCAAAATTTTTATCAGTTAACTGAAAAACCGGCGTCGGATTTCAAACACGCAGTTGGTTAACACTGATTTCATAAAACCGGTTTAAAAAACATTCAGCAACCCCTGGATAAGGTCAGACAAGTGTTCTCCAGGTTCCAGAGTGCCGGGTTGAAGTTGTCGCCCAATAAGTGTTCTCTCGCCATGTCATCTCCAAGGAAGGAATCCGGACAGACCCAGATAAGCTATCTGCAGTGGAAAAGTGGCCAGTTCCAGTGGACAAGCGTCAGACCAGGAGCTTCCTCGGATTCTGTTCCTACTACCGAAGGTACATCCGAGACTTTGATGGTATTGCCCGACCACTGCATCAGCTAACAGAAGATCGCCGGGAATTTGTCTGGACAGACAAGTGCACAGAAGCCTTTGAGAAATTGTACAGCCCCAGTCTTGGCTTTTCCACAGCCAGAGCAGCCATTCATTGTGGACACAGACGCCAACGACACAGCCATTGGAGGTGTACTTGCCCAGCTGGAAGATGGGCACGAGCGCGTCATTGCTTGCTTACTGCAGTAAGTCTCTTTCGCGGCCTGAGCGGAACTACTGTGTCACTAGGAGAGAGCTCCTCGCTGTAGTTAAAATTTTGCGCCAATTTCACAAGTATCTGTATAGCCAGAAATTCATTCTCCGGACTGACCATTCGGCATTACAGTGGCTCCTGTCCTTCAAATATACTGAGGGACAGATCGCGAGGTGGCTTCAACAGCTACAGGAGTATTCCTGCGAAATACAGTTCCGGAAAGGCAAAAGCCATGGAAATGCGGACGGATTGTCGAGGCGACCGTGCCCTGCAGACTGCCGGTTTTGTCAGCGACTGGAGAAGAAGGAACTTGCATCCGTTAAGCGGGTATCGCTGCAGTCTAGTGATGCACTGAAGAAAGATCAGCTGGAGGATGAAGTCGTTGGTCGGATTCTACGGGCCAGCAAGCAGGCAAAATACCACCGTGGCAGGAAATTTCGGATCAGTCACAAGAGCTGAAAGCTCTGTGGGCCCAGTGGGACTCGTTGCGCATTAGTGACGACGGCCTTCTGGTGCGCGCTTGGGAGTCAGAAGATGGTACAACAGTGTGAATACAGACCATCATTCCACGGAAGAAGTTTCCGGAAGTCCTATGTGGTGTACATGACCAAGTGTCCGGAGGGCATCTGGGCACTAGAAAAACCCTAGCAAAGATTCGAGAGCGCTTCTACTAGCCGACGTACAAGGAAGATGTGGAAGACTGGTGCCGCCGCTGCACCACTTGTGCGGCAGTGAAAGGGCCACAAACTCGGTCTCGTCGGAGAATGCAGAAGTAAAACGTTGGATACCCATTTGAACGGGTCGCAATGGATATTGCAGGACCATTCGCGCTCTCGGATGCTGGAAACCAGTATGTGTTGTGTGTAGGCGATTACTTCAGTAAATTGCCTGAAGTATACCCGATGCCAACGCAGGACGCTGAGGTAGTGGCCAGGACACTGATGGAGAATTGGATCACACGTTATGGTGTCCCACTGGAGCTACATACAGACCAGGGGAGGAACTTTGAATCCAAGTTATTCGAAGAAGTATGTCAGCTTCTGGGAATTCGAAAGACAAGAACTACTCCGCTGCATCCGCAATCCGACGGCATGGTTGAGCGATTCAACTGAAAGTTCAAGAAATACCTGGCTAAAGTCGTTGCCGAGCACCAAAGAGACTGGGACCAACACATCCCATTGTTTCTGTTGGCCTACAGATCAGCCGTCCACAAAAGTACGCAGCACACTCCTGCAAAGGTCGTCTTTGGCTGAGAGTTACGATTACCGTGCGATCTGGAGTTTGGAACTCTACCTCAACAGCCGCAACCAGTGGACGAGTTTGTTAGCCAACCCAGAGAAAAGCTCGACTCTACTCATCGCATGGTCCGCAATCACTTGCGAATTGCCAGCGGCCGGATGAAGACTCGCTACAACATCAAAGCCAACGAGGTCGGCTTCCAGGCTGGGGACCGTGTCTGGTTTTACAATCCGCAACGAAAGAGAGGACGGAACCCGAAGTTAAAGAGTCATTGGGAAGGGCTGTACATATTGAACTCAAGCGGATCAACGATGTTGTATACCAGATTCGGAAGCTTGGTGGTAGGCGAGCCAAAGTTGTGCACCTTGATCGTTTGACAGTCTGGCATGGTGACCATGAAGAAGATCTGGAGCCTGGCCGGGACGTCCAGGCTTAAGGAGGGGGCAGTCTGGCGAATAATCCCGAACGTTTGAGATAAACGAAGAAAGATCAACACGTTTTGAGCAGCAGAATAGAAGTTTGATAACGAGAGCGATAAGGAGTTTCACCAATAACGCTAGGATACATAAAGACCGCTGGCCAACGCTGTATAGTCTAGTTTTATATGCGATAACTGTGCATTTTTCAAAGCGATCTAGCTACTGTTTTTGTGCGTTTGTATCAGAGTGACATTAAAAGTTCTTAGTACGTGTTTTTGTGTGTTTTTCGGTGCGAATCTCCTTACAATATTATTTCAAATGATCGGTCAAAATCGATTTAATATACCCGTTGAGACTTAGGGATTGTGATGGATGCGTTTTTCCTAGAACGGCCCATGATAAAGGTGATACCTTCTGAAGTGAACAAAGACAACGTGTCTTTTCTTGGTATTGAGGAAGTGAATCAAATTGTGGAACAGCTATGGCCGAAGAAAGCGAAGGCAACTGGGTCGGATGGCATACTGAACAGCGTGTGGTTGAAAGTCCATCACGAGCCCTCCCCTCTCTTCATGGACAAGTTTAATACTGCGCTAAAGGAAGGCACTTTCCCAGTGTTGTGGAAGATAGCCCTACTAATGCGGATACCAAAACCTGATAAGCTGGTGGGCCAGCCGTCCTCGTTCCAGCCATGCAGTTTTTTGGACCTAGTCGGAAAGATTTTTGAACGACTGCTGCAATCCGTTCGGAATAGCCCTTCAGGAAGAAGAGAACGGTGTTCAACAGGTAGTACGGATTCAAAGCTGGATGCCCGACAACAGACGCTGTTGTAAAGCTGAAGAAGATCACTGAGGCGGCGCTTGGGAAGAAACAGTTCTGTGCAGCTGTCAGTCTTGATATCTAGAATGCGTTCAATACTATGCTGTGGAAAATGCGAGGGTGTCTGGTTACCTGGTCATCGCAGTGGAGATGTCTGCAGGCACAGTAGGGTTCCAGAAGTTTCGGTCCTTGTATCGACCCTATGGAACCTCGTGTTCAATGACATCCTGAAGATCACGCAGCTACCAGGTGTGAAGCTCATTTGCTATGCGCATGCCACCTTGGTGGTGTACAGCGGGTAGACTGTGGCCAAGGTGGAGACAAAGATCAACCAGACACAGAAGGCATTGAGGTTGGATCGAGTCAACTGGATTATACCTAACAGCCCAGAAGACGGAAGCTGTATTATTCACAAACTGTTGGAGATACAATCCCCCACCCTCTGCCTGAAAAGTGTAGCGATTGGGCCTGTATAACTCTCAAGTATCTGGGGACGTGGTTCGATGGGAGACTGAGCTTTTGAAAGCGAATGCAGATGGTGGCCGAGAAAACAGACCGACAGATGGCCACCCTCAGTAGTGTGGTAACCTAGCTTTGCGGTTTCTGGATGGCCAAGGCAGTTGATATCGAATATTCGATTGATACTGAAAAGGAGTTCTCTTTTTCTCTCACTTCTCCAAACATGTCTATTCCCGTTATTTCCTGTCCGTTCCTGATACTATATTCCTGCCCGCTCTTTCGATTATTATCGTCTTTTCCTACCTTACTTGACTTCCTTGACCTGACAAGAGAGGGGGAAAACTCACCAATGACCATCTGGGAAAACGCGGCAGCGAGCACTCGGTTCTGGGACGTGATCTAAGTAAGATCAAAGAAGAGTAGTAACTGCACCTTTTCTGTCTTTTGGACCTAAATTTGAGTCTTCTCTAAAGATCTGAGTGAACTTCAAATGTGCGTAATTCTATTTCGCTTGAGTTCGTCGAGAATCGCGTATCTCTTGTCCCTCGCATACTCCGAATTCGCGATACTGACAGTTCGAAACTTCGTGGACCGCGTGCTGAAACGTCGAGACATCATCTCCGTTCCATCTCACGACCAACCCGGAAGATCCGTACTGCTCGCGATTACCACCAAAGGATTTCTCGTACGTTCATCTAGATCTAAGTTGTCGAGTAACACGTAACGTATTATTTGTTCGTCTCTTGCTGTATAATTATACGTTATCTCCTATCTGTGTCTCTCCTACATGCCTTCGTGCTAGAGTGAGGCCTGATACTCGAGGCATCTCGACAACCATTACTCAGACCAAAACCTGGGTTACCTCATAACATCTCACGCAAGATCCTACTAGCCTCCAGTGCTCGTCTCGTCACTCTGTAGACCTTCTTAGCTAGTCGAGGCCTCTGCAGTGGTTCCAACAGAATCCCGACGCTTCTCTGTCTCTCCCAAGAAGCTTGCCGTCGGTTACCACAGTAGGCTTATGAAGAACCTCAGAGATTGAGAGAAGCGGCTAGGAGACTGTTGACGAACGTCTTCTCATTGGTTCTCCTATACGGAACTTCAGTCTGGTCACACACCGCCAAGATCCCGTACAGGGAGTTAGATATGGCGAAGGTCCAACGCAAAGCTGCCTTAAAATGTGTCAGTGTCTACCGCACTGTATCGATGGAAGCAGTTTGCGTATTTTAACGCGTAAATTTCGATTCGCCTAGCAGCAGAGCAGCGATTGGCAATATACGTGGCTGGAAAGAAGGCCAAGACGAAGCGAGAAGCGAAACTGGTAAAGCACGAAATAGGCACGCGTCATTCGAAAAATGAAGAGAACCCCGTCTATGGCGACCGCCAGACAGTGGAACCCAACGCTAATACGCGACCTCGATGGATGGATGAACCAAAGCCATGGCCAGCTGAATCTTCGCCTGACTCGGATGATGAGCGACCATGCATGCCTCTGCTAGTATATCTGTTCAACATAAGAAAATTGCAGAGAAGCGAGTGTTTACACTACCTGCAAGGGCCAAATGATGATCCGTGGCACACTCTGTTGGAGTGCAAGGTGTGGAGAGGCGAGCGAGGTGAGGTATCCAAATAACTAAGAGAGATCCGCGAGGAAGAACGCACCCCGGCTATCCTCGTGCTCATTATGTTACGAAGTGCCGAGAGCTGTAATCGGATGTCTGTGTTTCTCTCAACTGTGATGTGGAAGGAAATGGAATGAGAGAGACGCATGCGAGGCAGAGCGTCGTAACACGACGCCCGCCTCGCACTAGGCACCATTCCTGAGTAGAGGAGCAAGATGAAGCTCTGAGAAGACGACACCGCTACCGCCGCAGTAGCAGGGAGAGGCGAAGAACACGTCATCAAGGAGATGAAAAAATGGGGACAGAAGGACTTTGTCCTACAGCGTGCCCTTAGGTCTCTGATGCGATGCCCCAAAGTGTGGATTTCAGCCATTTTTAATTCAACTGTATTCTACTGTTATAACCATTAAAAAAAATTTGTAGAATTATCGCTCGACTTTTTTCTGAAATTTTCAGATCTGCTGAGAATATTTTACCATTGAAAATTGAAACTATAATAATTGAGTCATTCATTTTGTTTTTCATCGCTTATTCCCTTCTGTTTTACAATTAATTTTCAAAGTCGCCATAATTTGTCCTGTGGCCGCATTTAGCGCATCTACCATCATTTATTTTTGTCGTGAAATTTGAACTTTTGAAACCAGAATTATAATACACTTTGGTGCTGAAGCAAATATAGATACCTAATATTATCCAGCATAAACTTATATTCCTAATTTCCCCCTTCGAATTTCCAGTTAGGGTTAATTCTGTCAATCTGAAGTCATTGTCAAGCTCAGCGGTTGGGGAAGGACTTCTGTTTCATTAAATAATCAACTTGATCCGCCCTCCATACCCTTTCTCGTGGCTACGACGGAGGTCGCCTTTTTGTCCCCATGTTTCCTACTGTAGTGGGTCTGGGTTAGGTCAGAACTGGGTGGTCGTTTTTACACCCAGCAACATATTGGCTCGAGTTTAATAAGCCGAAACTAACGTATCGCCCTGAAGGTAAATTCCGGATTATGAAAGAAACGCCGCCCCAGTCGGAGCTTTGTTGAATCGTTGAAGCGAAATTTTTTTTCCTGTTACAGGTTCTCAAAATTGGGAATATTATTAAAATTCATAAAGTAATATTTCTGTTTGCAAGAAAGAACGCCTCGCTGCCTTATTTGGAAGTTGTACTGTTCACTATCGTTTTTACGTGACTTGCAAGCGTAACTGGAATGAAAGGGCTTCTTTTTTTCTCTCATTATGCCGCTGTGGCGCTTGGTTCAGCCTGCGGCACTGTAGGTCCGAATTATATAGATTTGCAAACGACATCTCGCCGTCGATTTCGTGACGGCAACGAGGCGATTACAAATGTCTCTCGCGAAATTGAAGCTAGACAGCGAAAACCGGAATCTAGTTCGGTAAACTTGAGAAAATGACGAGATGCGTGATGCTCAAAAACTGAACATCGTTTATCATCGTGTACCATGTTCCTGAAGTTTCTCAGCTTCGTTGGGGCACCTTATAGATGAATGATCATCTGGCATCTTGAATTCATATCGTGCATTTCGCCCATTTAAACACGTGTAGAAGGAGCCAATTTTAAATTCGTTTTGTGATTTATGTGCTGATGTGATACTGAATTGCATGAAATGATTGGAAATCCTTTTAGATTCTATTTCTGATGGTCACTCCACACAGTTATCATTTGTCTTGTTCCACCGAACTCAGTCACTAAGCAAATTTAAGTATTGGTGCTTGAGAACGATTCATCTCCGTACTCAAGTTCGTTTTGTGACCGAGTTCACCGAGGAATTGAATCTGGAATGGTTTTCCCGACGTGATCACATTAACACAGTGGTGTAGCGTTGGGGGGCTCGGGGAGGGGCACGTGCCCTTCCAATATTTTTACATAGTCCTCTAATATCAGCGATTTTTTAAAAATACCTCAATTTTCGACTTTTTCTCCCTTGAAAACTTTATTGTGCCCCCCCCCCCTTGGGAAACCCCTAGCTACGCAACTGCATTAACACGTTCTTATAGATCAGAAAATGAATTTGTAAATGACTTCTCTTACACGTAAATGCGCTAAAATGCGTGTTATGTATCAAGATGGCTAGAAAAAGTCCAAGAAGCAACTTATTTAGGACAGACAATCAGTTTGGAGTTGCACACAATATTTCCAACAACAATTTATGAAAATTTGATATAAAAAATTGAAAATTTCATGACTTGACTTGATAAAAAATTATGAGAAAATCATCTATTTTTTACATGAAGACAGATGAATTTTCACGATGGAAACTTGAGGGATTTAGAGATTTATAGAAGTGATAAAATATGAGCTAAAAATTGAGAAATCTTCAATTGCGCTTGAAAGAATGTAAGACTACTACTCATACATAATCCGAGGTTTACTCTATGGTAGATACTCAACAAACTGTCATAGGCGTAACCAGGTGGGTGGGATTGCAAACTGGAGCGCTTGCCTCAGTAGAGACATAGACTGAAGTTATATTGTAGTGTACATTACCAGACATTAATAGATATTTCAGCCATAAAATAATTTAAAAATCTATGTTTTTCGAAAATTTTACGCATTTTTGCAATCATCTCGAAAATATGTTTTCTAAAGAAAAGTTGTATGGGACCGTTTTTATAGAAAATTTAACAAGGAACATTTTATGTTATTTGCATTTTGGTCCTAAAATGAATATTTTTTTTTTTTAGATTACTGCGATTTAGCTAGTAATGGTCGGTTATGAAAGAAAAAATAACAAAAGCCACGTTCCTCGAAACTTTCACACACGTTTGTGATTATCTCGGTAAATATGCGTTCTAGAGAAAAGTTGTATGCGATCTTTTTTACAGAAAATTTAACAAGGGACATTTTATGTTATATGCATTTTGGTCCTGAATTTGATGTCTTCCGAGATATTCGCAGTTTTTTTGTAAAATCGTAATTTCAAGGTCAACGCGCCACGGGTTAATGATCTCAGATTGAGCTCAAATTTTTTATGGCGAGTTTCTGGGTCCATTGGAACAAATTTCAGTGCGCACTCAATCGATTGGCGAGAACTTGTAAAATAAGGGACACCCTGTACTGATTATTATGTAGAGTTTCAATGTTGCTATATTTGATTTTGTGAATTATTAGACTGCATTTTGAGAACTAAAGCTCGTGGAGGAAAGAAGGCTGAAATTTAAAAAGTTGAGAAATACAATATGGACATCAGTGTCGAACTTTTCAAAGTTGCAGTGCAGTGCTCATTTTTGATACCAGTTCAAAGAATATAATATTTCGAGAACGTAATTCATACACACATGTTCATGCCGCATTTTTTTGTTTTCTATTGTAGCTTCACCCTTCACTCCAAGGTACTTTAACTGAGTTAAATCGATGCCAACAATCAATTCCATGAAAATCCAAAGTTAGATACTCATATTGTATTTTACCTACTTTTCGAAGGAAAGGGAGGTATTATAATTGTCACAGTTGTTACGATGGGGTGGGGGCAATGTTGTTTTTAAATTCAATTTCATATTTTATATTGAGCTTACTGGTACAATATCCAGCATCAGAGTTCTTAACACGTAGAAGCGGAAAGGGGGGGGGTCCCTTCCACCTAGCACCAGCTAGGCCCAAGATTGGGCATATTCCTCCCATTTCTCCCTCCAAATTTTGCGTTTGTTGGCCAGAAAATTCGTCACTCCATCGAGTAAGTGATCGTCCTTTTGATCGTTTCTGTTCATATACGAGTAGCAACCACTCTTCCGTCTTCTTTTCCCACCTACTCTCCTCATTTACATGTCCCTCATATTTCCACTTCAGTCTTTTGATGGTATACCCGATGTCTTGTAGCCCCATTCTCTGGCTTATTTACGAATTTAGCCGTTTTTTTTTTTTTTATTTTTTTTATTCCTGGCATGTTCCTCTCCATAGATGTCTGTGTATTTTGTATGCTTCACACATCTTTTTTTGTTAAGTAGGTATCAGGTTTGGGCACCGTATGTTAGAACTGGCTGGGCGCAGCTATTCCAAATTGTAGATTTTGTATTTTGGGACATTTTACTTTTTTAACGCCTCTTTCAAGCCCCAATATTTTCCCCACCCCTTCTTTATTGTTGTTTTTCTTTCTTTTTCCCTCATATTACTGAATGATACAAGTTGTCCCAGGTAGGTAACTTTCTTTTTGTTGGATAAAATCCTTGTTTTCCCTAAGTTGACTTCCAGCCCTGCCTTCCTGCTTTCTTCCGAGAGCTCGGCCCCTACTTCTTCGATTTCTGCTTTTGAATTGCTGAGAATTACGACATCGTCGGCGAATCTGAGATTGTTCAAGTGTTCTGCATTGATTCTGATCCCTTTCCCTTCCCGATTGAAGTTTCGGAAAATCCCCTCGAGCACAGAGTTAAACAAGTTAGGGAAAAGCAGATCACCCTGTCTGGCACCCATTTTACTTTTAGATTTATCCACCTTCCTGTCCAGAGTTATAATATAGACTTTAGCATTTTGGTATATATCTTTTATTGCTTTTGTATATTTTTGGTACCCTCCCTGTTTCCTGAGTGCTTCCCTTAAAAACTTATGTTCAATGAATTCAAATGCTTTTCTAAAGTCCACAAAAAACAAGTAAATACTTATTCGTTAGCCGTTTCCATAATTTGATTTATGATGAAGATTTGGTCCATTGTTGATCTGTTTTTCCTAAATCCTGCTTGGTTGCTCGCTTGATTCCAATCTAGTTGCTCATAAATTCTCCTCTTGATGACTTTTGTAAATACTTTGCTAAAATTAGATATTACGGTAACTGACTTAGATTGAGTTTCCATTTCCTTTCTTGTGAATTAATACAGTTTCTGCGACTTTCCATTGCTTAGGAGTTTCTCCCTCCAAGACAGTTCGATCAAAAAGTTTTGTCAGTATTCTTGCTAAATCTTGATTAAAGTTTTTCAATATCTCATTTTCGATTAGATCTGGATCAGCTGCTTTAGAACTTTTACTTCCTTGTGAAATAAATTTGACCTCCCTTTCTAGAATTGAGGGGATTTCATTCATATTTTGTATTTTACAGTATTTTAATCTTCGAATCCTTTCTCAGATGTGGAAATGTTCATTCGTTTGTTTTTTTCTGTTTTTTATTTTATTTAGTTTTTCTTTGTCATGATTCCCTCTGTCGTAATTGGCCAACCGGCTGTGACAGAGGGAATTAAAATATACTTTATTAAAAAAAAAAAAAAAATGAGCCTTGCGATTTTAAAAATTGTAATACTGATTGATGTCCATATTGTATTTTTCAACTTTTTCAATCTCAGCCCTCGTCCCTCTCCGGCCCTTATTCTCGAACTTCAGTCGAAAACATGAATCTCAAAATCAAATTCAGTAACATTAGAACTGTAAACTCAAATACCCATATTGGATTTTAGGGGTATTTTGATCGTCAGCCCTCTCCTTTGGTACCATAATTTTTATCCTAGCGTCAATTTTAAAAGTGATTTTTGCAATTTTAAACTTTATATTTTGTTTTAAAACCAAATTTGATTTAAAAAATTATGATTCTAAATAATTTGTTTCTGACTTTGCACATCTCTGCGTTAGCAGGGATTTCTTGTGAGTATGCAGAGTATGGCCTGAAATTCCTTTAAAAGTCTTGAGGCTACACCGTATACGCAATATGTACCCCACAAGCATACCTCCGGGCATAAACCACAAAACAGTTGTTCAGAAGAGGGAAGATAAAAATTTTGGGGGAGAGGTATGAGTCATTCCTAATTCAGCCACTGGACTGCCGATAAGAGAAAAATTCCAATATTTGTTCGATTTCACGAAAACAGAGAATGAATGAGAAGAGTTGGTGCAGTGCTACTGGAGAGCGTGTATGGCTTTGTAATTCACGATAATTAAGGTGCAAATGTTATTCTAATTTTCAGCAACTGTAAAACTTGTAGTGTCCTTGTGATAAGAATAAAACGGTGAGACTTGAAAGTACAATTTTAAACATTTAAGGAGTGGAAATAAAAGCAGTTGTGTATACGTATACGGCGATTGAAGGTGTATAACGATTCGGGTGAGGCTTATCTCTATTACAGCGTCGTAAAAGACCGAACTGAAAAATAATATCTGAGACGTGAGAACAACGTAAATGGGATTTTTCGTATTATTAGCTTTCCCGGGGGAGGTGATTGGCTACAGGGGAGGCGATTGGCTCCGTACAACGATTGCAGACTCGCTTTTTAATTAAATATTCCGACTGTCAACATATTAGTGTCACGTCTGCAAAAAACGTAATTTGATTTCCTCTGACCAAAGGCATCATTAATATACTGTCTTTTTTCGAGGACAGCTAATTCTAGTATCTTTCAGTCGTTAGTACAACATTGCGGCGTATTCTGGAACACTGTTGCTACATAAATATTAAACTTAACGAATTTTTAACAGTCTAGAGGTGCATAGAGACAATAGAATTTGGTTTTGGGAAGAAACGAGATCACAAGAAAATCTGCGAATAGTACGTCGGTTTTAGAAATAAATTTGTACAAATTTAAAAGGAGCCGAAATTTGGCATGAAAATAGTTTAACCTTTGTAATCAACATAATGAAAGAGTTCCCAATAGTCCGGCGCTGTTCCACCCCCCCCCCCCCTAATCGGACTCAGGGTACATGCCTCAAAAATCAGTACTTTACGAAAATACGGAGAGGTTTATAATTTAAAAAAAAAAGTTTCTGACCGAAATTGTTCCTCGTGGAATTCTGCGTAAAGAAGGTATCTTACAATTTTTTCATAACTAACTTCTAAGTTCTGTAAATAGGGAAGAAGTGTTTAAAATCCCCCCCCCCTTTCCCGCCAATATCTCACATTAATAGAGGATGACGTAAAATGTATAGCTTTTTTTCAGTTTCTCTAAGTTATATGGTGAGAGCAGCGTGCAGGGATATTGAATTACCCAAATCGAAGCCACTTCTTATACATCCATATCTACCCATTCCTTTTTTATATGAACACAAATTATGAAATCGAATATCGGTTGTGGAGGTTACAAACTTTGATTTTAAATGCTTACTTGAAGTTGTAATCTTGGTACCTGGATCGTGGGGATAGGAAGGTGCGGTTCAAAAATTTTTGGAAATACAATATGGATATCATTTCTTGAATTTAAAAAGCTCCTTAACCTATATTAGATAAATAGTAAACCCTGATTCGGGAAGTTCAAAATAGAGTATGCCGATAAATGCTGTAATATGGATTTCGTTTTGCAGGCCTATATGGTCGCTTAACTTATTTCTAATAACTGTTTGAATCTAATTAGCCAGTTGTGGCACATGGGGTCGAATGGGAGTGAGGTCAGTCCAGGCAAATTACCCAGATTAGGGATACATTTACGAATAGGTAGAAAACTAGAAATTTAGAATAGACGTACTTCAAAACGTACTAAACACCAATTAAAAGTAGTTACTGATTCCGCTCTTACCTCATTCAGTATTTTGGAAAATGACGCCAAAAACCGTAGGTTTCTTCAAATAAGTTTCTCAATCAATTTTCATAGTCTGCGGAAAAACTTTAAATCGTACACTCGAAAATATAAATTAAAAAGTTTTCTATGAAAAATTGGCCTCAGAATGAATGTACATCTAAACTTACTAAACACCAAATTAAAATTAGCTACTAATCCCGCTCTTACCTTATTCGCTATCCTAGAAAAATGGCGTCCAAAAATATAGGTTTCTTCAAATAACTTTCCCAATCAGCTTTCATAGTCTGCAGAAAATCTTTAAATCATGCACTTGAAAATATATAATCAGAAAAATGACTCACCTCGAATAAAAGCAGCTACTGATCCCGCTCCGAACTCATTCGATATCTTGGCGAAATGGCGCTCAAAAATATAGGCGTCTTTAAATAATTTTTCCAATCACTTTCCATAGTCTGCTGAAAATCTTTAGATCGTGTTCTTGGAAATATATATTTAGAAAAATTCTATAAAAGATTGACCTCTTTTAACTGCTTGATTTTTTTAGTTTTAACATATCATCATCAATAAGAACAAACCCGCTGTATGCGTTTTCCCCCAGAACGTGGTCGTGACTGTTTTGGGGCATTCTTGTATCGGTGTACAAAATCAGTTTTGTCAATACTGCTTTTTGATTTTCCGACCTGTCAGTGAGAAACCTCTTCTAGATCCAGCCAAGCAAGTGGTGTGGTGGGACGTATGGCGATGCACACATGCCAAAGTGGCCCTTAAGACACCGCACCGTCTCCAGAAACTACCCTTTCGAGTATCGCATCAGTGGCTGGTCGACCCAAGCCTCCATTTTGCCGTTCTGCTTCCGGTGCGCGCGTCCTGCAAGGGCCACCATGGGGTTCCTTACGGATCGAAGTTCGCGCTTCCCGAGCACCAGCCTGAAATTCAGGTCCCCTACAGCCGGACACGCTTCCTCTTCACTCATATCTCACCTCCTCGTCTTGGTACGTGTAGCGATACAGGCAGGTGGTAACGATGGGGGAGCCCAGCCGGGGGAGAGGGTCCGCAGCAGCTGCAGTAACTCTTCTAGGATGGTACAGAGTTGTCCTGTTCGATGGTGTCGGCCGAGCGTGGTCCATCAGCCCCCTGCCTGGACCACTCCGTCTGCATTTTCCTCTTCAGTCAAGCAAGTACTCTTCTTTTTTTTTTTCTTCTTCTGAAAGCTTCGGTTTCGGCACATAACAGATTTCTCCCCGTTGCCCATGATATGTAGGTATGTTTTTCTCCGTGTCAGTTTTCTAACCTTCAGGGCTAGTCTGGTTTGGATCAAATATTTGACTGAATTTTCGCGATCAAAGACCCAAAATACTCCTGTTTTGATACCTTAATTTTCTTAGCAAAATCAACTTCGCCCCTCAGGAGGAGAAAAGTCAAATTTGGGGCTGAAACCGTGGACGGATCGAAAATCTGGTACGATATTCGTAATCAGCTAATCAGCAACTCAATGTACCCTTATTTTTGATACTTTGTTCGAATGTTTTTCCTTTTAAAATTCCAAAGCTTGGGCACATCTCAGACCCCCTCCCCTCCTCCTTATTAAAGAGGAAAAATTATTTTCACGACAAAAGATGCCGGATTTTATCAAACAAAGAACCTATTTTCTTGAGCACTGATCCGACGTTCCGAAGATACTCAAAATTGGGAAATTCACTGGACACCCTCTATATTCTGAAGTTCTTCGTGTTCGCTTACTCGTTTCTCTAGCATTCTAAAGTACCAAGTGGTCTGACCGTTCCTACGTGGCCGGCTCAATAATTCAGTTTATTTATAAAGGACTTGAGCAGCTCTTCGCTCAAGTTCCAGCACGGTGGGTTGAGAAGCAGGAATGCGGAAGCCGAACGATGCAGTTTCCGCTTCCAGTTTATAGCCTCCAGTTCTCATCTAGCTTCTCGCTTCTAGCTTCCAGCCGCAGTATATGAATTTCCAACTTCCAATTTTTTCTCGGCTTCCGGCTTCTAGCTTTCAACTTCTTTTACTTCACTTTCACTAACCTCTTGTTCCCTCTCTTTTTCTTCTACTTTTTTTTTAATAAGAAAACATAAAAAACAATTTTCATAAAATTGTAAGAAGCCGATTGGAAGCTGAAAACATTCAGTTTCCGCTTCCGGCTTCCAGCTTTTAACTCATTCAGCTTCCAACTTCTGGCTTCTCAAAATTACCCTGAAACTGCAAAAACTTCCAGCTACCGGCGTCTCCGCATCCCTGCATGGAAGTTCGCGAAAACCCTCGTTAATCAAGGGACTTCGTCTATTGCTAAATTACTCTTATCCTCCTCTAAGAAAGGCTTATGTAAGGGAGCTTGCGCTATATAGTCAATATGCATGCAATAGCAGGGTGGCCACTTTCCTGGAAAAACTGGAAATCAGGGAAAAGTTAGGGAATTTTTTCAGTCAGGGAAAAGTCATAGAAAAGTCAGGAAATTTTCAAAAAATAAATTCTTAATGCGTGGTTTAGAAGTATCATGGTGGTTGGTACGTATGTTTACTTCTATATAAGATTTTTGTCAACTGCCTATTGGTAAAAAGTTACGGTACTAGAAACTGTAAAAATTGAGTGACAACAGTCATTAATGAACTTTCAACTAGTAGGCTTACTCGTTGAGAAGAAATTGAGAAGTGGATTTGGGAAAATCAGGGAAATTCACAATTGAAGATAAGTGGCCACTCTGAATAGTTACCGGTTCGAATTTCGCGATTGACTACAATTACGAGTATTTTGTTCGAAATTCTGAGCTAGTCCTTGCATTGTAGATGTAAGGAAATAGTAAATCCTTAAGAAGACAGTTTTTACCGTGTAATTTGAGCCATCATATTGTACCCTATTTTCATTTTGGAAGCTCCATACAGTCTCTGAAACCTACAAGATGATTCTGCAAGATGCATGCGGATATACGTTTAGCAATGCGTGCAATTGTGCATATCTTCAAATCACCGAGTATTTGCACCGTTAGCCAATTCAAAGGGTAGTATTCTAGTACATTTCCCATTCAAATTCTCCTTTTTCGATTACCATTCTCCAAAATGATTGACAGGAGGGTGTGAACATTGTAAACGCATTTTCCGTCGCAGGAAAATTAAAAATCTTGCTTTCGTTGTCAAAGTTGAAATTCGATTCCAGCACGTTTGGAGGCACCGAACTGTTACTCTGTTACTCTCAACCGCAAAACTGTCAATTACGTGCGAAATAAATTTCATCTGTCGCCGCCGCCGATCGTTCGCTAATTTAATATAATTCGGGGGCCAACCCCTCGCTTTTACCTTCGTGCTTACTTTCACAGTCGAATATTTACGTGACACTTCACGTTTCCGGTTAAGTTTAGCTCGACGGCACCGCAGTCTCAAACTTTTTTTACATGTTCTGGCTCTGTTCAGACCGTTACTGAACTGGGCAGTTATGCGTATTGAGTTTAGAATTGGATGACTGATTCCATAAGTTGTGTATTTTGACAGGCGGTTGAATTTTAATGCGCAATTTTAGCTGTACAAATGGATGTAGCTATTTCGTTTCGTCGCATTACTAATCTCCTCATCTATCCACTTCGATGATTAAGGTGGTTGGCGAAACGCATTATTGCGCCGCTCTTTTGACAGTTCAGATCGAACTTTGGTCAGAAAATGGGCCAGTCCGTGCGTTTGCTTCAGCGCTTTAATTTGTGCCGTTCGAATTTACTCATTTTCGAGTACCATTTGGGTTGGAGACATTACCATAACCATGCTTCAGGTGACATATTACCTAAACGTATAGCTTCTGTCGTCCCGTCAAATTTCGTACACCTAATCACCTACTCAAGGCTTAACGGTATTTTGTTTTGTTTCGTAGTTTTGGATTTTCGTGTATACGTGCCCCGAAGAGCGCACAAACTTGAAAGCGTAGCCAATCGAATATCAAAATTTCTCAAATAAAGCTGAAGAAGTTTGGCTATGGTGCGAGTGAAAAACAGTTTGAGGTTTTTTTCACTGATTTGAGTTGTAAAAATGGGTGAAAATTGGTATTTTTCGCAATTTTGCTATCGGATTTTCTCAACTCGAATGACATTTTCCCAACGTTTGTCAACTGGCCTGCTTGATCGGGGGTGGAGGGGGGGGGGTTCTCCCCAGCACAAACTTATAAATTTACATTCAAGCCCCCTCTCTAGGATTTGACTAAATAGTTACCTTATGCCATATGCCTGAATTGGCCTGCCAAAACTGAAATGCAGTGTGTATAATGAAATGCGCCAACCCATCTTCATTTTTGACTGAGAAATCAAATCGAGGTGCAATAAAGCAGGATCTTCAGGTGGTAATGTCTAATCTCTTCTAAGTAACACAATTTTTCTCCCCCAAAAGAGAAGCTGTAACGTCCGAACCAACTTTGGATTGTCAAATAGCAACATATCAAAAAGAAGTGAAGTATTAAAATAGGACTTTTTTTTGGGTCACTGATCTCGAATATCCTAATAAGTAGTATTTCAATCTGGCTTCAGTTTTTTTTTTTTGCTTTGCTTTGTTTTGTTTTGTTTTGGCTCAATGGGTCAAACTCCAAATTCTCTTTATAAAATAGGTAAAATTGAGTTTTTTGTTTGTTTTTGCCTTTTTCTTGAAAAATCGAACTACGTATCGAACATGGGATTTCCGATCACTGACTTCAAAATTGTGTTTACCAGATATCAGATCTGTCTTCGATTTGGGTCCCAAAATTTCAGCTGCCAAGTTAAATAAGCAAGGGGCTTGAATGCAGTCAGATGAAAAATCGGATGAAATTTCCGAAATCAGCGACCCTTGAAAACCCTTCTTTGTGAGACTTGTTTGATTTTTCAAAACAAGTTCATTTCGCCCATTTTATGAGTTTTGGGGCTCCAATAGGTGTCAAATAAAAAATCCGACTGGATATTCGGAAATATGCTACCCAAGAAACTCCGGTATGTATGTTCTCATTTGAAAATCCAGCGTTGGTAGAACGTTTTAGCCTTCAACACCTACCGAACCCCCTCCCCCTTCAGGAGATGAAAATTTTTTCACTTGAAAATAAAGTAGACATTACCACACCGAGATCAACATTATCGCATCTTGAACCGACTTCGCTGTTATCAATAAGTGGGGGGTTGCATTCCATTCGGAAAACTGTATAACTCAAAACCTCTTTTAATTTTGTAAGATTTCTGTATCCATTGGAGGGCTTGTGGTGGTAGAGAAAACAAAGCAATTCATGACAATGATCACTGTGTGCAGCTGATTTGTCTAACCTTGCTATCGGTCTTAATGTAACTGTGGGGAGGAGGGTCTTCTTTTAACGTTTTGTAATAAAAGAAACAGAACCGAATGAATACTCGAAAATTAATTAATCGGTCAGAAATAATTGATTCATTGAAATATAGGAATTCTTAACCTAACGTAATTTATTTATTAAAACAGGGTGTCTACTGGCCTGAAAAGTCATAAAAAGTCATGATTTCAAAAAATTGTCACGAAAGTCATGATATTTTAATCAGAACTCGAAAAAGTCATGATATTTCATCATGTCATAGTTCACAATATTTCCATTACTTCCCCCCCCCCCCCCCAAAAAAAAAGGTGGTAAAAACAGTTTTATATACATATGTAATGAGAAAAAAATATTGAGTGAATATTTATTATGGAAGTTGAGCGCGCTCTGTATTGATCGAACGTGTTTGTAATACTTATTTTATGTTCAGTCAGGAATACTTAATCAGGCTATTGTCCTTTCAGGATATTGTCCTTTGGGGCATGGGCGTAGCCAGCGAGGGACAAGGAGGGAGGGCAATTGAATCCCCTGGACTTTGAAAAAAAATTATGTTCCAGTGCTCACAAGATTATTTTCGAATATTTAAAGCCAACTGAATAAAATTCGCAGGAAATAGGATATGCCTAGAGGCCTAGACGCTAGACAACGAAAATGTGTGACTGGCGTCAATATAATTATTCTACCTTTTTGCCTCCCTCCGGAAAAAGTTCTAGCTACGCCTATGGTTTGGGAAGATCCGTTCGGGAATCGCATTCGGGATTTTGATCTTTCGTGAAAAAAGTTTTCAGGAATGGTTCGATTCGGTAAATTGTCTTTCGGGAAACTGTTCGGGAGTTTTTCTGCGGTTCGGGGGGATTCTAGGAGATTGAGGGTCAAGCCTCCGAGTTCCTTCCCGTATTCATGCCTATGATGGAAATAATAACATTTAGCGTTAAATTTCGATACAAAACCTCCGGCTGAGTGTGGTGTTACATATGGCTCCCTCCCCCTTGCTGTATCTCGTCGTTATACAGGCTACGGCGAAATTGGCGACACACATTCGCATTCGGCGAAATTCGTGCGCGCACATACGGTGAGCGAGGAGCGCGATGTGAAGCAAAATCACATTAATCGAGTTCATGAACCGCGTGTAATCGTGCAGTGTTTTCAAAAGTAATGAGATCAGGTTGGCATAATATCTGCAAATGCAATAACATACATTCTGCCAAACGTGTCTCGCTAACTATCCATTACTTCCTAATAAGGACGCGAGTTCCGCATCTGGTTTACCGGCTTTGGATGCCTTCCTTTCCGACTACAAGGCAATTGTCACTCGGCGGTTGACGCTTCCACAGAAAGGCTTTCTTTTCCGTCGGATCAGTTTAACCGCCGGCGTATCAACTTTTTGTTCTGTTCTCTTTTCCGAATGCACTGTATGGGCACCGCCAATTTCGTCGGTGGCCGGATCATCGGGGCTAATTAGGACCCGACACTGGACGAGCTTTCGAGCCGCACTCGCACTCGAGTCACTGAAGATGAGCTCACGAGGTCTGATAATAAAGTAACCAGACTGATTGTAAAAAACACGTATATTTGAAAATTAAGATACTTCGATGTGATCTCCTTCAAAATACTCCCCTTAGACTGCTATACATTGATTCCGCCGACTTTTCCAGTTTTCATAACAATTCTGGAACGCTTTTCAAATGGCATCTTCTGGAGTACCCCTGTCACGGATCTTTGCATATCAGTTACTGATCCGAAATGTTGTGTTCCTTTATCGACATGTTTGACCCGTGGGGATGAAAAAAAAGTCACATTGGGACATATCTGGAGAATATCGGGGTTAGGGCAACTCTGAAATGTTTTTTGATATCAAAAATTGCGTTAACTTAAACGCACGATTACATCCATGCGTTTGCGATATCTGGGCGGACTCTAACGACTACTGTTCGAGCACTTCGACGTAAAATTATCACTTTAGGGTCTGCCGAGGGGGCTCAACAGGCCCGTAGCCGGTCATCTGCGGTATGTTGTGCTGACTGTTTACCAGAGGAGGGGGGGGGGTTGAGGATACACATAGTATATATTGTGAAGACTTCTACGAGGCCGGGGCGTAGCCAAAGGGGGGTGGGCCAAGGCACCTGAAATTGAATGTAAACTATGCAAAAATGAGCAATTTCGTCTTTAAAACACGTTTCTTCGAAAAATTGTCTCTCGAGCAGTAATTTTACCTTAATTTTTATAAAATAGTCCTCTAATATCGGCGATTTTCAAAAAATACCTCAATTTTCGACCTTTTCTACCTTGGAAATTTTATTTTGCCCCCTCCCTCCCCCCAGGAAAATCCTGGCTACGCCACTGATTGAATTTGGTCTCAAAATTCATAATCAAAACTGGTGATTCGACTTACCGACAACTCATTGAAAAAAAAATCGAATAGATCGCGTGAAAAAAGATTAACACTTTTACAACGATCAAATTTTCGAAATCTTGGAAATAAAAAACTGTATTTCTGTGGACTTATCAAGTTATCAGTTCTCAAACAGCCATTCAGGCATTTAGCCATCGATATTCCATGTGAATTGGATCGCGAACCTACCACTGTGTTTATGAATTGAGGCCTCTCATTCCAAACTGGCCTAACTGCAAAAAATTGATTTTTGAGTTAACAACGGCATCTGTTATCAAAAGTGCTGAACTATCATATGAAACATGCCGGCAATCCAAGAAAGTGAGATAACATAGTTACTGAGTAGCTGAAAAAAAGGTGTTCATTTCCAAACAGGCCTAACTGTACATTATTACCGCTGCGCTATCATCCAATGATTACACATTCTGGAATCTGGATAGGCCGGTTTGGAATGGCAGGCCTCAATTGTAATGTGACACAAGAAAAAGGTCTGTCTGTCTGAAACTGCTGGATGGACACTCGGGCCTTCACAATCATAAAGAACGACGAACACACGAGTCGTCTATCTTTCTAAGCAAAATCAGTGTTGACAAGTTTATAAACCTTAAGATGTAGTGTAAAGAAAAATTTTGAACAAAACTAGCGAGAAAAATACAAGGAATTCGTTATTTTTATTCACGAAGTTTTGCCATGGGAGGCTCCGGCAAGCGCTAGGGGTGCTCAGCACCCTCTGGCACCCCTCTGGCTACGGACCTGGCGTAATGATGATTTTTTCTAAAGGTGGTATCATTGCCTAGGGGGCTCAAAATACCTTTAGAGGGGGCTCAGCCCCGGTTTTCCCCCATGGCTACGCGGCTGGGGCACAAACTCCGTATGAATCACTCCCTTATTATCAAAGAAGCAAATCATCGTATTGACTTTGGGTTTGCTCATTCCTGCCTTTTTTGGTCTGGCTGAGTCTGGGTACAGCCGCTGACCTTAATCACTTTATCGAACGTTTCCCTTCCAGGTTCGCCAAGTTTCACTCCAAACTTGATCGCGTACATCTGCTTGATTGTACGTTGCTCCATTTTCTAACGATCATACTGGGGGCGCAAATATATCGGTGGATAGAGAAATAAGGTTAGATTATCAATTCGGCGAAGTTTCAGATTTACAGGGTTATCCTTGCGCGGCTAAAAATCAGTCCGGTTACTTATTGTCAGACTTTGTGTGTACAGGAACGCACCGAAGTGACTATTCTTTCTTTGATGGGGGAGGGGGTGAGAGAACACTTTGGAAATGTTGCCGGCTGACGAACATTTTCAAAATCGAATAAGTCAACACTCGAACATATTTGCCAACTCCGGAAGACGTTGAGAGAAAAGGCTCCACCTCACACCCTTTCATCGGCACGTTTTTATGTAGCCCGATTTTGACAAGATAGGATCCATTCGTCGCTCGAGTTGATTTATACAGGTGGGTGGTGCGACAGAGTGTCTAATGGTGCTGAAAAGTCCTTCAAGTCCTGAAAAGTGCCGAAATTTAAAATAAATAAAATTTGAAAAGTCTTTCATTTTTGTTAGAAATACAAATACATTTTTCGCGATTCCTATGATGGTAATTAAGAAGTGTGGCGCAGGAACTATATTCATAAGAAGGGGGGAAGTAGAGGAGCGACAAGGAGGGAGTGGTAAAGGGGACAAAACAATTGGAAACCTAAAAAAAAAAAAGATTCGCACACTCGGGGAAAAGATAGAAAATATGCCGGCTACAGTCCTGCATAGGGTCCTGAAAAAGTACTTCATTTTTACTTTCAATTTCTGTAGACACCCTGTGCGATTGATTCCCCGACGAGGTAGTCAAATTACTATGAAAGTAGACACGGACAGGAATTAAATTCAATAAACATTTTTTAGGGAATGGTAACTTATTCCACGGACCCGGAACAAATTCACCATCCTCACCGGCTTATTAATTTTCAACTCTCTCAAAATGCAGTTTTCATTGAAATTTTGAAAACTATCAAATTTATGAGAAAAAAAAAGTTCTCCAATAAAAATGATTCCATACCAGATTTTCTGCAAAATGAACTCTTCACACGTTCTTTGTATTTGCCCCCTCCCCAGACATCATAAACAAGTGGATCTAGTAGAGCTTTCCATATCATCGGAGATAGAGGGGGGGGGTGTCCAAGATGATGATATCTATCAGTTGGATTAGTTATAAATTGTGGCCTGGGGGAGGGAATTGACGATCTAAATACCATCAAGTACAATACGGGTATCTATCATAGGTTTTCAACGTCGCTGAATTTAACCCTGCAGTCGTACACAATTTCCATAACGTAAACGGTACACTTAGTGAAATTCACTAATCGGTTTTCAACACTCACTACCTTTAGTAAAAATATGGTGAATATGATCAAATCATTATTTTGAGCTAAAACAATGTATTTTGATTAAAAATAAAATCTACAATCATCAAAAATCAGTGGTTCCGACAAAAAAAAAAAATCAAAAAGTACCATTTGAAATTTGAAATTTATTAATTTGATCATTTACATACGTCAAAAAAAATACAACCCTCGCTTTAAAACATTTTTTTGGAACCCCTATAATACGCCCATTCCTATAATGTTGGTATTTATCGAAGACCTAATCGTAGGTAGTATTGAGCGCTCCATCAGTCGTTGACGTACCTTAATTCATACCGCGCTACGAGAACCGCGTACAGGAATTTTAGTGATTTTCACTAAGTGTACCATTGCAGGGTTAATGCTGGTAATAATTTGAATCAATTTGAGAACTGAGGCACTTCGAGGTAGGAGGTTGAAATGGAAAAATCCGCAAAATACAATTTGGATATCATTTTTGGAGGTTTCTGGACTATTACGTTCATTTTTGATCTACGTTTGGACCTAAGTTGATAATTATGACACCAGGGGAACGAGTCGAGAAAAAACGAGTTCGACTTATTGGTGGACTAGGTAACTTTTAAACAGCTCGTTCGTAATTTTACTATTTTTTCTTTCACATGGAGCGTATGGCGACGCACACATGCCGAAGTGGCTCCCCAGACACCGGCCCCCTGGCCCCGGAAACTACGCTTTCGATTATCGCGTCAGTGACCAGAGGTACGCATTGAGGCTGGTCTAAGCCCCCATTTCGGCCCTCCGCTTCGAATTCGCGCTATCCTGCCAGGGCCACTATACATAGAATACCCTGACCGAGGCAACGCTCACCCAGCATTAACCTGGAAACCTGGAATTCGGGTGTACTACAAACTCCTTTACCCCTCACCCTCGCATCTTTATAAAGTTTAATATGGGTATCCAATAATTGGTTGCAAAGGTTGCTGAATTCCGTTTTGGTAACATTTTGCCGTATTCCCCGAACTGTGGTGCATACTGATGGGAAGGAGGTGCAAGTCGTGAAAAGAAAAAAAAAAAAAATCAAAGATAGAAAACTTTTCAAAATTTGACCTGAACTCATCCCCTTTAAAAGTAAGAGTACGCAAACATATCTACATATTGTCGAGGTAGGTTGCCTACTTACCAGATGGAAGGGAGGTCATTACAAAAAATGGCCTTCAGTCAAGTAAAAAAATGTTTAGTTTCTCCGGTCTTGAGGAAGAGGGATTCAGAGTTGAGGTTGAAAAAGTTCACTCTCAATTTTCTGCCCACGTGGAAGAGTGTGAGACGCGACAAACGAAACTGCAATCAATGTTGAATTTTCTGTATGATGTTTTTTTTTTTTTTTTTTTTGGGGGGGGGGGCTTCCAATGCTCAACTCCAGTACTTTGACTGGAATTCGTTTTTAGTATGTTTTATAGTACGAGTTCTTTTTGTATTATTTTCATTCATTTATTTTGTTATTATTGAGCCACAGAGCTACACTCTTGGGCTATGTGCTCGGGAAAGGTTGTTGTCTATATGTTGCCGAGGTATCCAGCAGCATAAAGGTAGGTGAGGGTGTTGTTTATGTGCTCGTGGGAGTTGGAGAGGACCAAAATTCGACTATGGGGGACATGATGAGAGTTACGAAGGCGGGTGAGGGAGGAGCATGAGAAGAAGTGGTCCACAGTGAGAGGGTCTTCATATTTATCGTGTGGGCAGTTGAGGGGATACAGGTTAGTGAAATTAGGCGGGTGACGATAACTTCCACGCAGCACGAGGAATGTTGGGACGTTGACTAGGGGACAGGTGTAAGCTTGATTTGTGCGAGATTGTTGTGCTGAGGTTTAGGTGCGAATCTACAAATGTCCTGATTTTTATCCTGTCCTATTCAACCCGGTTAGCTGTGATTCTATGGAATAGTTTATACTTCATGAAAAATTTCGTCCATCCACCTAATTTTCTGCTTTCCAGGCTTTCTGCTTCCGTAAATTTGCCAGAACATGGCCTTATTTGCCCATATCGAATACCTTTCAATCTGCTGAAATGGCCAGCCCAGTCCTATTTCAGTGTTCTTATAATGTGCAATACAATTTTGTTTAGCCTGAATTTTCTTTTTATTTTCTTCAAATTAATTTTATCACGCAACTTGATTCCTAACATGGCTCTCTCTATGGAGTTCTTAGTAGTCGAAGTTCTTCCAGCGGTCGACTCCAGTAATTTGACCGGAATTAGAATATGGGACATAGTAGTGTCATTTGAAGCAGTTTTCACGCTCTCTATGGGCTAGTTGAAATTTCAAAATTTCCAAAAATCTTAGAGCTTGGAATTCTAAATTATATCAATTAATAGAATAGTAAAATTACGCGGCAGAGCTCACCTACTAAAACCCCATCCTCTCTCATTGCATGAGCCTCAATTTTAAATATGGTGTAAATAGATAAAAGGATGGAGGTGAATAAGCCCCGTAAACGATATAACTCTGTGGAGTGGTGAAGTATCTGAAGAAGATGATTATTATCTTCATAAGGTCTGTGCATCTGTGTTAAAAAGGAATAATTTTTAACGCGGATATCTTGAATTCTATTTTGAGCAGTTCTACTCCAGATACAAGAAAATTACTAATGAACTATTTTATGGAAAATTTAATTTACAATCTATTGAAAATAAAAGAATAGTAGCTTAAGAGGGCAAGTTGCACGGGAAATTAAAAAAAAAATTGAAAATTTTCTGATATAATTTGTGCTAAAATTATTTTTATGAACATCCTGTTGAACCAATTTTGACCATTTTGTTTTCTGTGATTACAACTGCCCTTTACTATTGCCTACTGCTGCCATGTTTCCGTCGATCTCCAGTCATGAGAAGAAAAAAACATTTCAAAGATTGACCATAACTCAGCCTCTTCAAAAATAATAGTATGCAAACATAGCTATATATTGTTGTGGTAGGTTGCCTACTTGCCAGATTGAAGGGGCCATTGCAAAAGAGACACCCTGTACTATCGATTCACAATCTCAAACTCCAAAGAAAAATAAAAAATTGCAAGTTTTTCCCCCTCGTAGGCATTGACATTGTTACTGTCAATCGCGCCACCCTGTATACACACGTGCACACGGTAAATATTTAATTCCGACAAATTCGAGTTAAAACTGTCGCAACATTATATAGTAATTGAATTCGATGAATTATCTTGTTGCGGATTAAATTCGTGAATAGAGGTATTATCGAAGGTGCGCTGTTATAATTCAACTTCGAAATTCGTTTTACGCCGAACTACCAGCGGCAAAATAAAAGAGCGAGAGAGGCGATGAGAAGTGAATACTGAAAGTCTGAAAAAGAAGAGAGAGATAGATGGATAGATGTATGGGGGTAGGTAGGCTGCACAGCTATACACACGTGCTGCGCAAAATTGTAGGCGTACTTTATGTGTAAAAAGCGAAACGTATGTTTTCATGTCTCGCTCCTGCTACACCCATCTTTCGAACGCCTTTTTTGTGTTTCTGTACAGTTTTCAGACCTCCAACTTCCCTCATTTCTGTATAATTATTTTCAATCCTATTTCTAAACGAATGAGGGGATATAGTAGTTATAATTTCTTGTAAGAAACAAGTTCTCAAGTCAACTTTAAGGGTAGCTAAAGTATGCCCGGATGGGTTAGGTACCTCTGGGACAAAATTATTCGGATTTAGTCAAATACAATGACTGAGCGTAAACTTCATTTTGCTAAATACATATTTAAAAATTACAGAACCAACGATTGACGAGATTTAAACATTCACTAACTGGCTACTCTTGAAATTTAATTTTGTAATACAAGTACTTACATTCAAAGTTCTGTTTTCAAACTGTTTTTTGCTCTTTAGACGACTAACTTTGGATCTATGAACATTCCTTTATTAGCGGGGAAAAAAATTATCATTCGCTAGTGAGTAAATGAACGATACTCCAAATTCATTTCATGACTTGGGATAACATATGAACCGTTATTTTCTCACAATGTGGAGAAGCAAATGCAAGTCCTATGTTAGCAAAAGCAGCGAAATTCGCAGTCACATCCACTGAGGAATTTTCTGAGCATAGAACGATACTGTAACTAGAAGTATTATGGAGCTTATATGCAGCGCGGTGACAGTATCTGCGAGTAGTTAAATGTACCTCAGTTGACTTAGTATAGTGCGTATACTTGTCTCGCTTGCGTACTCCATATTATATAGTCATTATAAAAATAGCTATTTTGTAACGCCTACGTTCAAAGTGCGTTTTTAGTTCCGAAAATGACAAATTTTGCTATGTTGGATTCATTTGTATGCAAGTGAAGAAATGAACTGTTGTTTGGCTTCATTTCTTCACAATGCGGAAATTAAGTGCGCTCGATGCTAGCAACCAGCGTTACCAGATTACAAATTCTGTTGGGGCTAGATTTCTTCCAAAAAAAGTGCCCAAGAGAGCTAGATTTTTGTTTTCAAATACTGCTGAAGAAAGAGCTGAATTTCTTCTGAAGAGGGTTAAAAAATTAGGCTACTGTGTACTCTCCTTAAATGATGGAAAATAAAAAAGTTGGTTACAATTTATTATATAAGTATGAGAACTTGGATACTTGGGATAATACTTTAGCACAAACTTAATATGATATAAAGAATATCATGACAAATCACGAGTAATCAATTTTTTGGCGCTGAAATTTCAGAATAAGCAACCTCTATTTATAATATACAGGGTGTCTCTTTTGCAATAACCCTCCTTCCACCTGGTAGGCAGGCAACCTACCCTGACAATTTGTAGATATGTTTGCATACTCTTATTTTTGAAGAGGCTGAGTTGTCAAATTTTGAATAGTTTTCATCTTTGTATTATTTTTTTCCAACGACTGGAGATAAACAGAAAAATTGTACCAATAGGTAATAGTAGAGGACAGATGTGTTAACCACAGAAAACAAAATTGTCGGAATAGGTTCAACAGGGTGTTCATAAAATCAATTTTAGTACAAATTATATAGAAAATTTTCACATTTTTTCAATTTACTGTGAAACTTGCCCTCTTAAGCTACTATTATTTTTATTTGCAATGGATTTTAAATTAGGTTCCCGTGCTTCCTACCCGTCCACAGATCGAGCTCACCAATCAGCTCCCGGGTTCACTCGCCTTTCGAAGAATTGGCGAGCCTCTCCTTCTACCAGATAATATTATTAGCACAGGCCTTGTGTGGGAAGGTATAGATTTTTTGTTTAATTTTTGACCATTAACCCTTAACTAGAAAGCTGTGTTACCAGACTGGGGCAGGAGATCAAAATTGTCGCATAATGCAATATGGATGTCGTTGTATCCGTTTAAAAGGTCACTGAATTCATTTCTGATAACGATTTGCTTCTAATTTGCAAATTGTGATGCATGTGAGGGAGCGAGGTTCAAAATTTCCACAAAATGCATAACGGATATTGTTTCATGTGAGTTTCATAGGTATTTAAGTAAGCCAAATTTGATTTTACTATTAGTTTCACCCAACTTGAGAACTGTGGGATGTGGAGGTAAGGAGAGGAGGTTGCAGCTTATAAACAATTTATCAATGAATATTTGTATAATAGGAATATCATTTCATAAATTTCGTAAGTCGCTCGACCCAATTTTAATAACAACTTGATTCAATTTTGAACACTGAGTCATCTGGGTGGGGACTGAAGCTAAAATTTGGAGAATTCGAAAAATACAAAATGGGCATCATTTTGGAGGTTCTCGTTCAGACTATTTATGAACGGTCAGTTTTCTAACGATCAATTCTACTAGGCGCCCAATTTACCGACGGTCAATTTTCTTGCGATCAATTTGCCGCGGGTAATTTTCATGGACCCTTGAATTTTATAAATGAGTCAAGAAATTATTGCATACGATTTATTTTAAATCGCATGATCCAGAATTGACGAGTGCGATTCTGGGTTTTTGATTGTTGAACTAAAAAATTCCTGGGAATAGATTGGTTCGGATGTAAAGACACTGGTCCGGAGGTAATTAGTATCTTTTCTATTCGCAAAACTCGGCGTTGCTATTGCTGGAAATGTAATAATTCTACGTTTCCACCGATAATATTGAAACGGGTGTTTGGAACCCTTCGTACTTGATGTTTTTGGGACAGTTGTGAAAAATTTTGAGATACCTATTTTGCGGAGAGTACACAGAGATTTAATTTTTGTTCGAAACATTTTACGTCTTGTGTCACGCTATATTTTGAAACCATGTTTTTCCTCAGTAGTGAATGTAAGGAAATCAGGTGGAATGCCTAATCTTAAAATTGATCTTTATACCGTTGAAAACTCACACACCAAATATAATGCTTTTATGATGAACTGGCCGATTCTCCTGGACTTATGTATCAATCAGTGTTACTCTACATACATTTAGGGAATAAAGCAAAATAATGTCGGACGATAAACGCTCGCAGGTTTATTAGAACATCATTTCAAACTTGTTTCTCAAAAAATCTTTTGGGTGGATTTTATAGTTGCTCTTTTCGTTGGCTTGTTCAACTTGGCGGCCTGATATTGTTCCGTTGACGTGTTCTCAATAAAGACAGCTATCTATCTACTGAATAGTTCATCAGTGATGGGTTCAAATCATCAACTTTCTCAAGTAGCATGGGGGACGAATTCTATGTTGCTCGAAAAGTCGGCAATCAGAGAGTTTTTGAAATTTCGAGCGAGTTTCTCTCGTACAGTAAAAATGAAGTTTAACCGTCGCGCCACAGAACTTAGTATGGGCTTAGGCATTTTGTTTGTACTCAGTCGACGTACCTACAGTTTTATACTTTTTCAAAAAATATGCGATGTATGGGATTTGTATCTATACGAAAACGTTTCTACACCTCCCTCGTGCAACGGGGAGAAAAAAAATATTCACTATGTTTCAATAGTTCGTCAGAAAATCCTTTCTGCGCAGCCGAAAGTTATTCACATAATCTTCACCCAAAACCTTCGAACTTATTTTAAATTTCTAATTTCTCGAATAAACCTCGCTAACCTGCTTTTGCTAATCAATTATTCATACGATCGTAAAATCGAATGTACTAACTTTCGCGCTGAGCAAGCTCAAACGCGGAAAACTTTTTGGTAGCCAAAAATATTCGCAATTCGAAGATACCTGCCTATATTCTTTATATACATATATACATTTTTTTTCTTTCAAACGCAGCTCCATCGTCGACGTTATCATTTTTTCGAGAAAAATTGCCCTTGTTTTCGAGTATTATTGCGGTACGATGACGCGAATGAATCAAAGTGCCAGCGGAGCGGAGAGGCTGCGGATGGTATACGGCGACTCCATTTTAAAAATAAATGGAGAAGATAAAAAGAGCAGATAGATCGCGCGCAATCAAAGAATATATTAGATAAGTAGAACTCGTTGAAGCGTAATCTGGCCTTATTATTTGCGCCGCTCGCCCTCTCCGAACACTCGAGCCCATTCCGGGCCGTTCTTGAGAGACCAATTTAAACTTTTTGAAAACTATCTTTTCGCGAATATTTCCATCTTCTCATCTTTGCGCCTTCCAGCAGCCAACGCCATCCCGACAACTATTCGTTCTCGCCCTGTGCTTTGTAGGCTCCACCGCTCCCCCGCTCATCGAACTCTTTGCGCGCTTTTGGGTGGCTAGTTATTGAAGCGAAGATTATCGTCGCTTCGCACGCATTTACACGAGAGCGTCTTCGACTACAGCAATTAAAATTTCCGCCTTACCGCCCCCACCCCTCCCCGACATATAGCTAGACTTTCCGAGGCCAAAAAATGCTCGCCAATGGAAGGGTAGGTAGGCAGGCACATCGATGATATATGGGCTGGTTGTTAAAACAAATTTCTATCTCTCTACTCCCTCACGCTTTTTCTCTCTCTGTTTACCTTAAACTACTTTAATGTACTCGACTCGACTCAGTGAAATATATACGGTGGATGTGGCAGAGATAGTGGTGGTGGTGGGTTTTCAATTTTTAGAAATATGTCGGCCTCGCGACCCAACGGGAGGTAAATCAGCCACGTAAATTCCTTGCCCCGGTTGTGTCGTCGCATGCCAGTCCAGGTCTCGCCCAAGCCGCGAATACCTGCGATTTCTTCGATTAATTATACGAGGGAGGGAAAAAAAATGGAAGACACGAGATTAGATCGATTTATTTATTTTTTTCCGCCGTTTAATAAATTTGAAAAACTGATCGTCGACGAAGGATGAAGGTGAACCCTTAAATTAAAATAGAAAGGTATTAATCTCGGCCCGTTATTAAAATATTAAAATTCACGAACAGAAATTTCGCCGCGATTAATCTCGTCGAATATTATTGAGGCACGTAAGAATACGTCGCGTACACGAGTCGAATTTTCAAGCCATAAAGGGTTCGCAAACTATCTACGCCTGTTTTGTTGGCCTATTTAATACAGAACTGACTGATGAAAAATTGTGCAATTTTTCGTGAAAGTATGAAATTTAGTGTGTGAGCTCTCTGAAGACATGAGGATCGTTCACAACTGTAGAAAATAGGAGTCCAAATCGCAATTTAGCCTATAATTAGCCTAATTTGGCCTAAAATGAAAAATCTTTCGAACAAACACTGAAGCTCCGTCAGATTTTTACAACCAAAGTTTTTTGCAACTGTTTTGTAAATGCCTCCAAAATGCTATTAATAGGGTGTTCAAAATCAATATTTTTATCACTGTACATTAACACAGGCCTTATGGTAGAAACTAGAGACGTTGAATTTCCAAAATTTTTTCAGTAGCGAAGAGGCGCTAATTACCTCGGACTGCGTTCATACACCCCTATCTACCTAGTCTTGAGAATTTCTCCCTCGCTTCTATCCTTTCATTTGTATACCACAGGTATATATTAAAATGCGTCTATCTGTCTGTCTGTCTGTCTGTCTATCTGTCTCTGTCTCTGTTTCTCTCTTTCTTTCTTTTTTTTTTTTTCTTTTATTTATTTATTTATTTATTAATTTTTTTCATTTCATGGTGGCAGGGATTTCATTATTAGAAATTTTGAACTCTTATTAGGACCGTTAGCAGAATCGACACACGATTTCATGTGCTCAAGACCCTCGAATCTAATGGCTGGACATTTTTTTGAAATTTAGACTGGTCAAACAAGGGTGCTGGGATTGATAGAGTAAGATTGAACAATCTAAAATTCGCAGATGACATACTACTCATCGCCAATAACCCAAAAGAACCGTTTGAAATGATAATAGAACTCCAAAATGAAAGTTACCGAGCAGGTCTGGTCATGAATCTTTCGAAAACAAAAATCATGTCAAAAACTCCCATTCTGGACCCAAATAACCTAAACGACTTAGGATTCGAAAATGTCAGAGAAACAAATAAACTATCTAGGACAACTGCTCGCATTCGAAAATAAACCGGAATCAGTAATAAATAACAGAATATCAATCAGATGGAGCAGATTTTGGTCACTAAAATATACATTCAAAGGGAATTATTCTATTAAAAACAAATGCGAAATTCTTAATAGTTGCATCCTTCCCTCAATTACCTATAGAGCCCAAACATGGATTTTGACCAAAAAACTAGAAAACACCTCCCGATGCGAAGCCAGTCCGTATGATTTAGCATTTAATGATGACAATTCAGTTCAGTGGTTGACATTTCCATGGAAATTTCTATTATCAGCATGGCTGTGCAGACTGCAGTGTCACAGGGCGCAGCATCAGTGAACACATGGCTGCGAGAAGCGAGACATGAAAATGCTCTCTCGTGGTTGCAGATCCGTCTGCGACATTTTATAAAATTATCTCTTTTTGACAGTTCTCTCATAAATAGCTTGCAGTGTCACAAAAACAACAATTTTAGGAATGTTCCCCGTGTATCATTCAACATTGAAGTCAGCTTATAGGTTTTCAGGATCCCTGAGTTCATTTTGGGTGATAGTTTCTGGTGCCGACCCTCATGGTCCGCCTAATGTGGTTCAGATAAATAACAGCCATTTTTTGAGATAGCATTGAATTTAAAGAATACTGATATTTACCAGAATGCTAATGTTAATATTCAAAAACAAAAACCTATTCCAGATTCAAAACTATGTACATCAGTATTAAGAACAGGGAGCGGTTGCATGTCCACATACAGGAAGTCTAATGAAATCCCCCCTTTTTCCTTCCTCCTGACGGAACTGCAACATAAGTATCTCAATTTGGTAATATCTAGTTTACTTTGAATGAAAACATTTCGTATCCTCCAAAAAGAAGGAACGAATAAAAAGCTTTATTTCCATAGAAAATAAAAATAAAAACAAATAACTGTTACTGTCCCTCTAGGCACAATTTTTGCGAGTGTGGAAGGAAGGCTGGAATGATCTACCATTTTTAGATTTTCAACTGAGAATATTCGAAACAAACTATCAAAATTGGACTTTCTGAGGTTTCTAATTTCGAATGTCAAGTACAGTTTTTAATTCGACCTCGATTAGGATCCTAAGATTCAAAAAGTTCACGTATAAATTGGAAGAAATTAACATTTTTTGAAAAATCGAACAAAGAATAGAAAATGAGGTTTCGGGTCACTGATTTTGAAAATATCAGGTTTTTGATTCGGCTCTTATTCAATCCTTTTGGTGGCCTATTTCAAACCCTGTGGTGACTCATACTGGCTCATTTCAATTAGGAAATGTAATTTCTGAATCCAAATCGAAGTCGGACTAGAAATCGGACACAATTTTTGAAGTCAGCGCCTCAAAAGACCTCTTCGTTGATCCATTGTTTGATTTAAAAAAAATTCAAGTTTGTCCATTTAATGAGTAAAATTTAGATCTTCGAGTAAAAAATCGGAGTCGTATCAAAAATTTGATTAGATATTCGAAATCAGTGACTCCAAAACTCTTATTTCGATGTTTGTTTTATATGTATATTCTCATTTAAGAATCTAATGTTGGTGGAACGTTTCAGCTTCCCTTTTGGGAGGGAAAACTTTTTCTCTCAAAAATAAAGTAGACATTACTTAATGAAGATTCGTCTTTGTCGCACCTCAATCCGACTCAACTGTCAAAAATTAAGATGGGACCTCAGGTTTAGAGTTGATGCGATTCTGATGTAATAAATGCATTCGACGACTTCCACAATTTGAATAGCGATATCTACAGTGTACTTATTCCCCAGAGGTGGTCAATTTTAAAATTTCCGTCAAGTTACTATCGAAATAGAGTTCAGCGACTTTCAAAACCTGTGTTTCGAGACCCATACTGTATTTTACATAATTTTTGCCCCCGCCCCATTGATCCTCAGGTTTGACTTTAGGTTAAACCGATGTCAAAAATTAATACCGCAGCTTCAAAACCCTATTAGTTGGCATTCCGATTTTCTTACATGTACTCATATTCAAGCAGTTTGTTGAAATCGTAAAGTCAATTCTGAAATCAATAAAGTACAAAAAACACAACTTCACCTGTGCGGTACGTAAGAAATGGTGGGGGGGGGGGGGTAGGAGCGACGATCATTTTTCTGGAGATGGATGAGTACGGATGTGGAGAAAAAATGCGTGAGATGTCGGGGGACAATCAACAGAGCCGAAGCTTCTTTTGGATTGAGTGAGTTGCCACATCAGTCGGTAGGCGTGTGTACTGAATATTATCTAACAGAAAACTATTAACGAAGGTAAGGAAAGAAAGCAGTTTGGCTCGACATACGCGTTCTCTCTCTCTTTCTCTCTCTACCTCACTAAATGTGGGTGGAGCGTTACAACGTCATTTCCGTTGCATGTTTTCGCGTTCGCGTTGTTCCATTTTTTCCATGTTAACTACCCAATCTGAACTTGCTTAAAGAAGTTTTGTTTCAAAAACTCATTCTTGCAATAGGCGTGGTTTTGATTCAGGGCTGGTATTCCACTAACAAAAGTGCACCAGGTACGATCGCACTTGTACGATCGTTCTTATGGGAGTGCGCGCGTACCTCGGCGTACTTTTTTAGTGGAATACCAGCCCTGAAAGGAATTCGATGGTGTTTAGGGATATGGCGGTGCACGCACTCCAAATTAACCCCTCGACACTGCACCTCCTAACCTGGAACTACCCCGACTGGGCTTGTATCAGGATACAGAGATTTTGAAAGGAATTCAAGTTGCTTTTGCGTTTTCCTATCATCATCATCAAGCTATATTTTACAAGTACATACTACAACTTATAAAGTAGGTATAGCACGCACTCGTGGCCCTAGCATCGGGCAAAAGCCTCTAGCCTCCTCCACTCATTGCGGACTTCGGCGACCCTTTGAAAGGCACTATGTCTGAGCAGCCTACCGAAGGCGTCCCTCCATCTAATCCTCTGTTTACCTTGCCTTCTTGGTCCCGTATTGTACCAAAAAGTCAATTTGTATCTCCAAAGGTTATCTTGCAGTCTTGCTACGTGGCCACCTCAACTCCATTTTTTATTTTTTACCAGCTGTACAGCTCATTTATTGTTTTTTAATTTAAATTTGATAGTTGAAATTCTATTCTTGATATTTCAAATTGATCGTTTCATCGAATCCTGAGTAGTTCTAATTTTTTGAACCATTATTTTGGACGAAGTCCAAGTTTCTGTGCTACATGTGTGGCGAATAATCCCGAACGTTCGCGATAAGCGAAGAAAGATCGACACGTTTTGAGCAGCAGAATGGAAGTTCGATAACGAAAGCGATAAGGAGTTTCGCCGATAACGCCGGGATATATAAAGGCCGCTGGCCGTCGCCGTACAGTCTAGTTGATATGCGATAAATTGTGCGTTTTTGAAGCGAATTAGCTACCATTTGTGTTTGTGTGGAATAAAGTTGTTAGTACGTATTTTCGTGCGTCTTTCGGTGCGAATCTCGCTACAAGAGTTAGGAGGACGTACGCATTGAAAGTTTCGCCTTTAGATCGAAGTGGAAAGGAGCCTTTCAAAATGAATTCTAGAGACCAGAATTTATTCCAAGCAAAGGTTATTCTACGCTCAATTTCTTCCCCTTGAGATTTGTTGCATGAAATTTTTTGGCCCAAATATATTACGATTCCCACCCCTTTTATTTTTTCGTCGTTAATTGTAATGTCATGAATTCAGCTTTGGTTATTTATTAGTTCAGTATTGGTCAGGTCCATGCTAAGACCTGCAGCCAGCCCGTTTCTATTCAGTTCCGGTATCATATCTTCTAATTCTTCTTTGTTGCTTGCTATCAGCACTACATCATCAGCAAAGCGTAAATTATTCAAGTGTTCCCCGTTGACTTTTATACACTTTTCCCCAACCCAAATTTCTGAAAACTTCCTCTAGGCCGCAGTTGAATAATGATGGAGATAAGGGGTCTCTCTTCGTTGCTCCCCTTTGAAACGGAAAAAAAAATTCCAATTACATCTGTTACAATTCTACTTTCTAGCCCCTCGTGCATTTCCTTGATAATTTTGTGAAAGTTTCCGGAACCCTTTGATTTCTTAATATTGACAGCAAGAATTTATGGTTAAGTGAGTCAAAGGCTTTCAAAGTGTATGAAGGCCAGATGGAGTTTCACTTTATGGAATTCATTCGTGGAGACGATCCGTTGTGGAGTAACCCGGCCGAAATCCCGCCTGTTCTTTGAGTTGAATTAGAAAAGGTTTAATCCTGCCCTCTATGACCTTAGCGAAAATCTTTAAAATACTTGAGTTTGGACTGATCGGCCTATAATCATTTATCTTGTCTCTTTCTCCCTTTTTAACGATAAGAATTATATCTGAACGCTTCCCCCGATCTGCAAAGTGAAGCGCATTTGTGACGACCGGAAAATCTACCCATTTGATAACCATTTGTGAGTCAAGTGTGAGGATTCATCGAAAAATTTTACATTTAAATAGGCGGAGCCTAATTTTTGTTTCCTCTTTGTGACGATGAAGCGCTTTTGTGATGCGTCACAACTGAGATCTTTGCAGATCGGGCCAGTCTTTTGGGATTTTCTTTTCTTTCAGAATTATGTTAAAGAGCCTAGTTATGATTTTTGGTACAATTTCTCCTCCTACCTTGAAAAATTCGTTAGATATTGTTTCATGACCAGGAGCTTTTTTATTTTTCAGTGTTTTTTATATACTTTCTACTTTTCCCTCAAGAATTTCTGGTTCATTTTCTACCTTTTGTTCACACTTTCCGTTTCCTTTGGATCTATACAGTCTTTGTCCGTGTATAGTTGTGCATAAAGCTCAGTTGCATAATTGTTAATTTCTTGTCTGTCATATAACCTTTGATTTTTTGTATTCGTCAAAAGGGTGGTATATCTTTTCCCCAAGGACCGGTTTTTATTTAACTGTTTTATGCCCCTAGTACATTCCAAAATTTCTCTAATTATTCTGTCATTTTTCCTTTGTTGATGTTTCTCAAATAATTCTTTGTTTTTTACACGGAATATTCAGTTCTAATTTGATTCTCAGTGATTTGTGTTTTTTACGTTCTGGAAGTTCCCTTTTTTCAATCAGGGTTTTAATGCTATCCGGCAAGGTTAAGGGGGTTTCTTTTTCTAGGAGCGTCTATGTATTTTGCTTGACTCAGAGAGTCAATTATGATCTTATTCAGCTGATCTATCTCCATGCCATCATCTAAATTTTAAAAGATTTTTTCCTAGCTTTTTTTGGTGTTCGTATTTATTCCGTTCATGAGGACAACGTGAAAGAATTTTTTCTTTATGTATATCATAATACTTTCTCAGAGCAGCCAGCTGCAGGGTACAAGAGATTACTCTGCGATCTGAATTGAACGGGAATTTCTGGAGGACCTCAAAATTTGTAATATTCGTTTTCCCATAATAGATCTCTGTGATTCCTCAGGAGCAACTAACCTTTGGTTTTACAAAGTCAGGGGAGAACGTGTGTTACTCCAGTCTGCCTAATCAATCATAACTGAGAATTCTTGTTTACAGCGTTTTGAAGTCCCACTTCCGTTGACTGCGGGGCGGATTAAGCATTTATTAGACGTCTTGACAATGTTCTGTTTTAATGATTTGTACTTGATCAAAGCGGAGTTCGCCAGTAAACGTACTTTTAGAAGGCGTATAATTATCATGTTTAATTGTTATCATGCAGTAGTGCGTACAGTAACTAATATGTATTTGGTCCTCCGGGCCGGATGGATACATTTCGAGGGTGTCAAACTCTGCGTGACAGTTGGGATATATTTTGGATATTTCAACATTTTGCGTGATCGCTTTGCGACAAAATTTAAACTCCTCGAATTCATTGTACATTACACGTTTCTTCTTGCTCTTCCGTATCTTCCACTGTACAGAATCAGACTACAATAAGCGATCCAAGATTTCGTGGATGCGAAAATATGGGTCGAAAAGCGTAACGAATAAACCCTAATGGAGGAACTGAATGGCACATAAAGGAAATCGGCGGTTATTTAATTTAGTTATATAGCTGATTGCTCATTACGTCGACTTGCTCGTCGACACTTCCAAAAGCGCACGTCGAATCCGTTTAATTTGCGCCATTAAGGCCATCAGTTACATCTTTCGTCGACATACCGCGCCAGATACTCGAACGAGCAGCCTAATTTCCAATTCATTTATGAATAATTGTTATCATTTCGACGCCGTATACCGTCGCCCGGTACGTATAATATTACGCTGTATCCATCAATTCGCGATTACTCGGCGCAATCCCTCGTCTGCGATAGTTATCCTACATACCCCTACTCGCCCTATAGCTGATGCTCGAATTAATGATTCGTAAAATCTGAGCAGCGGATCAGAAAAGGAGTCGCGAATTTAGATGCAAATTTGGCGCGAGATTTCCACCACCGGGGCAAAGGGAACCGGGCAGAGGTCTCGCGGAACGGCGGAGATGGTGCACGGGCACACCGCGAAAACGTAAACGAGTCTGCCACGAAGCTGGCATGCAAATTGCTTCGCAGCGGTGTTCGTCCGTTTTCCGTTTTCGAGGGTTTGACTTTTCCGCATCTCGACTCACCTATTTTGGGGCTCGCTTTGCACAGTCGAACCTCCGAGTAGTCAACGAGCTCACGTACAGTTCAAACTAATTTTATTCGAGCAACGTAATACCGACTTATCTGCTTTCTGCACTGTGATGTTTGCAAAGGCATGAATGGGAAATATACAATCGGAATTCCACCAGACGTACGAGTACAGGTGCAATTTGCCGTAACGAATATCTTATGATATGGTTTTTCAAAACAGAGGATGAGGAAAGTTCAATGACCGATTTTTGATAATCGCGTAGGTGATACACGACGATGAAACGGAGGAAAACGCTCGTTATATTATGGGCGGCAGGCGGTAAACACATTCTCGCCGTACAAAGCACCGGGCCCAGATGGAATCTATCCAGTCTGCCTACAGACAGGACTAGAGACCGTAATGGGACCGTTCATTAGGGTCCTCGGAGCATCCTTAGTCAGGGGCACATTCCAAAATCGTGGAGGGGTGTGAGCGTGGTGTTTTTGCCTAAACCAGGCAGATCCCCTGTAAGGCCAAATCCTACCGGCCGATAGGTCTCTCATCGTTCATGCTAAAAACCTTGGAAAGGCTGATAGACAGATACCTAAGAGAGGTTACCCTGAAAAGGTTCCCACTACATAAGAACCAGCACGCATACAAGGCAGGCAGATCAATAGAGTCATCCCTGCACTCGCTTTTTACGGCAATTGAGAGAGGAATGACTGGCGGAGTATATGTCCTGGCAGCATTTGTGGATATTATACAGATACGACCTCTCATGAATCAACAGAAACAGCCCTGAGAGGGACAGGGAAGTGAAGGAAAGTTTAATGAGCTGGATTGTATCTACGAGTATGCTAAAAGGCAGAGAGATCCAGATAACATACCAACAAGAATAAATCCATGCAACGACCATCAGAGGCTGTCCACAGAGGGGAGTACTCTCTCCCCTACTGTGGAGCCTAGTGATGGACAGTTTACTGGATATGTTAAAAGGTCAAAAAATATACACACAGGGCTACGCTGATGATTTGGCTGTGGTGGTAACCGGCAAATTTCCGGGAACCATCACAGAGTTAACGCAGTGGGAGCTCCGATATGTGGAAAAATGGTGTGCGAAAAATGGGTTATTGGTAAACGCGGATAAAACTGATATCATTCTTTTTACCCACAAAAGGAAGGGCAAGGAGTTGATCAAGGTGCAATACAAGGGAAGGCCGTTAGCCCTCCTAGGAAAGGTGAAGTACTTACGAGTATATCTTGATGAAAAACTCTCCTGGAGGGATCACGTCTCAGAGAAAATGAAAAAGGGATTGAGGCTCTTTGGGCTTGCTGCGCTTTTGTCGGCAGGACCTGGGGACTCTCTCCCGAAATGATGCACTGGATATATACCGGTGTGATACGTCCCAGAATCACATATGCGGTCATTGTGTGGTGGGGCCGGGTCCACCTGGCCAAAATCAGAGAGGAACTAGACCGCTTTCTCTTTCAAAGGCTCGCGTGCGTGATGACAACGAGGGCAATGAGAACGGCACCGACTAAGGCACTGGAAAGGCTCCTAAACGTGCCACCAATTCACACTGCTATAGAAGCAGCTGCGATAATGGGGGCTTATCGTCTGGGCCAACCAAACCTTCAGACCCATAAAACAGGCCACAGAGGATATGGGAGATGGCGGGGACGATGGACAAATGCTTTTGGATGCCGAAAGTTAGAATCACGATGGAACGCTTCTTTGACAAGGCGTACAGTGCACTGATACCCACACGGGAGGTTTAGGAAAAGAGGAGAATGTGTGGTTTGCAGATGCCTATAAGGATGACCAAGGTGTAGGAATCGGAATCACGAATGCAAAAGGTGCTGACAGCTGATGAGGGCGTCACTATCCGCCAAGCATAAGCGGACTTTCACCAGAATCAAATATAGTCCCCCCCCCCCCCGTGCAAAAAATAAAAATTAATATAGGCTGAAACGTACCGTTGGCGGTGTTTATTTAAGTAGCTGACTAGTAACCGACGTCTTTTTAAGCATGCGGTTTTCACACTATTGCGTGTTTTATTTGGTCTCATAAAGGATACTACCCAAACCATATCACACGTACATAACCATGCAACTTAGAACGAAATAAGAAATAAGCAGTACATATTTAAAAACGACAAATTTTTGTACATTTCTGGGAAAAGTACATATTTCTGATTATGTTTGCAGTTTTCAGAGCACTGTTTGCCATATACTGTCAACATGCCTTACACAGTGGAAAAAATATAGTAATAAAGTTCCACTTAGCGGTTTAAAATGTAAGTATGTGGACAAACAAAAGAGATATACACGAGAATGAATCGCGTTTGCTTTGGACAGTGGCGCTTGTGGTTTTAAATGTAAAAGTGAACGTAATCGTGTGTAAAAGAAACAGATAGGAAAATGGTTTTACATCGTACTTACAGTCTCTGCAAAAGTGACTCGAGGTATCAACACAAGGAATCGATGAAAGGAGTTCATTTTGTGAGGTTTGTAATATTATTGTGTATGATTCTTGTTGGAATTAGGATCGGCATGAACCAACCGACATTTGTAAACAAAATGAGTTATTAGTATGATTGGAAAGAGCAAGAGCTTAAAAAGTAGAATTTTTAAGAATTGGGTCCTCAATTCAAATGGCATCGAAAGGTCTTATTAATATTTTTTCAGGGGACGCGGGTACTGCTGGTACAAATATGCCACTTTTTTATGGTCGCGAAAATCAAATGAATATGGCGTAAAATATGTGTATTCCGTTCTGCACAAACGCACGCCTACACCTAGGGTAGGTGCTGGAATAAAATACCGTAATAAAGGGTTTTCATCTCACTGAGTTCGAAAGTGTGAGCAAATTTTCAATTTTGTTTCGATTGGTACCCAAAGCTTGACTTTGCCGCTTCAATAGAGCTAATTTTACTTTGCCAACAAAACTGAACAAGGTATCAGAAAAGATTTTTTTTCCATCCGTGACTTCGAAAATTCGTTTTTGGTCTAACCCCGACTTGGCTTGCCTAATTCAAATTTGACTTCTTCATACGGGCAGTATTGGTCTAACCCTGTCCCTCTCTCATAGGCGCCGACTTATGGAAAATATTGGGAGGGGGGCAGAATCGGTCGGAGCGCGGTTTTCTCTTTGATTATTTTATTGAGATGCGTCTGATATTTCGGTATAATCGATTTTATTCAAAAATTGCTGATAAAATGTTGTTGTACTTTTTCCATTTTCGAGTTGAAAATATTGAGGGGGCGTCGCCCCTCAACATTTTTTATTGGAAAGGGGGCGAAGCCCCTCCAAAAAGTGCCAAGTCGGCGCCTATGCCTCTCTTGAATGTAAAGAATGTGAGGAAAGAACGATTCTTTTTTTATTCTATTCCTTAATGAGGAATAAGAAAATCGTCCTTTTCTGGTAGGAACATTGTTCGATCCTTTGGGAAGAAATAAGCAAGTTGCTGGGGGGGGGGGGATTGAAAAGGACAAATTTTTTGAAGAATTTTAATTAGAGAGAGGGAAGGGGTGATTTTCGACTTCTTCAAAACAGGAAAAAAATAGGGAATGTTCGTGCCGCATTCTGTATGTACTTAAGAGTTTTTCAATTAGGAATAATACATTTTTCAGCATAACAAAATGGCAATACTGGTATAGTTTTGATTCGTAAACACGACCAGGTGTCAGATCATGGTCACTGGTGCACGTGATAGCACAATTTTTGAAAATTCCTTGGAAAAGGAAATTCTAGCTAGAATCTGTTTTGTCCGTAATCGTGGATATCAGTGCTTTCGCCGTGGACAAGATGTCTATCGTCGTGGACAAAAGTTATCCTCCTTCCTAGATTTTAATGCCCCTGCTTTGTAAACTTATTGACTATTCTCTACTACATGTAAACTACGTAAGTATTATGGAGGAAAAAGTCTAGCAAAAGAGAGACGCCTTCTTAATATTCTCAGTTTTTGGAGACTGACCCCGTAAATAATCAAAACTGATCAGAAAGGACCGAGCACAATCCAAACAAATCATGAAAAATATCCAAAGCCGATCAAAATTCATTGAAAAGGACCGAATACAAGTCAACAAAACATGATGAAAAACAAAAGATCCGATCTGATAAAACTACAAAAAGAATCAAGAACGTCGTCGAATATTAATATGATTAGACATCACCACTTCAAGCGACTAAATTCGATCACACGTGACCGAAACTGACCTTACTAAATTCGTCACAACTGACCCAAAATCTTGTTACAATAAACAGAAACTTTTTCAAATTGAGTATGATCAAAAAATGACCAAAAATGATCCCGATTGACCTAAAACTAGCCAATTTGTCTAAAATGAACGGAATCTGATCGCGAAATCCAAGTATGACCAAAGTCGCGCAAACAAACTAAAATGGCCAAAAACAATTAAATCCGACTAAAATTAACCGAGAGCTAGAACCAGCCTCTGAACTGCGAGCTGAAAAGCCAGATTTGGGCTGATCATTGAGAAGCATCCCCTCCGGCCCTTCGGTTCGAAAAGGGTTTATTTTGATTCTTTCGTAGAAATCCGATTATTTCGTTTCTTCTTCTGTGTTCTCCGAGTCCTCGTCTTCTGCTCCCTCCCTCCTGATCTTTTTCCCAACCGTTCCTTTCCAACCTAGCGATTTCTCGGTCGTCAATTTAAATCCGGCTGTGATCAGTTCTGCTAAATAAATTCGCGACACCAGAGTGATGAGAAAAACTCACACTGAGAATAATAACGAAAGCGAGGTGAATCCTCGTATGGACCCTCATCTCCCCTCCCTCTCTTCCCGTCTTCTTGATCTGTCTTTTTGAGACATACATAAACTGTTTCGAGGTACGTTACTAAGAAAATTGACTTTCTAATGAAAAACAGCGAGAGAAATCCGATATAACCTACAAAGGGGATAAATAAATCTCCTTCAATTTCCTATTTTCGACGTCTGTATTGCAGACATAATCTGTCAGTACCACTATACGCATTCTGGCACTTTTTTTTATTGGATTTTGACCTCTCAACTGGTCTTTATTATGTTCATGCCACACGTCCGTGGTCTCTCTTTCAAAACGTCAGTTGAAGGAATGTTGTAATGCGACTTATCTGTTTGAAAAACGATAAGGTCGTCGAAGGTGTAACTCGCTTTACAATTTTCGTTGATATTGGCGCTCGCTGGTTCTTTTTGACACATTCGCAATGAAACCCGATATTGCTTCCGACACGAGAGAGCAAAAGCAAAGAGGAAATATAATGAAAGCGAACGTTTTTTTATACGTATTACTTTTTTTTTCTTTTTTCTTTTTTCTTTTTTGTTCTCCGTCGAGATTTAATGCAAAACAAATTGCGGTTTTTCCAACGATATACATATATTTTGTCTCGCACCGGGTACAAAAGTGTATCTATCTTCTGTTTTTCCCTCTCTCGTACGTATTTGATGTTGTTATCAGAACACGATAAACGTCGACATACATCCCATTTTCTATATTGCGTTACGATTCACCATGTATACATATAATATGCTTCTACCTAGAATCCCTCAAAATGCAATCCGAGCGAAAACTTTTCTGTTCGAATGCACGCCACTCTGCGTTTAGATACGTCATTTTATGAAACAATTTTACGTACACGGTGTGAATACGTTCAAAGGTGGTCGTTATAAACTACTGAAGAGGAAACACTTTCGGTTAAAAGGAGAACACATTAGCACTCTGTGCTCGGGGAAGAAGTATATTCCATAAAATATCATATAATCGGCTTAAAATCGATAATTTTGAAACGAAAGGAGGATACAAAGAGAAGCAGACAGATGGACGGACGGATTAAGAGAAAGAAAGACAGACAGAGGAAAAGATCAACTGGGTGGGTAGACAGACAGAAAACCAGATGGAATGATAGTCGGAAAAGTAAACAGTGAAATAGATAGGAAAATGATATACAGACTGACAGATGAATAAACAGACAGATGCGCAGATAGATAAGTGTGCAGACACGCAGACAAGTAGAAAGACAGATAATAAGCAACCACGGATAAAGTTCCGCAGCACTGCATAGAAGTCACCCCATCTGTACAAGGATGGCTGAGAAGAGAATAAGCACGAAGTCATTTTGCTAGCACGTTTGACCAGGGAAGAGTCATCAGCTAATTTCTTGTGTGAGGTGGCACTGTATGCGCCGGAGCTCAGACCTTGCAGTCCATTGCCCTTTTTCGTTTAAGGATCAGCTCAGTAGCCTCACTTTTACATCCAAAGGGAGAATCTTACTGAGTTCTATCCCTTTGACTTCACTGAGTGCTGGATACTCCATTCCCAGTGCTTCGCGTCTTGTCTCGGCTATTGCTAGGCTCTGACATATGAAGTGAATCAAGGTTGCTTCCTCTTCTCCACACTGCCTACAGGAGCTGCTTTTCGCCACTTTTATTTTATACCACATGTGTTTTGTGGCCCTGTGACCAGTTAGTAGTCCGACCATGTGCCTTGCATGTTTTCTGTCGAACCCTAGTGGGAATTATGAAATCTGATCAAACTTGACTACTAGCCAAATAATTTGGGTCAAACTTTACCAAAAATGTTTAAAATTTACTAAAATTTACTAAACTTGACTAAATGTGATCTGAACTGACCAGAAACAATCTAAGGTAGTACTATCAAGAATGACGACCAAAACTGAACAAAACAAATGAATCTGGTTAAAATAAATCTAGCGAAAAATGAATAAAAAAACAAACAGAACAGAACGTGAACAATGGTGATGAAATGATGAAGCATGACCCAGTTATGCTTAATATTATGATCATACCTGACCAAAATTGTTTGCAGTTGGCCAAGTTTGCTTAAATCTAACTAAATAAGACTACAAAGGCTCAGAAAAATTAATTGCTCCAAGACCCTGCCATTGGTAAAAAGGCACGATTTCTGCTTCGCAACGAATGCTGAAGAATACCCTATTTTTGATTCAATTTTGTGCTTTCATTTTCAAACTTACGAATATGACATGAAAGGCACTTTTCTGTTGGAATTTTCTCCGCGCTAAAATACGCGATTCCGCCCCCATTTTGCGAGATCAGTGTGACCCAGGAAAAGAATGTGTGCATGTAGGCTGATAATCGGTAATAGTTGAAGTTCTAACAAAAAAGTTGAAAAAGTCGAATCGAATTCATGTTCTTGACATTTGATACCACTGAGCGATTGTTCAGTGAGAAGCAAAACGCCTTCAAACTTCGATATATACAACTTCTTATTACCTTGCGTTAACGATGAAGCTTCATCACACTAACACCGGCACATATCTCTGTACTAGTCAAAGGCTGACCACGACAATGGACTGAAACCTTGGTAACAGAACTTTACGCAATCCCTTCTGAAAATGTGAAGACAGCAAATTTACCTTTCTTAACATATACTTACAATTGACTAATAATATCGCTTTATTTAAAAAAAAAAACAAAAATTTTTTTTTAATATAACAGATATTGAGACAAGAGGATAACATCCACGACGATAGCCTCTTCTCCCCAAAAAATACATAAAATAAATAAATCGGAAGCTAAGGTTCAAAATTTGCTGGGAATAAAATATTCTCACATCCTGGAGAATAATCCTTATGGCCTATTTTGACAAATTTTGATTAATCCAAATTAAATTTAATCAATTTTGATTAGATTTGGTGAACCACTGTCAGATTTTGTCAATTTTAATTATTTGTAGGTTGGGTAGTGTTTGATCCGTTTTGTTTCGCACTTGCGTCTTAATCTGTGGCCGAATTCGGTCGATTTCGGTTGTTTTTCATAATGTTTGATAGGTTGTGCTCAGTCCATTTTGTTTTGTTTGGATCAATCTTGACCAACTGTGGCCAATTCAGATCAATTTTAATTAGATTTTGTCGGTAATGGCGGGATTTCGCGCATTTTGGTCCTTTTTCATAGTGCTTAATTTAGATTTTGTTTGACCAATTTTGATCAGTTTTGGTCAGTTTCAGCCAGTTCTGATTAAATTTTGTCAGCCATTGTTGGATGTGAACGATTTCGGTCATTTTGTATAATGTGATTAGTGGTACGAATAAGGCACAGCTGGGTGGGGGTCTGGTTGGTCGAGTGGATAGCGAGTTGGTCTCGGAATCCGGAGACCCCGGGCGAGCCCACGTAGCAACTCGCCAGATTTCGACTAGGCCGGTTTTCCGGCCAGAAGGGAAGAGGACTAAGACAGCCATAAGAGCCTCCCCACGTCTTCGAGGTAACGCTCGAAAGGGCGGATTCCAGGGCTCGGTTGAGAGTAAATTAGAAACAGAAGGCCCAGCTGGGTAATAAGGCCCATCGCGATTGTCACCACTGAGTGGTGAGGTTGGTCACTTGTTCTTGGTCAAGAAGCTCGAGCAATAAGGCTGGGAGACAAAAAAAGATAGCAAACTGAACGCCAAACCACCGAGCCTGATCCTGATAGTCTGACTGTTCCCCTAGCTTGAGATTTAGCATCGTTTTTTTATTCCTGGTTCGATTTAGATCTTTTTTTCTAATGCTTTATGTACGTAGGTTGTGTTTAGAGGTGTAGCGAAGAGATCCTCCCCAATAAACTCCTTCAACAGTCTGCAAATTCAGCAAAACTGGATGTGTCAGTCGGTTGAACTGTCTTTTTCAGTGGGCACATTTGGAACCCCTTCCCCAGAGAAAAGTTGCTTGGTTGGCCTCGGGTTTTGTATGATCAATATTTATACGTTTTAGATAGTTTTGACCTATTTTGGTACTTGGCCAGTTTTGGTCTGGGTAAGTAGATTTTAGTTAATTTCGTTCTCATTTTGTTTGGTTTTGACGTTTTATCTTTTTTGTTACTCCTTCATCAGATTCAGCTAATTAGTTGAACTGAATCAGCTTCAGTTGTCGTTGATACTTTTCAGTTAGCGTTGGTCAGATTTGGTCATTTTTGGTAGATAACGGCTGTCTCGTTCATTTTTCACCTGATTCGCTTAAAGCCGAGTTAATATAGAAGGCCAAGTAAGCTTCTATGGTCCTAGAGACACTAAGATAGAATGGGGAAAGGGAAGAGGAAATGAGTAAGCTGAGAGAAGGAAAGAAAAAAAAAAGCAGTAATAACCTGTTTTTCAGAGAATTACGCATTTTTTGGATGCAGGAAGAGATGCTTTTTAATTATTTGCTTCAAAGGCATGTAACCTGCATCTTCATATTTCAAGGTATGCGTTTTAAAACACTTTTGTTTTTCTTCTTCTTCTTAAATATTTCACAGTTTGAAAAACTGACCTCTTCGTTCTTTGTTGGCCTTTGGATTGTTGTAGTTCTGAAAATTGAAAAATACCGATGACATTATTGGACAAACATTTTTTATCCAATTCGTTTACAGAGCAATAAAAAGTGAAAGAAACAGAAATATGACGCGTACAAAAAATGTCCGAAACGAATTTTTGAAGGCATTATCATTCATTTCTGTCCTACTCCGCTACAAGAATTTTCAGCGAATTTATATTTTTAAATATTACGAGTGTAATCCTACTCTGTGAAGGTGAAAAAACTAATGGTTTCAGATCTAGACAGAACATCAGTCTTAACCATTTTCTTCCCTGATTTATAAAATTTCTATTCGGGTTGGGAAGTAGGTATCAAGCAACCTGAAGTAAATTATTCAGTAATATGGCATAGGTACATTTTTCTTCACCGGTGCTTTTGTAGGCTGAAAATAAAGTAACACTTTGACAATCTCCATCGGTAAGGGTATGAAGGAAAATATCTCAGAAATTTCGCCTACCACTTTTCGAACCAGGTAAATATTCAGGCTCACGTGCTCGTATATTTCAGATTGTATTTTGCGAGAGATGGCATGAAAACCTGATCCTAAGTGCCCTTATTACTTGAATTTCGTGCCTATCCTTGTTCGCATTTGAGCCGAATTTAATTTTGATGAATTTTGAAACAGAATAATTGACAAAGGAAAAACCCAGGAAGTATTCCGCTGGAACGAATATTTTTACGTAAAAATAAAAGAAGAAAAATCACCGTAACCACGTAAAACTTAGTCCGCCCACCTAAAAATTCAGAACCAGGTCATAAATTCAATTTTTTTTGGAGTTTGTTCTGTAATTTTTTTATTCCTTGTTCGCGTCTAATTCCTCTATTTTTCGAGAAGTTTAAAGTGCTTTAGAGCATTTTGTCCTCCGCCTTTATTATTCCTCGAATTACCTTTGTATCTAACGTCGAAAGAATTTAAATAACTTGAACTCGAATTTGGAGAAGATAAATCAGAAAACGTTTGACACAAAGAAAATCTTCATATAAAGACATTTAAATGACGTTGCAATTTCAAAGAGAAAAGCAGTTTGTAGGCGTGGATCAGTTATTTTTTTCATTAACCAAATAGTGAGGATACGGAGATTGCAAATTGAATCGATATTTTCACAATTGAACAGACTGCGGACGTAATTTGAAAATTTTGCCTTCAACAGTTGAAGATGAAAATTTTATAGTAGTGTTCACAATGGGGTAAAAGCATTAAATTTGGTGCATGGTTTCTCAAAAGGGCCAGGAAGCAAAACTGAGAATTTGAAGAAGTCTGTCAGACCTTACTGAGTCCACAGTTAGCCAAAAAATGGAGGTCACAATCGAAGCTCATGCTACTGTTAGTAGAATATTTAAACGATAATCAAAGCTCCGATAAAGAAATGTTGACAATGTGTAGAAAGTAGACAAAAGTAGAATCAGTGTTGGAAGAACGAAAAAATCACCTCGTTCCCGTTATCATTCGTTCTTCTCTAACTGCACATGGTTCCAGTGTTGGAAGAACGAACAAGAATGAGGAGAAAAACAGCATATGTTCTCGTTCTCAGAACAAGAATGAGAACAAGAACATGATGGAAAAACGAGAACGGGAAACTGGAACGGGGACGTTGGTAATTATGAGAGTAAGGAGAACGAGGAGCATAAACGAAAACCATGCAGTTAGAGAAGAACGAACGAGACCGGGAACGAGATGATTTTTGCGTTCTTTCAACACCTTTGCAGCTGGCGCAAAAGTAAAATTCTGAAAGCCTAAACCCATCAGTTATATATGTTTTTAATGAAAAATCAAACTGCAGTGCGCCAGTGTGTTGGATAAACGATAAGAATGAGAAGAAAAACGGTATGTTCTCGTTCGCAGACCGAACACGAGAACAAAAACGGGAAATGGGAACGAAAACAGGACCAAGGTGGGAACAATATGAGAATGGGAACGAGAACAAGACGGGAATGTTGGTAATTTTAAGGTAAGGAGAACAAAGAACGTGAATGAGAACCATGCAGTTGAAGAAGAATGAATGGGAATGGGAACAATAATTTTTGCATTCTTGCATGGTTCTCATTCATGTTCTTCGTTCTCTTTACCTTAAAATTACCAACATTCCTGTTTTTGTTCCCATTTTCATATTGTTCCTGTTCCCATCTCCGTTCTTGTTCCCACCTTAGTCCTGTTCCCGTTTTCCATTCTTGTTCTCCAATCCCATGATGTTCTCATTCTCATTCTCATTCGTTCTTCCAACACTATAATGCACCTACTGCAGTTTGATTTTTTCATTAAAAAATGTATTATGAGTAATTCTCCAATCACTCGTAATTTTAAGTTTTTTTTTTTTTTTTTTAAAGCATTTTTGAATTAATTTTTTGATGAATTTTTTTCATGGAATGTGTAATGTATATGTACCCTAAGGCATGTATGCGTTTCAACAATCTACCCCCCCCCCCCCCAGTTAGGGCAGGGGATACGATTTGTAAACGACGAAGGAATTTTTTAGAATTGTGTGCTCTATCATAATTCATCAAGAACTCAAATTCCCAAAATTTGCACATAGATTGTTCTTGTATAACACGGCAGTGTGTGTTGGATACTTGACACAATAAGTGGAATATGCTTCCTAATACGGGAAGCGTAAGACAATTTTTCCGGATTCTTTATTTCAATTTTCAGTGTTATGCATGAAGGAAAATCGATTAAATCGATAACTTGAGGATCCTTACCGATGAATAATCGATTAGAGGCAAGCTTATCGATTTAAATCGATTTTGGATTGATTTTTTGACAGCCTTAACTCGGATATGACGAAGGGAAAAAATCTTGTAGACGACGAAGGAAAATTTTATGTATAATTTGATTGTAGGCAGCCAGCAGTTCGAAAAAATTTAACACTAAGCACGTTGGTATATTAATTCTACAGTGTTGGCTTGCTACAAATATGCGGTTATTCAATACTTATGATAATTGCTTCACAGTTTATTACTGTAGTTTACAAAGAAAAATTTAGAGTGCGGAAAGTCGATTTTCAGTTAAAAAGCATATTATGTATAACCGTATTAACTTCAGAATTTTTGGAAATTATTTTGTGGACGAGACATAACATCCTTCTATAACTATAAGGATTCAGGATTTCTATTTTTTTCGGCAACAAATGTCACCCACAATAAGCACTACAAAAATGTGCAAACTACGAAGGAATAAAAGTGGTTACACAGACCCTCTTAAGGCCGGGTCAAAATTTTGGGCAGCGCCCTCAAATGACTTGCACAACATATCTCTATAAGAAAAATATTCCACATAAATTTTTTATTAGGAAATATCTGTCTGTGTGACGTGTTTTTAAGAAGAATCCGTCAGTGGTTACATAGAGGACGATGGGATTTTGACCATAATTTGACAGTTTGGGGATGTTAGGTATGTCAGGTTATGTATTTTGAACTCTTTGGTAGATTGACGTGATAGAAGAGATACATACTTATCTAACAAAAAAAATTATTCTAACATTATTAGTTTTTGAGATATTAAACGGTTACTTAAATATTGAGTCATTGGGAGAATGACCCATATTTGGTTTTAGGCTTTCAGAATTTTACCTTTGCACCAGCTGCAAAGGTATTGGAAGAATGCAAAAATCATCTTGTTCCCGTTCTCATTTGTTCTTTTCTAACACATGATTCTTGTTCATGTTCCTCGTTCTCCTTACCTTAAAATTACTACCAACGTTTCCGTTCTCGTTCCCAACCTGGTCCTGTTCCCATATTCCTGTTTCCCATTCTCCTTCTCGTTCTCAATTCCATCATGTTCTCGTTCTCATTCTTGTTCTGAGAACGAGAACATACCGTTTTTCTTCTCGTTCTTGTTTGTTCTTCCAACACTGAAGTAGATAAATGTAAACAATTCGAAAAATGGAAATGTAAAATCTAATACACATGTAATCAGTATAGGGATTCCAAAAATATGCTCTGAAAAGAGTTAAATATGCGCTTATAATATGCTTTAATTTTCGTCAAATATGCTAAAATATTCCCTAAAAATCCTGAAATATACCAAAATATTCCCTGTCAAATTGATAATATGGGTATCATCTATCATTTTGAAAGGGAAATCGTGGAATAAGCGAATATAACAGGTAGGTTTACAAAAGAAAAAGGTCTTAAAGTAATCGTGAAAAAAGTCTTTTTTCGCAGGCGAACACTGAATACATGTGACAGTGTTCTACACAGGCATACAACTTTGCGGGAAAATGTTTTGGTTTGTAAAAAAGTGGCAGTTATAGCCTTGTAACAGTCTTATTTTCTTAGAAGACAAAAATAGTGAAAAATTGAAAAAAATTAGATCTGTGCCGAAATGTGCAGTCGCAGTTCGCTTTACAGCCACATGCTTTACAACGTTGAGTGAGCTGGCCACAACGCGCATGCGACAGTATCAGTTCCTTAGGTCTGGTGGTAACACGCCCTCCGATTGTAGTGCCTTGTTCGTTCGAAAACTGGCGGGGGGTTACAGGATGCGATATCTTACAGCTCGATTGATACTGTTTTTCTATAGTTTATCGAGTTAGAAAGATAGAGATTTCTCACCGTCCCCTCCAGAAATGGGTAATTGGTTCGTCTCTGCTCAGGTGCAATGGGATTCATCTCCTATAGATGATTGGAGTCGGAATCCTCGCGAAGTCGAGTACAATTATTTGAAAATTGGAGCGCGAAAAGGCTAAAACGTGAGTCGTGTTTAGATGTTAAAGTGAAATATACAAATAGTATCGTGCTCTGGTAATTTGAAAATCGTTCGGTGCCTTGCGTGGTTGCTCCCTGTTATGCCCTGTTATGATACATAGCGAGAGCGGGCGCTAATTTCACAATACGTTAATTACGTTCCGTGTTCAGGTTCACGTGTGTGGTGTATAGCTGTCTTCAAAGGCCCGGAGCCCGGACTAAATAACGTATTATATCGATTTACGACCTTCGCCGATGTTGAGATACATCGTATATGCGTCGCAAATCGCCAAATACACGCTCCCTTGTACGAGGGAGCTTGGGAATCGAACATGGAAGAGCTGTGCTAGCATGTGACTGTGAATGTACATGAGCGAGAGCGAGAGACAGGGAAAGTTTATAGGAGTTAGCACGAAATGGGAGTGGAAATAGAGATGGAAATGCGGTTTCCGAAAACGAACAAACGAACTTTCGCGATTTGAGGTCAGCCTGTTGAGTGCGACGGCGAATATCGCGTATATATATCTCGTATTTTTGGACAGATACCGTGAACCAGAATTCACGAGTATAGTTTGTTCGCTTTCGGTTGACCTTCGCCAGCCTCGAATTAGAAAATTCGATTTGGACTGCTGGTGCGGCACGCGGTTAAATTTTCTAGCGCCGTCGGTTGCCCTACCGAGTGAAAATTTACGATAAGTAAATTTTTTTTTCCTATTAAAGTGTCACGCGATTCGTGTTGTGCTATTTTTAGAATTTGAGTCGGTGTATGCCGGTCAGGCATCTCGGGTAGATTTCGATGTTCGGAAACTCGGATAAAATTACTTCGGACATTCACATACCGGTTGCTGATTGAAATGAGTACGTACAGAGTGATTCGAGAAAATGTGCGCACTCATATGAAAGTTGCCACTACAGCCTCACCAATGCATTTTAGTCAGAAAGTTCAAGTGTACTACTATTTAAATTTAATCCATCGACTGGCATAGTTGAATTTTTAGTTTAAAGTTCACTGGCATCGCAAAAATAAACCACTGAGCTACGATTTAGTAAGATTAGTAAGAATTTTATAGAACTCGTTCCTTCTCCTCAACAATAAAGCAGGGACGAAAATAAGGGGGGGCGGGGTAGTTGAGAAGAAATCTTAGTATATGGATTAAAAAAGTTGGAGAAATCTAATAAGTCAAAGAAGATTTCGATTTTATTTTTAAGCCAATACAAAAAAATTTTGATACTTTGGAATTTTTAATTTGAGTCAGTTGGGAATTAAACAATTTTTGCCCCCATCCTTCCCTCCGAAAAAATTCTTTGTATCGCCCCTGCAAGAAAGCCAAACCCGTAGGTTAAAATGTGAAAATATTGATTAAAAAAAAATTTATGATTATTGAGCCATGGAGCTACCCTCCCGTGCTATGGACTCGGAAAAGGTTGTTGTCTATATGTCGCAGAGGTATCCAGCAGCGGAAAGGTAGGTGAGGGTGTTGTTAATGTGCTTGTGGGAGTTGGAAAAGGCCTAAATTCGACTATGTGGGACGTGGTGAGAATTACGAAGGCAGGTGAGGGAGGTGCATGAGAAGAGGTGGTCCACGGTGAGAGGGTCTTCATCTTCCCAGTGTGGGCAGTTTTGAGGAGATAAAGTTTAGTGAGAAGATGCGTATATGTGAGGCGTGTATGTTCAATCCTTAGGTGGGTGATGATAACTTCCTCGCGGCGGGAGGAACGTTGGAACGTTGACCAGGGGACAGGTGTAAGCGTGATTTGTGCGAGCTTGTTGTGTCGAGAGGCTTGCTGCCACCTCTCTTTGAACCACTTGCGCAAAATGGTCCGGCGAATGGCGGAAGTGAGATCTGTTGAGATAGGGAGGTAACGAGTGATATATGGGAGCTGTGTAGCTTGCTGTGCTGCTTGATCAACTGCCTCATTTCCTGGGATACCAATATGGCTTGGGATCCAGATGAGTGACATTTCTTGGTGGTGAAAGAAATGAGATAAAGGATGAGATGAATGCGTCGGACGAGTGTGTGCGTTGAGAGGCGATCAAAAATAGATCTTAAGGAGGTAAGTGAATCTGAGAGGACCAGATAGTGGGTGGGAGTTCGAGCGGAGAGATCGCGACTAAGCACTGTAGGATAGCATGGAGTTCAGCTGTGTAGATAGAAATTGTATTTTTAAGTCGGAAGGAGTGTGTAGACTCTCTATGGAGTAGGCGTAAGCGGTGCGTCGGTTGTACTTTGAACCACCAGTGACGCATAGGATACGGTCAGAAAAGCGGTCCAGAATTTCTTACTAGTGTGTCGATAAACTTGGGAGTGTAGGTTTTTTTTTTTATAGGAAATTCTGTATGTTTAAAGTTGCGTAGGGGAAGATTCAACAACCAGGGTGTGGATGATGTATGGATTGTTGGTAGTGAATTGTAGGAAAAGGTACCGGACAGTGTCCCTTCAAAGTGTGAACATAAGTGCGGTGAAGATTTAGGAACAGGGATATAGTTTGAAGGGGTAAAGAGATACTCATAGGCAGGAAGATTAGGGTTGTGTGCTATCATAACGAGAAGTTTGGCAGTGAGTTGCATTCGGCGGTAAAAGAGAGGAGAAATTCCAGTATCGGCACACATACTTATAGCTAGGCTAGTGCGAAAGGCGCCAATGGCGATACGTAAACCCGCATTGAAGTTTTAAGTATGAGGGAGGAGCAAGTCCATATATGGCTGATCTGTAATCCATGATAGATCGAATCACAGTCTGGAATGAGTAGTCCTCTGCTCACGAACGTAGCTAGAACTTTTTCCAGAAGGGAGCAAAAAGGTAGAATCTATGCAGGTGCAATTCGCTGCTTTGCTATCAGTATGGCGCTCGTCACACATTCTCGTTGTCTAGCGTCTAGGCCTCTAGGAATATCCTATTTACTGCAAATATTATTTAGTTGGCTTTAAATATTCGAAAATAATCTTGTGAGCACTGGAACATAATTTTTTTCAAAATCCGAGGGGGGCAGTTGCCTCCCTTGCCCCTCGCTGGCTACGCCCATGCCTCTGCTACATCCTTTAAAAGGCTGTGAGAGGCACACTGAGTGAGCGCATTGGCTTTTATGTGTTTTATATGACGTAACCAGGAGAGGCGAGCGTCAAGATAGAGGCGGAGAAATTTGACTGAATTGGAGCGAAGAATCAATTGAGTGTGTCACGGCAAAAATGGCACATGCAATGAAACGACGTTTTCAGAAAAAGAGCTTTGAAGTTGGGTACATTTAGTGTTACCACTGTATTGGCGTAAAATACTTTCTGTTGTTTTGATTTCTGAAAAATCATGAAGTTGCAATGAAGCAATGCCTCCTTCGTTTATATTTTCCTGTTCGTGTTTGGTAAGTTAGGTGCCCTTTTTGTAGCGACTTTTTTTTTTTTAATACTGGAAGAAAACGAAAAAACGAGAAATAAACGATGAAACGAGAAATAACTGCAACAAGATACTTCAAAAATAAAATAGAAGACAAGAAACATGAATATACGAGTACATATCGATAGTCTCATGAACAGTTTTGTCAAAGCTAAGTTAAGTACCTATATGTAGATCTGTTGCTGAATGTGTAAGCTATCCGAAGGTATCACTTGTGGTATACGCAAAACAGCTGATAACTAATTACTGGGACCGCTAGAGGGCGCTTTTCGACTGAGCTAACTGGTAAGTTATTCGGGCTACCCAAAGCGGTGGCGCGCTGTTGTCGTTTACCTTGTAACTCTGATCGAGGGGAATATTTCATTATATTTGAAGAAATTTCAAGATATTATGATAACAAAAGCGTGTATCGAAAAAATGAATAGAACAACATTTATACATAGTACATAAAATTTCCCTTCCATTGAGACCATTTTTATTTCAATCTGATAAATTTTTCTAAAATGTGTAGGGTTTCAGTAGTTCCTTTTTTTTTTTTCACGTGCCTAAAATTGTAGTGGGCGACTCGTTTGCGCTTGCAGTCCGAATAAGTTGACGAAATTTTCAAAACGCTCTCCTGAAAAATTTCATTTTTGTTAGTTAGCACAAGTGTCAATGAGACCGACCGTTCTTTTACGTCATTGTCAAGCATCTCTGTTGATAACAAACCGAGCTGAGAAGATGGGGTAAATTGCATTCGACCAAGTCCGTAGATTCCGAATCCGAAGTTGCCTCAAAAAGGGCACATAGTCGATATGTGCCCTTTTTGTCGAGACACACTCAATTGTGAGTTGAGTAGAAGAGGTGGGAAAGTTAGATTGTTTGTTCAATGCTAGAACATCATAAATTCTGTTTTACTTGGTGATACACGGTATCCCTGTCTAGAAGACCATGCTTTGATTAGTTTTATGTTTTGTTGGCGTAATCTACGGGTACGTTGTGAGTTTTAAATTTGTGCCTGCAGATCAGTCAATTTTCTTCATTTCGCAAAATGTGGAAGAACTTCTTCTCACTATCTTGCTTCTGAAAAAATGCCTGAAATTATTTTCTTCCTCTGTCCAGAAAGGCAGACTTTATTCCTTTTACCCATCCAACGTTGAAAAGGCACGGTTTGTCATCTAGTTCCCAATTGGGACATTCGAATCCAAATTTGAGCTGTCATTTTGTCATCTGGTCCCATTTGGGTCATTTAAATTCTAAAGTTTACGGAGAAAATACAAATTTTCTTGATTTCAACAGCTGTCTGAATACACATTGATTGACATGGTTAATTGGACAGACCACAAATCACTGGGATGATCGAAAATTGTCCTCTCTTCTCCCGAAGTGAGTCGAAATATATAAATTCCGAGGAATAAAAATGACAATACTTTCGAAAATCGACCAAACTATCGAAATAAGGTTTTCTGGGTAGCTAATTGCAAACATAGCATCAAATTTTTCCATCCAACTTTGATTTCGCACTCAAGATGCAAACTCTACCTTTGAAAAGGGGCAAATTAACTCGACTTCAGAAAATCAACCACACCCACCATCAAAACAGAATTTATCTTTAAAATCCATATTTTACCTTCGAAATTGACTTTGGAAAATCACAGCAGTAAAATATAATTTTTAAAGTAGCTGATGTTGAATATTGCGTCAGATTTCTTGTCCGATTCTCATTTGGCCATAAAAATCTAAATTTCAATCTTGAAAGTGGCAAAATGAACACGACTGTAGATCAACCCCCGTACAAAACAGATTTTATTTTGGGTCGCTGATGTCAAATTTAGCAGCAAATTTCGGATCCGATCTCGAGCTTGGCACCAAAATTCAAATATTATCACTAAGAGCGCAACCAAGGAGGGTGCCACAGGGCTATAGCCCCTTCCAAAATTCGAAATTATTTCAAAACCAATCTATAAAAATAGGTAGGTATCAAATCAGGCACGTACCAAATCAAGTTTTCATCCCTCCCAATTTTTTTTTCTCAGTTTTTTTAGCTCCCACCGAAAATAAGGTCTAGTTGTGCCCCTGCTTATCACTGAAATTGGCTGTAGACTAACTCTGCTCAGTCAGCGGTGGGCTTACGCGAGAAGGAACGTGACATTTCTGCGAATCTTCGGAGTCGGCATTTTTCGGCTAATTCAACCACTTAGTTGGCAAAATACGACTTTCTTATTTTCGTGGAGGGAAAATTTTTGTCGTTAAGTTGGCATCTTCAAAGTCAGTCAGCAAAATAAAAAAAAATGGCTCAACCATTTTTTCCTTTGGATGAAAAATTTTTATGTACTTTTTCGATCCCCCACGCCGACGAGGCCTCCTTCGTCACTGATTAGCTATCTTGTCATACGCTTTTGATTTCGAGGGATTGCAGACCTGGTTTTCCGTTTCATTTTAGAAAACTAATTCGTAATTGGCTACTTACTCAGGAATTGTTTGAATTTATTATATTATTTAACTGATCCATTATTTTTGAATCATTTTTAATTGAAGTATTTCGCTTGGGAAGGTGCATTTGCCCCTCTGCGCTCCCCTTGTATCAATCGTGTACTTACATTTAGACATCTAAACCGCACTTACAATGCTTTAATGTACCATGTTTTTATTTGTTTCAGGTAAGTGTCGATTTCTTGATGATATCATAACTGAGGTTACGGAACTAAGAATATATTCGTAAGTACGCAGCAATATAACGTTTCCCTCGCGTATCAGTGCCTGGAATAGAAGCGTCTGAGGGATGAGTTCAGAATTAAATACGCGAGCGTATCGTGAATATCTTTCAATCTTTTTAAGCTGATTTATAAAATCAACTAACTTATTGGCCTTGTCTCAGGTGCCATATGTACGATTTCTGTTTCATTAGTAACTCGAGTAGATGAAATTTGTACGAGAGGTAGGGGACTATCACTAGAATTTCAGAAGGGAACATATCAGAAAAAGTATCGAAATCGTGGTTCTTCGCAAATTTTGAAAATCCAGTCACATATGTTTGATCAGACCCCAATTTAGCCTCCACAATTCAGATTTAACCACCTCAAGTAGGCAAAAAACTGACTTGACTTGCACAATCGAAGAACGTACCCGAATAGATTTTTTTCACTATTTGAGGTCCAGAATCTAAATTTAACCCCTTAACTGGTTCAAACTGAGTACCTGGAATAAACCTACAACTTTCTTTTTCTAATTTTACTCTCAACCCGAGCCCTGGAATCCGCCCTTTCGAGCATTACTTCAGAGACGTCAGGGAGGCTGTTAGAGCTGTCTTCTTAGCCCTCTTCTCATCTTGCCGAAAAATCGGCCTAGGTCGAAATGTAGCGAGTTGCTACAGTAGATTTGGAAAATCGAACAACATATGCGAACAGGGTTATTTTATATCGCTGATAAAAAATCGAATCAGATATCGTTGTCCAAATCTAAATTTGACCCTCTGAATGGACGAAATTGACTCAACTTTAAAAATGGAAGGAAGTATAGGAGTATAGATGTTTTGGACTGTGGTATTTTAGATTTCTAAAATCCAATCAGATAATTGTTCCGGCTTCGAATTGGGTCTTAAATTTATAATATTTTTACTCTTCAAAGAGGCAGAAATGATTTGATTTGTGAAGTTAAAAAACTATCGAAATGGGGGCTGTCGGGGTCTTTCAGTTAGAACATCCCATTCTCACGAAGCTTTACAAGACGACGAATGAAATTTTTCCCCAATTTTGAAAAATGTTGAGTAGTTGAACAACCGCATCAGAGTAGAAGCCTCTAATCGTAGAAAAGGCCAGAAAAAAAAATGAAAACAATAAATAAAATAAAAAAAACGAAACAAAACAACTTTACATTAAATTTTAACCTTTTTAGCCGACATTAACGACGTTCATTAATTACGTCGAATATACACTTAATTAAAACTCTTTTTAAATGTTCCGCAAAATTGCCCTAACTCGCCGCTAATTAAAACTGACGGCTGGAAAATGTGTGGAAAAAGTTTTCATTTTTTGCTGCAGCCAGCGGCTGTATATAGGTTTAGCTCGACAAAATTAGCGAGCAAACCGTTATAGCGTAATTAAGTTCAGCCTAACCGGATAATATTGACGTGACAAGCTGGAACAGTCGAAGCACCCACTCGACGTGGAACAGTAAATAGAAATCCTGGTATTTTGCATATATTTGAAGGAGATTCAGCCTGTCATCCCTTCCAGCTCAATTAGCTACGCGTACATCCGACGAATGTATGCACCCAGCTTTTTGAGATTGGTTGCCTGGGCCCTAGGAACTAGCTAAGGGAAATTAAACCCAAAATTGGCATCTACAAGAAAAACGAAGTAACAAGCGGAATTTTACTGGAAATAGTCGACGATAGCGCCTTCACTAATGTATTGCAAATCGTCCGCAGCCAGACTACGATTCTTGTTGAGGGGGCAAATGAAATAGTGGGGAGGGAAAATTATTTTTTGAAAACCTGTCAAAATCAAGTATCTCTTTTTTTCTAATTTACTCTCCACCCGAGTTCTGGAATCCGCCCTTTCGAGCATTACTTCAGAGACGTGGGGGAGGCTGTTAGGGCTATCTTACCCCTCTTCCTTTCTGGCCGAAAAACCAGCCTAGGTTGAAAATTCTGGCGAGTTGCTACGTGGGCTCGAACCCGAGACCTCCGGATTCTGAGACCAACGCGCTATCCACTCGGCCAACCAAACCTCCACTCGGCCAAAGTGCATATGTATATATAATAGGTTTTTTGACCAAGGTGAGATCCGGATAAAAAGTGGACAATCCGAGATCCGCTTTAAAATACTTATATTTCAGATTATATTTTACGTCGGAATGCTGAGAAGTATAAGTTTATTCGTTACACCCACAGAGGAGTTAGAACATTTGGGGAAAAATTCGATGATAAATTCAGCATAATATGAGATCCAGCGTAAAAAATGGGTAAGGTGAGATCACATACATATATAGTATAGAAATTTACTGATCAAGTTGAGATCTTGCTGCCTGCCAATAATGCAGGGTGAATAATCATACTCGAATGTACGGTTTTGTATAAATCGTCCTATCTGGTTAAATTCTGGATCGGAAGATGCGAGCGTTTTTTGTTGCCTGAATAGTCAGTGATCTTTTCAAAAACTAAGTTATTCTTAATTTATTATTCGCAGTAAGACGCAGACGTATTTCTTTCGTACAAAATCTGACTGAAATTCTGACTTAATCTGAACCCTAATCAAATTCCTATTAATTCAGGACCTAAAATTACTAATTTATGACGTGCACTATGTAAATCGAAATGTTGAAATCGGTGAAAACACCCTCGCCTCCGATTTTGCCGAAATCAAACGCCATTGCAGAAAATGTTACCAAAAAGTTAAATCCTAGTACAAACTTAAGATATTCGGAGAATCCTGAAATAAGGGATAAGTTGGGCTTAGGAGAAAAATTTGAAGAAACCTTAGAAAAAATCAAACAGGAACGGGAAAACTTATGAATTTGAAATAAACCACATTGTAAATGTGGAGCGAAAAAGCGAATAAATTTCCAAAAATTAACACCATTCATGTCTCGTATGATCAATTCCGATTCAGACGATGATAAGCTTGTTGGAAAATTAAAACGGATGTTTGAGAGGAACGTCCTACTATGCTTTGCGTGGGGAAGATTGGGGAGCTTGGAGAGTGAGTGTATGGCGTGGTTTATTGTTAGGAGTTTTCTTCGGCATGAAAGTGGAGGAGTTCCAGGGTATGATTGTAAGCTGGGAACTGGAGTGGTTGAAAAGGCCCTGAGAGCGAATCTTAGACATGCATTCTGAACTGGTTCCAGCGCTTTCAATAGATGATCAGATGGAGATGCATATACTATAGAACCATAGTCTATTTTTGATCGAATCTAGATTTTATAGATGGCGACCAATTTTTCGGAAGTAGGCTCGTGGTGTCGATTGTTTAGCATCTTTAGTACTTATATTAAGTGCAAGGAGGCTTCTTTCTTTAGCTTGAGAATGTGCGGCTTCCATATAACTCTGCGGTCAAATATAAGACCTAGGAATTTAGCCTCTGTGGATTGTTGGAGTGGGGCGCCATGAATGCAGAGATTGAGAGAAGTGTTGGTTCGTTTCCTCGTATAAATGACGTGTTTGGTTTTGGAGGCTGAGAAGCGCAAGTCTGTTTTATTGCTCCAGTCTTGGAGGTTGTGTAGGCATGGCTGGAGAATATTTTCGACAAAGTCTAGGCGTATTGAGGTCGTCGGCGAAGAGTCGAGTTTGTATAGGTGCAAGAATTTCTTTGACTATGTCATCTCTCTATATATTAAAAACCAAAACTCCTCCCCCTCCCCCTTCCTGAAAAAAAACTCCAAGGAGCCTGATATCTAAATCCCGGCCATCGTCTAAGACATAACAGACATAATAAGACATAAAGAGACATATAATGACATAATTACCCATACTGCGGGTTGCCTACCTAAAAATCAGAGAAATTGCAGGAGCAGATCAGCTACTTTCAAGGACATAATCTGTTTTAACATAGAAGATCTCCAAGTTTTAAGACATAACCGACAAAATAAGACATATAATGACATAATTACCCATAATCTCCAAGATTTCAAATTGCTGCGGGTTGCCTACCCTGTCCCTTAATTGCTCAATTTTCCAGAGGCAGTCTACCCTCAGGAAGGGGCTCATGGTTGTGGAGGAAACTTTTGAAGGGGGAGGAGGGCCCTGGGGGGGAGTGGGCTGTGGACGAAGATGGAGGCCCTGGGTGGGGAGGGAGTTAAGATGAGTAAGAGGGGACCAGGGAGAGAAACGGCCGTGGTGCGGGAGGGGCTGGTAGCGGGATGGGGTATTGAGGGAGAAGGGCTCTCGGGGGAGGGGTGAGCTCCTGGGTGGATGGTGAGGGATCTTCAAGAGGGTTGGAGGACCATAGTGAGAACAGGGGCTGTGAATGGAGATAAATCCCAGGGGGTAGTCTTGGGTGAGGTGTCCTCATGGTGGAGGAAATGGTTGGTAGGAGAGGGTGGCCATTGAGGAAGGAGGAGGTAGTGGTGGGTGAGGGTCCTGGAGTGGCAGTAAAACTTTAGTGGATAAGGGCCCGGGGTTATAAGAGGTACTCATGGTTGAGGAAGGAGCTCCTGAAGGGGAGGAAAACCACGGTGATGGCAGGGACTGTAGAGGGAGATAAAGGGCCCGGGTGGGGGGGGATGGTGAGTAAAGGTCCTGGTGGAGGAGGAAGTTCTGGGTGAAAGAGGGACTGGGCAGGGAAATGAAAGCCGTGGTGCGAAAGGTGCTGTTGGTGGGGGTCTGAAGGGGAAGGGTAGTCATGGTGATAGGAGCTCCTGAGTGGAGGACCAGGGGATCTTTGTGGGAGTTGGGATGAGGAGGCCGCCGAGAAGGAGCAGTGGAAGAAGAGAGCTGTAGCGAAGGATTATGGCCGCAATTGGGAAGGGCGTAGTGATGAATGAAGAGGTCTTGGTGGGGGTGTGTTACGTGAACAGAAATGAAGGTCATAGTGGTGTGGGGGTGGTTGGGGGGACGTGGTCCTAATGGATGGCACTCGGGGTGGAAGAAAGTGATTGGGAGGAGACTAGGTGGAGGACTGGGTGATGATCGGAGGGATGAACGGAGGGTGCCATATGGGGGAGAAGCTGTGAATGGAGAAAGTCATAGAGCGATGGAGAGGGTAATGTAAAGAGATTAAGGCCCAGTTGGTGGAAATCGGTAGTGGTGATCAATGGTTGTAGAGGTGAGGAGGAAGTCCAAGGGACAGGGCCTACCCGGATGTGCAGAAGGAAAGAGTTCGGAGGGGGATACTGTGGGGGTAAAAGACCATAGGGTGGGCACTGAAGCCTCTGATAGGAGATTATGGCAGTTGTGGGGGAGGAGTTTGTGGCTGAGGAGGGCTGCGACTGTTGAAGTGCGACCGTGGCGAACGAGGGGGTCATGGTGGAGGAGGAGGCTCGTGATGAAAAAAGGATGGAAGGGGGGAATTCATGGTGGAAGATTGAGGACCGCTGATAAAGGGGGAGCAAAAGAAGCGCAAAGCAAACCTCAACTCAGGAAAAAAGTTGTACACCAAACACTGAGGACTGTGACGGCGGGGGTTGGGCCGCGAAGCGGCCAGGGGGCGAAGCCCTAGTTTATTAGGATTAGGAAGCAGTAAATATTCAGGACCCTGCCTTGAGGTACTCCATTGTCAATTGTGTGTTTCCAATGCGTACCTAGATTGATTGTTGCTGGAGAATGTTGTTTATGAACTGGACTAACCTTCCGCGGATTCCGACTGATACAAGTGTATCCAAGATGCCATACCTCCATACTGTGTCGTTTGCTTTCTTAATATCAAATAAGACAGAAACCAGGTATTGGTGTTGCAGGAAAGCTTCATGGATGCTCTGTTGTAGGTCCAGTAGGCGAGGGAGAGTGCTGTGGTGCTTCATGAAACCACTCTGGCACGGAGAGATGGCCTCGAGCTTGTGGAGTACCCATAATATGCGTTTGTCGATTATCTTCTCCAGAAGCTTCACATTACGCTAGTGAGCGTTATTGGGTGGTAGGAGGAGGCGATGTGTCGATCTTTGTTGGGTATGAGGATTGGAATGACTACTGCAGTATGCCACAGGGAAGGGAAGCAGTTTTCAAGCCAGATTTTGTTGTAGATATTCAATAGTTTGGCGGTCGATGCGGAAGAATCGAGAAAGGAATTAGTGATACCAAAATAAAATTTCAAAAAATGTATAGTAATCCCTAATCTTATCTGGGTTAATGTAATTAGAAAGTGAAAAAAAGTTTTTCCGATTTCCTCAGGGGGGCGAATGACTGTGCCAGGGGGTGTTGCCCCTTGGCCTCTTCTAGCTACGGGCCTGAGGAGAGGGTACGTCCTGAAGAAAGTACATACATTTTTGGAAAAGAAATCCGCCTAATGGACCCGTTTCCATGTAAACCGTTTAAATGATAAAAACGTGATTTATGGAAATGGTTATTTGAAAAGTGTCCTATTCTTCGCGTTCGATTTTAATCTGGAATATACTCACGAATTCACAAAGCCGTGTGAGCGTGGAAAATTCGTCCACACGCGCTCGCTCTACACTCTTTTGTTTCTTTTGATTTTGTATACCTTCTCTCCAGTCCGGACTAGACACTTCTCTCGCAAAACTCGCAGCACACTGTAGATTATTCGGTACTGAAGCTTTCCGAATCGCTATTTTCGAATTTCTACGGTCTGTGCAGAAACCCCCTTGCAATGAGGGTACAGCTTACAGCTTGTCTCTCTAAATTTCCGTATACTTGACTAAACTAGGCCTCCGCCGATACATTGTGCATTTGTCTCCCAGTAAACCGCACCTAAGTACGAAAGCACTCGCAATGTTTGCCTCTTGTTTGTGCAGATTAGAATCGTATTCGTTTTCTGATTAGTCCCGGTTGCCGACACATGAAGGGGGTTCAAGTCTGAAGTGCCTCGAGTAGGATCACGTTTTTGCAGAAAAGTCATGTGGAGTGCACAGCGGCTCCGGAACGGTATGCAGACAAATTTACGGTTCACCTCGCACGGCGAAAAGTCGACTAATTTTCAAAGCAAATGTTCACTTGCCACCGGTGCTGGTGTGCGAAAATTTCGACAAGGCGAGGAGGTGTAATTACGAAGCGCAGCTGTGAAAGTGACGAAGACTGATACAGTTAACTCAGTTTTCTCTTTTTCTTTCTCCTCTGTTGGGGCTGCGAGTGAAAAGCTTCAACTTTTAACATTCATATTTCCGCCTCAGTTTCGTTTTGTTTATTTTCTTTTAATGTTTATATAAGGCTATGTATGTATTCTTTATTTGTGACGGTGGCTACGTTACACTTTTTTTATATACATATTTTTTAAATCATTCCCTGTCCGACACACAATGGGGCATTTTACTCTTAACGTTTTTATCTTTTCGCTCGACGAAAAAGTAAAAAGGAAAGGAAAGTTTCTCGTGAAGTGGCTGTTGTGGCTGCTGGAGCACGTTCGGCATTTTTATCTCGCGGTGTATAGACTACCTAGCTACAGCTTTCGGGTTTGACAGACGGTGCTTTTTAATGTCTTACCCGCGAATGCGAGCGGCTACAGGAAAACCTAACAGAATCGAGTATAAGCGTATTTATGGCGCTGACGTGCGATACCTATATCGCTGTCCAAGATGAATGCTTCGACAAAAGCGGAAGAAAATATTAATTTCGAGTGTATTTCTGAATCAGTTTGACGCTTCTCTGACGCGGCAATTGGATTTATACAGCCTTTTTACACGACTCTGTGAACATCGGTGGCGTGATCCAATAGCCGATTCTCTTGGGGGATTGACTCGCTGCCGAGTTACAGTTTGATAGCTCGATTTATTCTGTCTCAATCGCTAGCGAGATATTGAGGAGAGCGATAGCAAATCAATTTTATATTCAGCCGTTGATGCAGGGACGTACATGAAGCGTACATGGGCCAGAGTTTCTCCTCCCTTAAACTGTTCCCATCTAGTAAAAGTTCATCAACTTCGTATATCAATTGAGAATATTGGAAAAACGTAGACTTCTTCTTCCTTCCTCTCCACTATTTCACGGGCTTGTTAAATAAAAAAATTATATAAAGTAGCAAAAAGCGTTTTTGATTTTCCCCTTTGCACTTGAAGATGTCAAGATGCTTCCAATTCATTACATTTTATGATCTGTTGGCTAAATTTTCTCCTTCTACCCCCTCCCCCTATTGAACAATGTCACTCCAGCGTGTTTTTGCGCGATTTGAACTGTGGGAGGGATGTACACAATATGACGTGGGATGTGCGTCTCCTCCCAAACACATTATCGAGTAGGAAAAATGGCGATTAACGAGTGAAAGTTTGAAAACATCGATTTAGATGAAAACTTTAAGAAGGGTCGAACTTTCCTATTTCTTGGTTTTTACAAAGGTTGTCCAAAATCTACTGAGGCTAATGCGATAACTCGAGAAATAATAGGCATCATGACGTTCAAACATTTTTGTACAACTTTTCCAAAATTCCAGTCGCTACGTATAAAATCACGTGCGTGACTGCCTAGCACGTGAAACAAGTTGAGGTACACCCTCCGGATTTTTCTACAATGGAAAAAAGATTTGAAACATCAGGAAGAAATTGATCAATCGATACCGTAAATTGGGGCTATTTTATACATTTTCGTCGAGGGGTAGTTTTCTTAACTGAAAATTGTAATTTCAAAATCGTCAAGAAAACAAGAAAATGCTGTTGCAAAATTTTCAATTTTACTAACTCAGTTCCTCAATTTAACGACTCTTGTGTAATTTTGAATTATGGGGAGGAGGTTCCAACTGAAAACTATAAATCTTAAGATTATCGAGGGAACAAAACAAAACAAAACAAAACAAAATGCAATATTTTCAATTTTACTGAGCACAGCTTCTGAGTTTACTATCTTAAATTTTTCACTCAAAAAAAAAAAAAAAAAGGAGTGACTTGACTTGTGGTGCTTCCAAGAGCTTTTCCCTTTCCAGAAGGATTTTTATACGGAGTGGTCAAATTGTGACGAATTATACTAACATGTTCTTCAATCTCAATAACTTTTTTGGTTTATCCGTCTAGCTGTCGTTATTTTACGGGTGATGTTTTGAAATCTATACAATTTATCTCCATTTTCAGTTTATTTTCAGATTTTCGGAACTCCAGTTCATCTATGCATGAATCTTTTAGACTTTCTGAGACTTTCTGAAGACTCTTTAAGGCTTTTTCGGGTTCAATATTCGCTAAAACGGTTCAAAATTACCTTATGACACTTCAATAACTTTGCCAGACTTGATTATGGCTTGTTAAGATATGATTTGGACTTCGAAGACTCTTAGCTTTTTAAGACTCTCGTAAACTTCTGTAAAACAATATAATATGGTAGAATGAAAAACAGCCATTATCCATTTCTTTTACAGTTCGCACCCCGGATGATACCCCCCCCCCTAGTATATTTCGCGTTTGTTTGAGAACATCGCATTCAGCATGCTGCTTAACAGGTTAGTGTGAACGCAGGTTGACGTTCTTAAGGGTTCTGGATAATGAAGGACCATCACTATCAAAACTATCTCACAATGTAAAGCTGTGTTCGCACTAACATGATAGAGAGCATGTTGAATGCGGTGTTTTCAAAGAAATGCGAACACGCACTGGAGTCGTTTCATTATTCACGTTCACATTTTTTTAGTGTCGGCTACTAGTAGCTGAGCCTCTTGCAATCACATTTTTCTTCTCATTTCTTTTCTAGTATGATCCGAGTCCCAGTTCAGTTCAGCGGCGCATCATTTCCAATATATGAAGCCAATAAGTCGAAAAATAAAAATAATGATGAGCAACACTTTTGATTTTTTGTTGCGTTTTTGATTTTACGTTACTGTGGACCACTCCAGTAATGATTACTGTGTCGTCCGCCTATTTATTACAGTGAAGATGACGTCAGATAAAATTTAGTATTGTTTCCGTTTGGGTTATTGGTAGAGTGATAGAGCTGTACAACTGCAGTCTGCAGCTTCGCAGTTTGAAGGTGTTCTATCATTCCCGGAATCATAAATAATACAAGAAGCATGGAGGAGAAATATTAGAACAGAGGCTCTAAATCAACTACCTATAAGGAACCGTCAGCGTGAATATTATAAGGCGAATTGAAAGCAGAAACTGCAATATCATCTATACTCTGTTCAGTGAGAGAATAAGGAAACGAATCGTTAGCATGTGGGCCTGGCGGGAGAGAAAAGGGTAACTGTTCACACTAGACGGGCAATCGTGTCATTTTTGTTGCTTGTACGCACCTATCTCTGACTTGAAGCATGAATCCGAACTGCGTTTATTTTCATAACTCATCGAATAAAAAATAAATTTGTCCAAATTTCTTTCATTATTTTCCCGAATATTTCACTCACAGGGGAGAAGATACTTGGAACAAAATTCTATACGAATGGTTTCCATTGGATTTCAAAAGGGAAAGGAGGCGCCTACCCACCCGCAGGAGGGATGAAATTGTAAACTATTTTGGGATCTTATGGCACAGCTGCCTGTGACAGGAAAAAAATAATAATAGAAAGGATGGGAAACATCCATGCTCGGAACTAGGTGGACTCGGCAGCGCAGTGACTTACCTGCGCCGCGAACCGAGTCCAAAAGTGTAATAAATAAATGAATGTAAATTTCTTTACAGCCATTTTTCTTGAAGTGGTGCCACATGCCTGAGTCCCCTTATGAAATTATATTGTAACGAAATTCGCACTGAAAAACGCATAAAAACACGTACTAAGAACTCTTAATGTCACACTAATACAAACGCACGAAAACAGTAGCTAGATCGCTTTGAAAACGCACTGTTTATCGCATATCAACCTAGACTATATGGCAACGGCCAGCGGCCTTTTTATACCACGGCGTTATCGGGAAAACTCCTTATTGCTCTCGTTATCGAACTTCTATTCTGCTGCTTGAAACGTGTCAATCTTCCTTTGTTTATCTCGAATGTTCGGGATCATTCACCACACTGCCCCCTCCTTAAGCCTGGACGTCCCGGCCAGGCTCCAGATCTTCTTCATGGTCACCATGCCAGACTGCCAAACGATTGAGGTGCACGACTTTGGCTCGTCCACCACCAAGCTTCCAAATCCTATATACACCATTGTTGATCTGCTTGAGTATGATGTATGGTCCTTCCCAATGACTCTGTAACTTGGGGTTCCGTCCTCTCCTTCGTTCCAGATTGTAAAACCAGACACGGTCCCGAGCCTGGAAGCCGACCTTGTTGGCTTTGATGTTGTAGCGAGTCTTTATCCGGTTGCTGGCAATTTGCAAGTGATTTTGGACCATGCTGTGAGTAGAGTCAAGGTTTTCTCTCAGTTGGCTAACAAACTCATCCACCAGTTGCGGCTATTGAGGTGGAGTTCCAAACTCTAGCAAAGACGACCTTTGCGGGAGTGTGCTGCGTACTCTCGTGGACAGCTGATCTGTAGGCCAACAGAAACAACGGGATGTGTTGATCCCAGTCTCTTTAGTGTTCAGCAACTACTTTGGCCAGGTATTCATTGAGCGTCTGGTTGAATTGCTCAACCATGCCGTCGGATTGCGGATGCAGCAGAGTAGTTCTCGTCTTCCAAATTCCCAGAAGCTGACATAATTCTTCGAATAACTTGGATTCAATGTTCCTCCCTTGGTCTGTATGTAGCTCCAATGGAACACCATAACGTGTGATCCAATTCTCTGTCAGCGTCCTGGCCACTACCTCAGCGTCCTGTGTTGGCATCGGGTATACTTCAGGACATTTCCTGAAGTAATTGCCTACGACTGGTTTCCAGTATCCAAGAGCGGGAATGGTCCTGCAATATCCATTGCGACCCATTCTTGATACTTCAGTATCTACCGCTCAGGATCAATGATCAGCCAATGCCGCACCATCATATCCCAGCTAATGATCGCGGCATCCTGAATATTGGCGACCAGAAACTCTTGTTCAAGGAACACTCCCATTAGCTGAATTCAGAGCTGAACTGTTCCATATACACTGGCACTGTTTCTCCAGTGGCTGTCCGCAGAATGTGCCCCTTCTTCTGGTTCAACTTCTTCGCTGGAACCAGCCCACGTTGAAGGGATCAAATGTGATGCTCCAGTGTCAACACAGAAGAGTACTGTCCTCTGACCAAGTTTCCCTTTCACATAATTACTTGAGGCATCATGCATCAGCGTTCTCTTGACGGCAACGATTGTCTGGTCCTCTTGGAAAACCATTGGAGACACTTGGCGACCAACACCCCAGTCTTTTCCAGATGCCTTCTGGTTCTGGGGGAAACTAAGACGGATGTGCCTCTGTTCATTACACTGAAAGCATTGCGGCTTTCCAAACTGGCATTGGCGTTCAATGTTTGGTCGCTTCTTCATCTCTATCATCTGCTCCACCACTGCTTTCACAGCTTTCTTCAAGCCAGTCTGCTCCTCTTCCATTTCACAGGCCTGGCCTTGACGAACAGTAGCCCTCATTCTGGAGCTTTCCCGTGCAACCTCTTGCTCCAGGGCTTGCGCCAAAGCAATCTAAGAGTTTTAGTGGTTGCCAACTCTCATCATCATCTGGATTTGTTCATCCTCGATTCTATCAATGAAGGCCGAGACCGCAATTTCCTCTTTGAAATCTTCAGGGGAGGTCGGGTAGGCAGCATTGGTGAGGCGAACTATCTCTGCATGAAAAGCTTGATGCGATCCACCCCGCCTTTGTGACCGCCACTTTAGTTCCCGCTGAAATACTGGCTTCATATGGGCTTGCCCATATCGGCGTTCCAGTGCTTCCACCAGCTTGTGGAAATTTCTCTGGTCCTTGGTTGATACCATCTTCAGCACATCCATTGCAGCTCCCTGCAGGTTGACGACCAATGCTGTAGCCTTTGTCGCTTCGTCCCAGCCATTACTGGCAGCCACTGCCTCAAACTGAATGAGGTAAGTCTTCCATGAATGCTGCCCATCAAACGTTGGTGGTTTCACCTTTGCCGACCTACTACCACTTGAAGCTGGAACCAGTTGGCGTGGCTGGCTGCCTGGATAGGCTGCTGGCTACCTGGAGGTACTGCCATTGACATTATGGTACGGCCAGTTCTAAGTGCCTCCAATTCTCTTTCTAGTACAGCAACCCATTGAGAGATTGGTTCGATCTTCTCATCAACTTCCTTGACAATATCTGCTTTTAGATTGACCAGGTCTTCTTTCTTGAGCTGAACAGCCTTCATTTCTTCCATTTTTGTGGACTGTTGAACTTGATCTGTCCTTATTTTGCTCAACAATGCCATGATGTGGTGGAGAGCAGCAGCCATTGTCGACCATTCGTCTTCTGGTTCCAATGGTTCCACATTGAAGATGTAAGTTTCCGGGTCCTCACCTTCACCTCTCAAGAAGGTTGCCAGCCGCCGGACTAGTTCCGCTTTTGAACCCAATGGTGATAGGTCACGGTTCTTCAATTCCTCCCGAAGCTCTTTCTGTCAAAGTTCGAACAACTTTTTCAGAGCCATTGCGAATGGAGAATTTTGATGCCGCTTACCTCTTTAACACAAAACGCCGACTGTTCAAACGAATGTCTAACGAAATGGTCTTCACAAAACGTATTGTCAAATCCCACTTCTGATACAAATACAACAAAATTCGTACCGGAAAACGCACGAAAACACGTACTACGAACTTTTAATGTCACACTAATACAAACGCACGAAAACAGTAGCTAGATCGCTTTGAAAACGCACAGTTTATCGCATATCAAACTAGACTATACGACAACGGTCAACAGCTTTTTTATACCGCAGCGTTGTCGGCGAAACTCCTTATCGCTCTCGTTATTGAACTTCTATTCTGCTGCTCGAAAGTGTCGATCTTTCTTTGCTTATCTCGAATGTTCGGGATCATTCGCCACAATATGGAAATTTAATATTTTCAATTTGTATTTCACAAAAGTGCTCCACTTTTGGATTGGAGGAACTGAGGGACCTTTTTTCAAAATGAGGAACTTTCGGGTGACTTGGAGACGAGTAGACACCCTGCAAAACTTTTACCATAAACTTTTGTAGTGTACTCGATATTTCCGAAGCATTTTCACTTTCAATTTCTCTCTTTGAGAGGGGTAGTGGCTCCCGTGCGTCCCCTATGTATCCGCAGCCGTCTTGAGTTTTTATTCAGCCACGAAGGTGAACAGGGACACATTCTGCCACAGCACCGTAAGAATCCCTCCGAAGATACAAAATGGCTCGGCATTGTTCGCGGGCTGTCAAGTGCGAAGGTCTCTCGAACGAGTTTCGGAAACCGTTTGGTCTCGCTCAGATTGAACGTAATTTCATTACACCTTCCACTTCGACGATGTACGTACATTTCGAATCATTTGTTAACCACTTGTTCGAAAAAAGCGAATTCGTATCAACCTGCTCGTTCGGCTGACTTACAAGAAAGCTCGACGACAGAAAGAAAAAATCGGGAAAAGGGAGGGAAGAAAGGAACTTTTATCTATACTGTTTGGCGCAAAAAAGCTTTAAAACACTTTTACTCGGCTACTTGACAATGATAAAGCGTATTTCGGTGACAGGTTTATAATACAGAGCTTCCTGCTTTTTATAGCGCCACAGCGAACACAGCACCCAACACGTACCATCGTGACAATGATACATTGATGATATAACATTTACGAGCAACAGACGACGCGGCTTTTTTTACGAGACGTAACTAGACCTTTTCTTTTAATAGGTAAAGGCAAGGCATTTTGAAGAATACCGCGGAATACGATATTCGGAAAACGAGCCAGAAAGAGAAAACGAAACGGGGGTATATAAAAAAAATTGGGCCGGAGACATGATACAAGTCTTTATTTAAGGTTACGACTCTATTGGGAATTTCCGAGTTGATATTAAAATAGTTTCCTTTCGCCGACCTTTTCTTTCTTCAAGAGTGGAGCGCAAAAAAACCGGCAAGTGAGCGCCCGAGATGAAGCAGGCAAAGCAGGCTGGAAAAGCTTGTATTAACTCTTTTTTTCCCAGCATTTTTAACGGCCAGTGTACACACAACATCGTACACGGATTTTGAAATATTCATCAAGCTCGGCGAGCTCGAGCGAGTATATTTTCTCGTTTAGCGCCTTACCGTCTGCCTAAGCATTTCGTCGTACCGATTATCGCCGAGACGACAAATTTCGGGTTAATTTGTTCGATTTTGTGGCAGGCGCTGCGCGGCGGGCGTAACAGAGTGACGGAAGACGACGTCGAGAAACAAACGAAGAGGAAACCTTTCCGGTTTAATATCAGCAAACATTTAATAAGATAAAAGGAAAAAATTTCGCGTCATTAATCTTCGGTGGGAATGGAAAAAGGTTTTTCCGAATTTACAGACCAGCTTTCGCTATTAAATACAAATCAAATTACCTCTCCGAAGCGAGCAGGCGAACATATCGACGACGTTAATGAAAAATTAAACGCCCTTTGCGCAGTTCGTATTCGTCAACCGATCCGAGCAGAAACGACGAACCAACTTCGCACTGGTTAAGAATTTTCTGGAGCCGGAGTAGAATCTTGTATCAGTGATTACACTAGATGGTGGCCAGGGACAAAACTATAGGGGGTGTGGGGAGTTGACCCCCCAGTCAGCAAATTTTGAAACTGTTTAATTAAACTTTTCACTTTTTACGAATGTTTATTTATTTAAAATTTTGTAGGCGAATTTTTAGTTTTCAAAAAATATTTGTCGGCAAATTTTTCTCCTCCGCCTCCCCAAACTGAAAGTCAAATTTCGTTTCTGGAAATGGAGTACCCTGGACTCCTGTCAGAGACTAAAGCCGAAGGTTTAAAGTTGAGTATGGAACGTTATCTGAAAGGTTGAAACAAAGTTGAAAAATGGAAAATATTTCGAAAATCTGAAAGTCGGTAGCAAACGTTGAATTTCGAATTTCAATGACTATATTCTGTTTCTACTAGATTCTCTGTTTGACCTAGAGCCTGAAAGTTGAGAAAGTTGAACATTTCATTAAAATCTAAAAGTTGAAAGCAAAAGACTTATTTTCCAATGTCACAAGCTGAATCCGATAGCATATTCTACTGTTTGATGTACGGGCTTTGGTCCTAGTGAATATAGGAGGGAAAGTTAGTCTGGACCAAAAGTCAAGACTCCATGTGTTTTTCTCATAATAACAAAAGGGAGCTTGTGGCACCCCTCTCCCTTGCAGGTACCTTATTTCTCAAGTTGATGGAAAACTGGTTTTAAAAATGAAATTAGTGCCAGAAATGATGCATTATTTCGATCGCCTTGCAAATTTGAGAAGAGTCAGTGATTTAATCCGGCAAAAAATCGATAATGTGGGGAAAACACAATTTTCGAACGTGTGATGTCGGGAGAGAGGTGAACGAAGACCAAAAAATTGTAGGGTCAGAAAGGTACGATGGTAGAGAAACGACTCCGAAGAAAATTGGACCCTATTTTAATTACATGGCGTAGTAAAATGGTAACGCTGTTGAAATAACTGCTTCTTCCTCCATAGGGTCAACTTGAACCCCTTGTTCTCGGCACTTAGGCGAATACGAAAGAATTGAGAATAACTTTTCGTGCTGAAAGTTTGGTATAGAATAGATTGATTAGAACACATATTTTGATACGAGCAATGGCTTACGAGTTATGGCCAGAAAACGGGGGAAGGGCTCTTTGAGTCCTCATTTAGTGAACTTGATAAGGGTCGGGATCTTTTGCAGTTCATCCGGAGACCGAGACAAAAACGTTAAAAGAAAAAAATCCTTGGCGTTCAAAAATATGTACTTTCATATCAAAAGATCCCACTCTGTCGAAATAGAGTTACGACCAGTGGGTAATAGTACTGTCGCAAATAATCCCGAACATTCGAGATAAGCGAAGACAGATCGACACGTTTTGAGCAGCAGAATAGAAGTTCAATAACGAAAACGATAAGGAGTTTCGCCGATAACGCCGGGATACATAAAGGCCGCTGGCCGTTGCCGTATAGTCTAATTTTATATGCGATAAACTGTGCGTTTTCAAAGCGATCTAGCTACTATTTTCGTGCGTTTGTATTAGTGTGACATTAACGGTTCTTAGTACGTGTTTTCGTGTGTTTTTCGTTGCGGATCTCGTTACAATATTATTTCAACTGATCGGTCAAAATCGATTTAATATACCCGTTGAGACTTAGGGATTGTGATGGATGCGTTTTTCCTAGAGCGGCCCATGATAAAGGTGATACCTTCTGAAGTGAACGAAGACGACGTGTCTTTTCTTGGTATTGAGGAAGTAAATCGAACTGTGGAACAGCTATGGCCGAAGAAAGCGAAGGTGACTGGGCCGGATGGCATACCGAACAGCGTGTGGTTGAAAGTCCATCACGAGCCCTCCCCTCTCTTCATGGACGAGTTGAATACTGCGCTAAAGGAAGGCACTTTCCCAGTGTTCTAACGCGGATACCAAAACCTGATAAGCTGGTGGGCCAGCCGTCCTCGCTCCAGCCATGGAGTTTGTTGGACCCAGTTGGGAAGATTTTTGAACGACTGCTGCAAACCGTTCGGAATAGCCCTTCAGGAAGAAGAGAACGGTGTTCGACAGGGAGTACGGATTCAAAGCTGGATGCCCGATGACAGACGCTGTTGTAAAGCTGAAGAAGTTCACTCAGGCGGCACTTGGGAAGAAACAGTTCTGTGCAGCTGTCAGTCTTGATATCTAGAATGCGTTCAATACTATGCTGTGGAAAATGGTTCTTAGTACGTGTTTTCGTGCGTTTTTTAGTGCGAATTTCGTTACAGTATATTAAATTCCGATTAAAATGAGCCCAACCAGAGGCCTGTAAGTGCAAAACTCAGCCTCTTGCTTCAACAAAAATAATATCGAACGATTTCGATTAATATTTTCTTTGAAAGTAAAAAAATATCAAAATTACTTCGACAAAATAACTAATTTTTGCATTTTATATGTTTTTACTACAGGGTATACTTGAGCAAAACCGTAACACTCCTCCGTAACGGTCTACCGACAAGCTCCCCCGACACAAATTCAGTGGTCGACATTTCCATGGAAATTTATTTTAGCATTTAATATACGCTTTTACTACTGGGTATACTTGAGCGAAAACCGTAACGCTGCCCCGACACGAATTCAGTGGTCGACATTTATAATCTGCAGCCATGTTGTTGATAGAAATTTCCATGCCCCCGACACGCAGCCCTGTCGAAAGGGGGGAGGAAAGGGGGAAATACCCTGGGGCCGGACTTTCATGGAGGCCTGATATTTTTAAAAGCCCTGAATTTCAACACTTACGGCTACATCATACTGTACATCAAATCAGCAATAACTCCTTACACCAAGAAAGAAATTCTTATCCCGTAGCTTATAATTTTTTCCCATCTGACAAAAGAAAAAAATGAACTGAAAGAAGAGGGGCCCGTGGAAATTCCCCCAGGCCCTCCTTTTCTCTCTTCGGGGCCGCCGACACGAAGCTAGTCCGTATGATTTAGCTCTTCGTGGTAACAATTCAGTTCAGTGGTTGACATTTCCATGGAAATTTATTATTTTTCTTTTGATCTTGATCTTTGCTCTGCGCCCTCCGCGACTACAATCTGCAGCCGTGTTGTTGATAGAAGTTTCCAGCGATGTTTTTTTTTGTATTAGGGTACGAAAGCATAAATATAAAATGTTACACCACGTGTCTCTGTAGAAGACATGTATTTCTGAAAAGAGCTGCTCAATTGTAATTTTCGGCTCAGTCGCTTTCACAAATACAGACAACTAATCAAAAAGCTAACCTGAGAACTGAATTCTCTTCTCGCCTCAATATTTTTGGAGGAAATAACTGCACATGTATGTAGACCAAGGAGTAAGAGAAGCTATTTGTACTTTCATCTTTAGGTATCGCTTTAATAGGGAAAGTGTAGAATTTGTGAGCCAAATCAGAGTTAGATCAAAAGCCTGATGCGACATTCAAAACCAACAACCACTTCCTCCCCTTCCCCTCCCCCAAAAAAGAAAAAATTTCGACTACTTCTCAGATTTTCTAAGCCAACTCAATTTAACCCACTTTGAGCCCGAAATTTTGGATTTATAGGCCTCAAATTGAGGCCAAATAGAAAATGTAATACGATATTCGAAATCAGCGATCCGAAAAACCCAATTTTGATACGTGGATCAAATTTGTTAGCCAAATTAATTTTACTCATTTTGAGACCATAATTAATGTTTTGTGCCAAAATCGGCGCGGAAACAAAAATCAGTGGCTATAATCGAACTTCATTTGAAGACTTAAGCCGAAAGCCAAAATCCGTGTTAAGCCGTATATATTCTCAAGGTCGAAAGTTTAAGCCAAAAGCTGAAGCTGAATTTTTCAGCTGCAATACACTGGTTTTCTCCGTTATACACAGAGAGACGGGGGAAAACCAGTATGGATAAAGTGGGACCTTTCTCACTTGACACGTTTTGTCCTATAACTTGGTGAAAAATCTTCTTCTAGACACCGTTTCCTCCTAGGAAGCTGGTGACCCACAATGTAATCTGGATTTTGGAAGTTGTTTTCCTGAGGTCGTTCAGCAAGAAATTCTGCCTTCTTCCGATCGATCTCTTACCCGAAATCTTGCCTTCCGTAACTATCCACAGGATTTCGTATTTTCCCCCTCGCATAACTTGCCCTAGGTATTGTAATTTCCTTTTCTTGAGAGTAAACAGTAATGCCATTAAGAACCTCCGTGTTTGTAACCTTGTCTATCCACGGGATGCGTAGCATTCCAAGGGCCTCGAGCTTCTTCTCAGTTGTCGGGTCTAGCGTCCAGCTTTCGCAGCCGTATAGCAAGGTCGAGAAGACATAATATCGCACCATCCGCATCCTCAACTGGAAATTCATTCCTGATCTTGTGAGGAGGTTATTCATGTTCAGGAAAACTCGTCTTGCTTGTTCTATTCGACTACGGATTTCCTTTCTGATGTTGCAGTCTTCTCTGAGATTGGTACCGAAATATTTGATCGAGGATACGTCGGGTCTTTTGGAAAGACCATGGGTAATTTTCCGAAAAATGGACAATTCATGTAAATGGGCTGTAACTCTGCCATTTATTATCAGAATGCTATGCGCAATATGTCAAAATTGAGGAAATGGACTCTTCTGATGGAGACAGTGGTAAAAGCTCTCCCTAGTTCAGCAGAAAATCCTTATAAAATCGAAAATGCACCTGAAATGTCTATCAACGTGGGTGTCAACCTGGTCTAGTTCCGTTTTTTGGCTCGCTGGAAGGGTTTAATACATAATTTTCAGGAACTACGGTTTCTCACTGTTGAAGAGGTAAGTTGAGGCAACACGGTATAGGTCTTACAATCTTTTTCTAACCAAGTTAAGTAACCTGTAGAATGCCTCAAAGTTGTGTCTAGGAAGAGATATGTCCTTCAACGTGAATAATTTTCAAACCTCTTTGTAGGGTTCCACTATAAGCATAAACTTCTCTCAAATGCTCATATAACTTTCTCATAACTTCCTCTAGAGCGCTGTGTAAGAACTTCTGTGAAATAATGATAATTTGTATGCTAAAATATTAATTTATTGCTGAGATCCTGGTTTCTAAAAAAAAAAGGTCCTTCATCGTGGATATCAACAGCCATATTGAATTTACAGCTCGGAATTTGTAAAAACGTAATAATATGTATCTAATGTTGGCCACATTACATTCAGCAACATGTATTAAATATTCTCCGCATATTTACCCAATGGGAAAAGGAAAATTGCGATTTTGTCCTTAAACGTGGACATAAAATATTATTCAACGTGGATACTCACGTATTTATTGTATCCACGTTGAAGGACGTGATGAATCTTTCGACACTTAGAAGCAGTCTGTAGAAACAGCCTTTAAATCTTCTTCGTGCAGAGACTACTTTCCTAGATGAGTTTTTGGTACTTCATAAAACCGTGATCCGTGAGATTGTAACCCACGGTGCCGCTGTGTGATCGTACAGCCTCATCTTATCATTATCACACTATGTAAACGTGAAAAATTTGTCTTTCAACGTGGACAACAATTTTTTTTACAACCTCCCAAAATCAAATTTAAGCCCGGCCGGTACCGGAATATGGTTTCTCAATACCCCTGGTATCGATTTCAACGAAAAAAAAATTGAAAAGTGAACCTAAGTTTTTTTTGTTTTTGTTCATGTTGAATTGTCGATTTTTCAGAGAATCACCCCCGATCGTTTTTGTTGTGTTCAGAAACAGTCCGGCTTCTTCACTGTGTCGGACCACTGAATCCATCACCTGCTTCAGCTCCCTCTGATTTTCCGCTATAACTACACCGTGTCTACATATCTAATATTGTTTATGGGGACTGGGGAGGCCATTTTAATGCCACCGGACGTTTCATTTATTGCTTCGTTGAAAATGGCGGAATTGAAATCTTACGTACGATACGTCTTAGACCAAGGTTTGAAGTACCCGGAACAGTAAAAACCTAATTGCCGGTAAATTTCGATTTTTTTTTCCCCCATAAAAATGGCTATATCTTGAAAACCATGACCGACAGAGTGGGGGGCCCTTTCGATATGAAAGTACACAAATGTAAATTTGATTCCGAATATGCTTGGGCTATAAGAGGTACTTTGTAATATAGTTATAACTTGTGCTTAAACGGGGTTTCAAGTCTTACAAAATTCCGCAAGTTTGAAATTTAAAGAGTTGATAATTTAAAAAATGCTATTAAGTTATTTAGACTGAAATTATTAAAAATGCGGGAAACACGGAATCTACGAGAGCTCTTAACTGGGTCATTCACCTCTCTAGAGAAACATTTCAAAAGTAGCATAAAAAAATCAGCTAAAAATCCCACGAATAACCATTTGGAAACCATCGCATCGTTTCATGTTCCACGTAGGCACTCTGTGTACTCATCAAACAACAGACGTTCGTTCCATTTTCCCTTTTGCAGGAACCCGGGAACGTATAAATTGAATTCAATTCGTGCATCTAAATAGTGATTAAAAAAGTAGGGGTAAAAAAATTGTAACAGGTTGTGTACCGTTCTAATTAAACGATACGGTACGCTGCGTCAGATGATGAGTTTGCACCGCGAGAGGTACGAAAGTTTAATTTTAATTTTTTTTTTTTTTTTTTTTTTTTCAAAACTCTCGCTATCAAGTTTCATTTAACTCGTTATTTAATGAACAAAAGGCGCACGTATGTATCTGTTATTCAGCTTCCCAACGAAAGTTTAAAAGTTAACATTAATCTCTGGCAAAGTACAAATGGAATTCATATCATGAACGGTTGTTTTCCTCGTGTTCCACAGAGCTTCGCCCTCTCCCTTTCTCCTTCTCGTCTCTTTTTCTCTCACTGTATTCAGTATTTTTTAGACCAGGAAGAGGTTGAACATTAAACTGACATATATTAAACGTTTTACGTTGAACGAATTCAAAATTACATTTTTGGTGGGCGGTAAATTTTCAATGTTCGGTTTTTATTTTCATCGGTCGGACGCGGACCGCTTTCCGATTCCATCCGGCGGTGCTGGGCTTTTTTTGCCCCCAAATTGGTCGACGACGCGAAAGGACAAACGGATTTTCGATACGTGCGGGCGGGAAATCTTCCTAACCGTTTACAGTCACCTTATTTGTCTCCACCGGAATTCTGGGATGCTCGCTGGCGAGAGGTCTTAAACAGACGTGGACGTGAATAAATGGTGTATCTCGATTACTGCTATTTTGCTTTTGGCGACCTTTGTCCCTTGTTCTTCCATAAGAAAGAACAAATTAGGTAATTTTTTACCGGAGAACGCGGTATCGAGTCAGATGCGTCGGATCAGAATCACAAGGGGGAGGGCACAGTTCTAACTTCTGATAACGGACTTTCTCTTTCTCCTCTTCTGTTGAAAATCACATCTTAATTAGGATGGATGTGGGTTGAGAGTTAAAAACTTGGTGGTACCATCGAAATTTTAGAACAGTCGAAAGTGACCTTATTTTGCTATTCCGCAATGATTTTTATTTTGACATTTTCATATCTTTGCTTTCCCACGTATAAATAATGTCAAAAAAAAAAACAAAAAAAAAAAACCTTACCTTAAAGCGTTACTTTAGCGCTTGTAACGCTCTAACACCGCAACGCTCCCCCGACACGAATTCAGTGGTTTCATGTCTTTGCTTTGGCACATTAAAAAAATTTCAAAAAACGTTACTTTAAACCGTTAATTTAGCGCCTGTAACGCCCCCTCATAACGCTCCCCCGACATGAATTCAGTGCTTGACATTTCTATGGAAATTTATTTTTCTTCGAGCCTCGAGCCATGGGTTGAGCGTTACTTCTGAGGCGAGAATCGAAATCGCGCTCCCCCAACATGAGGCCAGTCCGTATGATTTAGCTCTTCATGGTGACAATTCAGTTCAGTGGTTGACATTTTCATGGGAATTTATTCTTCTTCCAGTCGTGGGTATACTTGAGCGAAACTGAAATTAAGAAGACCCATTGCTACCGATCTTTACATTACGTGTTAACTGGGATGACCTTCACTTCAGACATGAAAATGCTCTCCTGTAGTTGCAGATCCATCTGCGACATACGTAACTTGTGAGCCAAAACTTTGTTTACCTGTGCCCCTGTCCCGAAAGTACCACAGTTTACCATGTTTTGTGAGTTGTCAACCAGAAGTGACGAAAAACGACGTAATTTTTAAGTGCAACTGCTTCCCTTATTTTGATGTTATTTTGACAGTAACCCATAAGAAAGAAAAAGATATAATAATAATAATAGCAGAACTCGACTATAAAAACAAAGAACTCTTAGGACTAAGAACAAACGAATACTCTGCAATAACAATGGCCGATACAGCGATATGCTACAAAAAAAATGTTGACCTGCGAACAATTCAAAATGAGTCAACAATAGTCGTAGAAATAAAAAATGTAATTGTAGCGGTATACTGGTTACCAAATGAATCTAATGAAATAAGAAGACTGAACATTTACAAGAATATATAACAAAAAATCTACACAGATAAAAAATACTTTTAAAAGGAGACTTTACCACAAGATCAAGTCACTATGAAAAACTCACAAACATCAACTCCAATACAGAACAAAAGCCTTCGAGGAATTCCTAGTAACAGGTAATCTTCCTGTCAAAAACCAGTATAACTTGAAAACATTCGAAAATAAAAATGGATCAAGCGTCATTGATTTTACAATTAATTACCAATGAAAGGATAAGAAATAATGTCTAAAAGATTAAAATTAAGAATGAAAGTTTCTCATGTCACAAATCAATAAATTTTAGGATTACAGGTTACAGAAATGGTTTTAAGAACGAAAAAAACCGAATTTGGACAGTCAATTACAGCAAATTTGAAGAAAAGATTAAAAACATCACGGACGTTGGGAGATAGAAGAAAATATCAAAAAAAGTGCAAGTGGAAAGGAACTCATCAAACATTTGATAGAATTTACAAAACTAATAAAAACTACGAGGAAAGAATGTCTAGAAGAAATAACAAGAACGGATAAATCATCGTGGAACCACAAACTCGAAACTCAGAAAAAAATGATTAAAATACTTATAAAACTAAAATATAAATATAGAAAACAAAATAAACTTGCTCATCTTGAGCTGTTAATGGACGTGATACTACACCTGAAAAATGAATATAAAAAAGAAATACTGCAAAGTAAAAACCAGTTGCATGGCACGAACTGGTAACCAAATCTGAAGTATGGGGTAAACAATAAAAAATTGTAATGGAAAATTTTTTTTAGAAATTGGGTAAATAGTTCAGCTAAAAAAGGTGGTATTGTTCTAGCAATTATTTTCAGAGGGGAGTTTTCAGTCTTATCAGGTCCTGCTACTTTACCAGTTCTAAATGAACACAGAATTTTTTAATTTTCTCTGATAAGAATTTAGGCGTCTCATCCTCCTCTTCCTAATTTGTTTCGTGAGCTTCTCCGTTAATGCTTCAAGTGCCCTCGTTATGTTCAGAGAACAATACACCTGTAACAACCGGTTGCTTTTGATATGATCCCTGCTGTGTACATTATTCTCTTTGCGACTCGAGTACACTGCTGGTAGAAGGTGCTGATTCTGCTTCAGGGCCTTCTTAACTCTCCTGATCGACTAGTTTTCCTCCATGATTTCCTGAACAAGTTCATTTTCGAATATCCGAGTATAGTTTTTTTTACCCCCGCCCCCTTTTAATTACTCTTTTCTATAAACTCTACTCTACCTGGTCCACTCTAGTAAGAGTCTGCTTTCTTCGTACGTATTTCCATCCTCTTCATGAGGTTTTTCGTTTTCTGCAGCGACATGCTGTACGTTTTAATGTAAGCAACTGAAATAGGAACTAAGAGGGATTTTTAAATGATGAAACGGGGGGAAAAAATTGAATTCGGTGGTCGGATAGGGCTAAAAAGTTCACTCGCGCCTTAACCAAGTATGGATTTATAACAAACTTAATATGGCCTAAAGTGGAAGGGCAAAAATAAAAGCGCTTTGAGTTCCTCATACAAAATGCATCTTGCAATTTTTTCGTGACAATTCCAGAAAATCTTAAATGTGAGACTTTGAACTGCTAAACATTAAGAAAGGCCTAATATTTCCGATCCTTCTCCATTAGTTTTTATTGTAAAAATTTGTGTATATTTATCCCCCGACCCCCTCTGTAATTGGCCACTTTAGACTGTATAGAGGGTCGCAAATATATTATTATTACTAACAAAGAATTCAGCGAAGAGGAGGCATGGTGATTACTCCCCAAAACGTTTCCCTTACGTACCCATTTATTGATGCGAGGTTTTTTGCATTATTAACAATAATTTTGAACCCCCTGTTTACGAAATCTCTGTTATAGTTTCGGAAGATATGTGAGAGATCTTTTCTAATTAGGAATTCGAGGAGTTTTCAATTTTAGTTCAAACGTTCTGCGTTAGATATATTAGACTGCCTATAACTTAAACTTTTCCTTGGACCTTTTTGTCTTTCTTTCTTTCTTTTATTTTTTATTATTTTTCCCCTTTAATTGTGAACCGACAGAAGTTTGAAAAGCCTTTGATGATGTCAGTTAAATATTTTAAATACACGAAATTAGCTTTATTCGTGAACAAAGGGAAGAAGGACTTGGGTCGCTAAATTAGTTTTTGATTATCATTTTGACTGTAACCTTTACCGTAATGCTGACACGAGAGGGCTGTGACCTACTAAAATTGGTGGTCTCATCGATCAATTTTTTGTTGTTGTTGTTGTGTTTTTGTTTTTTGTTGTTGTTTTTTTTTTGGGGGGGGGTCGCTCATTTCAAACCCTACTCTGGTAGCACCAAAGGGGGCCTTGACTTTAATATTAGAGTGAAACGAAAACGGCAAAAAAAAAATTTTGATTTTGCTTATTCGTAAAAATCAATGTTTAGAACTCCAGTGGTACTATAGGAGCAAGGGATACGTCTGAAACAACATAAAAAAATAAAATAAACGATATCGAAAAGACGAAAGATATAATTGAACTTGTACGCTACTTTATCGATTTCAGTAGGTCACAGTCCCCGGTGGCAATCGTAGGGTCGAGGTTACTGTCTAATAATATCAAAAACGAATTTCAGAATCCAAGAATCCTTCATAAAGCTTCAAATACAGCTAATCCTGCTCAATTATATTTAGATGAAATTAATAAATTGTATAAGTAATAATCGAACTATCATGTTAATTACAGTCATGCAAAGCTTTGTTTGATACTTCACACGCGTTGAGCCAGTGAAAAATTTCAATATTTTAACGAAATTCTACACTCTTTAGTTGTATCCTCACATGCAGCTTTTTTGTCCTATCTAGCCTTCGACAAATTCAACTTTGTTTCACCCTCTTGCCCATATATTAAATGAATGTCTTAAAAGCTTCAAGCAGCAAATGTAGAGCGGAAGGGAAAGATGTCATGGGGCACTCATGTGGAAAGCGTGGCTCGAAAAACAAGGTAGAGAAATGAGAATGAAAGGAGGGAAGGAAAAATAGAAAAAAGGAAGGGATAAGAGTGAAGTACTATGTTTTAAGCAAATTACTCTGCAACCAAAAAAGCTCCTACAATGGCCGTCATTCATTTTGAAAGTTTCCACTGACCTCTTGTTTACTTTTTGAGAATGAACAAGGGTGTCATGTATACCCCATACATTTTTGGAAGCGCTATTGAACAGGTTAAAAGGTGCCGTCAGCATCGGACTTGCCAAAATTTGCATCTTCGCCTCGATGTTAAAGTTACGTCCGTCCCCCGTAAATGGTTTTGATCTACAAAATAAAATAAGTGTACGTCTTAAGCTTGTTGAACTCCCACCCGATTGACAAATGAGACCAATTGTGAGTGCATTTGTGAACATCACTCAGTAATCACACTAATGCTGAGCGACCACTTCACACACACTATCTTAAAATGATGAGATGTTGAGCATTCACAAAAAAATGTGATTGGCCAAAAGTCCCAAAATGGTAGTGGTTTGTGATATGTTGTGTGAGTGCTCTCTAAATTGTCAATCGGGCAATAGTGTCTAACTATCCTGAAAATTTCCGGGCGAAAATTTTTGGGAAACACTCATCCCCTATATTCATTGCCCCCGCTCCCCGACCCCGACCCCTAAATCCTGAATTTTCAGCTTTTATGCTTTTGTGTAATTTTTCCTGGACATTGCAACCCCAAAGTACCTCAAGGTGGGCACCACTGCTCTGTAGTATGAAGAAATTTCCAAAAATCAGAAACTAGAGTAACTGGCCTTTTATTCCCCCTCAGTTCTAGTCGCTGAATTCGAATTGGTTGTCCGAATTTAATGGCAATGTTCCGGAGATACGCTATGAAATTATGTTGAATAGGGGTAAAATAAATTAGTACAAATATGACTTCGGGTCAATTTTCAAAGCCGATTTGAAATAAATTAGGTGACAACGGATCCTACCACACACCCTTCCAATTTTGAAACTTTCCCTTTTACCGACTTTTCGAAGAAAAGGGAGGTATTACACTCGTCACAGTTGTGAAGTTGGGGGCGGGGGCAATGTTTTTTTTGCGTTTCAGAGTGTTTAGAACACGACTGTAATAGTGGCTGAATTTCAGGTTTCCTTATATATATATATGTAAGAAGCACGGTACTGTGTACCCGCTTCCCCTCTCTATCTTCGTTTTCTCGGTTATCGTTTTATCGTGTTGGTTCGAGTGAGATTGTATCGGCTTCAGTTTTTCTTCATGCAGTTATCATATAGACTCGCTATTCTCGGCCTTTACCTTGCTTGTTCATTTTTAACTTAAGAATTTGCACACATCGAAGCGACTTTCGTTTTGAATTAACTGTGATTTATTCAATAAAGTTATTTCATTCGTGTCCTTCGAGTGTTTTCATTGATGCTCTTATAAATTCAAAACTTTCTGCTTCGCGTGTTTTGCAGAATTCATTGCTTTCTTCTGTTTCGTAACTATTGTATTTTTGCTTACCTTCTTATGCATGAATAATCATGTCGAGTACTAGAGCTCGTTTCACTTTGTCCGTTGTCGCGTCACCTACGGACTCAAAAACCAATATGTGGTCGCTTAATACTATTCAGTTTTTGGATGATGACGACGACGTCATTTATGCCATTCCGGAGCAATATCGCGCTACTTCGCACCACGATAAACTGTGTGTTTTACCAGCGGCGCTTATAGCGCTCAAGAATATGCCCAGACGACATACTCGACGCTCTTTCAAAGTTTCACTTGCAGATGAGGTGAAAAGAATTTATTGTGATGCGGACGGGAATCCGGTTTTTCGCGGAGATCCTCTGGATATTTACGACGGATCTCTGGACACTTTTTCATCCCCTTATCAGGCTTCATCTTCTTCTTCAACGCGTATGCTTTCCGATGTGGTCAAGGAGGCTATAACGGCTGCTGCTAGTGCCGCCTCTGCTAACGCTCCAACCGTTCGTTCTATTGCTTCTATTGTCAAGGACGCAGTAATTACCAAATTCGAGCCAAAGAAGGCCAATGCCGCGTCATGGATTGGTATCTTAGAACGCGAGTGCGTACGTTTAAATGTTGAGGAAGATCGATATTGGGAGGTGCTACGTTTGTTTATCGGCGGCGCTGCTGAAAATTGGTTTGCATCGATTGTTAATAAAGCACCAACCACCGCGTGGGCCTTCTGGCGCGAGTCTTTTCTCAAGAATTTCTCAAAATCGGGATGGAACGTCGCAGCATCAGCTTTTCAATATCGCTATATCAACGGTTCGTTAATAGATTACGTACATGCAAAAATTAACCTGCTTTTGTTATACAATCCGAAAATGCATGATCTCGATATTATGTCACATATCGTTCTTGGTCTGCCTACTACTATTCAAGACAAAATTAACCCCAACGACGTAGCTACGGTCGACGACTTGGTAAGCACGATTATCCAGTTCGAAAAGCCTGTCACTCGTACTTTCGGTGATACGAAGACATCATCTACAACAAAGGCTACAAGTTCTAATTTTAATGCTTTTGCTTCACTACGTCCTCGCGTACTTTGTGCTTACTGCAAATCAAAAGGATTCGAGCGTTTTCACCGTGAGATGGACTGCTTCACGAAGTTTAAAGACACTCGAGACAAATCCTACACTCCGCGTTCTCATGGTTCAAAGGACCCAGCGATAAACACGTTCGATTTAGCTACGCTTCAAGAAGAGATAAACAAAGAATCAAAAAACTAGGTACGCCCGGTTTTGTAGAATTAGAGGTAGTTTATAATAATATTTTGGGTAAAGCTCTGTACGATCCCGGCGCAAATTCCTCTGTGATTACGTTAAAAGCGTTGAGAAGGGTTCCCAATTATCAATATATTACCTCGAGCCTTAGCTATAATTCTACTAGCGGTCCGGGCCAAATTATCGGCGTCACCATGTTAGATGTACGAATTCTTAATATTACGAAACGTATAATTTTAAATGTTATTGATCCCAAGTATTTCGACTTTGACATTATTATGGGCACGAATTACATTCCGTCTTTTTACCTAAATTTAGATTATAATTTAAAAATCACCCAAACCATCCCTCAGTCAATTAACGTAGCTGTTTCTCCCGTTCCATTTTGGAATAACTATATGACCGAAGAGTCTTTTAAGAACAAAGTAGAACACTTGAATCATCGTGATCGGTCAGCTATTTTTGACTTTATCAGGCGTAATGTTAATGTTTTTGCAAAAGACCGATTTGATGTTGGTAATGTTACTAATTACTCATGTCCTGTCAATTTGTCTTCCGACTCTTACATTGCAAAAAAACCTTATCGGTGCTCATTTAGGGATCAGGAAGTGATTAATCGTCAGTGCAGTGAGCTGCTGGAAAAAGGTATCATTCGTGAATCATCTTCACCCTACGCCGCTCCCGTTACGCTTCAATACAAGAAACACGGTTTGAGGGCTCATAAAGTAAAAGATCGCATGTGCACGGATTATCGTGAACTGAATAAGTACATCATTCCCCAGAATCAGCCATTTCCCCTCATTGACGACATTGTCGTCAGAACCAGAGACTGCTCCTACTTTTCGGCTTTTGATATAAATGCAGCTTTTCTTTCGATCCCCATCGACGAAAAAGACCGGCATAAAACAGCCTTCATTACACAAACTGGCCAATATGAGTATTGTTCCTTACCGTTCGGTTTGAAAATTTCTCCTGCTGCTTTTCAGAGTATTCTAGCTGGCATTCTTCGACGATATAAATTAGATGGCTTTGCCGTAAATTATCTTGACGATATTCTCGTTTATTCCAAGTCATTTGAAGAGCATCTAGTGCACATCCAGCTGCTGGTTGATGCCATTTTCGCTGAGGGTTTTCGCCTCAACTTCGAGAAATGCAACTTTGCCACCTCGCGTATTCAATATTTAGGACACATTATTACTCCTGGTTTTGTTCAGCCTTTATCAAGTAACATAGTCGCCATTACCAAGTTTCCAGAACCCACCTCACGCCGCTCAGTTCGCAGGTTCCTTGGAAAAATTAATTTTTATAGGAAATTTATTCCTAATTCCTCCTCCCTGCTTGAACCTTTTCATAATCTTCTCAGGAAGCATTCTAAGTTCATATGGTCTCGGGAATGTCAATCCTCCTTTGAAACCGTAAAAAAGTATTTAACTACACCTCCTATACTAGCTATATTCGATCCTTCAAAACCCACCGTCATTTATTCTGATGCCAGCGGGATAGGCGTTGCCGCTCTCTTAAAACAGGTCAATTCTGATGGCTTGGAGTGTCCGGTAGCTTATTTCTCCAAAAAGCTTTCCGAGGCACAAAAGAAAAAGACGGCTATTTACATAGAGGCCCTCGCCATTCGCGAGGCGATCTTCTATTGGCGGTACTGGCTGATTGGTTGTCAGTTTACTGTGGTCACGGACCACAAGCCATTGGAACATATGAATTTAAAAGCTCGGCCGGATGAAGAGCTCGGTGACATCGCTCTAGAGCTGTCGCAGTTTGATTTCGATGTTATCTACCGTCCAGGGAAGGACAACCACGAGGCCGATTGTCTTTCTCGTAGTCCCGTCAATGCTCCTTCCATTGACACAGCTCCTTCAGAACCACTTATACCTTCTTTCTATTTCCTCTCCACCAACGATATCATTCAGTATCAAAAAGATTTACATCGCTCCAACGAAGACACCATTCAGCACGGTGTTATTTTTCGAAAGTATCGAGGCGGCAGTTACATTGCTCTCGACAAACAAACTGGAAAAGATTTAATTGATCGCATGCATTCGCACTACGGTCACATAGGACCCAAACATATGTTCTCCATTCTTCGGAAATATTTTACCTTCCCTGACATGACTTGTCTTGTGCTCGCGTGTTGTAACTCATGTAGCGTCTGCGTCATGAATAAATCTAGACGTACTCGCCTGAGAGCTTGTCTCGGTCACTTAGGTCCCGCGTCTCGTCCCTACGAGATCATGTCTCTCGACACTATTGGGGGCGTGTTCAATCGCTTTTCATCACTCCGGTATATTCACCTGCTGGTGGATCACTTTTCCCGTCACGCTTGGGTGACTTGTTCAAAGGGACAGGCCGCTAAGGACGTGATCTCTCTGATAGATTCTGTTCAGCGAACAAACCCCATTGGTACTCTCCTTACAGACCAGTACGGAGGTTTAGCCTCCAGTGACTTTAATGCTTATTGTTTAAAATCAGGCATTCGGCATATCTTTACCGCTATTGATTCCCCTGCATCCAACGGTCTCAATGAGAGGGTCAATCAAACGCTCATTAATAAGATTCGCTGCGTACGAAACGATCCCTCGTATCCTTCTCGTGTTTCCGTATCCTCTACAGTTAAATTATGTGTTGAGCAATATAACGCTTCGCCTCATAGCGTTACTTCCTTTGTACCCACTTACCTCCTCACAGGCATCCCTTCGTCGCCTATACCCCCTTCTTTAGTCCGCCCGCACAATTACGAAACTGACAGAGCTTTGGCTTTGGAAAGGAGCATCAAGTATCATCAATATAATAAAAAATTATATCAAAGAAACAAGTTAGACGTCAATTTTAACGTAGACGATTTGGTGTATGTTACAGACGGAAACAAAATGAACCGCAATAAGCTAGACCCTATTCGTATTGGGCCTTATCAAATTACAAGTAGGTTAAGCAATAATGTTTTTCAGGTTAATGTTGGGCATGGTCCTCAACCTTACAGACTCTACCATGCTAGTAAAATAATTAAATTACCATCTTAATTAGTATATCCTTTCAGCTCAAAACGACTGGGAATGGGGGATGTAAGAAGCACGGTACTGTGTACCCGCTTCCCCTCTCTATCTTCGTTTTCTCGGTTATCGTTTTATCGTGTTGGTTCGAGTGAGATTGTATCGGCTTCAGTTTTTCTTCATGCAGTTATCATATAGACTCGCTATTCTCGGCCTTTACCTTGCTTGTTCATTTTTAACTTAAGAATTTGCACACATCGAAGCGACTTTCGTTTTGAATTAACTGTGATTTATTCAATAAAGTTATTTCATTCGTGTCCTTCGAGTGTTTTCATTGATGCTCTTATATATATATATACCTTAATTTTGTGGGAAGAAAATCTCAGAAACTATTGAATCAATTGATTCCAAATTTTGGTATATTATGGAGAAGTACTCGAAGTTGTTAAAATAAGCTTTTGAAGGCAATCGGTCGAGCCGTTCGTGAGTTTTCCTTGAGGACAAAATTTGTGGCACAAAAATCTCAGGAACTATCGAATCATTTGATTCCAAATTTTGGTACATTATAGAGAAGTACTCGAAGTTGTATTGGTGAAAGTTTGATGACAATCGGTTGAGTCGTTCACGAGTTTCCTCAATTTAAGTTCAGCATAAGAAGCGCAAGGCGACTTATGTACTCGATGTTGTTTGGGATTTAATTTATACGAAATCAAATTTTGATAGCCGCGTAGTTTTGTTGTATTATACAAATGTTTCGGTCTTACACGTTTCCGCCTTGAATGTATCGATTTCAAATTTATACGAACTCTAATTTTGATAGCCGGGTAGTTGTATATTTTTATAATACTATTCCCTGTCGAGAGTTGCGTTTTTTAAAACGTGAATGGCCTTAAACATTTCAGCCGAATACCACTAGTCCTTGTCGACATTTGCGTTTTTTAAAACGTTAACGACTTAAAACGTGTCGACAGTGTCTTGATTTCGCGAGGAACGAGCGAAGCGAGTTCCGAGTACTTTTCGCTACTACTGCGAGGAACGAGCGAAGCGAGTTCCGAGTGCTTTTCGGCCGAAGGCCGAAAAGTCGGTACTGCTTTCGCTTCGCGAAAGCAGTTTTTGTATCTAGTTTTACATAGAGCTTTCGCATATAGGTCACGAATAATGTTGATTGCTTTTTGAACTATTCCTTGGGCTTTCATAGCCTTCCACAAGAATTTATGGTCAATCGTATCAAATGTCTTGGAAAAATCTATAAACAAAAACAAAACTTTGAATTTATATTCGTTGGCCTTTTCGATAATTTGTTTGGTAATGAAAATTTGGTCAATCGTTGAATGATTTTTGCGAAGTCCGCTTGCTCCCTCGACTGTAGTAAATCCAGCTGGCCGTACAATCTGTCCTTTAGAATCGAGATTAGAGATTAAACTAATGGGTCTGTAATTTTTGATATATTTTTCACACGTTTTGAATAATAAAATAATATCTGTTTCCTCCATGGGGCGGGCGTTATTTCATCATTTAACATTCTGTTAAACAGTTTCGTTAAAGTGAGAGAAAGCTCCTCTGCAAAAAGCTTAAGGGTTTCGTTGCATACTTTATCTGGTCCCACAGTCTTATGCGCTGTGATAGACTTTAACGCTTTCTCCACCTCAGTTGGAGTATATAGCCAAAAAATAGCTGGTGTTTTGATCCCGTGTCCCCCCTTCCGTGGTCTTTTCCTCTCCATCTACATCCTCCGGATTTTCATTCAATTTTTTGAAGAAATGAGAGCCATTTTTTCAACCTAGCTTCGACCATGTACCGACTCACCTTGATTGTGGCGCACACTCAGAATGAGTTTCTTACTCGAAAATAACTCTTTGTTTACTTTTTTCATCGATTCACTGTGGTCTGCCTAGAAACTCTCAATTAATTCGCCTTCGTATTTCCTCCAATCTTTTCTAATTTCTGTCTTTGTTTCTCAATATTCAGCTACTACTCAGTCAAGATTCACTCAGACTCATAAGATCGATTAAGACTCGTTAGCGGTTGGCAGAGACACATTCGAATTTCTTGAAACTCACTAAGACTGTGTAAACGCTCTTCAAAACTCATGAAGACCCGAGAAAACAAGGCACATACGATAGGTAATCGAAACGGTGGGGGAGGAGACTTGTTCCCTCCCTGAGACTCCTAAGGATTACTCCCCCCCCCTCTCATGTCCTCACTGTTTTCCTTAGAAGAAGCAAATCGATTTTTTCTCTCGAATGTTTCTCATCTTTCCGCTCTAGCTCGACCCTCTTATCGATGAGTAGCTTGGTTTCAGCAGACAGCTTATTATCCAACCCCCCTCCCCCCTTTGGTCTTC